>JAZKJV010005232.1:0-600000 GCA_037367405.1 Ottelia alismoides
TAGCAGAGGCTGGGAAAGAAGTATTGTGGCTACAACGCTTCCTTGGTGAGTTTGGATTGGATGGCAGTGAGCCAGTTGTGTTTTGTGATAGCCAGAGCGCTATAGACTTGAGCAAGAGTACCATGCACCATGCTTGCACAAAACACATTGATGTGAGATACCATTGGCTGAGGGATGCAATTGAACAGAAGCAGCTCATGTTGAAGAAGATTCACACAGATGAGAACCCCTCAGACATGTTGACCAAGGCAGTCAATCGTGACAAGCTTCAGCTCTGTAGAGAGCTGAGCGGTGTCACCTCTTGTTGATCTCCATCACAGGACCACACCTCCCCGTTGGGGCTGGAGGGGGAGGTTGTTGGGTTTCTATGCTATTGTTCCAGCCACAACTTGGGGGTGAAGGGCTACTTGGATATTTCTCCAAGTTTGGGGCAACCCCAATCGGGGGATTGAAACCCCAACTTTCAGATTGACAGTGAGCATCGGCCCATATTGTCTTCCACCCGTTTTCTCCAGAACGAGAGGGAGGGTTTGAGAAACCCTCATTTTTCAGCCAGTGGACGGAGTTGCTGAGAGAGAAGGGAGAAGGTGCGCCAGTCAGGAGCTCAGAAGAGCAGCAGCTCGAGCTCGTTTCAGCCACGGTTTGGGTTGAAGGTGCAGTGGGAAGTCAAGCTCGAGAGGAGCAGCAGTGGTGAGGTCGTTGCAGACGACCTCACCAGAGTTTGGGTCTCCCATCCGGGAGCCCACAAGGGGAGTTAACTTTGTCCTCCTTGTTTAGAGCACATTTGGTATAGTTAGATACCTAGGGATAGTTTGTTCCTTGTTGAAGAACTATCCGTTGTGTGTGCTTGTACCTCGGTTTTGTGGGCAACAAAACCGGGAAGAACTTTGATACTCTTGACCGGTAGTGATTGTTGCCGGTCTTGCCCCGTGGTTTTTTTTCCCTTGCTCACATTGAGCAAGGGTTTCCACGTAAAAATCTCTGTCTCTTGTGGTTGCTTGCTTGATTGTGCTTGTGTTTGTTGCCATTGAGTTCCCGTGTGGGGAACATATATTTGTTGTGCCATCTTTGCTGCAGGACAGTTCAGGGGGGATACAGATCCTGGGTTGATTGTTTTCCGCATTATCTATATATATCCCCAACATATGCGTCACTCTTTCCATTGTCATTGTGCTTTGAGTTACTATATTAATATTTTATATGTTATACACGTTTCATTTGGCAAGAATTTTTTTTTGACATTAGCGTTACCCATGGAGCTCATTTATTTCCATTGTTAATATTACTATATTATTATCTTAATTTTTCCAAACGTTAGTGATTAGTGTCATAACTCAAAATGTTATGCGCACGTACCTT
This sequence comes from Ottelia alismoides, assembly GCA_037367405.1. Classification (NCBI taxonomy): domain Eukaryota; kingdom Viridiplantae; phylum Streptophyta; class Magnoliopsida; order Alismatales; family Hydrocharitaceae; genus Ottelia; species Ottelia alismoides. Next base: position 1,360 of record JAZKJV010005232.1, read on the forward strand.
ATAAATATGGGGGTTTTCCTAGCTGAATAGGTACGAGCAATCATCTATTACATCCTAATTCTTATTCTCCTCACATTGGAAGAGTATATCCTGAAGGAATAATCTATTGTTGCTTAATAGATCTTGATGTAGGTACGTGCATACCCATTGAGATCTCGTCGTTGTATCCTGGAGAATAGTCGTACCAATACCGGTTGCACCATCGGAATTTCCGTGGGGGTACGAATCTATTCTTAAGGTCAGTGCATTTTGCACGCCTCGGCAAGTTGGTTCGTCTCATCAAATCCGGTATTATCTAACCTTCCTTATATATTTTTATACATTCATATTTATATCTTATTATTTTACCTACAAGGAGATGGCCGCATGAAGGAAGAGGATCGTTTGAGGCGAACATAGGATCCCTATGGGCCTGTTTGGTTGCAGGGTTGGGCAGGGTTGGCCCAACCCTAGTTACTATTCACAAGAGTACTTTCTCCTCACAGATTACTATTCACCCATCCCAATCCAGTCCAACCCAACCCAATCCAACCCAGCAACCAAACAGGCCCTATGAGAATCTTGAGATCGCCGTAGCGAGACGGGAAGATGGGGAGGGGGAAGAAGTCGACGACGATGTCATCAAAAGAATGGGTTATGGGACTCTTTTGGGAGATTTCGTCGTTTCAGCCAGAGGGCACGGTCATAAGTAAGACCATCCCATATACTGTGAAGCTCGCCTATTTTTCAGTGGACAGGAACACGTATGGGACGGTCAATCATTACACGTCCCATATACCTACACAAAATGGATGGTTGATATATTGATATCCACATACGATGTAAAACTTGAGTGAAGCCCTACATGTGTGTGTAGACGCTATGCCACATGTGAACGTTTTTGAGATATGTATGGCATGTCCTACTATCATTATGGAACTCCACAAAGAGTTTTTTCACATGATTCATTTATCCTGGATGAGAGGGATACCCCTTCTTTATCATTTGCTAATAGAAATCTTTATTACGATAAGGAAACTAATAAGAACTTTCATGAGTGTGACATTTTAGTTGTTGTAGATTAATGTGACAAGGCATGTTTCACATAGCACTTAGAGAGTCCTAGATATGATTTTTAGCTACTTATGGTGGATGATTTGTGTTAAAATCTTTATCATAATGTTAAGCAACTAAATTTTTTCTATATATTTCTTTTCAAATACTAACTTTATTTCCCATATATGGTGATATGCTAATTTTTCCTTACCACTTCATATAAAAGAGAAAATATATTAAATTTTCCACAAATTTGAAATGAAGGTATTAATTGTGTTATTTACGTGTTATTTGTATGTTTTTTTATTGTTCATATTATGGATGTTCTTGACTTGCAAATGGATTCTGACCCTTTTAGGAGCAAAAACATCCATAGTGATTATGGATCAAAGTATATTAGAGGATGCATGAAGATTGACATGTTAGGTAAAAAGTACTTCCTTTCGTTGTTGGGTTTTCAAGTCAAATCACATTTGTTTTTGGTTAATCACTTGACGTTTTTTGAAGAACATTTTCATGCTTACTATGGAAGCTTTTTTTAATCAATTCATGTTGAAATCAAAACCCTTTTTCAAAAATGAACTCTCGAATTTGTATGCACATGTGACTTCTATGATTCACGTACGTTTATGAAGTTTGGAGTTAAGTCCACAAATTTGAAATGAAGGTATTAATTGTGTTATTTACGTGTTATTTGTATGTTTTTTTATTGTTCATATTATGGATGTTCTTGACTTGCAAATGGATTCTGACCCTTTTAGGAGCAAAACCATCCATAGTGATTATGAATCAAAGTATATTAGAGGATGCATGAAGATTGACATGTTAGGTAAAAAGTACTTATTTTCGTTGTTGGGTTTTCAAGTCAAATCACATTTATTTTTGGTTAATCACTTGACGTTTTTTGAAGAACATTTTCATGCTTACTATGGAAGCTTTTTTTAATCAATTCATGTTGAAATCAAATCCCTTTTTCAAAAATGAACTCTCGAATTTGTATGCACATGTGACTTCTATGATTCACGTACGTTTATGAAGTTTGGAGTTAAGTAAGAAATAAATTAAGACTTGAAATATGAGAAGTAAATTTTGCAATAAAAGTTCAACTCGAAACTAAAAATATACATAGAACACATATTAGTTAATTAAATTAAGAACCAATACATATAATGTTTATCATTGAATTATAAACAAGATATTAGTATACTTAAGCATTTTAGGCCCGACAATTTTAAATTCATAATCTAAACACATGAACATTTCAACTATACATTTAACTAAAAAGAATAAACTAAATTAGATTTTCTTTGAACAAGTCGAAATATTAATTATGAATTGACTACTATATGATGAGAATGATTTCAAGTATAACCTAAGGTCCAGTATTAAATCTACAGGACCAACCTAGGTGGTACAAGATTACATTGTAACAATGAGTGCAAATTAAGTTGCATTCGATACTCATTTGCCATTAATCGATTGATTGACCTCAAAATATTGTTGTTCCATAGTGATACATAAGGAATGGTAGATAAATAACAAATTTCTCACAATAATGTACATCTTAAGTTGTTGGTAAACACAATTAATTATGTATAATCTTATAGATTCGAGCACTTGCATCCTCGAAGATGGTGATCCAAATTTAAAAACATGATGAGAGCTTAAAGACTTATCAAGGAATATGAATATGAAAGGTTAAGGTGTTGGGAAAAGATTCCCCATATAGATCGAATCGAAAAATTTTATCAAATTTGATAAGCGGATCATGTACAATATATCAATACAACTACAAAAAATATCTCAACCACAGTTGCGCATAGAATTTTTAACATGGAAAATCCTCAATGTGAGGGGAAAAATCACGAGGTTAATCGCAACCCACAACCAAGCACTATAATCGAAATAATCTCCCGTGAGGGACTTACAAAAGGCCGACCCTCTATACGGTGCTACAAATCACCAAGCAAGTAAAGAGGATAAATATCAACAAATGATAAATATGTCGCCAAACTGTAGGGAAGAATGCGGGAGAAGAACTGCCAAAGATTATTCCATCCAAACATCGAAGTAACCATGGACCTTCTTTCTTCTCCCCCCATCTTATTTCTTTCTTGTGCTAGGAGAGCTTGTGTTGGGATGATCGTGGTTTGCACCCCATACCCTCTGTTTATACTCCATAGAGATGAGAAAATAAGGAAACACTGACTCCTACTTCCAATAGGATTAGAAAAATATTGCTCCTACTCCTAAAAGATAATTAATCTTTTCATCCAATTAGAACTTGATTTTTCCTTTTCTAAATAGGACTACCAATGTCCTAAATATGGATTAGGTTCCCACAAGGAGGGAAACCCATCCAACAAGTCCCCCTACCGACGATGTGGGAATTGCTTCACACCTGTGAGGGAACAACATCTCTTGACCTTTACGAGCGGTAAAGTCTTCATCATCATATCATCACCATTGTCATCTATTTAGATCTTGTCAAGTACAAGCTGCTTCGATTCTAACACATCATGTATCCAATAATATCTGACATCGATATGCTTCGATCTTGCATGAAATGTAGAGTTCTTGTCAAGGTGAATATCACTATGACTATCACACTATAGTATGTACTTGTCCTGATGAAAATCAAGTTCCTGAGTGAACTTCTTCATCCATAACAACTCCTTGCATGCCTCTGTAGCTGCAATGAATTCAACCTCTATAGTTGATAGTACAACAAACTTCTAAAGCCTGGACTACCAAGAAACTTCACCACCTGGAAAGGACATCAAGTATCTAGATATGGATCTTCGTTCATCAATGTCACCTGCCATGTATGCATCTATATAGTAAACAAACATAAGCTTCTCTACTCCAAAGCAAAGAGAATAGTTGCTAGTGTCTCGAAGATATCTCAAGATCTACTTGAGTGCTTTCTAATGTTGTTTCTCTAGATTTGAGATGAATCTACTAACAACTGCAACTGCATGAGCAATGTCAGGCCTAGTACAAACCATGGAATACATAAGACTATTCGTGGCTGATGCATGGGGAATCTTCTCCATATCTGTCTTCCTCTCAGTTGTCTTTGGACATTCCTTGGAGCTTAGTTTGAAATGTGCTTTCAAAGGTGTTTTAACGAGCTTGGCCTTATTCATGAAGAACCTTTAAAGTATCTTTTCAATGCACTTCTGTCGTGAAAGCTAAAGTTTTGTTGCTCTCCTATCTCGAGTGATCTTCATTTCCAGTATCTGCTTGCATGCCCCAAGTCCTTCATAGCAATGGACTTTCTCAAGTCCTTCTTCAAGCTATAATTTCACCCTCCATTATTGCTTACAATCAACTTGTCGTCAACATAAAGCAACAAAATGATGAAGCCACCACCTGAGAATTTCTTCACGAAGACACAATGGTTTGAAGTATTTTTGGAGTAACCGTGCTCCCCCATGAATGAGTCAAATCTCTTGTACCATTGTCTGGGCGCTTGCTTCAATCTATATAGAATCTTCTTCAGTCTGCAAATATAATCTTCCTTGCCTTTGATTGTAAAGCCTTTAGTTGTAATATTTAGATCTCCTCCTCAAGATCACCATGGAGGAAGGTTGTCTTCACAACCATCTATTCAACCTCTAGGTCAACACTCGCTTCCAAGCTAAGTATCACTCTGATGGAAGACATGTTGACTATAGGTGAGAATATCTCCTCAAAGTCCACTCCCTTCTTCTGATTGAAGCCCTTAACAACCAACATGGCTTTGTATCTCGGGTTTGTAGAGTACTCATCATGCTTCACTCTATAAATCCACTTGTTCTTCAAAGCCCTCTTGTCCTTAGGCAACTTCACAATCTCAAACATGCGGTTGTCATGAAGAGACTCCATCTCTTCTTTCATGGCTTCAATCCACTTTTCCTTCTTTGCATCCCTGCATAGCTTCCTCATAGTATTATAGATCTCCGCTATCTGTCAACAAGATATACTCACTTGCAGGATACCTGGTGGAGGGAGGCCTCTCCCTTGTGGGTCTCTGATGTGGTAGTGCATATGAAGAAGACTCATCATCAGCATGGATGTCATATGTATTAGCATCTACATCATCATCATTGGAAGTGGATGCCTCAGACACATCCACATATTCTCCTGCATCCTACAATTGCTCAGTTGCATCATCTAGCACTGCACGTGGAGCATTGTGCAGACGAACTGGCTCCACATCATCTGACTAATAGCTGCTTTAGGAAGAACCGTTATCATTCTTTTGGATGTCCTTGATGGTCTGATCTTCATATAAGACAACGTCCCTGCTCCTGGCTAGCTTCTTCTCAACTAGATCATACAACTTGTAGCCAAGCTCAACTTGGACATATCCTAAGAAAATGCATTGCTTCATCTTGGTGTTCGACTTGTATCTCTTGTCTTTGGAAAATGCACAAATACACAGCACCCAATGATCCGTAAGCGATTGTATGTGACATCTTTTCCTTGCCATATCCTGTTAGGAACATCATCATCCAAAGGTATATGGAGAGAGATTAATGACATAAGCTATAGTATAAAGAGCTTCACACCAAAAAGAGTTAAAAAATTTATATTCGAAAAAGGAGACATTTGAATCGCTCCGCCAAGGTCCTATTCATCCTTTCTGCCAGACCATTCAACTGTGTTGTCTTGGGCAAAGTCTTCTGGTGATTGATACCATGAGATCTACAATATTCATCAAATGACCCTATGTATTCACCACCATTGTCGCTACGAATGCACTTCAACTTCTTTCCAGACTATCTCTCTATCAACGCAAGAAAGTCCTTGAAAACTCCAAGAACTTGGTCCTTCCTCTTCAAGGCATAGACCCAAACTTTTATGGAAAAATCACCAATGAATGTAATAAAGTAAAGTGCACCGTCAAGAGAGCTTACTTTTAGTGGACCACAAATATCTGTATGTACTAGCTGCAGTGCCTCAATCTTTCTCGGAGGTGGATGTCTCTTGAAGGAGACTCTCATCTGCTTCGCAGCCAAGCAATGTGTACATCTCTTCAACTCATCTTTCTTCACATATGCCACCAAGTTATTTTTTTACCAAGCACTGCAATCCCTTCTCACTTATGTGCCTCAATCGTTGATGCCACGACTCAATAGATTCTACATATTCAGTCACATGTGCCACATCTTTAGAAACTAATGCAACATGATATATAAGTTGTTGCTATATTTCTTACCATGAGAAACAACTAAGAATCCCCGTATATGCCTCCACTACCTGCTACCAGCAGTTTTTTGTTATCCTTCATCATCAAGATTTCCTACAGAGATGAGACTGAGGTGCATATCAGGTGCACATCTCACATCCTTGAGCGTAAGCGTACCTCCATTGGAATTATGCAATAGGTCATTGCCAAATAACAGGGATACAGAACCATTCCCTATCTTCAATGTGCCAAAATCACCCTATGTATATATGGAGAAGAACTCCATGTGTGAAGCAACATGAAGAGTAGCCACTGTCAATAAGCCAACAAGTACCATCATGGATGGCATTCACCATCTCCTCATCACAAATAATGAGGAGTTCATGTTGTGCGGCTACAGCAGTCTGTTCATTCTTCTTGTCTTGTTTGTCGCTCCATTCCTATTATCTCTTTTAAGCTGATAGCAATACTTATTAACGTGCCTTTTTTCTTACAATAATTACATTCCATGTTATGATATCTAGACTTCTACTCTCTCCCTCCTTGTCATTCTTGAAACTGCTTCTCCCATTGTTCTCATTGAGAATGACTGACTGCACACAAAGAGCTTCCTTGAGATTTCCTGTGTGACTCCTCATTGAGAATGACTGACTGCACGATCTCCAAAGAAATCTTCCCTTCTACTGCAGAATTGGTAAGCAAAACCCTGAAAGTTTCCCAAGAATTGGGTAAAGTAGCAAACAATAACAAGACCAAAAATTCTTCCTCAAACTTGATATACATTCCTGTTAACTGACTAATTACATCTAGTAATCATTCAAAAAACCCAGCAAATAACTTCCCTCCTTGAATCTCAAGTTCACAAGTTTCTTGAGAAGAAACAATTTATTGCTTCCCATCTTGGAGACATATAAACACTCAAGTTTCAATCATAGACTTAATGCATGTTTTCTTCTGGATGTGGTTGTAAACATTTTCATACATAAACTGTCTGATAAAATCGCAAACCTGTTCGTGCTCGAACTCCCACTCTTCATTCGATTTCACATCAGGCTTTTGGGTGGAGAAAATCGGAAGATGCATGGACTTCACATATAAAAGATCGTTCATCTTATTTTTCTACAAACTGTAGTTGGTCCCATTCAGGCTGATCATCCTACGGGTGTTGTACTCCATCTTATCAACCATATTAGCTCCGATACCACTTGATGGGGATGGATTCTCCATGTAGATCGAGTCGCTGAGATTTACCAAAGTTGATAAGCGAATCCTACACGATATATCACTACAACTACAAAAAAATATCTCAACCACAGGTGCCAGAACATTTTTGAAGTGAAAACCTCTCAATGTGAGGGGAAAAACAACACAGTTGATCGCAACCCGAAACCAAGCACTATAATCAAAGTATCCTCTCGTGAGGGACTTACATAAGTCCGGGCCTCTATACAATGCTACAAATCATCAAACAAGTAGAGAGGAGAAATATCACCAAATGATAAATCCGTCACCAAACTGTAGGGAAGAATGCTGGAGAAGAACTGCTCCAAAGATTAAGCTCTCCAAACTTCACGACAACCACTGACCTTCTTTCTTCTTCCTCTCTCTCTCTCTCTTATTTCTTTCTTATGCTAGGAGAGTTTGTGTTGAGATGATCTTGGTGTGCACCGCATACCCTCTATTTATACTCCATGGAGATGAGAAAATAAGGAAACATTCACTCCTACTTCCAATAGGATTAGGAAAATATTGCTCGTATTACTAAAAGATAATTAATCTCCTCCTCTAATTAGAACTTGATTTTTCCTTTTCTAATAGGATTACCATTGTCCTACATATGGATTAGGTTTCCACAAAGAGGGAAATCCATCCAACGCAATGTAGAATTTCAGGATTAATTAAGATGATGTACGATATTGGAAGCGAAGCTTAAGCTAATCTTTTGATCTTAAAGTAGACAACTTTGGAGTTCGTGAAAAGTGAGAAGAGATTATAGCTTATACTAATCCTTGACATAGATAAATGTAAATGACAAAATAAAAACAAAACGATAAGAAAGGATAAACATAAAGAAAGGTTTTCTCCTTGAAAAAGAACAGAATTGTTTTATAACTTTAATCATGTGTGTTAACTTTTATTTCATTCGTCATAGAGCTTGTGCTCACTCATTGCCTATATTCTTTTTAGAATCTAGTAGGTACTAGTGGCTAAAACAGAGATAGCAACCCATGTTTGTTTCCATTTTAATCTCTAAATGCTTCGCTGCGATATGAAAAAATAGAAACAATATCAAATTATAATTAAAACAATAGCATTAAGTCTATTAATAGTTAATGTAATGCAATGCATTTTAAAAATCCATGACATAGATTTTTTAAAAAAAAGACGTTAATGGAAAGGAGTTTTAAAAAATTGTAACCATCAAATTATAAACATATACCATGTTGTATTAACACGACATAACATCAAGTACGGTTTTATTTCTAAATATAATCTTTTTCACGTTCTAGCGTATTTTTTTTAAAAAAATATAGATACGATTAGAAAGAAAATCATGAATATACAACCCAGCTCTAATACGATAATTCTTAACGTAACTCATTTCTCTTGATCAACTATAGCATCATATGGATATTTCATTTATGCTAAATATACACAAAATATAAAATGACAAATAAAAATCAAGAGTAATATTCTATTAAAAAAATAATTTGATACAATGATAAAAGTCGGCTTATAGTTAATGTGAAGAATATAATGGAAAATATTGTCATTTTTTGGCAATCATAAGAAAACAAGTGAAGAATATATTTTTTTATTGCTTATGTACTAAATAATATCATTAGAAGAACGAAAGGAAATAACATGGGTATTTCTTGGGTTTAATGCTTTATGTGTTAAAGGTGAAGTAAGGTTAGAAAGGATGGTATTTATATCATAGTTGAGATGGTAATTAAACCCATTTACATAACATTAACGGTATAATATAAAAAGATAATGAATCATAATGGCAAAACATAAAATCCAACGTAGGAACAATTAATAGAATGTAAAAATTATATCAAGCGATAGAATTGTATATCTTTCCAAGTGTATCGATCCGTACCATAATGTAAAATATACATTATTGTTTATCGACATGAAAAAAGACATTTAATATATTTCAATATATTTATACCACAAGTATATTAACACTTTTTATTTAAAAATAAACTTTTTTCCACTACGACGCTCAATAATATGATGTAGTAATACAAAGAGATTAATGGCAGATGGACATCAAACTGCACCACCAATATTTCAAGGCTCTTTATAGGTCCGGGATATCGTCTATTTACTTCACAATTAAGGTTTTGAGAAATATATAGTGATGAAATTATCGATTATATCTTTATTTATATTATTTATCGCCTACTTATATTCCAGGCAACCAAGAAAGTAATAGATAATTTATTTTTTATTGTATCATTCGAACATATCCATAATCTTGAATTATATAGTTTATATCCATATCTATATAATATTTAAATACGGATAATTACTTTTTAAAAATCCGTAATTTTGTTCTTAAATTAGGTTAAAAACTTACAAGCTGCCATTAATTCAAGAGGCAAATAGATTTTAGGAGTTCAATCAGATCATAACATCACGAACTTGGCTACACCCTTGGGGTTGCTATTCATCAAGAGCCTAGAAAACGGGGTCAAGCAGTACAGAGCGGATATTATGATGTTACAACATCTACTATAACGCAACACATTGAGCATTGGAATGCATACCAGCCATCACTGCCCTTTCGAGGGTCGTCTGTCCATCCTATTTAATAATAAAATATCAGTTCTTTGTATTGTATTTATTCAAATTATTTAGTTTTGCTACCTAATAAAGCATTTGCCTGATGTTATGATATGAAATGGAATGGTAAAGAATAATTCTTCAACGAATATATTTAAGAAGCTGACAAAAGTAATTTATTCAAAGCATATATTTAGGGAGCTGAATATTTTTATGGTAATATAGAGAATGAATTGATTCACATTTATTAGTTACATTATTTGAATAATTATTACAATTTTTGATATGTTATAAGGTGATAATATTAAGAACTTAGGTACATTATATGTTAATTGTCGCTTTTCAAGAAATCATATCCACCACCATCGTTTTTTATGTATGTCATTTCCAGTATTTATTTTGAATGTAAAATGTTTTAGTAGTTTATTACATTTTTAAATTTACATGTATGATTGATTTGTTGGCTATAATTTTTTTACATTTAAGTTAATTATATTAATAAATGTTCCAATACATAAAAAAACACGTAGGAAGTAAATTGAAGTTACTTGAATATGATAAAAATAGACTGTATGGGAAAATGGTGTGCAATAATTTTAAATGAGAATTTAGTCTAAATATAGAATTAAATGGGAGAGAGAATAAAAAGAAGGTGCCGAGATAATTGGGGGAATGCACAAATAATTGAAAATCGATCTTCATCTTTACTAAATAAAGATAATGTGGGGAGAGAGAAAGGAGGGGCTGTGGGAGATAAAGATGGAATGTACACGTGCATGAGAGGATGCGGGAGAAGAAAGAGGAAAGAGCGATATCGGGAGTAGAGAGCGGGGAGGGGCTGTGGGAGATAAATATGGAATGTACACTTGGATGAGAGGATGCATGGGAAGAAAGAGGAGACGGGAGTGAGGGGGAAATGCTGGCCATTGCAAAGGCCACGTGTCCATTAGCTGAGAAGAAACCCATCTTTAGTTAGGTAGTAGGATGTAACCCGCACTTCGCGGCGGAATAAAACTCAATTGATATGATTTGGAAAGGAATACCAAATTTTATTACATTTTATGAAAAAGAATATTTAATTGCTACAATTATAATGTCAGAAGATCTTAGAAATATTTTTGGTTGGACTGAAGTAAAATATACTATTAAGTTTTGCAGTTTCCTTATAAAATGTATAGAAAACGTAAACATCACCCTTTCACATAACTTGAAATTTTATAATTTTTGTGTGACAAATCAAACATCAACAAAACCAACTATTTAAAATCATCTCGAGCACTATCATTAAGATTAGAATACAAATCAATTTAATCAAATTCAACAATTATGCAAATGGGAGAAATTTTCAGAGTATGATATCATTCAACAAATGCAACAATCTGTAAACGAATTCAATGCAAGATAAATACAGATAAGCGGAATAGATATGGGTGGTTTTCTTCCACCAACTAAACATAACCAAGATTTCATCTCCTGATGACTAAAAAAAAGGGATATATCGTCCTCATCATCAGAACGAAATACCTAAAAAAGTATTAAAGATCTACCAGATCAAAATATAAGTAAATTTGGAAATGATGTACGTAACCATATCAATGTATCCTTCGTCACCATTGATAGATAGATAGAAAAGCACAGCAAGGTCCAACAATGACCAACCTCAATGATCCTGACGAACCATACAAAGCTCATATGTAAAACGTAAGAACATAAGACAATAGGTAATATCAAATCGCTGTAAACATCTCTCCTCGACAAATTTGTTCTTTCTTCGAGGAAAAACCAATATCTGCCGAAGGCAATGAAGGGTATTTCCTTCGAGAGAAGACCAGGGAGAACAAACATGAGGAGAAAACAAAGTTACAAAGCATAAGGCGACGACGAAGCATAAGGCGACGACGAATCAGACCCATTTATGGTTTATCGAAAAAAGAGGGAACATGGAAAACCACCGTGGAGAATAGAACCCTTGCTTGGGAAATATACGTCCATACTATAATTTTAATAAAGAAAAAACATGGGAATATCAGAGAGGGTTTGACAGCTGTATAGGTAGTTGGAGGGGGAGAAAATGTTGGATGTAATTGTAAAAAAATATTAAAGCATTTTAATAATTTCGTATCTTGAATTCTTGAGAACTCCTTTGACAATATTCCCCCATTTCATTGGAATGCTCGGATCAGATCCGATCCTCGAATCAAGCCATGGGAATTTAGCTGCATGCTTGGATCCATAAATTGGAAAAATTGGGATCAATGACCTCCTTTCGCTCCGTGTTCTTCGTTCTCAGGTGGCAATGGAAGAACGTGGTGGAGTCGAGCAACGTCCGATTATAGCTAGAGTTGTGGTGGCATTGTGTAACGTCCCGGGCTTAGGTCCCCGGTCCGTTATCGAGGAAAACTGGCCCTGACAACTTGTTGGGTTCAGGCCCAGATGGACCCGTTGGCAACCACCCCAAATGCTTAAGCCCAAGTTATCAAGTAGTAATCTCCATCACTTATAAACCACACCCACACTTCGTGAGTTTTAGGTATGGCGCTATGTTTGGGGTTGGTGTGTTACAACCTCCCCCACTTATATTCGCAACGTCCTCGTTGCGATATGGCCCATCACTTATTCCCAGTGATAGTGGCGGTTGCACGCTCCGGGTAGCCATTTCCCCCAACCTCTTTGTAGGGGCGGCTCCACCTCTCGGGTAGCTCTTTCCACTATCAGAGAGAATTTGGCTCTGATACCATTTGTAATGTCTCAGGCTTAGGTCCCCGGTCCGTTATCGAGGAAAACTGGCCCTGACAACTTGTTGGGTTCGGGCCCAAATGGATCCGTTGACAACCACCCAAAATGCTTAAGCCCAAGTTGTCAAGTAGTAATCTCCATCACTTATAAACCACACCCACACTTCGTGAGTTTTAGGTATGGCGCTATGTTTGGGGGTTGGTGTGTTACAACCTCCCCCACTTATATTTGCAATGTCCTCATTGCGATATGGCCCATCACTTATTCCCAGTGATAGTGGCGGCTGCACGCTCCGGGTAGCCATTTCCCCCAACCTCTTTGTAGGGGCGGCTCCACCTCTCGGGTAGCCCTTTCCACTATCATAGAGAATTTGGCTCTGATACCATTTGTAACAGAACGGGCTTAGGTCCCCGGTCCGTTAACGGAGCATTACTGGCCCTAACAACCTCTTGAGATCAGGCCCATACAGACCCGATTAACCACCCCCAAAATGCTTAAGCAGGGTTGTTCGGTAGTAAGCTCCTTCACTATTTATCCCACCCGGAATTTTTTATGTTCCACGGTATGAGACATTTGTTTGGGGTTTTTACACCCTCCCCCACTTATATTCGCAACGTCCTCGTTGCGACATGGCACATTACTGATTCTCTATGCTTGAGACGCGAATGGGACCAGATTAACAGAACTATGTATGATTTAATGAAAAGAACGAGTCAGGGAAGAGGTTAATGTTCCTCGTCCCGCGGGAGGACAAATCACAGGCACAATAGAGACCGAGAGGAGACAAAGCAGCACTCACATAAGAATGGCAAGAGGGAGGGGAGATGGAACTGAGAGAGTTTGGAGAATCGCGGGGAAGAGAAAAGGGCAAAGCGTCGGTTCTGAATGGCAGTAGGGAGGGGAGACGGACACATGTCGTGTCAAGAGGGACGGGGAGAATTTGGAGAAGTGCAGGGAAGAGAAAAGGACAAAGCGTTGGGAGAACCACGAGTGGATTATCATGCATATCAGGAATGATAATTGGCGGTGGCATCTGTTTATTGCATTACCTTCAATGTTCACGCAGTAAGTAGAAAGCAAAACATATATAATTTGCAGTACCATCAGAAACAAACGATGAACGTGAGAATACCCAGATCAGTTCCAACTCCCTACCTACCATACTGAACCAACAGATTGGTCCGGTGATAATCCCACCGTGACATCAAAATCCAAGAAGATAAACCCCCTGTCAGCTCCCGCAGGCCGTCATTTCTTCACAGGTCCCGCAACCCTCTTGATCATTGATGAGCGACCCGAGCGAACGAGGTAAAGGTACTGAATAGGTCGTTGCGACCTCTATCACTCAGAGTCACTCAATCAAGAAAAAGATCGAACCGCGAAATAGATCGAAGGTCAAACAAAACAAAGCAAGCGGTCCTAGCTATGGGATTAACCTGGTATAGCTCCCAGGGTCGAACACAAGGAGCACGGGTTGGCCAAGGGCCTACGAAGTAGTAAAAAGAAAATCAAATAAAATAAAAGTATTTTTAGTTGTTTTTAATAATTTTTATATTTTTTTAGGATTTTAAAATATGAAGAAAATAAAAGAAGGTAAATATAAACACACTTTGGCAATTTATTTAACGCACTAAAAATCAAGCAACAATTCAAGAAAAATTGTTTTTATGTTTTTTAGGTTTTTAAGTGTTTTTGGTGAATTTTTGGACTTTTTATAAGGTGTATTTTATTTTCTAAAAATCAAACAGTGCTAAAAAGACAAGGTACTGTCCAGCCAGAACCAAAACCCTTAAATAAAATATCTAAGGATCTCAACAGGTTCTAGAGGTAATTTTCCTATATTCTAGATAAAATAAGGAAAATTTGAGTACCAAAATTATTGTTTTTGGATTTTTTAGATTATTTATTATAATTTTTATGAGTTTTTAGGTGTTTTTAGATTTTTAGGGTTTTTACTCAATGAAAAATAGCCAAAATTGGCAAGAAAATCAAACAACACACAAGAAACAGAACCTAATTTTTTTAGAATTTTTGGGGGTGTTTTTATATTTTTTTGGGATTTTTAAACCTACACAGTAGCTAAAATGGATGTTTTTGAATTTTTAAAAATACTAAATAAAATCAAAAATGTCCTCAAAAATTCTCAAAAATCCAACAACATAGCAGGAGCCATGTGTCAAATTTTCATCGAATTTGGAGGTGGTTTGATATTTTATTCAAAATCAAAAAGAGGGCATAGTGCACAGGGACTTAAGTGCAAATACCCGAAACTCTGGGGGTCCAGGTGCAATTTGCCCAGCAAATCACGCGCGTGGTGCGTGCCTGGGGCATTCAGGGACCTTCTGGTAATAAAAACCAACTCCTAGGACCTTTTGGCAACTCGTACCAAAAAGTCCAGGGGTTCGGTTGCAATTAACCCACTAAAATCCGCACATGTTCAAATAAAACACTCACAGGGGTATCGATGCAATTACCAAAAAGTTTCTATTCATTCATGAACCAACCAGAAGTACAGGATAAGTATTGCAAATAAACCAAACTACACGTGACGAAGCACGTGGCTCACACATACAGGGGCATAATTGCAAAACTAAATAAGCACGAGGTCCAATGTGCAATTTATCCTATGTAAATAAAATGACTAAAATATTTACAGGACTAGGACTGAAAGCAAAAACTAAGAGGGGGCCCTAAGTAAATTACCCCTTATTATGTCGATGGCTGGATGGACGCCACGTAGATGATCGGACGGTCCTGGTGAGTGGCGCCTCCCTTCGTCCGCACGTGAGCCTGATCGACGGCGCAGAGGGGGCCACGTGGATGATCAAACGGCTGGCAGGTGCTGATGGTTCCCTCTCTCTGCTCCAACGGTCCGGATCTACCCTCGAATCGATCAACGGTATCTGCTCCTCGAAAGATGGACGGTGACGATTGAAACTGGAGCGGGGGACGATCGGACGGTGGTGGAGGATACTGGAAGAACACTCAGCCGGCGAGCTTCGCCGGCCTTGTGCGCGTGCAGTGGTCCTCCTCAGCTGCCTCTGGGTATCAGAACAGATCCGCGGTGGAGTCCCGCAGCTGGTGAAGGCCTCCGATGGCCCAGCCGAGCCCTGGAGGGGCTCCGGCGAGGTCGACGGAGTCGAGCTCCTGGCCTGGATGTGAGGGGGCCTCAGATGGCCTCCTCTTGACCTGCAAAAGAAACCAGAAGCTTAGCGGGTCGAGGGCAAAGTGCCTCGACCCGATGAAGCGGCGTGAAGGTGGACTGTGGGTCGGGGCGAGCGAGCTCCGGCGAGCGGAGGACGGTGGAGCTCGAACCCCAGCTCCTGTGCGAGCTGGGTTGAGTGAAGGGGCGTAGAAGGTGCGTCGAAGGATGGCGAAGGTGATAGTGTGTCCCGATGATCGAGAAGATACGCAAGATGACCGGAATCAAAGGAACTCGTCGGAGATGCGATTTGGGCGAAGCAAGAAATTAAACTAAATGGGCGAGCTAGAGTGCTACCTGGGTGGTGCGAAAGACTGTGCTGGAGCTTAGCTAGCTCCCGGTCGTCGCCTCGAAGGTTGTCACTGCCTGAGGCTCGAGCTCCTGCCAGCGGCGGAGCACGGCGGCGCAAAGCTGCCGGATCAGTGGTTCGGCCACCCTCTCCTCGCTGCAACACCGGCAAACGGGAGCTGTCACCTCACTGGATGCGATGGAGGTCACGGGAGTGAGAGTGGCGAGCCAAAGATGGAAAGAGGAGGCGGCTGAGCTCAGGTTATATATGGGTGCAGGTCCGGGAAGAAGGGGTTGGGTCCGGCTCGATGAAGCACGGACCCCTAGGCAAGGAGTCGGGCGAGGTTCCCAGATGCACGGGGAGTGATCGGAGCCCTGGGTTTGCGAATTTGGAGGCCGGGTCGTGACGCAATAAATCGGGGAAGTCGGGTCGGGCGTCACGACCCGTGTGAAGTGGTCCACAGGGGGGAGTTGACCGGGCGGTCAACAATCCCCGTGGACCAATGGGAGTCAGCCACATCAGAAAGATTTGGAAATTAATTTAAAAATAGAAAATGGCTGATTTAGCAAAAACTCAAAACATAAAAAATGTTTGTTTTAATTTTTTCTATTTTTTTGTGAATTTTAATTAATTTTTTGGAAATAAAAATAAGGTATTTACATAATAGGTCTATACATAGGTATATATACACTATAGGGTTTTTGATTTTGATTTTTAATTAGTTATTTTTATACATTTTTATTCCTATTTTATATTTTATTTATTTATAGGATAAAATGAGGAATAAAAGGCTATTTTTATTTTATTTTTATTATTTATATACGTAGGTGAAATAATTAGTTATGTGTATTTATATACATGGTATATGTACAACATATTTTTGTAATTTTAATTTTGTAATTTTTATTTGATTTTTGTTTTGTTTCTTTTTATTTTATTTATTTACAATATATAATCTAGAATATTTACAAAAAGTTTTGAAAATAAATTTTATTTATTTATAAGGTTAAAGAAGGTGGTCTATGTACATGGTGTAAGGGTATTTTTGGTCTTTTTTTATTTTTAAATTTTTATTTTGTTTTTAATACTTTATAAATATGTACAAATATTTACAAATATTTACAACATATTTTTGGGTGAGGAAAATATAATTTTTATTTATTTATACAAATATTTACACTAGAGCCCCTATCTCCCTCTACTTTGGCTTTTATGCGGTCAGGCCCATGCTGAGCCCTCCCTTGGGTTAGGTTGCTCAATATTTATTCTAAATATTTTCCTCTTTTTCTTTTTCATCTTTATTCTTTTATTTTTGCACAAAAACATGCTAATTATAAGTATTTACAAGAATGCATGCTTTTGCTAATTATTCCTATTTACACATATCTACATGCATTTGCATAGGTTTTTGTAGCTAAAATATAAGAATAAAGAGTGATGAATGGGTATTCATCACCCCCCTATACTATACTTTGCTAGTCCCTTAGCAAACACTTATTTGAAAAAGAAGTGAAAAAGAAGGAAAAAGAAAAAGAAAAAGAGAATGTACATGGATCAAGGTTGATTATTAAACTTGCCTTCATTAAATTGAGGTATGGAGCTCAATCAGATCTTTGGATTATTGATGTGTCGGAACCTTATTTAGACTTAAGCTTAAAACCTAACAGCCTCTAAGTTCCACTAATCTATAACCAAGACTCCTCAATGCTCCAGATCAGAACAAGTCATCAATCACAAACCCTGAAGACCATGAATCTTTTCTTGTCCTGTGAAAGTGAGGTCTAAGCTCTCCACCTCAGAAATGGCAACTTGACAACCCTCTCCAACAAGGTAACTCTATGACCTCAATCTGGCCACTCTTTCCTCGAGGAGCGGGGTATTCCATTCTAAGTTCAAGTACAACCGGCTCAAGAAGAGGGGGAAGAAGAGAATGGGTCAAGGCCAGTGTAGCCAAGTACCCTTGGGGAGCTTGACCAGTGTAGCCAAGTCTCCCTGCTGCAAGCTACAACAGGTGGATCATGAAACCAAGCTTTGCTTATTGCACTTATATACATACTCCGGTGGGATTATCATTTTCTCTCAGACCCACCACTTTTTTGGAGTTCTTTTCTTTTTGCACATTTTTTTTTTCGAGTGCATCTATACAACATGTACATGTGCAGCATATATACAAGGAGTTTTTCCTCTTGAGCCAGTAGACTATCCCTCTTTTGAAGCTTTATTGCAACCCACAACTCCCGTCGTTAGACCTCATGGCAACCAGACCAAGTTGAGACGCACTTCCTTCACTAAATGAAGAAGAGAGGTTCCGCCTAGAAGTACTACCCTCATATGCTACCCCAAGCCAAGGAAGACTGCCTCCTCACCATCTCATCCGTAGAGAGCTCGGTGCATAGTGCGGTTGTCCAAGTAAAGCCATAATCTATATGAGTCATGTGTTGTTGTTAAGTGCTCTACTTAGGCTCATTGAGATGTCATGTGATCATAGCCTAGTGGACTCAAAGAATTAAGTCACCATGGACCTGAAAAGCCTTAAACCTAAGCCCTATAAGGTTCCTCTTAGAAATTAGGTGGATTAAGATCTTAATCAAGCTCCATTTCTCAATTTGATTCCAGGCTAGTTTAAATGTCAACTATCATCCAGAAAAACTATATACATATGTACAAAAAGATGCACATTTACACACTATTTTACAATCATGCAAAGTTTTTGAAAAATGTTTTGAAATCATGAATGATGATGCATGAAGTGCAAGTTTTGCAAAAAGGTATTTACACACATTTACACAAGATTTTTGCAAACTTTTGATTTTCAAAACATTTTGGAAAAATTTTGTACTATATACATAATTTTGATACAAAATTATTTACACAAGCTTTACACACAAAAGATTTTTGAAATCCTTTTTACAAAAATAATTTGTACACTAGCTATGTATGTGCAAATAAAAGAAGATTATGTACATGAAAATTTTTAATTTTTGTGGTTTTTAGCCATTTTTATTTATTAACACACTCACACAAAGTACGAGTTATGGCTAAAGTATATATGAAATATATACACACCCCCCTATACTTAGCTCGAACGATGTCCTCGGAGTCAAGAGCGATGAAGAAGACATAACTCGTGCTAGGTATAGGGAAGTGAAAAGGAAGGTTATACAAAAGGAGATGAAAAGTCGAAAGGGACTCAGGTCTTCCCCCTATACTTAGGATTAAGTAATCCTAAGTATAGCAGGCTGTACACGAAGGGAAAACCGAGTGGAGAATGTACAGGGTCTACCCCCCCTATACTTAGGGTGAAATATCCCTAAGTATAGGCAGCAAAACAGGGGTAGACAGAAACAAAAGAAATACCCGAAATGTCGCACATCCCCCCTATACTTAGGGTAAAGTGCACCCTAAGTATAGCATAATCACAAGATGGGGAAAAGGGATGTGGGACTAAAGAATGTGGTGATATGGACATCTGGATCTATATACAGCGGAAGATCAGTGAAACTCAGGCGTGAGATGCATTAGATGTGAGTCAAAGACCACATCTCACGCAAAATGAATAGGGGCAATATCAACGACCCGCGGCTCATGATCTAGAAATGGCTTGAGCCGCTGGCCGTTCACTCGGAAGGTACTCTCAGAAGACAACTCGGATATGTCGATGCTACCGTTGTCGTGTACCTTCCTAACCGGATAAGGTCCTTTCCATTTGCTCTGTAGCTTCCCTGGAAATAATCTAAGCCTCGCATCAAACAGCCATACTCTCTGTCCAATCTCAAAATGCTTGTGGCTGATATGAGAATCATGCCACTCCTTGACTCTCTCCTTATAATGTAGGCTGCTTGAGAAAGCTGCGTCTCTAAGCTCCTCCAGGGCAGCTAGCTCTGCCCTCCTCTGGTCTCCTATACCATCTGGGTCCATAAGTATGTCTGTAATCGCCCAAAGTGACTTGTGCCTCAGCTCAACGGGTAGGTGGCATGGCTTGCCATATACGAGGCGAAAGGGAGATGTGCCCAAAGGTGTCTTGAAAGACGTCCTATATGCCCACAAGACCGAGTCCAATAGCTGTGACCAATCCTTTCGGTCAGGGCGGACGACTTTCTGCAGAATAGTCTTGATCTCCCTATTCGACACTTCGGCTAGACCATTCGTCTGTGGATGGTACGGTGTAGCAACACGATGATCTATGCCGAACTCGCTAGCAAGTGCCTTCACCTGGTCGTTGATGAAGTGAGATCCCCCATCAGAAATCAGAACTCGTGGAACCCCGAACTGCGTGATGATATGCTTCCTCAGAAATCTGCAAACTGTCCTCGCATCAGCGGCTCGGGCGGGGATAGCCTCCACCCAACGACTCACATAGTCTACGGCCAACAGAATGTACTCAAATCCCTGACTCTTAGGGAATGGACCCATGAAATCGATGCCCCATGCGTCAAAAACCTCACAGAAGTGAATGGGCTGCATCGGCATCATATCACGCTGTCCACAAGTGCCCATCCTCTGACAGTCAGTACACCTCTTCACGAACTCATCTGAGTCCTTGAAGAGGGTAGGCCACCACAAGCCGGATTGGAGCACTTTCTGTGCCGTTCTCCTCCCAGAATGATGTCCTCCTGCCTCAAGCTTGTGGCAGTAAGTGAGGACGCTATGGTGTTCCTCCTGAGGAATACACCGACGCCAGACACTATCCCCTCCTTCGTGGTAAAGGATGGGCTCCTCCCAATGGTAAGACTTGGCCTTCGCTAGGAAGGTCTCAAGCCTCTGTCTGGGCCAATCTTGTGGGACTTTCCCAGCAACGAGAAAGTTCACAATATCGGCGTACCATGGGAGTGAGGCGATAGCAAGGATCGCCTCATCTGGGAAGGTATCTCGGATAGGATCAATCTGCTCAGTCTCCTCAGGCTGCTCTAATCGGGAGAGATGGTCCGCCACCACATTCTTGACTCCAGGCTTATCCTTGATCTCAATGTCGAACTCCTGGAGTAGAAGGATCCATCTAGTCAGTCTGGCCTTGGCATCCTTCTTTGCCATGAGGTACCTGATGGCGGTATGATCTGTAAACAAAGTCACTCTAGATCCAATGATATATGATCTAAACTTGTCCAGGGCAAACACTACGGCTAGCATCTCCTTCTCTGTGACTGTATAATTCCGCTGGGCGGAATCCAATGTGCGGCTAGCATAGTGTATAGCAAATGGTACTCCATCCCTCCTCTGTCCCAGCACTGCTCCTACGGCAAAATCGGAGGCGTCCGTCATGATCTCGAATGGGAGAGACCAATCAGGCGGCTGGAGGACAGGAGCCTCAATCACACACTGCTGGAGAGTAGCAAACGATGAAAGACACTTGTCATCGACAATTCGTCAAGAGGTCAGTCAACGACCGGGCAATCCTGCTAAAATCCTGAATAAATCTCCTATAAAATCCAACGTGCCCCAGGAATGACCGTAACTGCCTCAGATTGGACGGCGGTGTGAGTTTTCTAATGACATCAACCTTGGCCGGATCAACCTCCATGCCCCTGTTGGAGATGATGTGGCCAAGCACCGTCCCTTGAGTCACCATGAAGTGACTCTTCTCCCAAGATAGCACCAAGTGATACTCAATACATCGCTGGAGCACTCGGTCTAGGCAGTCAAGACAGGAGTCGAATCCGTCGCCGTAGACCGAGAAATCGTCCATGAAGACCTCTAAGCACTCCCCTACCATGTCCGAGAAGATTGACAGCATGCACCTCTGAAAAGTTGCAGGGGCGTTGCATAGCCCAAATGGCATGCGTCGAAAAGCGTATGTGCCGAATGGACAGGTAAAGGTGGTCTTCTCCTGATCCTCAGGAGCGATGGCCACTTGGTTGTAGCCCGAGTACCCATCCAGGAAGCAATAATGGCTCTTCCCTGCCAGTCTCTCAATGATCTGGTCAATAAAAGGCAGGGGGAAATGGTCCTTCTTGGTGGCTTGGTTGAGTCTCCTGTAGTCAACACAAACCCTCCAAGAGGTGGGTACTCGTGTAGCAATCTCCTCTCCCGACTCACTGATCACAGTCGTGATGCCCGTCTTCTTGGGCACCACATGCAAGGGGCTGACCCACTTGGAGTCGGAAATGGGATAAATAAAACCTGCACCCCACCACTTCGATATTTCCTTCATGACAACCTCTCTCAGGTTGGGGTTCAGACGCCGCTGGAACTCACGCGACGGCTTCGCCCCATCCTCGAGATAGATGTGGTGGGAGCACACTGATGGACTAATCCCATGGAGATCTGCTACGCTCCATCCGATCGCCTTGCGGTTCTTTTCAAGAACCCCCATCAAACGGGATTCCTGCTCTCCAGTCAACTCGGCGGAGATGATGACTGGGTTCATCTCTGGATCGCCCGCAAGGAATCGATACTTCAGCGAAGTAGGGAGCGGCTTCAGCTCTGGAATGCTGGGTGCCGGCAAATCTGGCTGTGGAAGAAACTTAGTGAAAGCTGCAAGGTCGGCCAAATCTGCCTGGGAAAGTGAAAGCGTACTCTCGCAAACTGGATCGGGAGAAGGCTGCTCTACTGCACTGTCTCTGCTCTGCTCTGCATCTACCTCCTCCTCATCTATAGGCTCAGATGGACTCAGGTCTGGCATCTGATCATAGCAATCGGCCCAATCAGACTCTGAATCCGAGGGATCTGTATCAGAAACGGTGGCATCAGTACCACCGGGAAACAAGGTGGCATCAGCACCACCATCACTCATCATCGTGCTGCGATCAAGGACCAGATCTGCTGCCGTAATGGTATCCTGAACCAGGTCTGTGCTCTCCAGACTCTCCTCTGCTATCATCTCTGCCTCAGCCGTGTCTGAAAGTGAGAGGGTGGTCTGTGTCTCAAGGTCTGCCCAAGCTGCCTCATCATCTGTGATCACAAAATCACAGTCCTGGTGGATGTCTGGCTCTGCGTCTGTCAGCTGCTCTGAATCGGTACTCGCATCTGAGCGGGATCTGAATCTGGCTCTATAGTCCTCGACCATCTCTATTTGTATACTCTCGCCCTGGACGCGAAAGTACACCTTCCCGCTATCATGATCAGTCACCGCCTTGGCTGTGGCCAAGAACGGACGACCAAGGATGATGGGGGTATCGGTCACTGACTCAGGGATCTCCATGTCCAACACTACGAAGTCCACGGGGAATTTCAGGCCCTGAATAGTGACGATAACGTCTCGTAATAACCCCTTCGGCCTCTTGACCGATCGATCAGCGAACTGAAGGACTGTCCTGCTCTGTCGAAGAGTGCCCAACTCGAAGCGGTCGAGAAGGGCTGCCGGAAGAAGGTTAATCGACGATCCGCTATCTAGAAGAGTACGGTCGAACCACTGCTCACTAATCTGGCATCTGATATACGGGGCCCCTGAATCTGGCCTCTTGGCTGGCAGTCGGTTCTGGATCGCAAAGCACGTGGCTTTCGTCAGCACATGTATCTCTGAAGTGTGGTTCCTCCTCCTCCTCCTGACTGTAGTCCTCTCTCTCAATGATCGCTGGAGAAGGGGGATGTGCTGCAAAGCCTCCTGGAGGGTCAGCTGGATATGAAACCGATCTATCATGCTCTGGCTGAACTCCTCAAGCTCTCTCTTTTTGGGATTTTCTGTTTTCTTCCCCTTCCCCATCTGAAGGGCTCTAGGGAAGGGGATCACTGGGTCCTTCTCAAATGAAGGACTAGGAAAAGGTCTAAGCGGTTCAAGGACCGGATCCACACATACATCACGCACCACAGTGGGACCAGAAGAAAGTAAACCTTTTCCTTTATTCATAGCAGAATTCTGAGATACATGGACACGAGGAAAAACAACATCTCTGTATCTACAAACACCGGTGGCCTCAGTACCACCACGGGCTGGCTGCTCTGCTGCTGCTGAAGGTAGACGTCGCGCGGCATCAGTACCGCGGGCTGGCTCGGCTGCATGGGTGGCATCAGTACCACCTCCTAGATCTGGTGAAGCGGCGGCCTCAGTACCGCCGGTGGGATCAGCATCCTTGGTGGCCTCAGTACCACCGTCATCGTCTGGAGCGGCCTCAGTACCGCTCTCCTCCTCCTCCTGTGGCGCCTTGGGATGGTGCTCAGATGAGGCGCCGCCGCCTGCTGGGGTCCTACCGCTCCTAAGTGTGACAAAATCAGCATCAAATAGATCCGAAGAAGTATCATCAAATGGGTCACTAGGAGTGGCTAACTCAGTATGTACTACCTGCTCAGATTTCCTCTTGAGGCTGTTCGGATTGGGCTCTATCTGGGCTGGTATGGCGGCCTTCCCTCTCACCAGGTCCTGCATCTCCTGGCGGAACTCGTCCATCTCCCGTCTAAATGTAGCCTGCTGGTCCGTGAGGAGGCGGGCGATATCATCCAAGGCGGGGCTCTCGTGGGAGCCCGACGGGTGGCCTCTCTGTGGGTGAGGCTGCTGGAACTGCTGTGGTGGGTAAGAGGGGTAGGATGGAGAGTGCTGCTGGTATCCCTGGTGAGCCTGCTGCTCATGTCTCCAAGACTGTCCCTGCTGCTGGTAGGGACGCGGACCGTAGGATGACTGCTGCTGATACGCTGGGGGCTGCTGCTGCGGCTGGTGCTGGTCTCTCTGATGGGAGTACTGCCCTCCCTGTCCTGACGGCTGCTGCTGGGGCTGGGCACCACCACTCTCCCACCTGAATCCGGGATGGTCTCGTCGGATCCCAGGCCGGGGACGGTCGTACCAGATCCCGTTGACATCCATCAACGGCTCGGCATCGAAGGGGGCTGGCGGGAGTACTGCCAGAGGCTGGTCCGGCTGGTAGACCACCATCTGCATCTCTGGAGATGGTGGAGACTGGTAGGTGGGCTGCGGCTGCTGGTACGGCTCCGCCTGTACAAGGTGAACCTGTCTAGGCTGCACTGGGGTGCTGGAGCGCTGGGACGAGCTGCTGCTGCTGCCGGTGTCGCCTCGCGACTGAAGACGGGGCTGAGAAGCCGTCTGTGCCTCCTGGAGACACATGAGCTGTGTCTTCATGTCGCTCAAGACCTGTGCCATCTGTTCCATCTGCGTGATACTCTGGCACTGCTTCTTCTCTATCAGCTCCATGCGGTCCAACTTCTCGCTAATGATACCCATGTCCGCAGCTGATGACTCTGCTGCTGCTGCTGCTGCGGACGAACTGGAAGGACCTGCATCTACCCGTGCTATCCGCTGGTACTGCACGGGTCCTGGCTGATGTGGCTGGGTCTTCTGAGTGTAGAGTCGGGTCTGGGACATCACCATGTAGTTCTCTGCCATTTCCTCAAAAATAGCCCAGACCTGGTCGTGGTCCTTGGCGAAGTAGGACCCGCCACAAGAAGCATTCACCAGGCCCTGTAGCTCTGGTGACAACCCGCTGAAGAAGCTCTGAACTAAGTTCGGCTTCGTGATGTCATGGTGCGGGCATCTGTCCAGGAGCTCTCTGAACCTCTCCCAAGCCTCGTGAAACTGCTCGTTGGGGAACATGGAGAAGTTGCTGATCAGGGCCCTCGCTGCATTCGTCCGCCCGAGTGGATAGTACTTGTTCAAGTACTCAGTGCGGAGCTGCTCCCAGGTATAGACAAATCTCCCCAAGTGTTTCAGCCAGGTGGCTGCTCTATCTGCCAGTGAAAAGGGGAATGCGATCATCCTGATCGTGTCCTGGTCCACATGTCTGTCGTGGACAGTGCTGCATATCATAAGAAACTCCTGGAGGTGGAGGTGGGGCTCCTCTGTAGCAAGTCCATGGAACCGAGGAAGCATCTGCAAGGTGTTCGGGGGGAACTTGAAGTCCCCCACGATAGCTGGAACCACAACCCAATGGTGCATCAGTGTAGATCCGGGATTGTGTAAATCCCGCATCGGTCTCGGTGGTCCTGCTCCTCCTGCGGCTGCTGCCGCCGCGGCGGCCGCGGCTGCTGCTGCTGCTGCGGCTCGTGCCTGTGCATCTGCATCCGGGATCTCCTCGGGCTCGCTCTACTGATCTCGCTCTGCTCTGAGCCTCTCCAACTCACGCCTCATCTCAATCATGAAAGGTCCCTGATCGCGGAGCTGCTGCTGAACTGTATCGAGTGATGCGATCAGGGTGGAATTGATCGCTCCCTGGTCTAGCACAATATGCTCTGGTCTACGGGAGTGATCATCAGAACTGCCTGCGCCTGCCATGTCGACGTCTGCAAAATCAAATGAGCCCAACTTAGGTGCCGTCAAATGAATCAGTATCTCCTCGGGCTCATGTCTCTCGGGAAGATCAGAAAGGGGGTCGAGGGGGAACAGGGTGGAGTCGTACTCGGGCTCGGAGAGCGGGTCTGAGCTCTCGCGAGCCAACCTAGATGATGAGGTAGACGCGCCCGAAAGCGGTGCAGCCAGAGGCTGCCTAAGAGATCGTCTACCCATCATCTTGATCTGGCGAGTAGGGCGGATGAGATCTGGAAAAAGTATGATCTGAAAACAAACCCCCGGTTCACCAACGCAACGCGAGCTGAAGACCGTGGAAGTTCGGTCAAATTATCTTGTCAATTTTATTTTGGTGAACACACAAATATCAGAGCGCTTACGTGACCTGTTGGGATATCCGCTGCTAACCCCAACCGACTGGCCCGCACGGAAGAGTCGGTAATCAGTCGGGTTTAGCCGCGGGGGGCTCTACCTAGTGTGCGGGTCACTCTCTCGCGCATACAAACCAAGCAATGAGGGGGTTGCTCTCCCCAAGACAAAATTTTTAGGGTGAGCGAGTTTTAAGGTCAATAATCTTAGCAGTCCCAATTTTATGGTTACACTTTTTAGGTATTTTTCAAAGCAAACAAAATCGCCTAATAAATTTTTCGATTCTCCTTATTATTAAGTCAAAAACAGGGGGGAGAAGTCGAAAAAGCCGATGCACGAAAAATCAATGATGCAAACAAAGTCAGAAATGCGTACCTGCCTCCAGCTCTCTACATGCAATATGATCCACGCATAAAATAAAAGGCAGAAATAAAACTAAGCTAAATGATGCAGCGGGAAGCCGAGTCCTAGACGAGCAACTTCTAGCGAAGAACCGTCTAACCGGTCACCAACCTCCAAGCCAAAGGGTCCGGTCTTGGCCCGTCCCTCCCCTGCCCGACAAATCGGGGGTAGGAGTAAGCGCTTTACAGGACGGGCTACGGCACGTAGGCTACGGAGGCTAGCGAGTCGGTTATTTTTATTATTTATTTTAAGTAGGTCCAATTACGGTTCTATAGGAACAGATATGCCTTAAGGTGTGTGGATCCTACTCAACTACGTCACAATCACCAGAAAGTCCTAAATCTAGGGGCTCGACAAAAACCGCGAAAAACCGGCAAATGACAGTAAGAAAGAAAAAGAAATCCGCGAGAAAAGCCGCGAAAAACCGCAAGTCCTAATGGGTCCCCCGAGCACACCGGTGCTCGGCGAAACAGACCCGCTACGGTCACAAGTGTCCAAACAGTCTCAGAATGTCATGTATTATTACAATTAATAATGAATAAATAAAATATCTATCCTAATACCTCACCCACTCAACTCTCTCCTCTCGCTCTCTCCTGCGACTTCGTAGAGAAAGAAGCCGCCTCCAAGTGCCGCGGTTGCACCGGCTCCTCGAAAGTCGCCTCCGCGGTCCTCGGGCCCTCGCAAGAAGAAAAGAAGAGTGGTCAGACCAGAAAGAATAATCAAATAATAGAGAAAAATAAAAGAAAATACAAGTGAGGGTATATGTGCAAAAATGAAAAATAAAATATACACACAATATAAAACAAAAATAAAAATAAAAGAAAATGAAAATAAAACAAAATAAAACAAAAATAAACTATAAACAAAAGCCGCGAAAAGCCGCGAAAACAAAAACGAAAATAAAAACAAAAATAACTACTAAGCCGTGCTCCCCGGCAACGGCGCCATTCTGATGAGCGACCCGAGCGAACGAGGTAAAGGTACTGAATAGGTCGTTGCGACCTCTATCACTCAGAGTCACTCAATCAAGAAAAAGATCGAACCGCGAAATAGATCGAAGGTCAAACAAAACAAAGCAAGCGGTCCTAGCTATGGGATTAACCTGGTATAGCTCCCAGGGTCGAACACAAGGAGCACGGGTTGGCCAAGGGCCTACGAAGTAGTAAAAAGAAAATCAAATAAAATAAAAGTATTTTTAGTTGTTTTTAATAATTTTTATATTTTTTTAGGATTTTAAAATATGAAGAAAATAAAAGAAGGTAAATATAAACACACTTTGGCAATTTATTTAACGCACCAAAAATCAAGCAACAATTCAAGAAAAATTGTTTTTATGTTTTTTAGGTTTTTAAGTGTTTTTGGTGAATTTTTGGACTTTTTATAAGGTGTATTTTATTTTCTAAAAATCAAACAGTGCTAAAAAGACAAGGTACTGTCCAGCCAGAACCAAAACCCTTAAATAAAATATCTAAGGATCTCAACAGGTTCTGGAGGTAATTTTCCTATATTCTAGATAAATTAAGGAAAATTTGAGCACCAAAATTATTGTTTTTGGATTTTTAGATTATTTATTATAATTTTTATGAGTTTTTAGGTGTTTTTAGATTTTTAGGGTTTTTACTCAATGAAAAATAGCCACAATTGTCTAGAAAATCAAACAACACACAAGAAACAGAACCTAATTTTTTTAGAATTTTTGGGAGTGTTTTTATATTTTTTTGGGATTTTTAAACCTAGACAGTAGCTAAAATGGATGTTTTTGAATTTTTAAAAATACTAAATAAAATCAAAAATGTCCTCAAAAATTCTCAAAAATCCAACAACATGGCAGGAGCCATGTGTCAAATTTTCATCGAATTTGGAGGTGGTTTGATATTTTATTCAAAATCAAAAAGAGGGCACAGTGCACAGGGACTTAAGTGCAAATACCCGAAACTCTGGGGGTCCAGGTGCAATTTGCCCAGCAAATCACGCGCGTGGCGCGTGCCTGGGGCACTCAGGGACCTTCTGGTAATAAAAACCAACTCCTAGGACCTTTTGGTAACTCGTACCAAAAAGTCCAGGGGTTCGGTTGCAATTAACCCACTAAAATCCGCACATGTTCAAATAAAACACTCACAGGGGTATCGATGCAATTACCAAAAAGTTTCTATTCATTCATGAACCAACCAGAACTACAGGATAAGTATTGCAAATAAACCAAACTACACGTGACGAAGCACGTTGCTCACACATACAGGGGCATAATTGCAAAACTAAATAAGCACGAGGTCCAATGTGCAATTTACCCTACGTAAATAAAATGACTAAAATATTTACAGGACTAGGACTGAAAGCAAAAACTAAGAGGGGGCCCTAAGTAAATTACCCCTTATTATGTCGATGGCTGGATGGACGCCACGTAGATGATCGGACGGTCCTGGTGAGTGGCGCCTCCCTTCGTCCGCACGTGAGCCTGATCGACGGCGCAGAGGGGGCCACGTGGATGATCAAACGGCTGGCAGGTGCTGGTGGTTCCCTCTCTCTGCTCCAACGGTCCGGATCTACCCTCGAATCGATCAACGGTATCTGCTCCTCGAAAGATGGACGGTGACGATTGAAACTGGAGCGGGGGACGATCGGACGGTGGTGGAGGATACTGGAAGAACACTCAGCCGGCGAGCTTCGCCGGCCTTGTGCGCGTGCAGTAGTCCTCCTCAGCTGCCTCTGGGTATCGGAACAGATCCGCGGTGGAGTCCCGCAGCTGGTGAAGGCCTCCGATGGCCCAGCCGAGCCCTGGAGGGGCTCCGGCGAGGTCGACGGAGTCGAGCTCCTGGCCTGGATGTGAGGGGGCCTCAGATGGCCTCCTCTTGACCTGCAAAAGAAACCAGAAGCTTCGCGGGTCGAGGGCAAAGTGCCTCGACCCGATGAAGCGGCGTGAAGGTGGACTGTGGGTCGGGGCGAGCGAGCTCCGGCGAGCGGAGGACGGTGGAGCTCGAACCCCAGCTCCTGTGCGAGCTGGGTTGAGTGAAGGGGCGTAGAAGGTGCGTCGAAGGATGGCGAAGGTGATAGTGTGTCCCGATGATCGAGAAGATACGCAAGATGACCGGAATCAAAGGAACTCGTCGGAGATGCGATTTGGGCGAAGCAAGAAATTAAACTAAATGGGCGAGCTAGAGTGCTACCTGGGTGGTGCGAAAGACTGTGCTGGAGCTTAGCTAGCTCCCGGTCGTCGCCTCGAAGGTTGTCACTGCCTGAGGCTCGAGCTCCTGCCAGCGGCGGAGCACGACGGCGCAAAGCTGCCGGATCAGTGGTCCGGCCACCCTCTCCTCGCTGCAACACCGGCAAACGGGAGCTGTCACCTCACTGGATGCGATGGAGGTCACGTGAGTAAGAGTGGCGAGCCAAAGATGGAAAGAGGAGGCGGCTGAGCTCAGGTTATATATGGGTGCAGGTCCGGGAAGAAGGGGTTGGGTCTGGCTCGATGAAGCACGGACCCCTAGGCAAGGAGTCGGGCGAGGTTCCCAGATGCACGGGGAGTGATCGGAGCCCTGGGTTTGCGGATTTGGAGGCCGGGTCGTGACGCAATAAATCGGGGAAGTCGGGTCGGGCGTCACGACCCGTGTGAAGTGGTCCACAGGGGGGAGTTGACCGGGCGGTCAACAATCCCCGTGGACCAATGGGAGTCAGCCACATCAGAAAG
Organism: Ottelia alismoides; assembly: GCA_037367405.1. Lineage (NCBI taxonomy): Eukaryota > Viridiplantae > Streptophyta > Magnoliopsida > Alismatales > Hydrocharitaceae > Ottelia > Ottelia alismoides. Next base: position 32,214 of record JAZKJV010005232.1, read on the forward strand.
ATTTGGAAATTAATTTAAAAATAGAAAATGGCTGATTTAGCAAAAACTCAAAACATAAAAAATGTTTGTTTTAATTTTTTCTATTTTTTTGTGAATTTTAATTAATTTTTTGGAAATAAAAATAAGGTATTTACATAATAGGTCTATACATAGGTATATATACGCTATAGGGTTTTTGATTTTGATTTTTAATTAGTTATTTTTATACATTTTTATTCCTATTTTATATTTTATTTATTTATAGGATAAAATGAGGAATAAAAGGCTATTTTTATTTTATTTTTATTATTTATATACGTAGGTGAAATAATTAGTTATGTGTATTTATATACATGGTATATGTACAACATATTTTTGTAATTTTAATTTTGTAATTTTTATTTGATTTTTGTTTTGTTTCTTTTTATTTCATTTATTTACAATATATAATCTAGAATATTTACAAAAAGTTTTGAAAATAAATTTTATTTATTTATAAGGTTAAAGAAGGTGGTCTATGTACATGGTGTAAGGGTATTTTTGGTCTTTTTTTATTTTTAAATTTTTATTTTGTTTTTAATACTTTATAAATATGTACAAATATTTACAAATATTTACAACATATTTTTGGGTGAGGAAAATATAATTTTTATTTATTTATACAAATATTTACACTAGAGCCGCTATCTCCCTCTACTTTGGCTTTTATGCGGTCAGGCCCATGCTGAGCCCTCCCTTGGGTTAGGTTGCTCAATATTTATTCTAAATATTTTCCTCTTTTTCTTTTTCATCTTTATTCTTTTATTTTTGCACAAAAACATGCTAATTATAAGTATTTACAAGAATGCATGTTTTGCTAGTTATTCCTATTTACACATATCTACATGCATTTGCATAGGTTTTTGTAGCTAAAATATAAGAATAAAGAGTGATGAATGGGTATTCATCAATCATGCAGACCATCAACATGAACATGATCCTGTTCAAAGAATCCCCCACGAATCCTGAAACACCCCTAAAAAATCAAGATTACCCACCTCCGGAAAACCACGAATTAGCCATCAAGATCCGATTTTTCTACCGATTTTGTTGTTCCTGAAGCGGAGGAGGAATTAGGTCGAATCAAACCGGGGGAGATCGCAGGTGCGAGGCTGCCATCACCACGGGGAGAGCACCAATGCGTTGGGTTTGCCGGTGGCGAGGCAATTCCAGCCCTTGAAGATCTCGCTGCAGGTGGAGTCATAGGGGAGGGGTGCCTGGAAGGGTCCAATTAGGGATCCAGATGCTGTCGGAGTAGATGCAGGAGAGGTTTCATTGGGGATGAGAAGGGAGGGTGGGTAGCGGGGGAGGTTGGGAGGGGTGGAGGAGGTAGAGTGAGGAGAGGAGAGGAGAGGAGAGGAGATGAAGGAATAACAGGAGAAGAAAAGGTAAGTGCTTGACGATGGTCGCACTTCACCATGGATTTGGCATCAGCGCTCCACTGTTCCTGCTCCCCTTGTGGACAGCGCGGGGAAGAGAAAAGGGAAAGTGCCGGGAGAGCCACGTGTTAAGAGCCGGGTGAAAAACCCGGCTTTAACATATGTACTAGCAAATAAACCCGCGCTACGCAGTGAGATGATTTTTTTAATAAAAAATTGTATTAATAGCATATTTATTACACAAAATTAATACACCAATAACTTAAAATAGGATCACACTATTTCTAAATTTTAGTTTGGAGAAAAGCATTTGAACTTCACAAATTGAAACTTTTAAGACTCTTCAAATATTCAATTTATATTGAATATATTAATCATTATAACAAAAAACTTTATTATAAAAATTCAAGTAAATTATTTATTTTGTATATTTTGTGTTGTGCAAAAATAAGTTTACATTTATTTGAGTAATAATTATAAAAAAATTGCTCTTATAATTATTCACTATTTACATATTTTAAACTTTAAATTTGTTTCATATTTTCTTTAGGGAATTGAATAATGAAATTTGGGTTCTGAATTTTTATAAATCTATATATAATATAAAATATGATACAATGATGTGTTCTTTAGTTTCCAGTGTACAACATTGGAAAAAAGATAGAGCATGTAGTTTTCTCCCCAATTTATTATACATTGTAATAGCTCTTAATTTTCACAATTATTGTCTATATAAATTTTACAAATTTATCTCTAATTTGTGAAAGATTCTTGTTATGGTAATATATAATTAATACAATATATTTTACCTAAATAGCATGCTTAAAAAATCTTAAATACTAACTGATAGTTATAAAATAATAGCATGTGTTATTATATCATTACTAATTATAGCTTCGTATAAATTTCATATTCTTTATTATTTACATAACAAAATCTGATAAAAGTTACCAATTATGCATCCAAAATCATGAGAAAAACATTCTATATATTAAATATTTCTCTTATCTGGTGTTAAGTGTCATCACCTACGTGATAATCTTTGTGATTAGACATGGTCCCTTTAAATTACCACATAACCTCTTCCATTTTGTTAGCTCTTGCATCATAACCTATGGACATGAACATATATGTAACATAGGGCAAATTTATATATGTCCTAGTATAATTACAAAGATTTTAGGACATGTTGTGTAATTGTATATAATTTTAGAGATTGCAACCTAAAAACCATTTAATACATTAAGATTACATGACAAACATTAAATTTTCTAGATGCGATGGCAAATTATCTTTACAAAGCGAAATCTAATTGCAATGTACCAACTTGTCTATAAATTACTAACTCCCTAAAAATCATGATATGGTTAATTTATGAGATAAAAAATTGTCTAGGAATGCAACTAATACAAATATTTTCAGTAACTAAGCGATACTTATATTTCCATACAGCTTATCAAATAATTAGAAGTTCGGTAATTGTAAACAATCTGAGTGGATCACTTATATAAAATATCGGTTGATTAATGCATTAATAAATCGAGCATTTAGATATGATACTTTGTTATTCTCGACAGTGTTATTTATCGTTACTTAAAGGTAAAAGGAGTATACATATGTATAGATAATATTATCTAACATATTCAGATAACCGTTGTTACATGTTTCGTCGCTAGCAATTTAACAATGAATATTATGTTGCAAATTTTCAAATTAAAGATAATTTTACAATGAATAATATCTATTGCTTAAATATTATTAAACTATATAATAATAAATATTTAAAACATTTATTGTAATATATTTTAATATTCGTAAAGGGAATATATGTGCATTTATATTATATTTCTAAATAAAAATATTTTAAGCTTGTATTTTATATCCTTTAATCATGAATTATAATCGTATAATTCTAAAAGTGTAACTACATTTAATGTTGTAACCTTTAGGTTTGAAATCCTTTGAGAAAAAAAGATGGGATGAAGAAATAATGGCGAAGATACATTTAAGGTGGACAATGGAGATTTTTTATACTTATTTAATTGTGAAAAAAAGGAGACGTGTAAGGTGGGAGAGAGAGAAGACGCCCAAAAATAGAGATGTGAGGAGAGAGGGAAGAAGTGCGAGGCAAAGGGAGAATGAGAGGCGGGTGTAAAATGGTACGAATGCCACGTGTAGAGAATAGGATGAATGCTGGAATGGACCCAGCTTTAATTATAGTTATAGATATAGATTAAGATAATTGTTCATTATTTTTTTATTTTTTACGACATAAATATAAATGAGTACAATTTGAGATAGTTTGTGATATATGTTCAAATACAATTTTTTATCCCGTGAATAGAAATTATTGGAATGCTTTTCCTTATCATATTATTTGATTATAGTTTAATTTTGAATCTTATAAGTTATTATAAATAAAGTTATTGTTAAGTAATCAAATCTGGTGAATGAAAAAATGTGATTACTAAAAAGGGGTCATTACACCACCACTTAGTCTCTACCAGTGACGAAGATGGTTTTAAGAGAATATAATTATATGCCTAATCATCAGACTCTCATCACCTAATCCTTCTCCGAATTTCTCCAATTTCAAGAAGAAGGATGCACCATTTGGATAGAGAGGACATAGGATCCTCTGCTCTAATGGGTTTTACAGTAGAGGTGTTGTAAAACTCTTTTTTTCCTTTACGATTTTTCATTTTAAAAATCCAACCTTATGGATAATATCTTCTATTAATGTTCCACATATCCTCCAAATTTCGCTCAAATCTGATTCCATTTGCTATTTTATCTTAACGATCAAAGGTTTGGTTGACATTTAAGCAACTGTACAACCCATTCCAGCAGAGGATCCTATCTCGAATAGAGAGAGTGGGTCCTTGTATGACCAGCACAACTTCCCTTTGAGAGGAGGATTGTGGGTGAGTGAAGGCTTTCATACATCACAGTCACTAGTTGAGAGCATTATTCCAATATGACATAATCCCTATTCTTGGAAGGAACATGATAGAACTTTGTATTCTCTGAGTGTGCTTAATGAGGAGGTGCATGCATGTCCCCACAGTCACATGGTGTCTGGATGGCATCCAAGGTGAAGATGCACCCCATGTGTTAGGTTGCATAACTGTGATCATCACAAGTAAAGACCATACTGAGAGAGATGTGATGAGCTTCTGAAAGATTGTACAGATGATGATGTGCTTGATGGACTTGCTTACTGAGACCAAGCAAATACGCTCTTTAATTTGGTGAGATGGAGTACATAGTGATGCAATAATCACGAGGTTACATAATGTTCTAGATGCATTGTTAATGGATCAAAGAAGGCTAATTAGATGCAAAGATGTATCATGATATCAAAGCGGAGACAACATGAATGATGCCTTTGAAAAGAAAAGAGAAAAAGAAGAAAAAAAGCCAAGAGAGGCAATTGCAACTTTGGCCCCACAAGAAATACCTACTTTGAAAAAGACCCCCCCCCCAAGGAAAAGACACCTCAACTACCAGATCCACAAGACAATCCGAGCATATCACTAAGAAACATAGCATTGATGCATATATTTACAGCAGGCAAGGCAGAAACATGGCATCATATCCATAAACAAGGCAACACCCTCCCCACCACCACAGCTTACACGGTGCACAGTAGCCATGATTAACACTAACAAACTCCTAAATCAAAGCCGTAATCTCTCATCATGGATAAACATACAAGAACAAGCAACTGAAGGATGATCTCATACACCACCACCTTATTCTTCTCCTACACCCCCACATAACAAGCACATTTTACTTAGTGCTTGTTAGCAACGTTGCACACCTTGCGGATCTCGCCCTTGGTCCCGGTGAGCGGGTTGTTCTCGCTGAGGATCTGGATTGCGCGTGTGAAGTGCTGGAAGAAGTAGTCCTGGCTCTTGGCCATCTTCTTCACGTAGGGGCGGGTCCTGGGGTCGTTGGCCAGCTCGTGGTCGACGAGGAGGAGGCCCTTGTTGTCGAGGATGTTGTTGTAGTAGTTGTTGTCCAGCTTCATGGGGGTGCCGCGGTCGTTCCTCACATACTGAACCGCCTTGGGGTCCGGGATCGCGTCGGGGCACTTCTTGAGCATGTGCGGGATGTGGTCGGGGTTGAGGCGCTCGTCCACTTCCGGGTAGAGCCTGTGGACCAGGTTCACGCAGTGCGTCCTGCCGACGCTGTGCGAGCCTGTATGAATCAATACAATGACTTGTCGTTAAATGTCGCATGTGTTGACGAGATCTACACTAGCTTGTCTATATACAGATCTGCAAATTTGGAGACAGGTTCATAGTTCTGTTCGTGTTAGGATCTGAGATCTATTAGAAGAGTTAACTGGTTTTGATTCTCAATGCAGGGATGTCTGTATATAACACTACACCACATGGATAGAGAATACTTATTATACTACCTACCAAGGGATATGTCATCTCATCAATGACTTCTATATAAAGCCAAAGTACCTATTTAATTTCAATACAGAAGTTAAGGTGAAAAACTAACACTGAAAATTAGAACTACATTAACCATTCTTTCATATTCCTTTTTTTCGTGTGCCTACCTCTGACATTATAGGAGCAACTACTCCTTTGATCATCCAAGTTCTAAGTGGAAGCTTACTTTTTAGCACTTCACTATTTTTTACTCGATCGTCCTACAGATCTTTGTATTTGTTAGCGTGGAACTTTTTATACAATCCAAGCAACTTAATCTTAACTGTAAGAAAATAACAGTTGCAAGAGAAAGCACGGCTGCTTACCGAGAAGAGCGACGAGACCAGGGGTGTCAACACCCATGGCTGCAAACTTCTCGAGAACGGAGGTCAGGCTGTCGTTGTGGTTGGGAAGGAATTCCTCCACCACCTCGGCACGGCTCCTCCTCCCGTCCCTCCTCCCTGTCTTGACTGGGATGTATGGGCCTCCAAGCTGAACCAGAAACAGTAACATTTTAGAGATCTGTAACAATATTTTTCTAAGATAAAATTATCATAAACAAGAGAAACCAGCTTTTTAGCAGCTGTATATACTGGATAATTAAGCAGAAAGCAGATAATATTTCAGATCTGGCTCCTTGAATTTACCATTACAAGCCAAGCTAAATTTTAAGTACCACCCACATTTATGAGGGGAATCCTCAATTCCTTTACACTGGTTTATTTTTTAGGAGAGACATCAAACCAGATCTTACTCAACTGGTCCATTATTTTCCCTGATATCTGTCCAAGAAATTAGATACATTTTTATTCCACATATATTACCGTCCATTTCTTGTCTCCGTATTGGTAACATGATACAGAAAACTATGCAGAATGCAGATCGATTCACAGATCTGCGCTAGTTCTTTCGTCCGACATTTTTTGTCTCACATTCCTCAAGCAAAGTTATCTAAGCACCAACCCTCAGTCATGGTTCTGTTCCGAAACTATTTTGGCCAATTAAAGTTGCCATTTTTTCTTTTTATCGTCCAAACAAGATTTTTTAGAGAAAAAAACAAGTGTCATTAAGTAAGAACAGAGCAATGTAGATGGAGGAGATTTTACCGCAACAACACCCTCCCTCCCAGAGAGCACGATGATGTCAGCGCAAGAGACGACACCGGGGCACTCCCTCTCCACGGCCTCCTTGATGCTGTCGAGATACCGGAAGTTCCTCAGCCCGAAGCTCCTCTCGGTCTCCTTCTCCGAGAGGTCCCTCCTCGTGGAGTCCAGAAGAAGAGACGCATCACACGACTTCACAACACAAGAAAACAACAAACACCCATCTCAGGAAGCAGGCAATGCAGCCGAGATTAAGCATCAAGACGAGATTTTTTTCGGCGGAATTTTCGCAGGTATAAGAAAATGGGAGGGTGGTGGTGATGACCTGAACAGCACAGTCGTGGAAGATGTTCCTGAGCCACGAGAAGGCGGTGTTCTTATGGCGCTTGTAGAGGAGCTTCACCTGCTCCCTGATGACGTCCTCGGCCTGGGGACACGTGTCCTTGTAGAAGTTCATCACGAGGCCCGGGTCAGCTTCGGTTTCCTCTGCCACCGCGGGTCTGAAACCCACGGCAGCGAGGGAGAGAACCAGGAAGAAGAAGAGACCCAAGTGACCCATAGTGGTGATGGCGGCGGTGGTGGTGGAGGTCGAGGGGTGTGCTCTGCTTCTTGCTTGGGGGATCCTTAAATAACGAGGAGGGGTCGGGGTGAGATGAAGGGGATGAGGTGGGAGAGATGTTATGGGTGTTTTGGACTTTTTGGCACAGAGGAGGAATCTGTAGTGGTGTGTGTTCCCTGACAGGTGTTCGATCTTAGCGAAATTTTCCGCAACTCTTAACCAATGCACATGCTTCCCCTCGATGCATGATCTGCCACTGCCACAGGGCGTTAATTACAAACGGTAATCTCTGGTCAATAATTAATCAAAGGCAAATAATAAACACGGGAAAGAATGATGAATTTTATGGAAAGAACCTCCTCTCTGTGCTGCTGGAACCATCACATCTGCATTTTTCCAGTGTGTCGGATCGTTTCCTTCATTGCGAACAGCAATTTTTTACATGTTTGAATTTACATGTCCAAAAAAAAATGCATTGGGCTCCCTCGGGAGTTCATCTATAAAGGAGTGTATTGTTGTGCTTGTGCACTTGGGTGGAAAGGTATTTTTTATGTTGTTCATCCATTTTCAAAATTCATTTTGATGTGCACTTTTTTGGGGAAGTGATTACATGTTGTGTTGCAGATCACAGAAACAAATACACACAAATACGATTAAACAAAGAAGACGTCAAACATCCGAATTTACAATGTTTACCTGCAACTGAGCTACGTCCTTGGGTGGTGGCGATCGGTTTTCATTATGTAGAGAAAGAAGATAGTAAAGAGAATACTAAGAGCCTTAACCCTAGGGAGTTTATACTGGTGTCGTACAGGCGTATCCATATTTCTGAATACAAATAGAACCGCTCCTAAAATTTTTCGTCGAGGGCGCTGTCCTCACACCCCTCTGTGGGGACCGCACCTGCTCCCCCTGGACCTCCCCTCCATGCTCGCTGACCGGGCAATGAGACCACTGTCTTGTTGGACTATGGTACATCAGGAGAGATGCATACATGATTCTTCAACTTAAGTCAAATGGTTACGATTCAAAGCATAACATTAGGAGTAAGAGTTAATTATTAAGATATGAAATCCTAAAGGAATAGAATTCTTTATTCTTAATAAATTAGAATTATAACTCACATGAAATTTTTATATAGATTGAAAGATAGGTTTTGTCCTAGAGCTGAAAATAGATGGTGGAGTCATCTCTCTACACAGAAAAAACATCATAAGAAATTAATAAATGCTGAAGAAAAGACAGAGACATAGAACAACGAGAGTTGACGCGTATCTTCCTTTTAATGATTTTTCTTCTTTCATGGTTGTGAGGAGATGAATGTACCACCCTTACATTATATGTATTCTTCTTCATGTACTCTTCATATAGTCATTTGAGTATACATTCTCTCAACAATTAGTCTAAAAGCGAGGTTTGATGTTGATAAAATGTTGCAATGTATAAGATCTGTATTTTTCAGACCCTTGGAAAGAAGCATCAACAACAAGATTCAAGCTCATACAAGGAAACATGACAACCGTGCAACTAATAGAGGTTTGTTGCATAGAGTCATAAATCTAATGGATACATTCATTGTTAAAATCAGGATTCAGGAGCATCCAAAGCATGATTAGGGAGATCCATCAAAGGGTAATTAGCTAGAGATTTTTCATGCTTCTACAATTGGATGATATGGATCCTGAGAAATTTATTTTTATTTTTAAATCATACAAATTAATTCAAATTATATCATTTTCAAAGCAACCGATGGAATATTGTTCAATCGAGGCGGTTAAATGGTTTGTGATAGAGGAAGGATACACCATTCTTCATTGAACTCTTTAGTGGAAAGAACTAGTACACTTTATGATAGTAAGAAGTGGATATTATTTCACATGAGATAGGCTTGTAAAGTCTATATCCAAGCACTAGAGAAAAATCTAGAGAAGACAAAAGATGAAAATTGGAGGGAAATTGATGATATTACAAGCACTATTATGTAACTAGTTCTTAGTGGACACCACTATTAACATAGTCATTGGTTTAGGCTATCTAAGGAGGTTTAGAAGAAGCTCGAGGGACGATACAAGTCTAGAACTTTGATAAATAATACAATGCTAAAGAAGAAGATATTGAATAAACTTGGAGGTGTACTTGGAAGAGTTCAACGGGATTTTGATAAACATGCTTGAACTTGAAGAGAAGACCAAGCAAGGAGAGTCTTTCTATAAGGAGGATGACAAGACACAAACTTATTAAATTCTCTTCAATCTTCTTGTATTCACATTGTGACAACTTAGCTCTATTGACATAAGTCCATAACATTGGACGACACCATTTCTTCATTACTTGCGAATGAAGTTAACACATGAAGGAACAAATGATGCAGGTCATGTTCCAACACTAGAGAGAAACCATTCGAGGTCAACAGAGAAAATGGTCAGAGCACTATCCAAGACATGGGTTCTTCTTAAATCTTCCTATTGTGATAAAGATGATCATATAATTTTGTGTTATTCACAACATTATAAGAATAAAGGGAATATGATATATGTGATTCAGACTCCAACTAAAAGGATTCCACAACAATCTGAGAGGGAAAGCTTCTAGCATTCTTAAAAGAGAAGAACATGGATTTAATGGCCTTGAATTGGACATGTTTATATCATACGTTCTCATTTAGGTAGTATCTGAAAACATATCAAGCACACAATCATGGCACAGTCAGGATGATAGACAGAGGTTCGCCACATAAAAGGAGTTGAATCTGTAAAATTTTCCCCATATGAGAAATAGAAGAAGAAAGTAGCATCCTTGTTGGTGGTTTTTGCAAGAGGAAGTAGGTGACATTCTCTTTGCTAGAGGATGATGGCATACTCTTTGATCAAAGAAATATGTGGTGTCGTGTTAGGTTGCGCAACATTGAATTATGTAAACATGTATGAGAGGAGGCATGTTGAGGACACTCAAAGAAAGGTACACTATCCAAAGACAATGAGATCTTCTAAGAGGAAATTAAATATGACAAGGATGGACTACTAAATGAGCAAGGCATCACGAAGATCATGGTGGATTTCACTTCAAGGGATAGGTTATTAGGACCGGGAGTCAATTATTAAGATAATGACTCCTAAAGGAATTACTCTTGATAAATTCGAAATATATTCCATTCAAGTCCTTATAAAATTAGGATTGTGTTTCTCATCACGGGTTATTAATAGAAGGATGGAATTACTATTCCTCATATGTAAAAATAACGCAACAACAAGCCATGACCGATCAACATTATATTATATTTCATCTTATTCACATTTTTCCTACACACATACATAGATACATGCGTGCATGCATATATGCATACATACATACATACATACATACATACATACATATATGGATACATAAAGACATACACACACATACATACACACATGTACAATAGAGAGTAAATCCTAAAATGGTAGAGTGGAATTCCATGTAATTCTATAATGAGATTTGTTTAAATGTCGTCAAATCTAATTAGGATTTTTTAGATTTATTGATATCTTGATTAATTGAGATTTCTTTGTAACAATTAATCTAAGATTATATTTGAGCTTAATAAAGAGAGGGTAGATGGTTGCCTACCATCACAACTACAAGAGAGAGAGAGAGAACAAAGAGAGAGGGAGAAGGAGAGAAGAGATGAGGGAGATCGAGGGAAAGGAGAGAGTTGAACATGTTATTTTTTAGTGATTTTTCTTCAATAGTTGTGAGAGGCGATTGATATAGCTTTCTGACCAATTGCTAAGAACAAGTTCTTAGTTAATCGATGTAGGGTGGCCCAAATACCGAACCCAACAAGAAAAGATATGCAAGTAAAGAAAGTAATGGATGTGGATTAACTTGCAAACCTGATGAGCGACCCGAGCGACTAAGGCAAGAAGGTATCAATGGTCGTTGCGACCTCAACCCCTCGGGTCGGACTCAATCAAAAAAATCAAGACCACCAATCAAAATAAATTAACAAATCAAGTATAACTACAAGGGTCAAACACAAGGAGCACGGAATGCATGGGCTACGAAGTAGTCGGGAATCAAAAATAAAAAGAAATAAAATATTTTTGGTGGATTTTTAGTTTTTCAATTTTTTTGTAAATTTTATATCAGGAAAAATGTAAAAGAAATAAAAAAGGACACAGATAAATAATTATTTAATACAAAAAATGATCAAAAATTTAAAATAAAAATATTTTTGGTTTTTGTAAATAGTCAAGTGTTTTGGTATTTTTCTTGAATTTTTCTGATTTTTCGTTAGTTTTATAAAAATGAAACAAGGTTAAAAATCAAAGATGTTGTGCAGCAAGAATCTAAAGGCTATTTAAAAAATATTTAATAGCCTATAAAATTCCAGCAATAATTTTATTGTAAAGTAGTTATAAAAATCTAACTAAAGAAACTGAAAATGCAATTTTTTGATTTTTTTAAGAATTTTTAATTATTTTTCTTAATTTTTTAGTGTTTTTCAATTTTTAGGGTTTTTATAAATCCAAATGCAACAAAAATTTGATAGAAGTAAAAACACACTAAAACACACAAAAGTAAATTTTTTTAGATTTTTAGAGGATTTTTAGTATTTTTAGTTGATTTTTCAAATTAGACAGAAGTAAAATTAGAGATTTTTGAATTTTCAAAAATAACAAACAAAAACAAAATGAGCCCAAAAATTTACAGAAATTCCTACAACATGACAAGAGCCATGTATCAGAATTTCACAATTTTTGGACAAGATTTGATATTTATTTCAACAAATCAAAGATGTACAGCACACAGGGACCTAGATGCAAGAAAAATAAGTTCCAGGGGCCAAATAATAACACGCATCGAAAGTATAGGACCCTTCCTGCAATTTTTCCAAGAATTTAGCACATGTCCAAAACAATCACGCACAGGGGTATAAGTGCAAATATGAAAACTAAAATATCAAATCATAAAATCAATTAAGTTCCAGGTCATACATGCAAATGTACCAGACAGATACGTGGCGATGCACGTTCAACCACAAAGGAAGGACTAGAACACAAATAAGAAAAACTGAAGCGGCACGGATGCAAATAGTCCACATTATACTATTTATTTAACAGACTAAATGAGAACATAAAGAAACTGTAGGGAAGGTGATGCAAATTACCCAGACTGCGCGTGCGGCTCACGTGGGGTGACAGGTGGCGTGCTCTGGTAGGCTGGAGATGTGCGGCTCTGGCACGGGCACCTGGCGAACCCAACAGTCTAAGGAAGGCGTGAACGTGGGGCGTACGGGGCCGATAGATGTCAGATCTAACGGCCTGACAAGCGCAAACCACGGACGGCGACGATCGAATCTGGCGACTGGGGATGATCCAACGGTGGAGAAGGTAGCTGGAAGAACTCCTCCTAGGCGACGTTCGCCGGAGCACCGAGGAAGATCGGTTGCTCCGATGAACGATCAAACGGTGGCAACAAGATCGTACTGCTCTTACGTGTCGGGTGGTGAAGTCGGATGGAGTATCCATCGGTCGGATCTCCGAAAAGCTGGATCTGACCTGAGATTGCTCCGGCGATGCTGAATGAAGGCAAGCTGGGGGGGTAACTGCGCACGTTCTGACCTGCAGGTGAAAGCTTCGACTCGGAGGGACACTTCGGTCGGGGTTATTGGGCCTAAAGATATGTGAAGGGACGGTGGGGGCGAAGAGAGGTTCCGACAATGCGGGGGGTGGAACCTAAGCCTAATCTCGCCTCGTAAAACTGGGATTTGGGTGGTCAGACTGCGGAAGAAGGATGATGGTGAACTGCAGAGTCGATCTGAACGGATATGAATTGCTAATGGAGCTCCGACCACCAGGTCGGACCTACCGGAGCGGCGAGTGGATGAATCAAAATGGAAAGAACTAGGATCGATAAGAGGTATACCTAATAGTCTAGGTTGATCCTGATCTTCAGGAGGTGGTTTTGAGGTTGGTCTCGCCTCAACTACGCTGCGGAAGGCGGGGAGGCTCAACGCGCGGAGGTCCGGCCACATGCTTCGAGCCGTCGGCTATAGCACCTCAATCCGGCCACCAAAGACCTTCCGGCCGATTGCTTGTCATCAAGGGAAGAAGGCTAGGGTAGTAGGAGGGTGTGCGGCGCAAGCTACGGAGGCTGGGCAATGAAATGAAGAATTTATAGCTCTTCCCAGGTGGTTGCTAAGATCGGGCACGTGTACGCGAACCAAGGGCGATCCGACCTTCCCTAGGGATCCGCGAGGGTCGTGGATCCAAGGGGAAGGACCGGGCAAAAGAATCAGAGTAGGAGAAGCCAAGACCCGATGAGAGAAATGCGAGAAATGGGCGCAAAACCGGATCCGAGCGTGGGTGGTCCGGAGGGAGTGTTGACCGGGGGTCAACAATCCCTCTGGACCAATCAGAAAATTCCAAGGGGTGAAATTTATTTGTAAAATAAATTAAAAATAGAAAATGATTTTATTTTAAAATATTTACAAAATAAAAAATTGTTTATTATTTTTCAAAACTATTTTTCAGTGATTTTTATTTATTTTTTTGAAAAATAAATTAAGGTATATACATTATATTATATTATATACAGGTATAAAATACCTATGTATTTTATATTTTTATGTTTATTTTCTTATTTTTGTATAAATACCCCAATTTTATATTTTATATATTTACAACATAAAATTTAGAGTATAAAATAATTTTTAATTTTATTTTATTGATTATTTACAAGGGTGAAATAAATAGATATATTATACTTATATACATGAATTATGCACAAGGGTGAGAGAGAAATTATTTTGTTTTTTATTTTATTTTATTTTTCTTATTTTTTGTTTTATTTTTTGAAATATATACAAGGGATTAAAAACACATTTTTATTTTTATTTTTGTGAAAATATAATATGTACATATAGAAGGAATAATCAGAAGGTGAGTGGCCCTATCTCTCTCTACTTATTTTATTTAGCGATCAGGCCCATATCAGGCCCTCTCTTTGGGATCAGGTCACTCAATATTTATTCTAAATATTTTCTTCTTTTTCTTTATTCTTTATTCTTTTATTTTTTTGCATAAATACATGCTAATTATCAATATTTACAGAAGGCATGCTTATTGGTAACTTATTGTATTTACAGCTATCTACATGGTATTTTGCCAAGATAATTAGCTAAAATAAAAGAATAAAGAGTGATGAATGAGTATTCATCAAACCTTAGGGTCGAACTTAGGGAAGCAACACAACTAATCATCTATTTAGATGAATTAGTAAGTTCTATAATGTCATAACAAGATGATAGATTATGCCTAATGTTTTTGGTAATTTTTATAGTTTTCGAATTACTAGTTGATTTTTTAAAAAATGAATTAAATTTCAAATATAATAATAAAATGAAATATGTCATAATAACATATATAATATAAATTTATGTAGAGATAAAAGGATCTATGGCTTAAAATAAATAATTGGGATAAATATAAATAAATATATTTTTGAATTTTAAGGTTTTCATTATTTTGGATAATTTATAGACATAAAATGAAATTAATATCTAAAATATAAAATAAATATATAATTAAAATATAAGATAAATAAGAAATCTTGGACAATGGTTTTGATCTCAAAATAGAGGATAAAAATGAAATGCTATTTATCTTGAAATGTATTCTCAAGGTTCCCGAAACTACCTCCAATTTGTGTTTTTGGATGTTTATGAAGTTTATTGATTTTTGTAAGTTTTCAAATGTTTAATGTATTTTTAGATAAAATATGCGATAAAATCCCAAACAAAAAATAACCTATATGCTGTAAAGACAATAGAATGTAATTTTTGGTATTTTTTAGCAATGACATGAATAGATTAAAAAAAGCTATAAGATAAAAGGTTGTATTACAGTTTTTTATTTTTTAAGGCAAGTAAACTATGAGTAAAAACCAACTAATAATACATACAAACCATTACAAGGTACAACATACAATTTTAGATTAAAATAATTTTACTATGGCCCTGAAATAAATTATATAATCAAGAACTTCCAAAAACCCTTACAGAGTGCAATTTTCAATATTACATAAAATCCTTTGGGGCTAGATCAAAGCACTCAAAGATCTAAAATATATCCCAAAATTGACTTAAAATACCATCGCATGAGTTAGTTATGAAATTAATATAATAAATAAACATATCTCATTAAATTTATAATTAATTCAATTTGAATCCAATATTTCTAAAACTTATGATGTGTATATAGCTCAAATTAAGGATTAAAATGCACTTTAAATTACTTAAATTGTAAGGATGGAAATATTTGTGAGTTTAAGTCCAAGATGGCCTAGAGAAATTTTCACACAATTTAATAATGTTAAAATAAGCCCAAAAGGGCTTTCTAGCAAATCACCAAACTTGAAGGTTGTTATCAATAATTGTTCTACATTGGTGGGGTGATGTACAGAGGTGTCACATTGATGAGTCATACTATGAAAATTTGGGAACGTGTGATCGGAAAACGGTCGAGGCAAGTTTCCAATGTAATAAAAAAACAATTAGAATTCATGCCAGGTTGCTCAAATATTTGAAGTTACCACTTTTTGAGGAGGATAATGGATATTTATAAGCTAAAATAAAGAATCTCTATAATTTTCATTGATTTGGAGAAGTCTTATGACTCAATACGAAGAGAAATATTGTTAAGAGTTTTTTTAGAAGAACAAGTACATGCCCTATTGAGAATACTCATTCATCACTCTTTATTCTTATAATTTAGCTACAAAAACCTTTACAAATGCATGTAGATATGTGTAAATACAAATAATTACCAAAAGCAATGCATTGTGTAAAAACCTAAAATTAGCATGTTTTTGTGCAAAAATAAAAGAATAAAGATTAAAAAGAAAAAGAGGGAAATATTTAGAATAAATATTGAGCAACCTAACCCAAGGGAGGGCTCAAGCATGGCCTGACCGCATTAAAAGCCAAAGTAGAGGGAGATAGGGGCTCATGTGTGTAAGTATTTATGAAAATAAATAAGAATATTTTCCTCACAAAATTAGCTTAAAATATGCTTGTAAATATTTGTACATATTCCTAAATATAAATCAAGATAAAAATTAAAAATAAAAAAGAAGACAAAAATATCATTCATGTGCATGATAACCTTGTATATAGTTCCATCATCCCTATTTATTTAACCTTATAAATAAATAAAATTAATTTCAAAATTCTTTGTAAATATTCTACATTATATAGTATAAATAATAAAATATAAAATGGGAATAAAATTGTATAAAAATAACAATTAAAAAATCAAACTAAAAACTATATAAGTGTATATATACCTACATAAAACCCTACTATGTATATAACCTTATTTTTATTTCGAAAAATTAATTAAAAATCACTAAAAATAGAAAAAAAAATAAAATAAAAATATTTCATGTTTTCACTTTTTGCTAAATCGGACCCTAGCTACCCTAATTTTCACTTCTAAGATCCAGCCACGTGGCCGATCCCTATTGGCCCTGGGATGTTGACCGCCCGGTCAACTACCCCCCCCCCCAGGACCACTTCACACGGGTCCTTAGCGGGTAATCCGTTTTCTCGGATTTTCCCGCATAAACCCGATCATGCCTTGCTCAAACCCCGGGTCGAATTAATCTCGACATATCCGTCACCCTCGCCGGAGCCTTCGCCTTGGGATCCGCGCTCCAGATTGCCCTACCCGCGCGCTTCTTTCCGGACCCTCCATGATATATATTCTCAGCTCCGCCACCTCGAATCTCATCTTTGGCCATTCGATTCCACCTCCCGTGAGCTCCATTGCGTAGGCGAGAGTGAGAGCTTGTCCCCCGTGGTGTCGAAGCGAGGAGAGGGAGCGAAACCACTGATCCGACGAAGCTTCGCCGCCTTGCTCCGCCACCAGCAGGAGCATCGAGCCTCGGAGGGAGACGCTCCTCGAGCGAAGACCCAGAGCTGCGCAAGCTCATCCCCAGTCTCATTAGCCACCCAGGTAACCTCTTAGGCCTTTCCTTTTCGTTGATTTCCCATTTCCCCCAAATCGCCGCTCCGCCGTCCATCCGTCGATTCCGTCCACGTCCGACCCCCAATCGATCATCGGGCTTCACCTAGCCATCGCCTCCTTCCCGCGCATCTTCTCCATATCTTCATCCAACCCAGCTCGCACAGGAGCTGGGATTCGAGCTCCACCATCCCCCCTTCGCCGGAGCTCGTCCGCTTCGACCCTCCGTTCACCGCCACCCCGCCTAACCGGGTCGAGGCAGTTTGCCCTCGACCCGCGAGCCTTCTGGACTGCTTTGCAGGTACAGTGAGGGCCATCTGAGGTCCTTCGACATCGAGCCAGGAGGCGTACCTCCGCCGACCTCGCCGGAGCTCTCTAGAGCCCGGTTGGGTCATCGGAGCCCACCGGCAGACGCAGAAAGCACACCACGCTCCTTCTCCGACCTTCAGCGTGCTTCCAGGAGGATCCTAGCGCACACCCGAGGCCGGCGAATCTCACCGGCGAACAGTTCATCCAGCATCCTCCGTCGCCGTCCGATCGCCTCAGCCCTCCAGTTCTGATGTCGACCGTCCATCTCCGGAGGCCCCTGCACCGCCAGATCTTTGAGGAGGCGATCCCAGCCGTTGGTCCAGTGAGGGGTTTGGCCACTGACATCCTCGACCGCTAGATCAGACACGTGGCCACGCCTCCGCCGTTGGATTCACCCCAGGAGCTCAGCCTTGGACCGACTCTCACCCGCCACCATCAGATGCTCCACGTGGCGTGCATCCATCGGCCCGAATTAATAAAGGGTAAATTACCCTTAGGCCCTCCCGTTTATTCATTTCGTATTTAGTCCTGTAATTAGTTAGAATAGTTGTTTAGTTTTGGGATATTTGCCATAGAGGACCTCGTGCTTAGTTTCATTTGCAGTTATGCCCCTGTGTGTATTGTGACACGTGCTTCGACACGTGCTTTTTGGCTATTTGCATCTAATACCCCTGTAGTTCTGACTGTTAATGAATGAATGAAAGTTTTTGATTATTTTGCATTTATACCCTGTGTGTGATACATTTGAGCATGTGCGGATATTTTGGGTATTTTGCGAATAGGACCCTGGACTTTTTGGTACCTGTTACCAGAAGCCCTTGGAACTTATTTTTCTTACATTTGGGTCCCTGAGTGCCCAGGCACGCGCGTAGCTCGTGTTTCGTTGGGTTAATTGCACCAGACCCCCCAGACTTTCGGGTCTTTGCACTTTGGTCCCTGTGCACTGTGCCCCTTCTTTATTTTTGGATAAAATAGCAAAATATCTCCAAATCCAACGAAAATTGGAAACATGGGCTCCTGCCATAGTGTAAAATTTTCGAGGATTTTTGAGGATATTTTTTTGTTTTCATTTGATATTTTTAAAAATTAAAAAACCTCCATTTTGCTACTGTCTAACTTTTAAAACCACAAAAAATATTAAATAGTGTCTAAAAATTACAAAAAAAAATTGTCTACTGTCTATTTTGTTGTGTTTGATTTTCTAGCCAATTTTGGCTATTTTTCATTATTGAAAACTACTAAAAATTGAAAAACACTCAAAATCTATAAAAATTCTAGTAAAACAATTAAAAATCCAAAAATAATAAATTAGGTGCCTAAATTTTCCTTGTCTTATTCTCTTTACAGGAAAATTACCTCCCAACTAGATTGGGGCCTTTAGATTATTTTATCTAGGCCCTTTTAACTCGGCTGGACAGTACCTACTGTTTTAGTCACTTTTTGATTTTTAGAAAATAAAATAAATCTCAGAAAAATCCCAAAAATTCAACAAAAACACTAAAAATTATAAAACACATAAAAATATTTTTGTTAGAATTTTTGGTTGAATTTTAGTGTGTTTAATAATTTGTTGAAGTGTGTAGTTCCTTAGCTTTTATTATTTTCTTAATTCACTAAAAATCCTAAAAAATATAAAATATTCAAAAACCACCAAAAATATTTTTTTATTTTCTTTTATCTCCTTTTGACTACTTCATAGGCCGAGAGGCCAACCCGTGCTCCTTGTGTTCGACCCTGGTCACTATACCAGGTTAAACTAATAGCGAGACCGCTAGCTTGTTTCGATTTGATTTTCTCTTTGATTGGTGGTCTATTTTTCTTGATTGATCGAGTCTGAGTGATTGAGGTCGCAACGACCATCTAGATACCTTTGCCTTAGTCACTCGGGATTTCTCGGTCATCAGAATGGCGCCGTTGCCGGGGAGCACGGCTTAGTAGTTTTATTTTTCTTTTCATTTTTGTTTTCGCGGCTTTTCGCGGCTCTTTCAGAGCTCGCGGCTTTTTCGCGGCTTTTGTTTATATCTTATTTTTTATTTTTATTTTATTTTGTTTTCTTTTCTTTTCTTTTATTTTTGTTTTTGTTTTATTTTGAGTGTTTATTTTATTTTGTATTTTTGCATATATACCCTCATTTCCATTTTCATTTATTATTATTATTATTATTTGATTATTTTGGTCTTACCACTTGTCTCTGTTTCTTGCGAGGGCTCGAGGACCGCGGAGGCGACTTTCGAGGAGCCGACGCAACCGCAGGACTTGGAGGCGGTTCCCTTCTGTACGGAGCCGTAGGAGAGAGCGAGGGAGAGAGTTGAGTGGGAGAGGTTTTATTTTTCTTTTATTTGATTATTATTGTAATAATACAGGTACTCAGAGACTGGACTTTGGACTTGGTGACTTAGCGGGTCTGTTTCGCCGAGCATCGGTGTGCTCGGGGGACCCTTAGGATTTTTCGCGGCTTTTTCTCGCGGTTTTGTTTTCTTTTCTTTTTAGCTGCCTTTTCCGGTGTTTACGCGGTTTTTATCGAGCCCCTAGACTTAGGATTTTCTGCTTGCTTGTGCCGTAATTAGTAGGGTCCCCACACATAATCATCTGCATGTTCCTATAGTACGCTTAATTGGACCTACTAATAATCAATTAATAAAAATAACTGCTTCATCTCCTTCGTAGCCTACGTGCCGCAGCCTGCCCCGTAAAGCGCTTTCTCCTACCCCCGATTTGTCGGGCAGAGGAGGGGTGGGCCAAGACCGGACCCTTTGGCTTGGAGGTTGGTGACCAGTTAGACAGTTCTGCGAGTAGAATTGCTCATCTAGGACTCGGTTTTCATCGCTGCATCATTTAGGTAGTTTATTTTCTGTCTTTACATTTATGCGCGGATCATATTGCATGTAGAGTGCTGGAGACAGGTACGCCTTTCTGACTTTGCATGCATCATTGATTTATCGTGCATCGGCTTTTTCATCTTCTCCCTCCTGTTTTGGATTAAATAACCATGAGAACCGAAAAATTCGTTAGGCCTTTGTTTTTATTTGAAAAATATTAAAAAGAAAAACCATAAAATTGGGACTGCTAAGACTATTGACCCTAAAAGACACTCACCTTAAAAATTTGTCTTGGGAACAGCAACCCCCTCATTGTTTGGTTTGCTTGCGCGAGAGAGTGACCCGCACCCTAGGTAGAGCCCTCCGGTGCTATTTCTAGCTGACTACCGACTTTTCCGTGCGGACCAGTCGGTTGGAGTAGCATCGGGTATCCCAACAGGTCACGTAAGCGCTCTGATATATTGTGTGTTCACCTAATAAAAATTGACAAGATAGTTTGACCGAGCTTTTACGGTCTTCAGCTCGCGTTGCGTTGGTGAACAGAGGGTTTGGTTGCTCATCATTGTTTTTCCAGATCTCATCCTCCTTACTCGACCAGATCACGATGATGGGTAGACGCTCTCTTAGGCAGCCTCTGGCTGCACCGCTTTCGAGAACGTCTACCCAATCATCTAGGTTGGCCCGTGAGAGCCGAGACCAGTTCTCCGAGCCCGAGTATGATTCCGCCCTGTTCCCCCTCGACCCCCTTTCTTTCGGTTCTGAGAGATATGAGCCAGAGGAGAGAATAACAGATTTGACAGCACCTGAGTATGGCTCATTTGATTTTGCAGACGTCATGGCTGGTAGTTCAGAGGATCGCTCCAGGACAGAGCACATTGTGATGGACTAGGGAGCGATCAACTCCACCCTGATCGCCTCGTTAGAGACAGTGCAGCAGCAGCTGAGGGATCAGGGAGCTTTCATGATTGAGATGAGGAGAGAGTTGGAGCGACTCAGAGCAGAGAGAGATCAGAGCGAGCCTGAGGACGGACCAGATGCAGAGGCACGAGCCGCAGCAGCCGCAGCAGCAGCAGCAGCCGCCGTGGCAGGAGGACCACTGAGACCAATGCGGGAGTTGCACAACCCCGGATCTACACTGATGCATCATTGGGTGGTGGTGCCTGCTATCGTGGGGGACTTTAAGTTCCCCCCGAACACCATGCAGATGCTTCCTCGTTTTCACGGACTTGCCACCGAGGAGCCCCATCTCCACCTCCAGGAGTTCTTGATGATCTGCAGTACTGTCCACGACCGCCATGTGGACCAGAATACGATTCGGATGATCGCCTTCCCCTTCTCCCTAGCAGACAGAGCAGCCACCTGGCTGAAGCATTTGGGGAAGTTTGTTTACACCTGGGAGCAGCTCCGCACCGAGTACTTGAACAAGTACTATCCACTCGGGCGGACGAATGCAGCGAGGGCCCTGATCAGCAACTTCTCCATGCTCCCCAACGAGCAATTCCATGAGGCATGGGAGAGGTTTTGCGAGCTTACTGACCGATGCCCGCACCATGATATCTCGAAGCCGAACCTTGTGCAGAGCTTCTTCAGCGGGCTGACACCAGAGCTCCAGGGCTTGGTGAATGCTTCTTGTGGCGAGTCCTATTTCGTCAAGGATCACGACCAGGTCTGGGCCATCTACGAGGAGATGGCCGAAAACTATATGGTGATGTCCCAGACCCGGTTGTATACACAGGGCAGACCCCAGCATCAGCCAGGACCCGTGCAGTACCAGAGGATAGCACGGGTCGATGCCTGTCCATCCAGTTCATCCGCAGTTGCAGCAGCACAGGCAGAGTCGTCCGCTGCGGATATGGGTATCATCAGCGAGAAGTTGGACCGCATGGAGCTGATCGAGAAGAAGCAGTGCTAGGGCATCACGCAGATGGAGCAGATGGCACAGACTCTGAGCGACATGAAGACCCAGCTCATGTGTCTCCAGGAGGCACAGGCGGCTTCCCAGCCCCGTCTTCAGTCGCGAGGCGATACCGGCGGCAGCAGCAGCTCGTCCCAGCGCTCCAGCTCCTTTCAGCAGCCTAGACAGGTTCACCTTGTACAGGCGGAGCCGTACCAGCAGCAGCAGCCCTCTTACCAGTCCCCACCATCTCCAGACTTGCAGATGGTGGTATACCAGCCGGATCAGCCTCTGGCCGTACTCCCGCCAGCCCAGTTCGATGCAGAGTCGTTGATTGATGTCAACGGGATTTGGTATGACCGTCCCCAGCCTGGGATCCGACGAGACCATCCCGGATTCAGGTGGGGGAGTGGAGGTACCCAGCCCCAGCAGTTGTCATCCGGTCAGGGAGGGCAGTATCGCCAGCAGAGGGATCACCAACAACAGCAGCCCCCAGCCTACCAGCCACACCAGCAGTCGTCCTTCGTTCCTCGTCCCTATCAGCAGCATGGACAGTCTTGGAGACGTGAGCAGCAGGCTCACCAGCCACACCAGCAGCAGCATCCTTCCTCCTACCCCTCTCAGCACCAGCAGCACCAGTTCCAGCAGCCTCAGCACCAGAGAGGCTACCCGTCGGGCTCCCATGAGAGCCCCGCCTTGGACGACATAGCCCGCCTCCTCACGGACCAGCAGGCTACCTTTAGACGGGAGATGGACGAGTTCCGCTAGGAGATGCGGGACCTGATGAGAGGGAAGGCCGCCATCTCTGCACAGATAGAGCCGAATCCGAACAACCTGAAGAGGAAATCTTAACAGGTAGTTTCCACTGAGCATGCCAGTCCTAGTGATCCATTTGATGATATGTCTTCAGATCTGTTTGATGCTGATTTTGTTACACTTAGGAGCGGTAGAGCACCAGCAGGCGGCACCTCACCTGAGCGACGACTCGAGGATCCACCCAGGGCGCTAGATGAGGAGGAAGAGAGCGGTACTGAGGCCGCACACGATGATGATGGTGGTACTGATGCCACCACGGATGCTGATTCCACCGGCGGTACTGAGGCCGCCGCTTCACCAGTTCGAGGAGGTGGTACTGACGCCACCAGAGTAGCCGAGCCAGCACGCGGTACTGAGGCCGCGAGATGTCTAGCAGAGCCAGCCCGAGGTGGTACTGAGGCCACCGGTGTTCGTTTTGAGAGAGATGTTGTTTTTCCTTCTGTTGATGTATCTCAGAACACTGTTTTGAATAAAGGAAAAGGTTTAGTTTCTTCTGGTCCCACTGTGGTGATTGATGTATGTGCGGATCCGGCCGTCGAGCCGTCTAGACCTCTTCCTAGTCCTTCATCTGAGAAGGACCCTATGATCCCCTTCCCTAGAGCCCTTCAGATGGGGAAGGGGAAGAAAAGAGAAAAAGACCCAAAAAAGAGAGAGCAGGAGGAGTTCAGCCAGAGCATGATCGATAGATTTCACATACAGCTGACCCTTCAGGAGGCTTTGCAGCACATCCCCCTTCTTCAGCGATCTTTGAGAGATAGGACCACAGTCAGGAGGAGGAGGAGGAACCACCATTCAGAGATACATGTGCTGACGAAAGCCACGTGCTTCGCAATCCAGAACCGTTTGCCGGCCAAGAGGCCAGATTCAGGAGCCCCGTATGTCAGATGCCAGATTAGTGAGCAGAGGTTCGACCGTACTCTATTGGATAGCGGATCGTCTATCAACCTCCTTCCAGCAGCCCTTCTCGACCGCTTCGAGTTGGGCACTCTTCGACAGAGCAGGACAGTCCTTCAGTTTGCTGATCGATCTGTCAAGAGGCCGAAGGGGTTGTTGCGAGATGTTATCGTCACTATTCAGGGCCTGCAATTCCCCGTGGACTTCGTAGTGTTGGACATGGAGATCCCTGATTCAGTGGCTGATACCCCCATCATCCTCGGTCGTCCGTTCTTGGCCACAGCCAAGGTGGTGACTGATCATGATAGCGGGAAGGTATACTTTCGCGTCGAGGGCGAGAGTGTACAAATAGAGACGGTCGAGGACTACAGAGCCAGAGAGAGAGCATGCTCAGAGGCCAGCACAGACACAGAGCAGCTGACAGATGCCGGGTTAGACATCCACCAGGACTGTGATTTTATGATCACAGATGATGACGCAGCATGGGCAGACCCTTCAGCACAGGCCATCCTCTCATTTCCAGACACCACTGATGTAGAAATGACAGCAGAGGAGAGCTTGGAAAGCACATCACTGGTCCAGGATACTACAGAGGCAGCAGAGCCGGTTTCTGACCGCGACACGGTTTCTAGTGATGGTGGTGCTGAGGCCACCTTGTTTGATGCAGATCCCTCGGATTCAGAGTCTGATTGGGCAGATTGTGATGACCAGATGCCAGACCTGAGTCCACCTGAGCCTACAGACGAGGAGGAGGTAGAGGCAGAGCAGATCAGAGACAGCACAGTTGAGCAGCCTCCTCCAGATCCAGTTTGCGAGAGTTCGTATTCTTTCTCCCAGGCAGATTTGGCAGATTTAGCAGCATTCACACACCTTCTTCCAAGGCCAGATTTGCCAGCACCCAGATGTCCAGAGCTGAAGCCGCTCCCTACTTCGCTGAAGTATCGGTTCCTTGCGGGTGAACCTGAGATGTACCCAGTCATCATCTCCGCCGATCTGACTGGAGAGCAAGAATCCCGTTTGATGGGGGTTCTTGAAAAGAACCACAAGGCAATTGGATGGAGCGTAGCAGATCTCCATGGGATTAGTCCATCAGTGTGCTCCCACCATATTTATCTCGAGGAGGGGGCAAAGCCGTCGCGTGAGTTCCAGCGGCGACTGAACCCCAACCTGAGAGAGGTCGTGATGAAGGAAATATCAAAATGGTGGAGTGCAGATTTCATTTATCCCATTTCCGACTCCAAGTGGGTCAGCCCCTTGCATGTGGTGCCCAAGAAGACGGGCATCACGAATGTGATCAGTGAGTCGGGAGAGGAAATTGCTACACGAGTACCCACCTCTTGGAGGGTCTGCGTTGACTACAGGAGACTCAACCAGGCCACCAAGAAGGACCATTTCCCCCTGCCTTTTATTGACCAGATCATTGAGAGACTGGCAGGGAAGAGCCATTATTGCTTCCTGGATGGGTACTCGGGCTACAACCAGGTGGCCATCGCTCCTGAGGATCAGGAGAAGACCACCTTTACCTGTCCCTTCGGTACATATGCCTTTCGACGCATGTCATTTGGGCTATGCAATGCCCCTGCGACTTTTCAGAGGTGCATGCTGTCGATCTTTTCGGACATGGTAGGGGAGTGTTTGGAGGTCTTCATGGACGATTTCTCGATCTACGGCGACGGATTCGACTCCTGTCTTGACTGCCTAGACCGAGTACTCCAGCGATGTATTGAGTTCCATTTGGTTCTATCTTGGGAGAAGAGTCACTTCATGGTGACTCAAGGGACGATGCTTGGCCATATCATCTCCAACAGGGGCATGGAGGTTGATCCGGCCAAGGTTGATGTCATTAGAAAACTAGCACCGCCGTCCAATTTGAGGCAGCTACGGTCATTCCTGGGGCACGTTGGGTTTTATCGGAGATTTATTCAGGATTTCAGCAGGATTGCCCGGCCGTTGACTGACCTCTTGATGAAAGACACCGAGTTTCTTGTCGATGACAAGTGTCTCTCGTCCTTTGCGACTCTCCAGCAGTGTGTGATTGAGGCTCCTGTCCTCCAGCCGCCTGATTGGTCTCTCCCATTCGAGATCATGACGGATGCCTCCGATTTTGCCGTAGGGGCCGTGCTGGGACAGAGGAGGGATGGAGTCCCGTTTGCTATCCACTACGCTAGCCGCACATTGGATTCCACGCAGCGGAATTACACGGTCACAGAGAAGGAAATGCTAGCCGTAGTGTTCGCCCTAGATAAGTTTCGATCTTATATCATTGGATCTAGAGTGACCCTGTACACAGATCATACCGCCATCAGGTACCTCATGGCAAAGAATGATGCCAAGGCCATACTTACTAGATGGATCCTTCTACTCCAGGAATTCGACATTGAGATCAAGGACAAGCCTGGAGTCAAGAATGTGGTGGCGGATCATCTCTCCCGTATAGAGCAGCCTGAGGAGTCTGAGCAGATAGAGCCCATTTGTGAGACCTTCCCAGATGAGGCGATCCTTGCTATCGACTCACTCCCGTGGTATGCCGATATTGTGAACTTTCTTGTTGTTGGGAAAGTCCCACAAGATTGGCCCAGGCAGAGGCTTGAGACCTTCCTTGCGAAGGCCAAGTCCTACCACTGGGAGGATCCCATCCTTTACCACGAAGGAGGGGATAGCGTCTGGCGTCGGTGTATTCCTCAGGAGGAACACCATAGCGTCCTCACTTACTGCCACAAGCTTGAGGCAGGAGGACATCATTCTGGGAGGAGAACGACACAGAAAGTGCTCCAATCCGGCTTATGGTGGCCTACCCTCTTCAAGGACTCTGATGAGTTCATGAAGAGGTGTACTGACTGTCAGAGGATGGGCACTTGTGGACAGCGTGATATGATGCCGATGCAGCCCATTCACTTCTGTGAGGTTTTTGACGCATGGGGCATCGATTTCATGGGTCCATTCCTTAAGAGTCAGGGATTTGAGTACATTCTGTTGGCCGTGGATTATGTTAGTCGTTGGGTTGAGGCTATACCCGCCCGAGCCGCTGATGCGAGGACAGTTTGCAGATTTTTGAGGAAGCACATCATCACGCGGTTCGGGGTTCCACGAGTTCTGATTTCTGATGGGGGTCTCATTTCATCAATGACCAGGTAAAGGCCCTTGCTAGCGAGTTCGGTATAGACCATCGTGTAGCTACACCTTAGCATCCACAGATGAATGGTCTAGCCGAGGTGTCGAATAGGGAGATCAAGACTATATTGTAGAAA
Source organism: Ottelia alismoides (assembly GCA_037367405.1). Taxonomy (NCBI): domain Eukaryota; kingdom Viridiplantae; phylum Streptophyta; class Magnoliopsida; order Alismatales; family Hydrocharitaceae; genus Ottelia; species Ottelia alismoides. The sequence continues at coordinate 59,711 of JAZKJV010005232.1, forward strand.
GTCGTCCGCCCTGACCGAAAGGATTGGTCACAGCTTTTGGACTCGGTCTTGTGGGCATATAGGACGTCTTTCAAGACACCATTAGGTACATCTCCCTTTCGCCTCGTATATGGCAAGCCGTGCCATTTGCCTGTTGAGTTGAGGCACAGGTCACTTTGGGCAGTTACTGATATTCTTATGGATCCAGATGGTGTAGGAGACCATAGGAGGGCAGAGTTAGCAGCTCTGGAGGAGCTTAGAGATACAGCTTTCTCAAACAGCCTACAGTATAAGGAGAGAGTGAAGGAGTGGCATGATTCTCGTATCAGCCACAAGCATTTTGAGATTGGACAGAGAGTATGGCTGTTTGACGCGAGGCTACGATTATTTCCAGGGAAGCTACAGAGCAAATGGAAGGGACCCTACTTGGTCAGAAAGGTACACGACAACGGTAGCATTGATATATCTGAGTTGTCTTCTGAGAGTACCTTTCGAGTGAACGGCCAGCGGCTCAAGCCATTTCTAGATCATGAGCCGCGGGTCGCTGATCTTGCCCCTATTCATTTTGCGTGAGATGCGGTCTTTGACTCACATCTAATGCATCTCATGCCTGAGTTTCATTGATCTTCCGCCTTGTATAGATCCAGATGTTTATATCACTACATTCTTTAGTCCCACATCCCTTTCTTCATCTTGTGATTATGCTATACTTAGGGTGTACTTTACCCTAAGTATAGGGGGGATGTGAGATCTTCGGGTATTTCTTTTGTTTCCTTCCACCCCTGTTTTTGCTGCCTATACTTAGGGATATTTCACCCTAAGTATAGGGGGGGTAGACCCTGTATATTCTCCTCTCGGTTTTCCCTTAGTATACAGCCTGCTATACTTAGGATCACTTGATCCTAAGTATAGGGGGAAATCCCGAGACCTTCTTGATTCTCCATTTCATTTATTCGCCTTTGTATATAGCCTTCCTTTTCACTTCCCTATACCTAGCACGAGTTATGTCTTCTTCATCGCTCTTGACTCTGAGGACATCGTTCGAGCTAAGTATAGGGGGTGTGTATATATCCCATATATACTTTAGCCATAACTCGTACTTTGTGTGAGTGTGTTAATAAATAAAATGGCTAAAAATCACAAAAATTAAAAATTTTCATGTACATAAACCTCTTTTATTTGCACATAAATAGCTAGTGTACAAATTATTTTTGTAAAAATGATTTCAAAAATCTTTTGTGTAAAGTTTGTGTAAATATTTTCTTATCAAAATTATGTATATAGTACAAAATTTTTCCAAAATGTTTTGAAAATCAAAAGTTTGCACAAATCTTGTGTAAATTTGTGTAAATATCTTTTTGCAAAACTTGCACTTCATGCATCATTCATTCATGATTTCAAAACATTTTTCAAAAATTTTGCATGTTTGTAAAATTTGTGTAAATAGCATCTTTTGTACATATGTATATAGTTTTTCTGGATTATAGTTGATATTTAAACTAGACTGGAATCAAATTGAGAAATGGAGCTTGATTAAGATCTTAATCCACCTAATTTCTAAGAGGAACCTTATAGGGCTTAGGTTTAAGGCTTTTTCAGGTCCATGGTGACTTAATTCTTTGAGTCCACTAGGCTATGAGCACATGTCATCTCAATGAGCCTAAGTAGAGCACTTAACAACAACACATGACTCATATAGATTATGGCTTTACTTGGACACCAGCACTATGCACCGAGCTCTCTACGGATGAGGTGGTGAGGAGGCAGTCCTCCTTGACTTGGGGTAGCATATGAGGGTAGTACTTCTAGGCGGAACCTCTCTTCTTCTTTTAGTGAAGGAAGTGCGTCTCAACTTGGTCTGGTTGCCATGAGGTCTAACGACGGGAGTTGTGGGTTGCAATAAAGCTTCAAAAGAGGGATAGTCTACTGGCTCAAGAGGAAAAACTCCTTGTATATATGATGCACATGTATATGTTGTATAGATGCACTTGAAAAAAAATGTGCAAAAAGAAAATAACTCCAAAAAAGTGGTGGGTCTGAGAGAAAATGATAATCCCACCGGAGTATGTATATAGAGTGCAATAAGTAAAGCTTGGTTTCATGATCCACCTGATGTAGCTTGCAGCAGGGAGACTTGGCTACACTGGTCAAGCTCCCAAGGGTACTTGGCTACACTGGCCTTGACCCATTCTCTTCTTCCTCCTCTTCTTGAGCCGGTTGAACTTGAACTTAGAAGGGAATACCCCGCTCCTCGAGGAAAGAGTGGCCAGATTGAGGTCATAGAGTTACCTTGTTGGGGAGGGTTGTCAAGTTGCCATTTCTGAGGTGGAAAGCTTAGACCTCACATTCACAAGACAAGAAAAGATTCATGGTCTTCAGGGTTTGTGATTGATGACTTGTTCTGATCTGGAGCATTGAGGAGTCTTGGTTATAGAATAGTGGAACTTAGAGGCTGTTGAGTTTTAGACTTAGGTCCAAATAAGATTCCGACACATTAATAATCCAAAGATCTGATCGAGCTCCATACCTTAATTTAATGAGGGCAAGTTTAATAATCAGCCTTGATCCATGTACATTCTCTTTTTCTTTTTCTTTATTTCTTTTTCACTTCTTTTTCAAATAAGTGTTTGCTAAGGGACTAGCAAAGTTAAGTATAGGGGGGTGATGAATACTCATTCATCACTCTTTATTCTTATATTTTAGCTACAAAAACCTTTGCAAATGCATGTAGATATGTGTAAATACAAATAATTACCAAAAGCATGCATTGTGTAAAAACCTATAATTAGCATGTTTTTGTGCAAAAATAAAAGAATAAAGATTAAAAAGAAAAAGAGGGAAATATTTAGAATAAATATTGAGCAACCTAACCCAAGGGAGGGCTCAGCATGGGTCTGACCGCATTAAAAGCCAAAGTAGAGGGAGATAGGGGCTCATGTGTGTAAGTATTTATGAAAATAAATAAGAATATTTTCCTTACAAAAATAGCTTAAAATATGCTTGTAAATATTTGTACATATTCCTAAATATAAAATCAAGATAAAAATTAAAAATCAAAAAGAAGACAAAAATATCATTCATGTGCATGATCACCTTGTATATAGTTCCATCATCCCTATTTATTTAACCTTATAAATAAATAAAATTAATTTCCAAAATTCTTGTAAATATTCTACATTATATAGTATAAATAAATAAAATATAAAATGGGAATAAAATTGTATAAAAATAACAAGTAAAAAATCAAAACTAAAAACCTAAATAGTGTATATATACATATATATAACCCTACTATGTATATACCTTATTTTTATTTCGAAAAATTAATTAAAAATCACTAAAAATAGAAAAAAAAATAAAATAAAAATATTTCATGTTTTCACTTTTTGCTAAATCGGCCCCTAGCTACCCTAATTTTCACTTCTAAGATCCAGCCACGTGGCCGATCCCTATTGGCCCTGGGGATGTTGACCGCCCGGTCAACTACCCCCCCCCCAGGACCACTTCACACGGGTCCTTAGCGGGTAATCCATTTTCTCGGATTTTTCCCGCATAAACCCGATCATGCCTGCTCAAACCCCGGGTCCGAATTAATCTCGACATATCCGTCACCCTCACCGGAGCCTTCGCCTTGGGATCCACGCTCCAGATTGCCCTACCCGCGCGCTTCTTTCCGGACCCTCCATGATATATATTCTCAGCTCCGCCACCTCGAATCTCATCTTTGGCCATTCGATTCCACCTCCCGTGAGCTCCATTGCGTAGGCGAGAGTGAGAGCTTGTCCCCCGTGGTGTCGAAGCGAGGAGAGGGAGCGAAACCACTGATCCGGCGAAGCTTCGCCGCCTTCCTCCGCCACCAGCAGGAGCATCGAGCCTCGGAGGGAGACGCTCCTCGAGGCGAAGACCCAGAGTTGCGCAAGCTCATCCCCAGTCTCATCAGCCACCCAGGTAACCTCTTAGGCCTTTCCTTTTCGTTGATTTCCCATTTCCCCCAAATCACCGCTCCGCCGTCCATCGTCGATTCCGTCCACGTCCGACCCCCAATCGATCATCGGGCTTCACCATAGCCATCGCCTCCTTCCCGCGCATCTTCTCCATATCTTCATCCAACCCAGCTCGCACAGGAGCTGGGATTCGAGCTCCACCGTCCCCCCTTCGCCGGAGCTCGTCTGCTTCGACCCTCCGTTCACCGCCACCCCGCCTAACCGGGTCGAGGCAGTTTGCCCTCGACCCGCGAGCCTTCTGGACTGCTTTGCAGGTACAGTGAGGGCCATCTGAGGTCCTTCGACATCGAGCCAGGAGGCGTACCTCCGCCGACCTCGCCGGAGTTCTCCAGAGCCTGGTTGGGTCATCGGAGCCCACCGGCAGACGCAGAAGCACCCCACGCTCCTTCTCCGACTCTCAGCGTGCTTCCAGGAGGATCCTAGCGTACGCCCGAGGCCGGCGAATCTCGCCGGCGAACAGTTCATCCAGCATCCTCCGTCGCCGTCCGATCGCCTCAGCCCTCCAGTTCTGATCTCGACCGTCCATCTCCGGAGGCCCCTGCACCGCCAGATCTTTGGAGAGGCGATCCCAGCCGTTGGTCCAGTGAGGGGTTTGGCCACTGACATCCTCGACCGTTAGATCAGACACGTGGCCACGCCTCCGCCGTTGGATTCACCCTAGGAGCTCAGCCTTGGACCGACTCTCACCCGCCACCATCAGATGCTCCACGTGGCGTGCATCCATCGACCCGCATTAATAAAGGGTAAATTACCCTTAGGCCCTCCCGTTTATTTCATTTCGCATTTAGTCCTGTAATTAGTTAGCATAGTTGTTTAGTTTTTAGGATATTTGCATAGAGGACCTCGTGCTTAGTTTCATTTGCAGTTATGCCCCTGTGTGTATTGTGACACGTGCTTCGACACGTGCTTTTTGGCTATTTTGCATCTAATACCCTTGTAGTTCTGACTGTTAATGAATGAATGAAAGTTTTTGATTATTTGCATTTATACCCCTGTGCGTAATACATTTGAGCATGTGCGGATATTTTTGGGTTTTTTGCGAATAGGTCCCTGGACTTTTGGTACCTGTTACCAAAAAGCCCTTGGAACTTATTTTTCTTACATTTGGGTCCCTGAGTGCCCCAAGCACGCGCGTAGCACGTGTTTCGTTGGGTTAATTGCACCAGACCCCCTAGACTTTCGGATATTTGCACTTTGGTCCCTGTGCACTGTGCCCCTTCTTTATTTTTGGATAAAATAGCAAAATACCTCCAAATCCAACGAAAATTGGATACATGGCTCCTGCCATAGTGTAAAATTTTCGAGGATTTTTGAGGACATTTTTGTTTTCATTTGATATTTATAAAAATTAAAAAACCTCCATTTTTGCTACTGTCTAACTTTTAAAACCACAAAAAAATATTAAATAGTGTCTAAAAATTACAAAAAAATTGTCTACTGTCTATTTTATTGTGTTTGATTTTCTAGCCAATTTTGGCTATTTTTCATTACTGAAAACCACTAAAAATTGAAAAACACTCAAAATCTTATAAAAATTCTAGTAAATCAATTAAAAATCCAAAAATAATAAATTAGTGCCTAAATTTTCCTTGTTTTATTCTCTTTACAGGAAAATTACCTCCCAGCTAATTTGGGGCCTTTAGATATTTTATCTAGGCCCTTTTAGCTCGGCTGGATAGTACCTACTGTTTTAGTCACTTTTTGATTTTTAGAAAATTAATAAATCTCAGAAAAATTCCAAAAATTCAACAAAAACACTACAAATTATAAAACACATAAAAATATTTTTGTTAGAATTTTTGGTTGAATTTTAGTGTGTTTAATAATTTGTTGAAGTGTGTAGTTCCTTAGCTTTTATTTTTTTCTTAATTCACTAAAAATCCTAAAAAATATAAAATATTCAAAAACCACCAAAAATATTTCTTTAATTTTCTTTTATCTTTTTTTGACTACTTCGTAGGCCGAGAGGCCAACCTGTGCTCCTTGTGTTCGACCCTGGTCGCTATACTAGGTTAAACTAATAGCGAGACCGCTAGCTTGTTTCGATTTGATTTTCTCTTTGATTGGTGGTCTATTTTTCTTGATTGATCGAGTCTGAGTGATTGAGGTCGCAACGACCATCTAGATACCTTTGCCTTAGTCACTCGGGATTTCTCGGTCATCACCTATGCATTAACCATATAAAAGTATATGTTTAATGGGGCTTCCTCTTGTATAAGGATCCACTCTTGATATACTAACTATTTTGATATTAGCATCAGTATGCATCCAAGGTTCGGCTTTGAGTCCATTTTGTTTTGCTTTGAATTTGGACAAGTTGACTAGTCACATTCAGGTTGAGACACATTGGTGTATGTTGTTCGTTGAAGATATTGTGTTGATTGATGGGTGATGAATCCATGATTCCCACTCTTTATTCTTTTATTTTAGCTCTTCTTTTTGGAAAAACACCCTGTAAATACCTGTAAAATTAATAACTTAGCATTCTGCATGCCCTTATTAATAATGCATAATTAGCATGTACGTTGCAAAAACAAAAGAAAAAAGAAAAAGAATGATGTATTTAGAATAAATATAGAGTGACCCAAACCCCAAGAGAAGGTCAAGACTTGATTTGATCGTAGAAGAAAATAATTAGAGAGAGATAGGGTCTACTATGTATTGTACATATCTCCTATTCTTGTGCATATTATTTATCTATTTATTTTTTATAAAACCAAACTATTATAATATCAATTTAAAAATAATATAAAAATAAAATAAAAAATAGAAAGATAAAATAAAAGTAAAAATAAAATCATCCAACCTTTGTACAAAATACACATGTACATATTGCATTCACTATTTAATTCACACCCTTAAATAATTTGTAAAAATAAAATAAAAATTATTTTATACTCCTGAAATCATGTTATAAATAAATAAAATATAAAATAAAATTAATTTTGTAAAAATAATATTATAAAAATACGTGTACATATTACATAAGTATATGATAACTGTATATAATATTAGATACTGTATAAACATTATTTTGTTTTTTTATAAAAATAATTAAAAATCATGGAAAATATTTTAATAAATAATAAATATTTTTTATTTTATACAATTTTTTATTTATATTCATTTACTATTTTTAATCATATTTTCTTTGAATTTTGTAAATCATATTTTCTCATTGATCCAGTTGGGATTGTTGACCCCGGTCTACGTCCCCTTCCAGACCGGGTCAGGTCACATCCCTTTCACCAAAGCTTTTTCTCCGATTTTTCTGGCTTGAACCCGACCACCTTCTACCGTGATTCCTGTGCCCGATTGAAGCCTCATAATCAATAATCCTCGTGGATCCCTAGGTGCAGACGGATCTGCCTAGGGTTCTGCATTTCACCCCGATCTTCTCAGACACTAGGCAGCCTATAAATCCTCTCTTCCAATCTCCACAACGCCTTAGCTCGTCCCTCACACCAACACAGACCTTGAGCCAACTTCCTCGTAGTGACATTCATTGGAGGAGTCGCTTAGGATTTGCCGGAGGAGCCTGGAGGCTCGAAGCTCACTTTGTGGCAAGAGAACCGTCGCGAGCAGCCTCCCAGCCAACCGCAACTCGATTGAGGCTAGGACCTCGATGCTCACCTTTGCCTGAAGTCTAGGAACACATCTGAACCTTTAAGTACCCATTTTACCCTCCAAACTTCCCTGTTTGATTCATAGTACCATTTCATCGCCGCCGCCAATTCATCTACCCCGTCTCGTTGGGCGGAACCCCTTTACCCACTCCCATCCATTCCGATCGATCCCCCTGCTCACCAAGCACCTTCTTGCACAGCCTACCACCCTGAGCTTTGACCATCGGGGCGATATTAGGTCAGGTCTCCATCCCTCACTTTCGTCGGAGACCTAAATGCACCGCCCCTGTCGCTTCTCTTATCTCCAACAGCAATAACCAGGAACGGAGCATAGCCCCGAGTCCCCTCTACCAATTGCAGGTACTTACGCGCATCTGGAGCGCCATTTGGAGTCCCAGCTACTCAGGCGGAGCAGCTCTAGGTAAGCAGCCATCGCCACGCTCATCCGACCATCATCACCTCCATCAGAGCCCCAATTCGATGCGCATCACCTCCACGAGTCTGTCGTAGACCCGGATCCTTCATCGGGTCGGCATATCCCTTCCCTCTCTCGATCGAAGTTCAACCTGGGTGTGTTCTTACAGACCCCTTCCTAGTCGTTGGATAATTTAGCCTCTGTCAGATCCAATTCAAGCCACCCAACATTCAAAGCTTTTGGGTCGTTAGATCAGAGCTTATGATGCATCTGCCCCGCACGTCCTTGACATTCTTCGAAGCCATCCGATCTGCCATCAGTTGCGATCAGAGTCGTACGTCCGATCCGCCTCCAGCATGTGCCACATACCCTTACCTAGGTATATTTCTTTTTCTTCCCTGCATGTCTTTGTTTTTATATTTAGTCCATTAAATAAATATGTAGTTAAGTACATTTACAGTTTGGACCTCATAGTTTGTGGTATTTGCATTCTAATCCTTCCGAATCTGTCACGTGTGTCCCCACGTGTTCTTTGGGATTATTTGCATTTTGTATCCTGAACATTTATGCTGTTATGATTTGAATGTTGAGTTTTTAAATTTGCAATTATGCCCCTATGAACTTGGATCACATGTGGTGCACGTTTTTCTTGGAGTATTTGCATATTTAGCCCGAGCTTTATACTGCAATATCTGTTGGGCAAGAAACTTAAAGTAATTACGAATAGGTTCATGTGAACTGTGATTAATTGAATGCTTTGTATTGGACTTAATAAATATTAAATTAATTCGAAAAATCACCTAAAAATCACTATTAGCTCCTGCTAGGGTGTAGTTTTTACTATGGTTTTGTTGGATTAATTTGATTGCATTTTCTATTTTTGAAAATTCAAAACCTTTAAAAATGTCCATGTTTGCCTTATAAAAATCCTAAAAATTCGAAAAATGGTTTAAAAATTCCATAAAAATTACTGTGATTGCCTTTTATAGTTTTTTAATTTCTACATTAATTGTTTTTGAAAATTCATTATAAAAACCCTAAAAATTACAAAATAACCAAAATCTTATAAAAAATATTCAAAATCAAAGAAAAATCCAAAAATTCCATTTCCAGTCCCTGTTTGTAGCTTTTTATCTCTATTTTACCATAAAATTGATGATTAGGATCTTAGGACACTTTAGCTTTTTTTAATTGCAATTTGGTCCTGGATGTGCATTGTTTTGATTTTTGAGCACTTTTTGATTTTAATAAGATTATAAAACATTTAAAAAATCCAGCAAAATTATCAAAAACATTTTAAAAATCAGAAAATCCAAAATTATTTTTACTCTAATTTCCTGACTATTTTTAGTTATTTAGAAAAATCCAAAAAGATCATGAAGTTTGTTTTTTTTGTGCTTGTTTGTCTTTATTCAAAAATTAAAAAAATGAAAAATAAAAAAACACTAAAAAACATTTTATTTAGAAATTTGACTGCTTCGTACTTTTCTCATGCTCCTTATGTTCGACCCGAGTGGATATACCAGGTAAATAAAAATAGTGAACCGCTTACATGCTTTGATTGCTTGAATTTCCTTGAGTGGTTTTATTTTTCTCGTTGATCGTGCTTAGTGATTTAGGTGACAACGACCCTTAATTATTTGCATACTTAACTCGAGTCGATGGGTGTGTCATCAATGAGACTGGAGATGGAGTAATTGAGAAGCTTGAGACTAGAAGACATGCCTTAGAGATTAAAGGGTTTCATATAAGTAGAGCTAAGATTGAATATACCGAGTGCACACTTGATAGAAGCCCGTAGTGAAGGAGGTGAAGATTGGAGATGATAACATTTAAAAGAAAAATTCTCTTAGATACTTGGGATTTATTTTGCAACATGATGGATATTTTGATGAATATGTTACTCATACAATAAATGCAGGTTGTCTAAGAGGAGAGGGGCCTCTACTCTTCTTTGTGATAAGAAAATTCTTCAAAAAATCAAAGGAAATATTACTAAACAACCAAGAGACATGCTATTCTCTATGGATCTGAATGTTGGCTTGTGAACCATATACATGTGCAACGAATGACAATAACAGAGATGAAAATGCTAAGGTGGATATGTGATCATACATAAAAAGATTGGATTTCGAATGATGTGATCAGAAGAAAAGTTGGTGTAGCTCTGAAAGAGGATAAGATGAGAGAAAATTTTCTAAGATAGTTTGGCAATTTGTAAATGAAGTCGACTGATGCACTAATCAGAAGATGCAAAATTTGAGATGTTGAGTCAGCAAAGAGAGGGAGAGGAAGGTCCAAGAAGTACTAGAATAGACTATCCGAAAGGATCATAGTTATTTGGATCTCCCCCCAAAAATGACCAAGATAGATTTGAATGGGGGCAAATAATCCATGTAACCGACCCTACTTAATCTAGGAAAAGCTTTGTTGTTGTTGTGTCTGGTTGATGATGTATGGAGGACCTCATCTTCTTATTTGGATTTTTCATGAGGGAAGAACTACGGTGAGGTTGTTGTGAACTACTCTAGTTGTAGCTACATACCTTTGATGGGACTCCTACACCTGCAAGGAAGTGACAACTCAAGCCATCGAAAGCTTGATCGATGGTGCAAAGGATGGGGTTATCAACCCAATCGATCAGAAAAGAGTTGTGGGAGATGTTTCTGCTTAAGTCATTGGAATATAAGAGATTCTCCCTGCGCATCAACTATGCTCAAAGGTGAGAGTTATGAGAGGTAGAGAAGTTGTGAGAGAGAGAGAGAGGAGAGAGGAGGGTGAATGAAATCGGATCGATTGGGTCTACATGGCGATGATCAGAACAAGATTGAGTGATGGATAAATAGATTGAGAGTAAACAAAGATGAAGAAGATAGAGTGGTAGTTGATGGTCTGGATGGAGAAATGAGGATAGAGAGGATTCACCTGGAGTGTAGCTCTAGCATGAAATCGATGAAGGAGTGATTAGGAATCAAAGTTTCAAGCTTCAAGGGGGTGGGTGGTGGGGTCGTTGCCTCAATGAAGCTCGACTGCTTTAGAAGCTTGAGCAGTAGGTGTTGCATCTTCAATGTGTCCTAAAAACCCAAGGGATCTTTCTAGAGTGAAATGGTCCTAATTGGAGCTCAATTGGCATGCTCTTTGTCATAGAAGAGAGATTAGATTGAGTGATTTTTTTCTAGAAAGTGGATAGTGGTTAAATTTGGGCCAAAATGGAGACATATGTAGGAATGGGGCCATGCTTTTTTTGGATCAAGGGTCGAGAAGAGGATGATGATAATGATGGGGAGCTCAATGAAAAAAGAGCGACTTTAGCAATAGGATTTGTGGGAAAGTTGATGAATCTGTGATTCATGAACTTACTATCAATGATTTGGCTCAAATTGCTAAACAAATGTATAATAAAGTCCTCTAAAGATAAGATATAAAAGATCATAACTAGCATAGAATTGGACTCAATTTATATTATTACTTTGTAATTAAGTTTAAGGATTAAAATTAGAATAAAAGCTGCAAAAATAAGGAGCTGAACTTGTATAAATTCATCTATATAAGTACAAACTTCGAACATCTTTAATAAATTCATGTAACTCCAAATAAGAAGAAACAAAATTAACTGTGAACATTTTACTAACCTAAATAATAAAAAAATGCTAAAAAATTAACCTATATATATCTAATAAATCCAAACCCTAGCTCAACAGACTACGTTTTTCATTTTTCACTTATTGGTAGTATTTTCAAATAAATTCTCTCAAGCTTCATTCAATTCTTTGTTATAATAATCTTAGAAAACTGGGGGGAGAAGGTAGGTGCAATGTAAGAAAAAAAGATGATGGATGCATGGTTTAGTAATACTTGTAATGCAATCTAGTATTCCTTATGTAGACGCAAGGCATAATATATAAAGTTATTCTACATGTAAATGCAGATGAGAAACATCCTAAGCAGTAACTTCTATTACTCGTGCAAAAATAGATTTATTTGACTAATTCCACAGGTATATGAATTGGTAATATAGTGTGAACCTTTGTATTGATTTTGCACAAGCTAGTGAGAGTAAATACCTAGGGGCTCTAACTACTCACAAGAAAAAAAGAAAAAGAAAAGTGATAAAACTCAAATCACGAGAAATAAATGAAAATCTAAATGATAAAACTTGAAAAAACCATGAGGAACTCTGATATACTCGGAAGGGGGTTGAAACTGATACCTTAAAGTGTCTATTCGATCCTGAAATATTACAACACCAATTATGTTATTAAATGTACAACATAGACTACACACTAGACTAGATTGCGTCGATACACCAAACCCCTCAGCAGTCTCCTTGCAAATCGAGGTTGACCTTTGGCCTTCCAAGTTGCTCAACTTCCCAAGAAGTTGCTCGGAGTACTACAAAAAGAAAAGAAGAGATCAACAATACTAGATATATACTAGATAAACAAATCAAATTTGGAACATGAAATAAGCAATCAAGTGCTCAATTGACATACTAAGTATATAAAAGACAATCCTAGTTAGACATGCTTCCTTGACAACGGTTCCTTTTTTTATGCAGTTTTTAGATCAAATGTTAACAATAAGCTCTTAGCAAATCAATATAGTGTGGCACAAATATCAAATCAAAATAAGAAAATATATGCAAGTAAAGTAAGCCACAAATGTCGATTAATTTAGGCAAGCTCCGAGATCAAAATTAGGGAGACAACCCGCAAATCAAGTATGTTGATCATGTACGTAGTACACGATGTCACACGAAGAGAACATATATGCCTATATATTTTTACATTTTTTAGAGTTTTATGAATGTTTATCTTTATGTTTAAAAAATTAACAAATTAAAATATATAATATACCTATACATGTTGAAAGAAAAGGGAAATTATAGTTAAATGATAGATAAAATAAGATAAAAAGAAAAGAAAATTTATTAAAAAATTGTTAAAAATGGTTAAAATGGGAATAAAAATTAAAATATAAAAGAAACCAAATTAACCTATAAGACAAATATGGAATCTTTGAAAATAGATATTGGTATTAAATATAGGGATAAAATTATAATGATATTTTTCTATAAAAACAAATCTCCCGAGATTCCCAAAACCACCTTTATCTTTATATTTTGATTTTAAATGATTTTTTTGTTATTGAATAAGTTTTCAAATATTTTTGTATTTTTACATAAAATATGCGACAAAAGTCGAAACCAAAAATACCCTAAATACCATTATATAAAGATAATGTAACATAATTTTCTAAGACATTTTAACAATGATGTGAATATACTAAAATGCTAAAGGAAAAAGTGTTATTTTGGATTTATTTATTTATTTATTTATAGTAAGAAAGTTGTAGAATAAAGATTTATTTATTTCTTTATGGTAAGAAGGTAGTAGAATAAACATTTACTAGAAATCAAAGATATAGAGAATTAAAAGACACATCGGAATATATTATTAAGTTTACATGTATTCAATATTGTCTTGAAATATATCAAGTATTCAAAAACTTCCAAAATCTATAAAGTGCATTTTTCACGTATAATCCATGGGGCAATGTCATAGCACTAAAAAATCTACAATATATCTCCAAAACAACTTAAAATACCATTGCATCTTAGTTGTGAGTTTAGTAAGGGAAATAAGCAATTTTCAAACTAAATTCAAAAGTTATTCAAGTTGAATCCAAAAATTTTCAAACTTATAGCGTGCGTAGGGCTCAAAATAAAGAAAAAATGCACTTTAAGATATAAAAAGTAGGTGGTGAAAGCAATATAAGAAATTCATTTTGGTGGTGGGCTTGAGTAATTTTTGCACAACCTAATTCAGTCAAACTAAGCTTAGAATGGCTTCTTAGTGAATCACCAAACTCAAGGGGGTTATCTGCAATTATTCTATGATGGGGTGACATCAACAAGTACGTCAGCAAGGTGCGGACTCGTTGGTCATTTCTTGAAATGGAGAGGGATGTGCTGCAAATTTTTCCTCATGTAAATGGTATCATGTGCTTCATCAAGGAGGTGAATGGTCCAGATGATCCTAGGACTTTTTGATTATGGGGTAGCCAAAAGTCTACATGGCTTGGTAGTTGTCATCTAATGAATGATTGATCAAAGGGATTGATTCTAATGGACGTGATCTCTTTTGTTTTTCATCCGGATGTTTTAGGCATGGAGGAAAACATCTTCTTCTTCGACTTGAGAGCAAGGGAACAAGTCCTCGAGGGTGTGTGTGTGTGGAGGGGGGTTGCTAGGCATTGCTCTTGACTGTGGATATATGTACCTTCAATGGAGGTCCGAATGCATGCAAGTAAGTGATGTCTCAATCCATCAAAAGCTCAGTTGATGGGCTAATGGATGGGGCTATCATCTCAATCAATCGAAAAAGAGTCATGAGCAAAGCTTCAATTAGGCATTTGAATATAAATATTTCTCTTCGAGCATTGACTGCAGTCAAAGGTGAGAGTTATAGGAGGTGGAGAACTAGTGAAAAGGAGGAGAGGGGAAGGTGAATGGATCCGGATCGAATGGGGATACACGACAATGACCAGAATGGGATTGAGTGGTGTATATAGCTGATGAATCTGTGATTCATCATCTTTATTCATTTATTCTAGCTTAAAATCCCTTATAAAATGCATGTATATGACACTAACTCCATATTCTTACTAACTTGCATCTGTGTGTAAATATTGTATATCTGTATACTATTTTAACCTAAAATAAATAAAGAAAGAAAGAAAGGAAAAATAAAGAAAATAAAATTAAAAAGGAATACTGTATATATGTAATAGATACAGGCTGACCCGAACCCCGAGAGAAGGTCAAGACTTGACCTGATCGACAAGGAATAAAGTAGGGAGAGATAGGGTCCTCAATCAGAAAATCCAAAAAAATATGTGTTGTATATATTTGTATACTTCACTATTTTATTTGTACATTAATTGAGCTCAAACAAAATAATTTTCAAAACAAAAGTTGTAAATAAAAATATTTCCTAATTAATAAAAATAATTGCACAACCAAATCATGTACATAATAAAGCAACCACACCTAGAAAAAACCACTAAGCAATAATTGAAAGACTGATTCCGGCTCCATATGAACTCAAATTGAACCATATTCACTTCCATCGTATTATAAATATAATTATCATTAAAATGGCTATGATTCCATAATTTTTGGAATTAAAGATGAAAAGTTGGTTTTCTGGGGTGGTTTGTGTGATTTTCCCATGTATTTTGTACATATTGTATTTTGTAGATATTTGTAAATATTTTTTTACGAATTATATAAAATAAAAATAAATAATAAATAATAAATAATAAAAAAATAATGTGCTTATTTACCCTTGCAGATAATGTCATATATGTATATAACATATGTATATATTAAATTTTCTTAACTAACTACCATAAAAAATAAAAAAATCAACATTTATTTTTCAAATAAATAAAGTGACGAAAATACAAAAAATGAGTTAATTTTTGTAAATATTTTTTAACACTTATCTTGTTATTTTATCTCATTTCAATTTTTGTTCTCTCTCTTATCTCTTATCTTCATCCAAAAATTCAAACTCCATTATCTTTTCTATTTATATGGCTCCTTTCCCTCATTCCAACTTGATCAATCTTTGGTGAGAGGAGCCCGATCTCCGAGAATCTTCTTGTCGCAGAAGGGTGCCTAGCCTCCGAGCCGTCCGGTGACAGTGCATCTGCCTCCGTCGAGGTGATCAAGGTCATATCCGCTCGTAAGGTGAGATCCATCATTCTTTTTCTTATCTTAGGTTAACTTAGTTTAATTTTTTGCATCTTTATTTCGTCAATTTTTTTATCTAGATCTAGAATCCATCACAACTTGATTCGTAGCCCGATCTGATTTTTCACCTCACTATTTCAATCTCTACACGTTCTTTTCTACCTATCATGATCTCTCAACTTCGACCACGCACGGTGGCCGGAGACTTGGATACATTTCTTATTTTTTTTCGGATCCCCATTCACATCTTCCGTTTTGATTTAGGACCGAGTCATCATGCTCGCATCCTAATTTGTTGATAAATAAAAATTATATAAAAATATATATATTTGTTTTCTTACTCTCTAACATTTGGTTTGCAGGATCACCAAAAAAATAAAAAAATAAAAACTAATTATTTATAATTCTGCCTTTATTAAAAAATAAAAAAATAAAATATTTTATTTTCCTGCAACTTTTTACATTCAGTAAAAATAAAAAAATAATAAAAAAACTCCATGCAGAATGCCGCCTACCACTGTGGAGCCGCTCCGACCGACCGCCATACCACCGGCATCTAGAACACACCGACCTTCCAGCCGGCGCAAGGATTGGCCACCGCAGTAGCATCTTCATCACCACCTTGCTAGGTCGTCCATCCACCATGTTTCACTGCCTTTGCCCTCGGTTAGGAGTTCGACCCGCCCAGATCTGCTGCTACATCCAAGCCCCGCGCGGCAGCCTGCGCTCCACAACCGCGATTGCTAGCCCTGCGATGCCATTGCCGCCCTCTACGCTCTGCCCCTTTAGCCAGACTGTCGCCAGAACTGCGTCGTCGGAGCCTGGTCGTGGAGAAGAGGATAGGGGCGGCGACACCCCTTGCACCCACCCTTTGTTGACTTGACGAGGAAGAAAGGATTGAAGCCCCCTTCTCAACCCTAGATTAAAGCATATATTTTTAGCAAAATTACGTAAAAGCCCCCGGACATTTTGGAAATTACAAAGAAGACCCCCGCTCCAGACTATCACGTGTAATGCACGTGCTACTTGGGTAAATTACACATCTCCCCCTCTGTTTTATCTCTTTTATTTATTTAATGCAAAAACAAGAACTATTTACATTTTAGTCCCTATGTTTCCGGACCTTTATTTTGCTAGCTTTTCTTATTGAAATAAATGTTTTCTTTGGTCAATAAATTTCCCAAAAAATATGCTATGCTCCTGACGTGCTTATATTTCTAGCATAAATTTTTCATTGCATTTTGTCATCGTTTAATATTATTAAAAAAATAAAAAACAATGTCTTTTTCTTTTCTTGAAATTCAAAAATTCACAAAAATTTGGATATTTCTCTAAAACTTTCAAAAAAAAGATTAACTTTATTTCATTGTCTTTTAATTTCAATGCAAATTTCATGCACTAAATCTTTTCCAAACCCAAAAAATTGAAAAATACTAAAAATCTCATAAAAATCAAAAAAATCTACAAAATTCCAAAAATCGTGATTACAGTCCTTATTTGTATATATTTGTCCCTATTATATCATAAAATTAATTGCCAGGAGTTTTAGGACACTTAAAATATTTTTATGTTGCAAATTACTCCAGGTTGTGCATTACTTCTCATTGTTACCACTGTTTGATTTTTTGAAAAATACAAAAACATCTGAAAATTTCAAAAAAATTTCCCAAAAACATTTCAAAGCCTTTAAAACCAAAAAATATTTTCTTTGGATTTTTATGAGTATTTGTGATATAATTGAAAAATACAAAAATAGTTTTGTGAGCGTAGTTCTCCTTTTGTGCATATTGTTCTTTATTTAGAAATTGACAAATTGCAAAATTAAAATCACTAAAAATTTGAAAAATTAGAAAATAAAAAAATAGAAATAAAAAATTAAAAAGACAAAAATTCCACAAAAACCTAGGATAGTTTGCCTTTGAGATTCCTGCTTGTTCTTTTAATTGATTTTTTGATTAATCGAATAACTCTCGGGAATTGTAGCCTCCCTGAGTTCGATCATGTCAGCTATACAGGTAAATAAGTAGCAAAAATTTCTCTTACTCCACATTATTCTTTGTAATTACTTTGCAGCGAGAGAAGAAAAAAACTTGTTTTTCTGCCACATGATTTTTGGGGATAGCAATGACACTTACAAATCATTAATAAATATCAATCTTCGAAGGTCTCGTGTCAATAAAATGACGCCGTGCCGGGGAGGCACGGTGGGGGTAGTTAGGTTTCTCTTTTGACCTACTATTCTTGATTATATATATTTCTGTATTTTTTCCGTATTTCACTCCATTGTTCATATTCAATGTTTGTTTTTTCTGCTTATATTTGATAATTGTGTTTCTTACACATTCTCTCTTTTCTTTTTCTTGCGAGGGCTCACGGAGCGAAGGAGGCAATCCTAGGAGAGCCGAAGCACCCAAGCGACGTGGAGGCGGCTTGATTCTTCACTGAGTCGCAGGATAGTGTGAGAAGAGGAGAAGAAGAATTGAAGGAGACGAAAAAAAGAAAGAAAAGAAAGAGAGAGAGAGAGAGAGATTTACTAGCATTTGAACTCTTGTAAACAGATATTCATTTGTTGTAGGGTCTGTTCCACCAAGTGCCGGCGCACTTGGGGGACCTCACTGGTTTTGTTTTCATCACCTTATTTTTCTTTGTTCCCACGGATTTCGTGAGCTACCTATTGTCTACTTTAATTAATTTGCTTGAGCCAGGTAATTAGTTAGGTCAAAGCACCCTAAACAAGAATTTCTGTACCTATAGAGTAGAGCGTAATTTGAACTTAGTCAAATTAACTTGTTCTTACCGTTAATAGATGCTATAATCTAGGACGATTCACTTGCATCATATAGGATAATTTATTTTTCTGTATTTCAATTCTGTATGGATCACTTGCATGTAGAGTGCTGGCGACAAGGTACGCATCTCTAACCCCTACATTCCTTATTTTTTTTAATCGTACATTGGCATTTCCGATCTCCTTCCTTGTTTTCACTCACATAAGTTAAAAAGGAAATTAGATACTAGGTAGGTGATTCTTTGAAAATATTTTAACAAGTGACAACTGCCTAAAATATGGGACTGCTAAAGAAAACTTGTCCCTAAAATAAACACAAGGAAAAATCATTGTTTTGGGGAGAGTAACCTCCTCATTGTTTGGTTTGTATATAGCGAGAGAGAGACCCACACATTAGGATAGAACCATGCACTAACTCTTTTCAGACTATTATCTTGGGTTAATCGTTCTCATGTGAGGATTTCTCCGGTAGTCGGTAAAGCGGCCTGCGACGTCCTTAACAGACTGAATTGATCTGGTAGCCGATAAATGGTCCGCAATTCATACTAGCTGGGAATGATCTAACTTTTGGATTAGGCCAGTGTCCTGAGAGCATTGGGTTTCTAACAGCTCACTCTAACCGCTCTGATAGATTATATTCTCACAACTCTAAAATTGACAAGATAATTGACCGAACCTTCATGGTCTTCACATTAAGTTGAGTTGGTGAATTGGGGGTTTGTATTGTGTTTGATTGCTTGTGTGCATACTCGATCCTTATGTGCATTTGTGCCTTTTTCTCCATATCTTTTGACTTGACCCTCGTGCTCTCCCGATCCTGTCTTTTGTTTCGGAGATGGGTGACTGGAGTTATTTTAATCTGATCTTCGCGAACTTCTCGCACTCTCCAGACGATCCACCTTCCTTTCTCCAGGAAGATCTTCCTCCTGATTTTTGTGCATATCCTCTTAACCCAATATTTCAGGAGACGGACTTTGATTCTCACCCACCCTCATTCAACCCACCCGATCATGGGACACTTGAGACACTGAATCAGATGATGGAGCATATGAATTCGAGGATTAGCAATCTATTTAACATAAATACGAGCCAGAATGCTGCTCCACTATTTGAGGATATGGATTCACTTAAGGATAATCATGAAAGCTTGCAAATTCCTAAAATACAAAAAAATGAGAAAATTTTAAAAATACAAAAAGATTCCGGGAGACACATTGTTGATTCATTTTGTGAGGATAGGACCCAAATGCCCGATCATTTACCCACACATCTATCCACCACATATCCCAACTTTGACCCCGAGGATTCCACTATACAGACTGCTCTTAGAAATCCTCGTGTATATGCTAATTCCGATCTCCTCCCTTGTATGGGAAGGTCCAAAAATTCAAAAAAATATTGATTGAACCTGAAGTGGTAGCCACCCTTCATGAGATCATTAAAGCCCCATTTCAACAGGCCATGACAGATTTATCTACTCCTCAACACAAGAAGAGAAAGCAAAGGAGAAGATCTGAGAGTCACATCTTGACCATGGCCACTGCCTATGCCATCTCTCACCGTCCACATTTTAAGAAAGGGAACACTACCATACCTCTTGTGAGATGCTCCATCTTTGAACATTCTTGTGATAACACTCACCTTGACGACGGGTCTTCAATCAATATAATATCATTCTCTATGGTACAACCTCTTCATCTTGAGCCTCTCAAGAAAACAAGGATGATAGTTCAATTTGTTGATGGATCGATGGGTATTCTAGAAAATGTTGTCATTTTTATTAAGGGCATGAACTTCACTTCAGATCTTGTCATATTGCCCATGGAGACCTCCACCTATGTGGAGAACCCTCCAATCATCCTGGGACGACCTTTCCTCGCATATGTAGGAGCTATTATTAATTATGGATCAGGAGAGATTTGCTTCCGTTCTGATGCAGGAAGCGATGCGTTGATCACTACACCCACTACTAACCAGAGACCTGCATCTCATGAGAGCACGTCTGTGTTAGTCAACCCTAAGGAATTTGACCTCGATGATAATATCAGAGATTCTTGTTATATGCTAGATGATAAGGAAACCCAAAGTTCCTCTTGAAGGAGGAAGACTCAGAAAGCATAGACCTTGGAGTTCCCCTTTCTAGTATGTGGTGATGCACTGATGACATCCACGGGATTTACACGATAGACACCCTAGAGCGAAAGGCAGACTTTGAGACTAGACAGGACGAACATGATTCGGCTACTTTCACCGATGAGTCTGTTTCCATTCAACCTGATTCAGACGAGATCGATCATGCCAAATTTGATTTGATTTCTTTTATAAAGGAATTTGGGCCTTTTGATAAAGATGATGATCCAGTAGTGGCTCGCCAGGCTGAAATTGATCCTACTTTTTCTGATAATGATTTCGAGTCATTTTACTTTGATGTCTGCGAAACTTCCCAGGTAGGACATGACCACACTACTTCACGAACCGATTTAAGCCTACACAGTCTGAAACCGTTGAGGATACATTCCTAGTCGATCTTACTCTGTTTATATATAATGATAACCCCAATATCGACCTACACCTTGTCAGATCCATACCTTAGTGGTCCCGCAAGAAGGTTCGTTTTCGACCTTCTTAAGCTTTGTACATCACTCCTTTTTATATCCTTTCGCTTCACTCTTTCTTCTTCCATTTTATCATTCACCCCTTTTCAGTGTGTGTATATATGCTATACTTAAGATGTGTTTTATCTTAAGTATGGGGGGGGGGGGGTGAATGATTTGTGTTATTCAAATTCGTCATGTTCATCACTCTTGTTGTTGTCTATACTTAGGGATACTCTACCCTAAGTATAGGGGGGCGATGTTGTGTCTTTTTATTTTTGAATCTGTACGTTGTCTTCATCGGTTTTCCCCTTTTGTACACTCTACTATACGTAGGATTACTTGATCCAAAGTATAGGGGGGATCACAAACTTCTCTTCATTTTATCTTTTCTTTAAGTCGTTGTAGCATAGGATTATTTTCATTTTTCTATACTTAGCACGAGTTATGTCTTCCTTTGTCGCTCTCTGATCACTATGAGGACATAATTCGAGCTAAGTATAGGGGGGTGTAGTATATATTGTATATATACTTTAAACATAACTCGTACTTTAAATATGTTTATTTGGGGGGATATGTATATAATTTTGTAAAATTCACGTGCGTAAAAAAACCAAAAAAAACAACAAAAACAACAAAAACAAACAAATAAAACAATAAAAAATACAAAAAAAAATAAAAACACACAAAAAACAAAACAACAAAAAAAACAAAATAACAAAAAAAAAACAACAAAAAAACAAAAAACAATTCTTGTATATACTTGTATATATTTTACTAACCATTTTTCCTTTTTGAAAAAAAAACTACAAAATTAAAAATCTATAAAAACTTGCATAATTCATAAAAAAACTTTCTTTTACATCTGCATTTTTCTCTAAAAATTCATAAAAAGTTCAAAATTAGAAAATTGTTTTTTAAAAAGGGTGTTCTTTTCTCATGTCATCATTTTTTTCAAAAAAAAGCTTTCTTGCATTGTTCATATTTTCTTGCATTTGCATATGCATTTTTCAGGATAGTATTGACATTTAAACTAAGTCTAGAATAAAATTGAAGAATGGAGCTTAGTTAGACCTTAATCCACTTAATTTTAGAGGAACCGTATAAGAAATGGAGTTAAGACTTTTCAGGTCCTAGTGACTTAATTCTTTGAGTCCATAAGACTATGTTCACATGGCATCTTGATTAGTCTAAACAGAGCATTTAACAACACATGCATGATTCTTTCAGACTGTGGCTTATCTTGGACAAGCAATCTACACGTAGCTCTTCATGGATGAGGTAGTGAGGAGGCAGAATCTTTTGGCTTGGGGTAGCATGCGAGGGTAAAAAAAAAGTATGAAAAAATGCAGAATCTCCAAAAGTGGACAGGCCTGATTGAAAAGTAAAATGCTTGCCGGAGTGTATATATAAGGATAAAAAAATCAATAAGAGCTTCAAAGACAAATTTTTGTAAGCTTATAGCGGATGACTTGGCTACACTGGTCATGCATCCAAGGATAGGTGGGTACACTGGTTACCATCCATTCTTTTCTCCATCCCCTCTTCTTGAGCTGGTTATACTTAAACTTAGAAGGGAATATCTTCGCTCCTCGAGGAAAGAGTTACTAGAATAGAGAACTAGAGTTACCTTGTTGAGGGAGGTTGTTTCTTTGCTATCTTTTGAGATGGGGAGCTATATCTCACTTACACCATACAAGTAAAGATTCATAGTCACAAGAATTTGTGTATGTAGACTTGTTCTGACCTGAATGTTGAGGTGACTTGAATAGGAGTCCTGTGGAACTTAGAGGCTGTTAGGTTTTAAATCCATCTCCCATTAAGGTTCCGACACACTAATAATCCAAAGGCCTGATAGAGCTCTAAACTACAATTTTATATTGAAAAGTATAATACTCAATATTGTCCTGATTTCTTTATTTTCCCTTTCCTTTTCTTTTTCTTCACTTATTATTTCAAATAAGTGTTTGCTAAGGGATTAGCAAAGGTAAAGCATATGGGGATGATGAATATGCGATTTGTCATCTTTATTCATTTATTTTAGCTTAAAATCCCTTATAAAATACATGTATATGATACTAACTCCATATTCTTGCTAACTTGCATCTGTGTGTAAATATTATATATCGGTATACTATTTTAACCTAAAATAAATAAATAAATAAATAAAGGAAAAATAAAGAAAAGAAAAATAAAAGAAGGATGACTGTATATATGTAATAGATACAGGCTGACCCGAACCCCGAGAGAAGGTCAAGACTTGACCTGATCGATCAGGAATAAAGTAGGGGGAGATAGGATCCTCAATCCGAAAATCCAGAAAAAAAATGTGTGTTGTGTATATTTGTATAGTTCACTATTTTATTTGTACATTATGACCTCAAACAAAATAATATTCAAAAAAAAGTTGTAAATAAAAATATTTCCTAATTAATAAAAATAATTACACAATCAAATCATTTACATAATAAAAGAAACTACATCTGGAAAAAGCCACTAAGCAATAATTGAAACCGATTCTTGCTCCATATGAACTCAAATTGAACCAAACTCACTTCCATCATATTCTAAATAAAATGATGTTTAAAATGATCGTGATTTCATAATTTTTGGAGTTACAGATGAAAAATTGATTTTCTGGGGTGGTTTGTGCAATTTTCCCATGTATTTTGTACATATTGTATTTTATAGATATTTGTAAATATGTTTTATTAATTATTTTAAATAAAAAAATAAATAATAAAAATAATAAAAAAATAATTTGCTTATTTACCCTTTTAGATAATGTCATATATATGTATATAGTATATGTGTGTATATATATATATTTAATTTTCTTAACTAACTACCGCAAAAAATTAACATCTATTTTTCAAATAAATAAAGTGACGAAAATACAAAAAAAAGTTAATTTTTGTAAATATTTTTTAACACTTATCTTGTTATTTTACTCATTTCAATTTTTGTTCTCTCTCTTATCTCTTATCTTCATCCAAAAATTCAAACACCATTATCTTTTCTATTTATATGGCTCCTTCTCCCTCATTCCAACTTGATCAATCTTTGGTGAGAGGAGCTCGATCTCCGAGAGTCTTCTTGTGGTAGAAGGGTGCCTAGCCTCCGAGCAGTCTGGTGACAGTACGCCGGTCTTCGTCGAGGTGATCAAGGTCCTTTCCGCTCCTAAGGTAAGATCCATCATTCTTTTTCTTATCTTAGGTTAATTTATTTTAATTTTTTGCATCTTTATTTCATAAAAATTTTATCTAGATCTAGAATCCATCACAACTTGATTCGTCACTCGATCTGATTTTTCACCTCACTATCTCGATCTCTACGCATTCTTTTCTTCCTATCACAATCTCTCAACTTCGATCATGCACAGTGGCCGGAGACTTTGATCCATTCCTCATTTTTCGACAGATCTCCATTCACATCTTTAGTTTTGATTTGGGACCAAGTCATCATGCTCGCGTCCTAATTTGTTGATAAATAAAAATATATAAAAAATTTAAAAAATATATTTGTT
Source organism: Ottelia alismoides (assembly GCA_037367405.1). Taxonomy (NCBI): domain Eukaryota; kingdom Viridiplantae; phylum Streptophyta; class Magnoliopsida; order Alismatales; family Hydrocharitaceae; genus Ottelia; species Ottelia alismoides. Next base: position 84,402 of record JAZKJV010005232.1, read on the forward strand.
TTTTTGCTCTCTAACATTTGTTTTGCAGGATCACCAAAAAATAGAGAAATTTAAAAATGTTAAAAACTAATTATTTATAGTTTTGTCTTTCTTTAAAAAATTAAAAAAATTCTATTTTCCTGCAACCTTTTAAATTCAGTAAATATAAAAATAAAAAAACTCCACACAGAACGACGCTTGCCGCCCTTCGCCTGGGCGGCCATCACCACCGCCCTCCGCTGCGGAGCCGCTCCGACCGACCACCACGACACTGCCGCTTGGAACCCACCGATCTTCCTCGCTGACGCAAGGGTTGGCCACCGCGGTAGCATCTTCATCACCACCGCACCAGGTCATCCCTCCACCACCTTTCACTGCCTTTACCCTCAGCCAGGAGTTCGACCCGCCCAGATCTGCGGCTACTTCCAAGCCCCCATACCGCAGCCCGCGCGCAACGACCATGCCCACCAGCCCCACGACGCCATTGACGTCCTCCGCGCTTTGCCCCCTCAGCCAGACTACCACCAAAATTGTGCCGCCGCAGCCTGGGTGTAGAGAAGAGGATAGGGGCGACGGCACCCCTTGCCCCACCCTTTGTTGACTTGATGAGGAAGAAAGGATTGAAGCCCCCTTCTCATCTCTAGATTAAAACATATATTTTTAGCGAAATTACATAAAAGCCCCCAAGCATTTTGCAAATTACAAGGAAGACCCCCACTCCAGACTATCACGTGTAATGCACGTGCTACTTGGGTAACTGGCACATCTCTCCCTTTATTTTATTTCTTTTATTTATTTAATGCAAAAATAAGAACTATTTACATTTTAGTCCCTATGTTTTCGGACCTTTATTTTTCTAGCCTTTCTTATTGAAATAGATGTTTTCTTTGGTCACTAAATCTCCCAAAAAGTGTGCTATGCTCCTGACGTGCTTATCTTTCTAGCATAAATTTTTAATTGCATTTTGTCATCATTTAATATTATTAAACAAATCAAAACAATGTCTTTTTCTTTTCCTGAACTTCAAAAATTCATAAAAATTTGAATATTGCTCTAAAAATTTCAAAAAAAGATTAACTTTATTTCATTATCTTTTAATTTCTATGCAAATTTTGTACATTAAATCTTTTCCAAACCCAAAAAAAATGAAAAATACTAAAAACAATTATAAAAATCATAAAAAAATTTACAAAAATCCAAAAATCGTGATTCCAGTCCTTGTTTGTAGATATTTGTTCCTATTATATCATAAAAATAATTGCCAGGAGTTTTGGACACTTAAAATATTTTTAAGTTGCAAATTACTCCAAATCGTGCATTGCTTCTCATTGTTATGACTGTTTGATTTTAAAAAAAATACAAAAACATCTGAAAATTCTAAAAAAATTTCCAAAAATATTTCAAAGTCTTTAAAACCCAAAAATATTTTCTTTGGATTTTTCTGAGTATTTGTGATATAATTGAAAAATACAAAAATAGTTTGGTGTGCGTAGTTCTCATTTTGTGCATATTGTTCTTTTTTTGAAAATTAAAAAATTGCAAAATTAAAATCACTTAAAATTTGAAAATAAGAAAATAAAAATTAAAAAAAAATTAAAAAACTAAAAAGAAAAAATTTCACAAAAACCAAGGATAGTTTGCCTTTGAGATTCTTGCTTGTTCTTTTAATTGATTTTTTATTAATCGAATAACTCGGGAATTGTAGCCTCCCTGAGTTCGATCCTGTCCTCTACACTACTAAATAAGTAGCAAAAATTTCTCTTGCTCCACATTATTCTTTGTAATTACTTTGCAGTGAGAGAAGAAAAAAATGTTTGTCTGCCACGTGATTTTTGGAGATAGCAACGACACTTACGTATCATTAATAAATATCAATTCTCGAAGGTCTCGTGTCAACAATATCAACATGGAGAAAATGAATATGGAGAAGAAAACATGGTACTTGGTAAACTAGATGGTGCAAAGATGCACACAAGGATTTTACTAGAGCGTAGCTCTAGGATGAGGGTAATGAAGGAGTTCCTGGCAATATAAGCTTTGTGCTTTGAGGTGGTCATCACCTCAATAAAGCTCTGCTGCTTCAGACACTTCACCAATAGGTGTTAGTGCTTCAATGGGTCTTAAGAAACTAAGGAATTTCATCAGAATGAAACAACCTCGTTGGTTCTTGATTGACATGATCTTAGTCATAAGAGAGATTTGATGTAGAGTGTTTTTTTTCTCGAGGGCTGATGATGATCAAATTCGGGTTAAAATGGGGCATATGTAAGAATGACCTTGAATTTGGTTTGAATCAAGGGCTGATAAAAGGATGACAATAATGATGGGGACACTAATAGAAAAGAGATACTTTAGCAGTAAGAATTGTCGGGAAGCATAGATTTCACAGAAGATCTAGGGGTTGGGTGCTTCCATGGAGAAAGAAGGTTGGCGATGGCGGTTTGTTGCCTGGGGGTGAGCAAGTAAGAATAAAACATTTAAATGGAATACAAAAGTGACAACCTTGTAGGTATGATTAGTGGACTGATGATCAGTTAAAGAAATGATTTGCAGTGAGCTTTTGTAGAAGATGATAAGATGACGAGAGGAGAGCAGTTGAGTCGACTGGCTAGGTAAACCAAGGGGGCTAACGGGTCATAGTGTTATGAATGGGAAAATTTCATTGAATTATTTTTGATTAGGTCAAAGAGTAGGTCAAAAATTCAATGGGGCATATATATGGCCCAATGGAAGTTGGAGAGAAAATGATGGGAGACCGGTCAATGATGCCACATGTCATCCTAATAAAATTTCAAATTTTAAAATTATAAACAATAGATGTCCTTGACTAAAAATGTTTCTTCGTGAAAGTCGAAGATCTCGCTGAGATATGCTATTTTCATGAAGGGCACACACAATATATCAACCTAAAATAACATATAGAGTTTTTGTGATGTATTTAAAAAGTATAAAACATCTACATTTCTAGTTTCATATTTTTCCTTTTATTTTCTTATTATACTATCACATATAATATAATATTAAATTAATATATTTTCAATATAAATTTCCTACATTTTATTCGAATTTTAGTAGGTTTGTTAGCTTTCAAAATATATGATATGTATTTACATATATGTTCAACATAACAATTTTGTTTTTGTTATTCTATGGTCCATTTAGTTTTTGCACTTTATTCTCTTATAGTTAGTTATATTACAAAATAAGAAAATAAATATAACAATATATAAGACAAAATAATGTGAAATTATACAAAAAATGATAGTATTTTAATTGGTTCAGTTATACAACATACCGAGTATCTGAAAGCCCTAACTTTTACATACTAACTCCAAAAAAGTTTAAAATAGTCTCATTTGAAAGATATTGTAGTGTTCACTACTTTAAAGATGAGTATGGTTCGAACCAGAAGTTGGACTTAGAATTCAAGTCAACTTACAACTAGGATTTGGTTTTTTGTGATATGCATTCCCGTTAGTAGTTTTTAGATATTTTCATTATTTGATATGATTAGTATGTACATTGTGGAGGTGGAGTTGATATGATAGAATTAGTGAAATTTTCACATCATATACATAGGTAACTATGCACAAGTCATATGCTTGGTTTTTTATCTTCTTGGTTTTATTTACAAAATATTTTTATGCTTATTAATGTGTTATTTCTAGTGCTAATACATTTTTTTATTCTATGCATGTATTTACAAAAAAATATGATATTAAGATGCAACAAGTATTAGAGTGAGGTCCAATATCATCGAGAAGGCGATGTAGTGGGTGCACATTCCTCAAAATTTCACAAGATTTAGAAGAATACTTAAATCATGATGTCTTTCAATATCAACATGGTACTTTTCTCAATTTTCCAATGTGCAGTCTACGGTCATCACAAGCTCTTGGTTATGTCCAATGACAACCATTTGTTGGACCATCCTTCGACTGGATCCCACCCCAAGTAGCCTCCTTGCTGCCTTGCTCCTCCTACTAACTTGACCTCACCCTTCAATTGTTATTCGGTCTTCCACCCGAAGAAAGATGATTGTGATAATCTAGACTAAAGAAGAAGAAGAATAGACTAAAGACGAGCCTAGAGAGTCAAACTTTCCTAAGCTTATCTACAACTCTAAGATCTGTTGACTCACTGAAAGAGGGAGCATGCACTCTTGTTTGACACCCCTTCATAAAAAGGATGATAGTGATTTTGACGATAAATTCTGGTATTTTTGCTGGTGTTCCTATTACCCTTACCTATTTATTATTTATTTATCTTTCCAATTTCTATGTATGGAACTAGTTCCTGCTATAAACAATTTTCAATTGTTCCACCCTTTTATTAATGAAAGTTGCATTTGGTTCTCTTTACTTCTTCTCTTGTTGACCTTTTTATTGATAACAAAAGGGGAGAATATAACTTACTAAAGAGAATAATGAATTATATACTAAAGGGAGATAAATGAACTGAGAAGAAGTTTTTATTAATACACATAAACCTTACAACTAAAGAATTAAAAATGGTTTTATGAATCTTTTAATGGGGGAGAACTAAAATTAAGAAACTAAATCCTGTTAAAAAGTGAAGATTGCATTTCTCAAAAACTCGATTTCCTTTAACTACAAGAATTCCACTGTTTTAACTTTAATTTGTTTTGTCATCATTAAAAAGTTGAAGATTGTTAGTTCTTTGTTTACCCCATTTGTGTTAAAAATGGCATACATATATCTTAGTCGGTCTGTTGTATACTTGTTTACGGAATACAAAACAACTCAATAATGTTGACTCATACGATAAGTATGAACTAAATAATACAATTTGATAGATTACAAAGCTCAAGGTTCTATTGTTGAATCAAGTAATATTAGTTCATTCAGTAACATTGCACTTTACGTAACATTGCACTTTACATTGTATTTGGAAAAGTTGTAACATCAAGATATATTATTAAAACTTCTAAAATCAGATTAGGACAAAGAAGTACCATATGATCAACCATCCTTTGAAATTAATACATCATAGACGATCGATCATCAGTTTGTCTTGATGGTAACACTTATCAACCACCTTGTTTCTTTGATCGATCATATTTTGAATTCAGGAACCCCAGTAACTCTCATGACAGAATGATCGATCAACTTGAGATTATCGATTGCCCCAATTTACATTATCTATCATTTACATCAAATCTTGTTGGTTTCTTTCATATTTGTCCAAATAAAAGTCATATATTCTTGGACACCTATAAAAAGGACTCCATATCCAACGTTGGAAGGAGCACAATTTACTGTATTCTCTGTAAATAAGAAAAAAATTCTTAGAGAAATATTCTGTTATTCTCTAGTTCCTTTTAGTTCTTTGATATTTAGAATAGAATAGTTCTGAAGTTTTTTCAAGAAAAGTTTTCAGCAATTTCCATTCGATCGCCTCCAAGCCTTCTAGTTCTTTTGATAGCACTCAAAACCTTTTGGCAGGCTTCAACTCCAGTGATATTATCTCTTGTTATTGTTAGTGATTTACTTGTCATGTAGTTACTAGTGCATATATTCTCATATTATATGTAATTATCCCTGTCGATGATTATTGTCACTACACTTATTCATTGAAAATTATTTCTGATATTCATGTGAAAATGAAATTTATTGTTTCCATATTCTTTCCATAACTCATCGTTGTAGGAACTTTTGGTGTTAGATCTAAATGTTTCAGGTTGTTCTTGGATCGATAGAGTATAGTCTATCAAATTAAGTCAAAAAATTATCGGAGCTTGTCCATCCTCGATGTTGATGTAGTGTCAAATCAGTGGTATTGACTTTGGTGTTTTATCCAAAGTTATAAAGTAAGCAAGCTTTGTAAACGGTTTAGATATCTATGTAAATATCTCGGGAAAATTTAAAGGAGTTGGTAAATCGGTTGGAAATCCTAAGTCATGAACTAGGCCATTGTTTTCACCTGGTTGGGGTTTACGATAACATCATGTGATATGTGCATGATTGCTTGGTTGATTATCTTGTGCTCAAGCCTATTCAACAAAAGTTTTATTCTTTCACTGATTCTACTATTAACCCTCCCCATCAGTAGTATCTCTATCCTAAGGGACTCACATATATTTGTGGTTTTTTGCCTCACATTTCATTTTTTAGTGGAAAACTATTATTAACTTTCTAAAATCGATTGAAAGCAACTTCACTCGTAAAACCAAGTCAATGTAACTTCATTCCTAAAATCAATTTTCTTAATCAATAAATCATCAATTAAAAATAAAAAAATCCTTGATTGAAAACTTTAATGGATTATCCATATTATTATCTTATACATATATTTAGGATTCACTAGAGCTCTCCTAGCTTATATATGGAATACAAGTTATTTAACATGATTTCAAAAAGGAAAGTTAAGGCCATATACACAAAGTCTCTTCATTAAGATTAAGTACTTACCTAGTATTAGGATGCTATATAAGACTGATTAAGTAAATCAGTGACATGAGAAAGTGCCCTTGTGATGCAAAATTGCATGCTTTGTTTCACTTTAAAATAGAACAAAATGTCAAAAAAGATAAGGCCTTCTAGGACTTCAACAAGTCAATTTAATCGCAATATTTTCTTCGCATCTTTTTTGTTAGGATTTAACAATATTTACCTCTATCATCTTTTATAGAGAAATCCCCTCACCAATTACCTCTCAGTCCTTCAACTCTACTTCCTTCTAGATGTATATACCCTCCCATTATTTTGCCAAACCCTTTAAATCAGTCCCATCTACTTCTTATCTTTCTTTAAATACAGACGAATCTCTCCATCATTGTGAGAGCCAACACAAACTCTGTTGGACATGTGAGCTCTGGGTGAACTATTTCTACAATAAATATTATTGTAATCCTTTTATATATCAATAAAAGTTAATGATTTTCACTCCATGTCTGAGATTAATAAATGCATGCACATATAAGATCCCTTCGTACAATTAGGGTTACGTACCATGGACATCTTGATAATGATACAACGATAGATCTAATGGTTGGATTATAGAGGCTGGTGCTAGAGTTAGAATGAGGACTCATCTAGCACCACTAAATGATTGGATTATAGTTGGGATATTTACCCGGCAGACCCTATAAACTTTTTAAATTACCTCTACGACCTTTTGCACAACGTAATTACCTCATCGACCCTAAAAATTACCCCAAGAACCCCCACGGACTTCAAACAGATTACCCGGAGGGTTCATGAGGTAAGAATTAGCAAGTTTACGGGGTCGAGGGATGAATTATGTTGTTTCAAAGGTCGTAGAGGTAATTGACAAAGTTTATAAGGTCTGCCGGGTAAAAATATTATAATAGGTAATTGCTAATATTATTTTCGTTTGAACTTTTACCCATACACCGTTTTAACATCTTCATTAACACTTCCCCAAATCACTTTTAACGTAATCCTCCAATTATATTTCAATTCCAAATCTTTTTTTATATTTGTCTAATTATGGCATATCAATAAGGAAGTTATGGCAAATGTCATGATCCAATAAAAATATCATCCAGTTAAATATTAATTATTACAACATCTTTTCTTCTTAAATAAACGATGTATGCCATGTCATACCAAACACCCTCACATGACAATTCCGTACAAATCACATGTTACTCCTAGAACTATTTACAAACCAAACATGGAAGAATATTACCTCTTCAACACAAATATTATCCACAAAAGTTGTCCGAGTGTCAATATATAGATGGAGACCTTACAAGACACTATAAATTCAACTTTATATACTAAATCTATATAGTCCGTAATTCCACCAAAATCGTGATCTATCGACTATTAGGGCATGTTTGGTAACTGAGTTGGGTTGGATTTGAGTTAGCTCCTGCAAGTAATAGATGTTTGGATGGTTTGGAGGGTTGGAGATAGTTGGAATTATAAATGTGATGTGATGTGATGTAGTGTGTTATATTAACTTTTTTAATGTATATACTTTGTTTTTATGTTAATTTTTTTGAATGTGGATAAAAAATATTATAACAAAGAAATTGTATGATCCATACAACTAATTCCAACCCAGGAATGCACGGATAGAGTATGGGACATATCATGTTACCAGGGGTAACTTGGCAACCAAACGAGCCCTAAGTCTTGATAATAGTATGAGCTCGATAGATTTTTAGAACCAAGTGAGGTATATATATTTTTGGTTTTGATCACTTGTGCCCTTATTAAATTCTACAATATCAATTATACCATTTCTTTTTTGTATTATCATTTTTTCACCTAACTTCCTACGAAATTTACGGTTCTACCCTTATGTAATATCAGTCATGTGCCTACTTTATCTTAATGAAAGGACGGTACTGTTAATTTCGTAAGAGGTGAGGGGCTAAATTGGTATTACAAAAAGTTTTTCTCTTTGAATTTATCCTTCTATGATATCAGACTTCCCCTACAGATCAAAAGACCCACAGAAGAGTTAATGAAACAATATATATCAATCACTGTTCAACAGTCAGATGGGAAGTCCAATCATCTGTAATTAGCGTGCTACCTATCAGTACCCTAATGTCTGTAGTCAGGTTATTATTCTAAGCACACCATAATTTAATTAAGATCATAAATTCCATTCAATTTTAATCTAGTAATAATTCCTTCCATCAACGTGCACAGTCTGAATAAATACAAAATGTCAAACATAACTGACTGTTTTTCAGGACATTATCTGACAATCACTTTACAATTCTGATTCATTCTGTTTTTTATTAACCAGCAAAAGAAAACAAGATTTTTAAAATCTTGACCACTAGGTCTTTCTTTGATTAAGAAAATTGATGATGGCAGTCACGTTTGTTGGTGTAACCAAAGTTACAAACAGTACTGTTAACTATATCGACTATCTCGCTCTTCTTATATTAACAAGGTGATCGAGATAAGTTGATGAGACATCACCATCCCAATTGTCATATTCACCCCTACACCTATAGATATCATATGATCTTAAAGTGAGCATCTTCTTTCTTAATTGTACTAAGGACAGGTCAGAATGATGTTGGTAGGCAGTGGGTGCCCATCTGCACTGTCAATGTCTACAACAATTGATTTGTAAATGTAAATCACTCGTTCACTCAGAATATGTCACGACACTTTAATGCCCTGAAGGAAAAAACATCTTAAATGTAGTATTTCTGTTACTAACGTAGATTTGCATGGAATGAGTGTCCAGGATTCCAAACATAGATATTATTACAACTGTAATCCTACAGTCATATGGTAAATCATACAGGAATTGGCTTATCACTTGTACAGAATCATGCCTTGCTTTATTACCCATAGACCCCACACCTGCACGGGCTTTAAATACAAAAGTTTCATTTCTTATGAAATCAAATTTCAAAGCTATCTGACAAGAATCGGAAGGATTTTGCGTAGATATCAAGCTAAATCTTGAGCATTTTTCAAGTTAGGGTTTTTTACCTGTGTCTTTCCGACCTTTGTCAGTAACACTTGTTTCCCTACTGATGTCATAATATCTCAACACCTCCTACAGACCATCTTATTAACACTTATGCAATTACTGTTAATGTCTGCATATCAAACTACTCAGAGGCGACGATCGACGGACTGAACTTTAGAAGATACTATTTACAAATTAATCTATAAACCACTTTTCTGTTTATTTTTGGTCAGATCCCTTCATCTTTTACTACATCCTGGATGGTATGCATCCAGGAAGGTAGTTATTAGATAAGTATTAGAAATAAGGTTAGAAGAAAGGGAGAAAATAGGTATGGGAGAAAGTTTCATATTTAGCATATGAATTACTGCTCTCACTCTCTCCCTTCCAAATTGAAGGTAGTTATCAGATAAGTATCCTTTTTATCCTTTATCTTATCAGATCCGTTTTCTTTAATTTCATTACTTGACTTGGATATTTCATGTCCTCATTTTTTAATGTTCTTTGAGGAGTGTGAGAGTGGTTACAATTACCGAGTAGAGAGAAGTAAAGGATGGTTGTCTGAGGCAGATAGTTTGTTTCCAATTATTTTGGGCTCGAGTTCTTACCATGGTTGAGATAACAATTTTGAAAGTGGTTGCAGTGGTCCACTGAGTTAGAGATTAAGTTATAGCTAAATTGATTCTAATGACTCGAATAGAGAATGCTTGGTCTGAAGATTAGGCATTAAGATGAGAAACATTCCTATTCAGGTTTATCATTTTGCTGTCAACTTCTTCTGCATATACTGTGTTGACACTGGGATTTGTTTCAGTGATTTCTATTAGGCTCCCTAACCCTCCTTATATAACAACAGGATTAGGGTTAGGGTTTTACAAAGGAGGAACAAATTAGGGCTAATGCCCAAAATACCCTCTATAGCTATCATTATTCTCTACACTCCCCTTCAAGTTGGAGCATATAAATCATACATGCTCAGCTTGTTACAACATTTCTGGAATTAGGTTCGTGCTAGCGGCTTTGTGAATATATCTGCAGCTTGCTCAGTAGATAAAATGCCTTGTGTGCGTAATAGCCCATTTTGTATGAAATCTCTTCTATAGTGACAATCAATTTCCACATGTTTTGTTCGTTCATGAAACATGGGGTTGTTTGCAATGTACATTGTTGCTTGATTGTCACATCTTAGTTCCATAATGTCCTTGGATTTGATGTGAAGGTCAGCTAGTATGGACTTGATCCACATGAGTTCTGTTGCTGCTTGTGCCATGGCTCTATATTCGCTTTCAGCACTTGATCGTGACACCACTGCTTGCTTCTTGCTTTTTCTTATGATTAGATTTCCTCCCAGATATGTGTTAAACCCTGTGGTAGACTTCTATCTTGTAAGCATCTGCCATAGTCTGCATCAGAATATGCTACAAGATTGAGGTTGCCGTCCTTACGAAATAGTAGTCCTTTTCCAGGGGACTGCTTGATGTATCGAAGGATCATCATGCAAGCCTCGAAGTGATTTAGAGTGGGAGAATCCATAAATTGACTTAGTCTTCCTACTGCTAGAGCAATATCTGGACGAATGATAGTGAGATAGAGCAGTTTGCCAATTAAGCGTCTGTATCTGCCAGCATCCTTTGGTGTTCCTTCCTCGAAAATTCGTCCTTTAGGGTCCATAGGGATCTGCACTGGCTTATACCCCAGCATCCCTGTTTCTGTTAGCAGATCAATGGCATATTTCCGTTGAGACATAACCAATCCATGCCTTGATCTAGCTATCTCAATTCCCAAGAAATATCGCAGTGGTCCCAAATCCTTAATTACAAACTGTTCTGCAAGATGCTTCTTCACTCTGATAATCTCTTCACAATCATCTCTTGTGAGGATGATGCCATCAACGTACACCAGCATTGCTATTGTGCCCTTCAAGCTCTTTTTGGTGAACAAGGAGTGATCGGATGACGATCTGGTGAATCCGATTACATGTAAAGATTCAGACAGCTTGTGAAACCAGGCTCGAGGACTCTGTTTCAACCCATAAATTGCCTTGCGCAAAAGGCATACCTTCTGACACTCCCCTTGTCGATCGAATCCAGGTGGTTGTTGCATGTAGACAATCTCATGAAGATCACCGTATAGGAAAGCATTCTTGACATCCAGCTGATGTAAAGGCAAATCTAGCTGAACTGCGAGAGCAATAAGAATTCGTATCGTGGATAATCGAGCAACTGGTGAAAAGTATGGGGATGTGGGCGGCATGGGAACGGGGATAGGGCGACAGGAATGCGGGGGCGATGGAGCAACGGGGATAGGGCATAGGGGTATCGGGGCGATGGGGCGTGAGGATGGGGCACAGGGGTACCGGGGCGATTGGGCGCGAGGATGGGTATCAGGGATGGGGCGCGAGGATGGGTATCGGGGCAATGGGGCGCAGGGACGATTGGGCGTGAGGATGAGGCACGGGGATGGGGCGATAGGGACGCGGGGGGATTGGGGCGACGGGGCGAGAGGGGTCGGGCGAGGGCGAGGTAGATGGTGCAGGGGGGGGGGGGGGTCGGGGCGATGGGGCGAGGGCGGCGTCAGGAGCGATGGGGAATCAGAGAGATGGAGAGGCGACGCTCCATTCGAGAGAGGGAGGAGGGTGGAGGTACGGATCCCTAGGTCAGAAACCTTTCTCTGATACCATGTTGACATGAGGATTTGGTTTCAGTGATTTCTATTAGGCTCCCTAACCCTCCTTATATAACAAGAGGATTAGGGTTAGGGTTTTACAAAGGAGGAACAAATTAGGGCTAATGCCCAAAATACCCTCTATAGCTATCATTATTCTCTACATACTGCAATGATTTCCATACTATACAACTATTGCTATATAATCCTAAGGTCTAAAGTGAAGATGAGTGATGTTCTTTGTGAGTTATATAAACAAGAGATATCCCTTTCAATGGCAATCTCTCATAAGTATGGAATCACCTCATTGAATATTTAATCATATCCTCAATTACGTCATATATTGTATCTTCTTTATTCAGATATGAGCCTCAACATGAATCATCAGTGTTTCCCTCAAATTCTTCATCAGGAAATTATATTCATTTAAGTGTAGGTTCTACCTGCGAGAAAGTATCTCTTCATGAACTCTCATCGGGGTTGGACCCAAGTAGAAACATCATGCCTTGAATGTTGAAGTTAGTTGTCAACTTTGTCAAATAAGATGAAGGAAAATGTCTAGAGGAGAATAAACACACTGATACCATAGTAGTGGATGATATTGTATATTGTGATGAATTTTTTAAAGTAATTTTATGGCTCCCTATAATCGAGACATTGAACTCTACAAGGAGTTGTGGTCGCAAAAATATGCCCACAGATCTGGGGCATCTGGACATGGAATTGGACTTGGCCACAATACTTCAATGTATTCTATCCGTATCTACAAGCCTCGTTGCAAGAGTTCTCTATCCACGGATATACTGTGACCATTATAAGTAATCGCAGAAATTGTCGTGGCCACAGTTCTGGCATGAATGTTCTCCTTACATCTTTGAAGGCTTTGGACACTGAACCACAGAAATCACACAATTATCATGGTCACAAAATTCCGCAACCACATTGTGTGGCCACAACTCGTTTTCCTTGTAGTGGAAATTTGGAAAAAAGTTGGATAAAAGATGTCTAATCTTGAAGTATATATGTATTTGAAGGCATTCAATCTGAGAATCCAAACTGCAAACTCATGAGTTCACATGGTCTTTGATAAGAACTAAATTTTGTTAGTATCCTCGTCCTCTATTTTAATTTTCTTCTCCACCTCCTCCATTTGGATTGGGTCTATTTAGAGGCCGGTGAATGTATAACAGTGATATTCAACCATATTCTTGTAAATAGTCAATTTAGGTTGTCTAATCTTAGGTTTGACCAAATCATCAAGTTTAACTTTTATAGATTGAATCGTGACTAAGAATTGAGTGTTGAATTTGAAGTCAAGGTGTTAGGCCTCGCGCATCATGGAACGTGAAAATTGCATCATATGCAGTCAAGGTCAACTAGTCATACTAGTTGGCATGGCAGCGGAAAAACAAAAATTTTAAAATGAAACAGCATGGCACGGGAAGCTTTCTCATGTTTTTTCATCAAGACCGCATGAGTTTAGGCTTACCTCTTGAAGTTGGTTGTAATCCTCAAAGCTTGTAAAGGAAGAAGCCTCCAGACTCAAGTCTGATCTGATGAAAGTGCACTCGCGGGCTTGATGATGAGTCACATACTTCTTGCAATTCTGACCAATAATCCAAGCAAGAAACCTCCTGATTTCATCTCACGAGATCACTTGTCTTCTTCACGAGCATGATGCATGAAAGGGAACAGAGTTCCTCGAGCAACTGATCCAACAACACGACAGCAACACGACAAAGATCGCAATCTCCACTAACCTTGGGTAGAGATATTGGATGCGTGGGAGAGAGAGAGATAGAGAGAGAGAGTTTAATTTATGCAACAATTGCATATAATTTATGTAAAGAGGTAGGGTTAGCCTCTTGTTTATAGCATTTTGGAAGTCCATATACCCAATCCATGAGATTTCAATAATCAACAGTTTAAATTGATTTGTTTCTATTTAGTTCATAAAAGATGCAAAAGTAAACACAAAGAGATACTTTGAAAATATTTGCAAATTATATCAATTAATTAATAATTAAATCAATAAGTGGATTTGAATTAAAAAGGCTTCATCCATTTATTTTATTTTGGGGTGGATGTCCACCATGGTTAAAAACTCATGGACGTTTACTCTAAATCAAAGTGGAATAAGTCAAAGTAGTTTATCCACTTTTTTATATATATGATTAATGTAATAACCATTAAATAACTTCAATTTATTTGTGATAATTTGAAGTATACCATTGACTGTTTAAGAATTATATTCTTCCATCTTATATTTAATGTAAATCATATTTACATTAAATTGTGTAATGTGAATCCAAGTCATAATAGCATTTAAATTATGAATCTCATTCATAATTAACTCTCTTCAGGATATTGTTGATTATATCCACATTATTTATGATTATTGTGGATAGTGTTATCCACATTAATCATGTCTATGATAATTAAATCTAATTTAATTATCTTAGATATCTCTATCAACATTAATTGTGATAATTAAATCCTATTTAATTATTCAATTTTCCAATTCTTAGATAAAATTGCTCATGAAATAATTCTCGAGTTCTTTCAAGAATTGTAGGCCTTCTCCTCAGACACTTGGAGATAAGTCAGGCTGACTATACATGCCATATATAGTGACTAGAAAATGAGATTCGATCTAATATCCAGATCTAAAAGATCGCTCAGAGGTGTGTGATCATGCCAGGCATAATATCCCATCTTCTCATTGCATCCGAGTCATGTTAAGATCAATAACCAATAATTGGATCAAGATTGGATATGTATTCCGCTGACAGGAGTCACTAAAATCCAAAGTTGTTTCATCAATCCCTCTGAATGGAAACATCGTGGTATATAATCATTTAAGATCACATGACCCTCAAGTATTCCTAACACCCGTATATCATGCATATTTTGTGCTTGTTTTCCATTTATTTAAAATATCATCCTTGCAAAAATTCTCAAAAAATAGGGTTAAGTGCTTGCATGTAGTTGCACGCATATTTTTCTTTTCGCTTTTTAGGCACTTTAAATATCTATTAAAAATAAGAAGAGCACATTTTTTGTTCTTATTTGATTTATGAAAGATCAAAAAAAAACTTTTTGAATATTCTCAGAAATATATGCTTTGTTTATTTTAGTATTTTCAACTCTAGACCAAAAATCAAAAAATTAGGAAAAGGAAAAGACAAAAAATTTAAAACCTCCAAGATCCTTTATAAAAATATTAAAAATCACTAAAAAATCCAAAAATAATTATATCTATCTTTTAATTTTCTTTTTGTTATATAAAACTAATTATAAATAGTTTTGGAAAATTTTGACTTTATTTCCTATTTTGAAATTCCAAAATAATTTGGCCTATTTATTTACTCCTTGTTTTGAGACATTTTTAACTATAAAATATAAAAAAATTAGCAAAATTATCTAAAAATCATAAAATAGTAAAAATTATTTAAAGTCCAAAAATATTTTATTTCATGTATTTTACTATTTTTAGTAGTACTTATAATTATATTATACTATATTGTATATATAGCCTTATCTATTCTTATATTATATAATTAAACAGGATAAGAAATTATAAAAAGGAAAATTTTAAAAGTTAAACTAATTTAAAAATATAAAAATTAAAATCCATAAAAATTGAAAATTGAAAATCCACAAAGAATCTAAAAATAAAAAAATACCCAAAATCATTTATGACTTTCTTGCCAATTTATGATTGCCTATCTTCTGTTGTATCTTGTGTTCGACCCCTACATTAGTTGTCCACTATACATCTCATTGTAGGGTATAATAAATTTTGATTCACACTTGCTTGCTTTGCTTGATTTATTCATTGTATGGGTTGATTGTTGATTGGCCCTGGGCTTTGTCAGTAGTCACCTCAGCGACAAGATATCTTATCTTCCGTGAGGATATTATTTTTGACCCTTGCAAAATCCGAGTCATCAGTAGTGACGAGGGTAAAAGATTAGTAGAAGACCTTCTGTTGCAAGGTGTGCTCAAACTTCTTATTGAAAATTTTGCATCTCATAAGTGGTGATCCCTTGTCTTTCTTCTTGTGTGGGAGATTTCTAATGGCGTTCATTGTAGCCATTGTGAGGATATGCTTCTCAGACTTTCTAGTCTGGTTTTACAAGGCTGACACTTCACCATACATGTTTCTTTGAGTCATTTCTTCACACTATGCATGTACTCCATGGCTTTCAGAAGAAATATCTCAAGCAAAAGCTTTTGCAATATTGCAATGATGTCAGGATAAGAAAAAGCATTTTTCAAATTTTTTACTGTTTTTATTTAAATGTAGAAGGAAAAGGTATATGTACATCATCCGAAATACTTTCATTCATATTAAAAATTTTGCCCATATAATTCTATACAGGTAGATAATAAAAAGGTATAGATTCATCTACATCAGGTGGACCAAAATAATAGGAGTGGCTCCATCGGTTGGCTCTGGTTCTACTGCAAGTGCTGGCATTTCCAAGGTTGGTGCGACTTCACCTGTATTGTTTGCTTGATTTTTGTGTTTTTGGATTTTCTTCAATTTTTGTGTTTTTGTATCCGACGCTGCTCCAAAAAATGGTGTTGAACCCGATATCATCCCAATTGGCAATTCATCATCAGACGCTTTGCTCTTCCCCTTCGTTGTTGTAGATGGCTGGAGTGTCCTACCTCTCTTGAGAGTTACAATGTTAGATAAAGAGAAATTATTTTCACCTGAATCGGGTGGCGCACTACAAGCTACCTGCTCCTTGCGACAGAAGTTATTTGGGTTAGCTTCGACCTGAGCTGGAACGACAGTTTTGGCAGCTACCAAGTCGTCTATCTTCTGGCTCATCTTAGCCATGTTCTTCACTAACTGATCCAGACAATCTTGGGTCAGGTTAAGTGAGGCAACCTCAGAGGATTCAACATGCTATGTCCTATGACTCTACTGATTGTGCAGAGGCTATTATTGGTAACCCTATGAGAATTGAGGAGGAGGAAGAAGAAGAAGAAGAAGAAGAGAAGGGTATTGTTGCTAGTAATGGGAGGAAGAATAGTGATGATATTGAGCCGGTGATTGCTGATACTACGGGTGGTGGTATGCAGACTGTTGTTGGTAGTTGTTTTGTCTCCAGTTGTAACCATGCTGCGGAGGCTGATGCTGGGCCAGGTTGGGCTGGTAATTTCACCCTCCCTGTTGTTTATGTTATGGTCAACATGCAAGATTCTGACCATGTGATTGTCCCTGAGGACGGGTTATCTATTGATCGTTGCTCTATATGCCATTCACCTTCTCAATGAATAGGGGAGGTGGAGAACATGGCCATAGATACTGTGGCTGGAAATTAGATGGTTGGTAGACAACCATATGTATCCACGGTTGTGGCGGCAGATGCTCCGGGGCCTGCACATAGTATACGTATTGGACTGGAGGTTGACTGAGTCTCGGCTGAGGCGGTTGTGGACGTGCCTGCTCCTTCTTCTTAGCTGGAGGTTAAGTTGCGATGGTCACTACATTTGCAGGCACTGATAGTGTTCACCAGAAGCTCCAGCAGCTTGGCGATAATGTCGAGCTTGTCCAGGCCCTTCATGTGTTGCTTGATCCGAACGAGCTTATCTAGGTCATGTGGCATGTTCTCAATGATGTATTCTTTTGACGAGTGACTCCCAATAATGCTCAAGTCAGAGTTGCGGCATTTGTTGACATCTTGGGATTTTGTCGTGATAACATTCTTACAGAGGATTTGTGGTGACGGTTGAATATGAAAGGAGCCAGATGAGGAAAGCGCAACCTCTCCTTCGTCCGTTTCCTCAATGATCTTCCAAACCGTGTCCTTGTCCTTGTTGAAGTGGGATCCTCCATAGGCAACGTCAACCAGACATTGACTGTTCTATGTCAATCCCCTGAAGAAATGTTTGACCAAGCTGGTCTTCGATATGTCGTGGTGGGGGAACTTCTCAATCAGATCGCTGAACCTTTCCCAGGTCTCATAAAAGGACTCTTAGGGGCCCTGGGTAATGCTAGCAATCTTTGACCGCACGAAATTGAGATGCCTGAGAGGATAGTACTTATGCAGAAATGTGAACTTCAAATCCTACCAGGTCGTCACCACCTTCCTTAGCTGGTTTATCCAGTAGAGAGCTTTTCCTTGCAAGCTGAAGGGGAAGGTGGTCATCTTAACTTTGCCGAACAAGATGTTGGGGTAGTAAGAAGTGCTGCAAATGCGGGCGAACTGTTGTAAATGAATATACGACTCCTCGTTGGAATTCCCATGGAAGATGGGGAGGAGCAAGAGGAGTTGAGTGATGACGCGCCTGGCAACTCGGGTAAAAAGGTCGTCAAGGGTCGTTGCGACCCAAGTCACCAAGCGGTGTCAATCGAGAAAAATAGACCACCAAATAAGATAAAAATCAATCAAAATCAAAGAGCGGTCTCGCTATTAGATTAACCTGGTATAGCGACCAGGGTCGAACACAAGGAGCACGAGATGGCCTCGCAGCCTACGAAGTAGTCTCAAAAAGAATAAAAATGAAAGAAATGTATTTTTGGTGGATTTTTAATTTTTATATTTTTTTGGATTTTTAATTAATTAAGAAAATAAAGAAAACAAGGAAACAACCAACTTCAAGCAATTATTTAATGCATCAAAAGTCGCTCAAAATTCAAATAAAAATGTTTTTATGTATTTTTACTGTTTTTAATGAATTTTTGGTATTTTTCTGATTTTTATTTAATTTTCTAAAAATAAAACAAGGCAGGGAAATGGAGGTATTGTCCAGTCAGGAGTAAAAGGCCAATTTAAAATGCAAAAGGGCCTATTTAGCTCCTGAAGGTAATTTTCCTATAAACTAGAAAGTCTAAGGAAAATTAGGGCACCAGAATTATTATTTTTGGATTTTTAGATTATTTGCTAGAATTTCTATGAGGTTTTTAGTGTTTTGTAATTTTTATGAGTTTTATATAATGAAAAATGACCCAATTTGGTCAGAAAATCAAACAAGTCAGAAGACACAGTAGCTAATTTTTTTGTAATTTTTAGGTGAGTTATAATATTTTTTGTGAATTTGTAAATCAAACAGTAAAGAAAAAGGTTGTTTTTGAATTTTTAAAAATTGCAAATAAAACCAAAAATGTCTCCAAAAATTCTAGAAAATTTTACAACATGGCAAGAGCCATGTATCCAATTTTCATGGAATTTGGAGTTAATTTGCTATTTTATTAAAAATAAAAATCAAGCCACAGTGCACAGGGACCTAACTGCAATTATAATAAAACCCTGGGCCCCTTGGATAGCAGGCCTGAAAAGTGTAGGGCAAGGAATGCAAAATGTCCCCCGGGCCACGCACGATACACGTGACTCAGGCCTGGGGGGACCTAATTGTCATTCCTATTAATAAAAATACAAAGCATAACAAGCCAAAAACGCAGGGCCAATATTGCAAATACACCAAATATTCATGTGTCGACGCACGTGTTCACAACTTGCAGGGGTAGAAATGCAAATCAGATAAACGGTAGGGTCCTCAGTGCAATATTTACAAAAATAAAAGAACAAAACTACGTATTTACAGGACTAGAAACTAAATGCGAAAGGAAGAGGGGCCTAAGAGCAAATTACCCCTTATTAAATCTCGACGGCTGATGTAGCGCCACGTAGCTGATCCAATGGGAGAGAGTATCGGTGCCTTAACCCTGAAACACTAGCCGGATCGAACGGTCGAGGGTCCACCACGTGGCAGATCTGACGGTCCTCGTACGTTGTGGCGAAACCCTTGGTGAATCGACGGCTGAGAAGATGACGCTTGGAGATCGGACGGCTCTGAATCACGGGCGCCTCTTCATCTGATCGCGCAGCTCAGATCGGTCTTCAGAAGGATCGGACGGTGACGAAGCTCCTCAAAGGGATGGCTGGTATATAATCTGGAGCATGAGGATGATCGGATGGCTCACGAGGGTCCTGGAAGAACTGACGACCAGCGAGCTTCGCCGGCCCAAATCTCAGGCGTAGGGACTCCTCGACGGTTGCTGGATGGGAGCCTTCCGCGTCTGATGGACAGCTCCGATGATGGCGAGGAGCCCTGGAGAGCTCCGGCGGTGATGAAGAGCTGGAGCTCCTGTGCCTGAGCTGCTGGCCTCCAGATGAGGCTCTACTGAAGATGAGACCTGCACAGGAAGAAAAATGGGTCGAGGGCAAACTGCCTCGACCCGTCAGAGCACGAGAACAACGAAGGGTGCGTCGCTATGGAGGCTCTCCGGCGAGCGGCGGAGGTGGAGGCTGAGGTCCCTGCTCCGGGGCGAGCCAGGGGGAATGGTTCGGTGGAGATGGTGCGGAGGAGACTCGTGAAGGTGGTGGCGGTTTCGGATGGGCAAGTGGATAGACGGAGACGAAGGGCGGAGGCGGCGGAGCTACTTCTACCGGAATTGAAAAAATCCTAATCTACGCTAAACTAAAGGCTAAGAAGGCTACTGATGAATACTCATTCATCACTCTTTATTCTTGTATTTTAGCTACAAAAACCTTTGCAAATGCATGTAGATATGTGTAAATACAAATAATTACCAAAAGCATGCATTGTGCAAAAACCTATAATTAGCATGTTTTTGTGCAAAAATAAAAGAATAAAGATCAAAAAGAAAAAGAGGGAAATATTTAGAATAAATATTGAGCAAACCTAACCCAAGGGAGGGCTCAGCATGGGCCTGACCGCATAAAAGCCAAAGTAGAGGAAGATAGGGGCTCATGTGTGTAAATATATATGTAAATAAAATAAAAGTATTTTCCTCACAAAAATAGGCTTGTAAATATTTGTATATATTTATAAATATAAAATCAAAACAAAAATTTAAAAATTAAAAAGAAAACAAAAACACCTCTTGTATAGTCATCATGTACATAGAATCACCTTTATATTTATTTAGCCTTATAAATAAATAAAATTAATTTCTAAAATTTTGGTGTAAATAAACAAAATAAAAACAATTAAAACAAAAACAAAATAAAAATAACAAAATTAAAAACACAAAAATATATTGTAAATATACCATGTATATAAATGTATATATGTATTTATTTCAACTATGTATATAAATAATAAAAATAAAATAAAAATATCTTTTTATTCCTTATTTTATAATGAAAATAAATAAAATATAAAATGAGAATAAAATTGTATAAAAATAACAACTAAAAATCAAAAATTAAAATCTTATATATTGTATATATACTTATATATGAACCTACTATGTACATGCCCTATTTTTATTTTGAAAAATTAATTAAAAATCACTAAAAAATAGAAAAAATTAAAACAAAAATATTTTATGTTTTGACTTTTTAATAAATCGGCCATTTACTATTTTTAAATGATTTTACAAATCATTTCCAAACGGCCTCTTCTCATTGGTCCACGGGGGTTGTTGACCGCCCGGTCAACTCCCCCCTGTGGACCACCTCCCGCGGGTCTGGTTCGAGAACCCGATTTCCTCCATTTATTACCGCCAGACCCAGTCACCATTTAGCATAACCCAGAGTCCTAATCACTCCCCAGGTATTCGGGAATCTCGCCCGACATAGATCCTAGGGATCCGTGCTCCATGGAGCCGGACCTGAGCCATCTTTCCCGGACCTGCACCCATATATAAGTCGAGCTCCGCCACCTTAATTCTCTATCTTTGGTCATTTGAATCCACCCCCAGTGAGCTCCAGAGTGTGCGCGAGAGTGACAGCTCGCGTCCAATGTTGTCGAAGCGAGGAGAGGAAGAGAGACCACTGATCCGGCGAGCTTCGCCGCCGTTGCTCCGCCACCAGCTGGAGCTCGAGCCTCGGAGGGAGACGCTCCTCGAGGCAAAGACCCAGAGCTTCCTAAGCTCGTCCCCAGTCTACTCATCCACCCAGGTAATCTCGTAGGACCTTCTTTTTCTTTGATTTTACATTTCGCCCAAATCGCCGCTCCGCCGTATTTCGCCGATTCCGACCGCTCCATAGATAGACTCGATCATCGGAATCCACAGTCATCTTCGCCTTACTCCTACGCGCCTTCTCCATCCCTCCATCCAACCCAGCTCGCACAGGAGCTGGGATTCGAGCTCCACCGTCTCCCCTTCGCCGGAGCTCGTCCATCTCGCCCCATCGTCCACCGTCACCCCGCCTAACCGGGTCGAGGCAGTTTGCCCTCGACCCGCGAGTCTTCTGGTCATCTTTGCAGGTACTACCCCAGCCATCTGAGAGCTCGGGTCATTCGGACCAGAAGGCTTCCTCCGCCATCCTCGCCGGGGCTCACCAGAGCTCGGCTGGATCATCGGAGCCCACCACCAGCTGCGGGACACCATTGCGGAGCTTCTCCGACCTTCAGGCGCAGCAGAGGAGCCTCGGAGCGAGGCCACTGGGCCGACGAACTTCGCCGGTCATCTGTTCTTCGAGCATCCTCCTCCTCCGTTCGATCAGCCCTCCAGCTCCAGACTTCATCGGGGCCGTCCATCTTAGGAGTAGCAGTCACCGCCCGATCTCAGGAGGACCGATCCCAGCCATCCGATGCACAAGGGTTAGCCACCTGCGCCCTACACCGTCCGATCGCCCACGTGGAGGAACCCTCGCCATCGGATTCACCCAAGGAGCCCAGTTGTGGAGCGGCCGCTGTTCCCCACCATTGGATGCGCCACGTGCCCTCCATCCAGCCGCTCCATTAATAAAGGGTAATTTACCCTTAGGCCCTCTTGTTTATTTCATTTCGTCTTTAGTCCTGTAATTAGTTAGTTTAGTTGTTTAGTTTTTGGTATAATTGCATAGAGACCCTGGTACTTGCATTTATTTGCGGATATGCCCCTGTGCGTTGTATGACACGCGCATCGACACGTGATTTTCTGGTTTATTTGCAATATAGGCCCTGCAGTTCTGGTTGTTCATTAATGAATGAAAGTTTTTAACTATTTGCATTTATACCCCTGTGCGTGATACATTTGAACATGTGCGTGATTTTTTGGGTATTTTGCGAATAGGTCCCTGGACTTTTGGTACCTGTTACCAATAAGTCCTGGGAACTTATTTTTATTACATATGGGTCCCTGAGTGCCCCAGACACGCGCGAGGCACGTGTTTCGCTGGGTTAATTGCACCAGACCCCCCCAGACTCTTGGGTATTTGCATTTTGGTCCCTGTGCACTGTGCCCCCTCTTTATTTTTGAATAAAATAGCAAAATACCTCCAAATCCAACGAAAATTGGACACATGGCTCCTGCCATAGCGTACAATTTTCGAGGATTTTTGAGGACATTTTTGTTTTCATTTGATATTTTCAAAAATTCAAAAACATCTATTTTCTTCACTGTCTAACTTTAAAAATCACAAAAAAATATTAAATAGTGTCTAAAAATTACAAAAAATTTGTCTACTTTCTATCTTGTTGTGTTTGATTTTCTAGCCAATTTTGGCTATTTTTCATTACTGAAAATCACTAAAAATTAAAAAACACTCAAAATCTTATAAAAATTCTTGTAAATCAATTAAAAATCCAAAAACAATAAAATGGGTGCCTAAATTTTCCTTATTCTATTTTCTTTACAGGAAAATTACCTCCCAACTATTTTGGGGCCTTTAGATATTTTATCTAGGCCCTTTTAGCTCGGCTGGACAATACCTACTGTTTTAGCTACTTTTTGATTTTTAGAAAATTAAATAAACATCAGAAAATTCTCAAAAATTCACCAAAAACATTAAAAATTATAAAACACATAAAAATATTTTTGTTTGAATTTTTGGTTGATTTTTAATGCTTTTAATAAATTGTTGAAGTGTGTGTTTATTTACTTGTTTTATTTTCTTAACATATTAAAAATCCAAAAAAAATATTAAATAATTAAAAACCACCAAAAATATTTGCTTCTTTTATTTTATTTCTCTTTTTGACTACTTCGTAGGCCGAGAGGCCAACCCGTGCTCCTTGAGTTCGACCCTGGTCGCTATACCAGGTTAAATAAATAGAGAGACCGCTATCGCATTTTTGATTGATTTTATCTCTTGTGGTGGTCTACTTTTTCTTGATTGACCTAGCTGAGTGATTGAGGTTGCGACGACCGATTGACACTTTTACCTTGGTCATTTGGCTGGTCATCAGAATGGTGCCGTTGCCGGGGAGCACGGCTTAGTAGTTTTTATTTTTATTTTCATTTTTGATTTCGCGGCTCTTTCAGAGCTCGCAGCTTTTTTGCGACTTTTGTCTATACTTTATTTTTGATTTATTTTGTTTTATTTTCTTTTCTTTTGTTTTTATTTTTGTTTTATTTCGAGTGTTTATTTTATTTTGCATTTTTGCATATATACCCCCATTTTAGTTTCATTACTTTTTCTGTTATTATTATTTGATTGTTTTGGTCTGACCACTTGTCTCTATTTCTTGCGAGGGCCCAAGGACCGCGGAGGTGACTTTCGAGGAGCCGACGCAACCACAGGACTTGGAGGCGGCTCCTTTCTTTACAGAGCCGCAGGAGAGAGCGAGAGAGAGAGCTGAGTGGGAGAGGAGTAGATTAGGTTTTATTTTTCTTTTTATTTGATTATTATTGTAATAATACAGGTACTCAGAAACTGGACTTGGACTCTTTGACTTAGCGGGTCTGTTTTGCCGAGCACCGATGTGCTCGGGGGACCCTTAGGAGTTTTTCGCGGCTTTTCTCGCGGTTTTGTTTCTTTTCTTTTTACTGCCTTTTCCGGTGTTTACGCGGTTTTTGATCGAGCCCCTAGATTTAGGATTTTATACTTGCTTGTGCCGTAATTAGTAGGGTCCCCACACTTAATTATCTGCATGCTCCTATAGTACGCTTAATTGGACCTACTAATAATCAATTAATAAAAATAACTGACTCATTTTCCTTCGTAGCTTACGTGCCGTAGTCTACCCCACAAAGCGCTTTCTCCTACCCCCGATTTGTCGGGCAGAGGAGGGGTAGACCAAGAACGGACCTTTGGCCTGTAGGACAGTGACCAGTTAGACGGTTCTGCGAGTAGAACTTGCTCATCTAGGACTCGGTTTTCATCGCTGCATCATTTAGGTAGTTTAATTCCTGTCTTTACATTTATGCGCGGATCATATTGCATGTAGAGTGCTGGAGACAGGTACGCCTTTCTGACTTTGCATGCATCATTGATTTATCGTGCATCGGCTTTTTCGTCTTCTCCCCATGTTTTGAATTAAATAACCAGGAGAACCGAAAAATTCGTTAGGCGTTTGTTTTTATTTGAAAAATATTAAAAAGAAAAACCATAAAATTGGGACTGGCTAAAATTATTGACCCTAAAAGACGCTCACCTTAAAAATTTGTCTTGGGGAGAGCAACCCCCTCATTGTTTGGTTTGATTGCGCGAGAGAGTGACCCGCACCCTAGGTAGAGCCCTCCGATGCTATTTCCAGCTGACTACCGACTCTTCCGTGCGGGCCAGTCGGTTGGGATAGTATCGGGTATCCTAACAGGTCACGTAAGCGCTCTGATATCTTGTGTGTTCACCTAATAAAGATGACAAGATAATTTGACCGAGCTTTTACGGTCTTCAGCTCGTGTTGCGTTGGTGAACCGGGGGTTTGCATTCTGATCATAGTTTCTCCAGATCCCATCCGCACTACTCGACCAGATCACGATGATGGGTAGACGCTCTCTTAGGCAGCCTCTGGCTGCACCGCTTTCGGGCACGTCTACCCAATCATCTAGGTTGGCCCGCGAGAGCCTAGACCAGTTCTCCGAGCCCGAGTACGATTCTGCCCTGTTCCCCCTCGACCCCCTTTCTTTCGGTTCTGAGAGATATGAGCCAGAGGAGAGAATAGCAGATTTGACAGCACCTGAGTATGGCTCATTTGATTTTGCAGACGTCATGGCCGGTAGTTCAGAGGACCGCTCCAGGACAGAGCACATCGTGATGGACCAGGGAGCGATCAACTCCACCCTGATCGCCTCGTTAGAGACAGTGCAGCAACAGCTTAGGGATCAGGGAGCTTTCATGATTGAGATGAGGAGAGAGTTGGAGCAACTCAGAGCAGAGAGAGATCAGAGCGAGCCTGAGGACGGACCAGATGCAGAGGCACGAGCCGCAACAGCCGCAGCAGCAGCAGCATCCGCCGCCGCAGCGGCAGCCGCCGCGGCAGGAGGTCCACCGAGACCGATTCGGGAGTTGCACAACCCCGGATCTACACTGATGCATCATTGGGTGGTGGTGCCTGCTATCGTGGGGGACTTCAAGTTCCCCCCAAACACCCTACAGATGCTTCCCCGTTTTCACGGACTTGCCACCGAGGAGCCCCATCTCCACCTCCAGGAGTTCTTGATGATCTGCAGTACTGTCCACGACCGCCATGTGGACCAGGATACGATTCGGATGATCGCCTTCCCCTTCTCCCTAGCAGACAGAGCAGCCACCTGGCTGAAGCATTTGGGGAAGTTCGTCTACACCTGGGAGCAGCTCCGCACCGAGTACTTGAACAAGTACTATCCACTCGGGCAGACGAATGCAGCGAGGGCCCTGATCAGCAACTTCTCCATGCTCCCCAACGAGCAATTCCATGAGGCATGGGAGAGGTTCCGTGAGCTCACAGACCGATGCCCGCACCATGATATCTCAAAGCCGAACCTTGTGCAGAGCTTCTTCAGCGGGCTGACACCAGAGCTCCAGGGCTTGGTGAACGCTTCTTGTGGCGGGTCCTATTTTGCCAAGGATCACGACCAGGTCTGGGCCATCTTCGAGGAGATGGCTGAGAACTATATGGTGATGTCCCAGACCCGGTTGTACACTCAGGGGAGGCCCCAGCAGCAGCCAGGACCCGTGCAGTACCAGAGGATAGCACGGGTCGATGCCGGTCCTTCCAGTTCATCCGCAGTTGCAGCAGCACAGACAGAGTCGTCCGCTGCGGATATGGGTATCATCAGCGAGAAGTTGGACCGCATGGAGCTGATCGAGAAGAAGCAGTGCCAGGGCATCACTTAGATGGAGCAGATGGCACAGACTCTGAGCGACATGAAGACCCAGCTCATGTGTCTCCAGGAGGCACAGACGGCTTCTCAGCCCCGTCTTCAGTCGCGAGGCGATACCGGCGGCAGCAGCAGCTCGTCCCAGCGCTCCAGCTCCTTTCAGCAGCCTAGACAGGTTCACCTTGTACAGGCGGAGCCGTACCAGCAGCAGCAGCCCTCTTACCAGTCCCCACCATCTCCAGACTTGCAGATGGTGTTATACCAGCCGGATCAGCCTCTGGCAGTACTCCCGCCAGCCCCGTACGATGCAGAGCCGTTGATGGATGTCAACGGGATTTGGTATGACCGTCCCCAGCCCGGGATCCGACGAGACCATCCCGGATTCAGGTGGGGGAGTGGAGGTACCCAGCCCCAGCAGCAATCATCCGATCAGGGAGGGCAGTATAGCCAGTAGAGGGATCACCAGCAGCAGCAGCCCCTAGCCTACCAGCCACACCAGCAGTCGTCCTTCGTTCCTCGTCCCTATCAGCAGTAGGGACAGTCTTGGAGACGTGAGCAGCAGGCTCACCAGCCACACGAGCAGCAGCATCCTACCTCCTACCCCTCTCAGCACCAGCAGCACCAGTTCCAGCAGCCTCAGCACCAGAGAGGCTACCCGTCGGGCTCCCATGAGTGCCCCGCCTTGGATGACATAGCCCGCATCCTCACAGATCAGCAGGCTACTTTCAGACGGGAGATGGACGAGTTCTGCCAGGACATGCGGGACCTGATGAGAGGGAAGGTCGCCATCCCTGCACAGATAGAGCTGAATCCCAATAGCCTCAAGAGGAAATCTGAGCAGGTAGTTTCCACTGAGCATGCCACTCCTAGTGATCCATTTGATGATATGTCTTCGGATCTATTTGATGCTGATTTTGTTACACTTAGGAGCGGTAGAGCACCAGCAGGCGGCGCCTCATCTGAGCGACGACTTGAGGATCCACCCAGGGCGCTAGATGAGGAGGAGGAGAGCGGTACTGAGGCTGCACACGATGATGATGGTGGTACTGATGCCACCAAGGATGCTGATTCCACCAGCGGTACTGAGGCCGCCGCTTCACCAGTTCGAGGAGGTGGTGCTGATGCCACCAGAGTAGCCGAGCCAGCCCGCGGTACTGAGGCCGCGAGACGTCCAGTAGCAGAGCCAGCCCGCGGTACTGAGGCCGCGAGACGTCCAGTAGCAGAGCCAGCCCGAGGTGGTACTGAGGCCACCGGTGTTCGTTTTGATAGAGATGTTGTTTTTCCTTCTGTTGATGTACCTCAGAACACTGTTGTGAATAAAGGAAAAGGTTTAGTTTCTTCTGGTCCCACTGTGGTGATTGATGTATGTGCGGATCCGGCCGTCGAGCCGTCTAGACCTCTTCCTAGTCCTTCATCTGCGAAGGACCCTGTGGTCCCCTTCCCTAGAGCCCTTCAGATGGGGAAGGGGAAGAAA
Organism: Ottelia alismoides; assembly: GCA_037367405.1. Classification (NCBI taxonomy): domain Eukaryota; kingdom Viridiplantae; phylum Streptophyta; class Magnoliopsida; order Alismatales; family Hydrocharitaceae; genus Ottelia; species Ottelia alismoides. The sequence continues at coordinate 112,892 of JAZKJV010005232.1, forward strand.
AAAGAAAAAGACCCAAAAAAGAGAGAGCAGGAGGAGTTCAGCCAGAGCATGATCGACAGATTTCACATACAGTTGACCCTTCAGGAGGCTTTGCAGCACATCCCCCTTCTTCAGCGATCTTTGAGAGATAGGACCACAGTCAGGAGGAGGAGGAGGAACCACCATTCAGAGATACATGTGCTGACGAAGGCCACGTGCTTCGCAATCCAGAACCGTCTACCAGCCAAGAGGCCAGATTTAGGAGCCCCATATGTCAGATGTCAGATTAGTGAGCAGAGGTTCGACCGGACTCTATTGGATAGCGGATCGTCTATCAACCTCCTTCCGGCAGCCCTTCTCGACCGCTTCGAGTTGGGCACTCTTCGACAGAGCAGGACAGTCCTTCAGTTTGCTGATCGATCTGTCAAGAGGCCGAAGGGGTTGTTGCGAGACGTTATCGTCACTATTCAGGGCCTGCAATTCCCCGTGGACTTCGTAGTGTTGGACATGGAGATCCCTGATTCAGTGGCCGATACCCCCATCATCCTCGGTCGTCCGTTCTTGGCCACAGCCAAGGCAGTGACTGATCATGATAGCGGGAAGGTATACTTTCGCATCGAGGGCAAGAGTGTACAAATAGAGACGATCGAGGACTACAGAGCCAAAGAGAGAGCATGCTCAGAGACTAGCACAGACATAGAGCAGCTGACAGATGCCGGGTTAGACATCCACCAGGACTGTGATTTTGTGATCACAGATGATGAGGCAGCATGGCAGACCCTTCAGCACAGGCCATCCTCTCATTTCCAGACACCACTGATGCAGAGATGACAGCAGAGGAGAGCTTGGAGAGCACAACCCTGGTCCAGGATACTACAGAGGTAGCAGAGCCGGTCCTCGACCGCGACACGGTTTCTAGTGATGGTGGTACTGAGGCACCTTGTGTGACGGTGGTGCTGATGCCACCTTATTTGATGCAGATCCCTCAGATTCAGAGTCTGATTGGGCAGATTGTGATGACCAGATGCCAGACCTGAGTCTACCTGAGCCTACAGATGAGGAGGAGGTAGAGGCAGAGCAGATCAGAGACAGTACAGTTGAGCAGCCTCCTCCAGATCCAGTTTGCGAGAGCTCGTATTCTTTCTCCCAGGCAGATTTGGCAGACTTAGCAGCATTCACGCACCTTCTTCCGAGGCCAGATTTGCCAGCGCCCAGCTGTCCAGAGGTGAAGCCGCTCCTTACTTCGTTGAAGTATCGGTTCCTTGCGGGCGAACCTAAGATGCACCCAGTCATCATCTCCGCCGATCTGACTAGAGAGCAAGAATCCCGTTTGATGGAGGTTCTTGAAAAGAACCGCAAGGCAATCGGATGGAGCGTAGCAGATCTCCATGGGATTAGTCCATCAGTGTGCTCCCACCATATTTATCTCGAGGAGGGGGCGAAGCCGTCGCGTGAGTTCCAGCGGCGACTGAACCCCAACCTGAGAGAGGTCGTGATGAAGGAAATATCAAAATGGTGGAGTGCAGATTTCATTTATCCCATTTCCGACTCCAAGTGGGTTAGCCCCTTGCATGTGGTGCCCAAGAAGACATGCATCATGACTGTGATCAGTGAGTCGGGAGAGGAGATTGCTACACGAGTACCCACCTCTTGGAGGGTCTGTGTTGACTATAGGAGACTCAACCAGGCCACCAAGAAGGACCATTTCCCCTGCCTTTTATTGACCAGATCATTGAGAGACTGGCAGGGAAGAGCCATTATTGCTTCCTGGATGGGTACTCGGGCTACAACCAGGTGGCCATCGCTCTTGAGGATCAGGAGAAGACCACCTTTACCTGTCCCTTTGGTACATATGCCTTTCGACGCATGCCAATTGGGCTATGCAATGCCCCTGCGACTTTTCAGAGGTGCATGCTGTCGATCTTTTCGGACATGGTAGGGGAGTGTTTGGAGGTCTTCATGGACGATTTCGCGGTCTACGGCGACAGATTCGACTCCTGTCTTGACTGCCTAGATCGAGTACTCCAGCGATGTATTGAGTACAATTTGGTTCTATCTTGGGAGAAGAGTCACTTCATGGTGACTCAAGGGACGGTGCTTGGCCACATCATCTCCAACAGGGGCATGGAGGTTGATCCGGCCAAGGTTGATGTCATTAGAAAACTCGCATCGCCGTCCAATTTGAGGCAGTTACGGTCATTCCTGGGGCACGTTGGATTTTATAGGAGATTTATTCAGGATTTCAGCAGGATTGCCCGACCGTTGACTGACCTCTTGACGAAAGACACCGAGTTCCTTGTCGATGACAAGTGTCTTTCGTCCTTTGCGACTCTCCAGCAGTGTGTTATTGAGGCTCCTGTCCTCCAGCCGCCTGATTGGTCTCTCCCATTCGAGATCATGACGGATGCCTCCGATTTTACCGTAGGGGCAGTGCTGGGACAGAGGAGGGATGGAGTTCCATTTGCTATTCACTACGCTAGCCGCACATTGGATTCCGCCCAGCGGAATTACACGGTCATAGAGAAGGAGATGCTAGCCGTAGTGTTCGCCCTAGATAAGTTTCGATCTTATATCATTGGATCTAGAGTGACTTTGTACACAGATCACACCGCCATCAGGTACCTCATGGCAAAGAAGGATGCCAAGGCCAGACTCACTAGATGGATCCTTCTATTCCAGGAGTTCGACATTGAGATTAAGGATAAGCCTGGAGTCAAGAATGTGGTGGCGAATCATCTCTCCCGTTTAGAGCAGCTTGAGGAGTTTGAGCAGATTGACCCTATTCGAGATACCTTCCCAGATGAGGCGATCCTTGCTATCGCCTCACTCCTGTGGTATGCCGATATTGTGAACTTTCTCGTTGCTGGGAAGGTCCCACAAGATTGGCCCAGGCAGAGACTTGAGACCTTCCTTGCGAAGGCCAAGTCCTACCACTGGGAGGATCCCATCCTTTACCACGAAGGAGGGGATAGCGTCTGGCGTCGGTGTATTCCTCAGGAGGAACACCATAGCGTCCTCACTTACTGCCACAAGCTTGAGGCAGGAGGACATCATTCTGGGAGGAGAACGGCACAGAAAGTGCTCCAATCCGGCTTGTGGTGGCCTACCCTCTTCAAGGACTCTGATGAGTTCGTGAAGAGGTGTACTGACTGTCAGAGGATGGGCACTTGTGGACAGCGTGATATGATGCCGATGCAGCCCATTCACTTCTGTGAGGTTTTTGATGCATGGGGCATCGATTTCATGGGTCCATTCCCTAAGAGTCAGGGATTTGAGTACATTCTGTTGGCTGTGGATTATGTTAGTCGTTGGGTTGAGGCTATCCCCGCCCGAGCCGCTGATGCGAGGACAGTTTGCAGATTTTTGAGGAAGCACATCATCACGCGGTTTGGGGTTCCACGAGTTCTGATTTCTGATGGGGGGTCTCATTTCATCAACGACCAGGTGAAGGCCCTTGCTAGCGAGTTCGGTATAGACCATCGTGTTGCTACACCTTACCATCCACAGATGAATGGTCTAGCCGAGATGTCGAATAGGGAGATCAAGACGATATTGCAGAAAGTCGTCCGCCCTGACCGAAAGGATTGGTCACAGCTTTTGGACTCGGTCTTGTGGGCATATAGGACGTCTTTCAAGACTCCATTGGGCACATCTCCCTTTCGCCTCGTATATGGAAAGCCGTGCCATTTACTTGTTGAGCTGAGGCACAAGTCACTTTGGGCAGTTACAGATATTCTTATGGATCCAGATGGTATGGGAGACCAGAGGAGGGTAGAGTTAGCCGCCCTGGAGGAGCTTAGAGATACAACTTTCTCAAACAGCCTACAGTATAAGGAGAGAGTGAAGGAGTGGCATGATTCTCATATCAGCCACAAGCATTTTGAGATTGGACAGAGAGTATGGCTGTTTGATGCGAGGCTTCGTTTGTTTCCAGGGAAGCTACAGAGCAAATGGAAGGGACCCTACTTGGTCAGAAAGGTACACGACAACGGTAGCATTGATATATCTGAGTTGTCTTCTGAGAGTACCTTTCGAGTGAACGGCCAGCGGCTTAAGCCATTTCTAGATCATGAGCCACGGATCGTTGATCTTGCCCCTATTCATTTTGCGTGAGATGTGGTCTTTGACTCACATCTAATGCATCTCACGCCTAAGTTTCACTGTTCCTCCGCCTTGTATAGATCCAGATGTCTATATCACTACATTCTTTAGCCCCACATCCCTTTCTTCATCTTGTGATTATGCTATACTTAGGGTGCACTTTACCCTAAGTATAGGGGGATGTGAGACCTTTGGGTATTTCTTTTGTTTCTTTCTACCCCTGTTTTGCTGCCTATACTTAGGGATATTTCACCCTAAGTATAGGGGGGGTAGACCCTGTACATTCTCCTCTCGGTTTTTTCCTTAGTATACAACCTGCTATACTTAGGATTACTTGATCCTAAGTATAGGGGGAAGACCCGAGACACTCTTGACTTTTCTATTTCATTCATCTGTGTATATAGCCTTTCTTTTCACTTCCCTATACCTAGCACGAGTTATGTCTTCTTCATCGCTCTTGACTCTGAGGACATCGTTCGAGCTAAGTATAGGGGTGTGTGTATATATTTCATATATACTTTAGCCATAACTCGTACTTTGTGTGAGTGTGTTAATAAATAAAATGGCTAAAAATCACAAAAATTAAAATTTTTCATGTACATAAACTTCTTTTATTTGCACATAAATAGCTAGTGTACAAATTATTTTTGTAAAAAGGATTTCAAAAATCTTTTGTGTAAAGTTTGTGTAAATATTTTCTTATCAAAATTATGTATATAGTACAAAATTTTTCCAAAATGTTTTGAAAATCAAAAGGTTGCAAAAATCTTGTGTAAATTTGTGTAAATATCTTTTTGCAAAACTTGCACTTCATGCATCATTCACACATGATTTCAAAACATTTTTCAAAAATTTTGCATGTTTGTAAAATTTGTGTAAATAGTATCTTTTGTACATATGTATATAGTTTTTCTGGATGATAGTTGACATTTAAACTAGCCTGGAATCAAATTGAGAAATGGAGCTTGATTAAGATCTTAATCCACCTAACTTCTAAGAGGAACCTTATAGGGCTTAGGTTTAAGGCTTTTCAGGTCCATGGTGACTTAATTCTTTGAGTCCACTAGGCTATGATCACATGTCATCTCAATGAGCCTAAGTAGAGCACTTAACAACAACACATGACTCATATAGATTATGGCTTTACTTGGACACCAGCACTATGCACCGAGCTCTCTACGGATGAGGTGGTGAGGAGGCAGTCTTCCTTGACTTGGGGTAGCATATGAGGGTAGTACTTCTAGGCGGAACCTCTCTTCTTCTTTTAGTGAAGGAAGTGCGTCTCAACTTGGTCTGGTTGCTATGAGGTCTAACGATGGGAGTTGTGGGTTGCAATAAAGCTTCAAAAGAGGGATAGTCTACTGGCTCAAGAGGAAAAACTCCTTGTATATATGCTGCACATGTATATGTTGTATAGATGCACTTGTTAAAAAAATGTGCAAAAAGAAAATAACTCCAAAAAAAGTGGTGGGTCTGAGAGAAAATGATAATCCCACCGGAGTATGTATATAGAGTGCAATAAGCAAAGCTTGATTTCATGATCCACCTGATGTAGCTTGCAGCAGGGAGACTTGGCTACACTGGTCAAGCTCCCAAGGGTACTTGGCTACACTGGCCTTGACCCATTCTCTTCCTCCTCCTCTTCTTGAGCCGGTTGAACTTGAACTTAGAAGGGAATACCTGCTCCTCGAGGAAAGAGTGGCCAGACTGAGGTCATAGAGTTACCTTGTTGGGGAGGGTTGTCAAGTTGCCATTTCTGAGGTGGAGAGCTTAGACCTCACATTCACAGGACAAGAAAAGATTCATGGTCTTCAGGGTTTGTGATTGATGACTTGTTCTGATCTGGAGCATTGAGGAGTCTTGGTTATAGAATAGTGGAACTTAGAGGCTGTCGAGTTTTAGACTTAAGTCCAAATAAGGTTCCGACAAATTAATAATCCAAAGATCTGATCGAGCTCCATACCTTAATTTAATAAAGGCAAGTTTAATAATCAGCCTTGATCCAGGTACATTCTCTTTTTTTTTCTTTATTTCTTTTTCACTTCTTTTTCAAATAAGTGTTTGCTAAGGGACTAGCAAAGTTAAGTATAGGGGGGTGATGAATACTCATTCATCACTCTTTATTCTTATATTTTAGCTACAAAAACCTTTGCAAATGCATGTAGATATGTGTAAATACAAATAATTACCAAAAGCATGCATTGTGTAAAAACCTATAATTAGCATGTTTTTGTGCAAAAATAAAAGAATAAAGATCAAAAAGAAAAAGAGGGAAATATTTAGAATAAATATTGAGCAAACCTAACCCAAGGGAGGGCTCAGCATGGGCCTGACCGCATAAAAGCCAAAGTAGAGGGAGATAGGGGCTCATGTGTGTAAATATATATGTAAATAAAATAAAAGTATTTTCCTCACAAAAATAGGCTTGTAAATATTTGTATATATTTATAAATATAAAATCAAAACAAAAATTTAAAAATTAAAAAGAAAACAAAAACACCTCTTGTATAGTCATCATGTACATAGAACCACCTTTAGATTTATTTAGCCTTATAAATAAATAAAATTAATTTCTAAAATTTTGGTGTAAATAAACAAAATAAAAACAATTAAAACAAAAACAAAATAAAAATAACAAAATTAAAAACACAAAAATATATTGTAAATATACCATGTATATAAATGTATATATGTATTTATTTCAACTATGTATATAAATAATAAAAATAAAATAAAAATATCTTTTTATTCCTTATTTTATAATGAAAATAAATAAAATATAAAATGAGAAAAATTGTATAAAAATAACAATTAAAAATCAAAAATTAAAATCTTATATATTGTATATATACCTATATATGAACCTACTATGTACATACCTTATTTTTATTTTGAAAAATTAATTAAAATCACTAAAAATAGAAAAAATTAAAAAAAAATATTTTATGTTTTGACTTTTTAATAAATCGGCCATTTACTATTTTCAAATGATTTTACAAATCATTTCCAAACGGCCTCTTCTCATTAGTCCACGGGGGTTGTTGACCGCCCGGTCAACTCCCCCCTGTGGACCGCCTCCCGCGGGTCTGGTACGAGAACCCGATTTCCTCCATTTATTACCGCTAGACCCGGTCACCATTTAGCCTAACCCAGGGTCCTAATCACTCCCCAGGTATCCGGGAATCTCGCCCGACATAGATCCTAGGGATCCGTGCTCCATGGAGCCGGACCCGAGCCATCTTTCCAGGACTTGCACCCATATATAAGCCGAGCTCCGCCACCTTAATTCTCTATCTTTGGTCATTTGAATCCACCCCCAGTGAGCTCTAGAGTGTGCGCAAGAGTGACAGCTCGCGTCCGGTGCTGTCGAAGCGAGGAGAGGAAGAGAGACCACTGATCCGGTGAGCTTCGCGTCGTTGCTCCGCCACCAGCTGGAGCTCGAGCCTCGGAGGGAGACGCTCCTCGAGGCGAAGACCCAGAGCTTCCTAAGCTCATCCCCAGTCTACTCATCCACCCAGGTAATCTCGTAGGACCTTCTTTTTCTTTGATTTTACATTTCGCCCAAATCATCGCTCCGCCGTATTTCGCCGATTCCGACCGCTCCATAGATAGACTCGATCATCGGAATCCCCAGTCATCTTCGCCTTACTCCTACGCGCCTTCTCCATCCCTCCATCCAACCCAACTCGCACAGGAGCTGGGATTCGAGCTCCACCGTCTCCCCTTCGCCGGAGCTCGTCCATCTCGCCCCATCGTCCACCGTCACCCCGCCTAACCGGGTCGAGGCAGTTTGCCCTCGACCCGCGAGTCTTCTGGTCATCTTTACAGGTACTACCCCAGCCATCTGAGAGCTCGGGTCATTCGGACCAGAAGGCTTCCTCCGCCATCCTCGCCGGGGCTCACCAGAGCTCGGCTGGATCATCGGAGCCCACCACCAGCTGCGGGACACCATTGCGGAGCTTCTCCGACCTTCAGGCGCAGCAGAGGAGCCTCGGAGCGAGGCCACTGGGCCGGCGAACTTCGCCAGTCATCTGTTCTTCGAGCATCCTCCTCCTCCGTTCGATCAGCCCTCCATCTCCAGACTTCATCGGGGCCGTCCATCTTAGGAGCAACAGTCACCGCCCGATCTCAGGAGGACCGATCCCAGCCATCCGATGCACAAGGGTTAGCCACCTGCGCCCTACACCGTCCGATCGCCCACGTGGAGGAACCCTCACCATCGGATTCACCCAAGGAGCCCAGCTGTGGAGCGGCCGCTGTTCCCCACCATCGGATGCGCCACGTGCCCTCCATCCAGCCGCTCCATTAATAAAGGGTAATTTACCCTTAGGCCCTCTTGTTTATTTCATTTCGTCTTTAGTCCTGTAATTAGTTAGTTTAGTTGTTTAGTTTTTGGTATAATTGCATAGAGACCCTGATACTTGCATTTATTTGCGGATATGCCCCTGTGCGTTGTATGACACGTGCATCGACACGTGATTTTCTGGTTTATTTGCAATATAGGCCCTGCAGTTCTGGTTGTTCATTAATGAATGAAAGTTTTTAACTATTTGCATTTATACCCCTATGTGTGATACATTTGAACATGTGCGTGATTTTTTGGGTATTTTGCGAATAGGTCCCTGGACTTTTGGTACCTGTTACCAATAAGCCCTGGGAACTTATTTTTATTACATATGGGTCTCTGAGTGCCCCAGACACGCGCGAGGCACATGTTTCGCTGGGTTAATTGCACCAGACCCCCCAGACTCTTGGGTATTTGCATTTTGGTCCCTGTGCAATGTGCCCCCTCTTTATTTTTGAATAAAATAGCAAAATACCTCCAAATCCAACGAAAATTGGACATATGGCTCCTGCCATAGTGTAAAATTTTCGAGGATTTTTGAGGACATTTTTGTTTTCATTTGATATTTTCAAAAATTCAAAAACATCTATTTTCTTCAATGTCTAACTTTAAAAATCACAAAAAAAATTAAATAGTGTCTAAAAATTACAAAAAAATTGTCTACTGTCTATCTTGTTGTGTTTGATTTTCTAGCCAATTTTGGCTATTTTTCATTACTGAAAATCACTAAAAATTAAAAAACACTCAAAATCTTATAAAAATTCTAGTAAACCAATTAAAAATCCAAAAACAATAAAATGGGTGCCTAAATTTTCCTTATTTTGTTTTCTTTACAGGAAAATTACCTCCCAGCTATTTTGGGGCCTTTAGATATTTTATCTAGGCCCTTTTAGCTCGGCTGGACAGTACGTACTATTTTAGCTACTTTTGATTTTTAGAAAATTAAATAAACATCAGAAAATTCTCAAAAATTCACCAAAAACATTAAAAATTATAAAACACATAAAAATATTTTTGTTTGAATTTTTGGTTGATTTTTAATGCTTTTAATAAATTGTTGAAGTGTGTGTTTATTTACTTGTTTTATTTTCTTAACATATTAAAAATCCAAAAAAATATTAAATAATTAAAAACCACCAAAAATATTTGCTTCTTTTATTTTATTTCTCTTTTTGACTACTTCGTAGGCCGAGAGGCCAACCCGTGCTCCTTGAGTTCGACCCTGGACGCTATACCAGGTTAAATAAATAGCAAGACCGCTATCGCATTTTTGATTGATTTTATCTCTTGTGGTGGTCTACTTTTTCTTGATTGACCTAGCTGAGTGATTGAGGTTGCGACGATCGATTGACACCTTTACCTTGGTCATTTGGCTGGTCATCAGCTACTTGGTGGAGGCTATCGACTGGGCTGAAGCTCGAGGAGCTTCTGGGTATTGCCTGCAAGGGGTTGTCGGCTCCCCGAGGCTGGGCGCGCTCGCAGCGGCGCACGGCGGTAGAGCCACTGGATCAGAGGTCTCCCGAGGTCCTCGAGCCTCGCTTCCACTCTGAAGAACGCGACTGTCACTCAGGCTCTCCGGAGGAGCTCCTCGGCTGCAAGTGGGATGTCCAAAGATGAAGGAAAAGGTCGCCGGAGGAGAAGCTATATATGCCTAGGGGTCCGAGAAGGAATGGATCGGGCGAGCTGCTCGCATCTCGGATCCCTTAGACCCACCCCGGGCGAGGATCTGGGATGAACAAGGATCAATCGGGGCCCGGGGTTAGGGTATTTGGTTGTCGGATCGAATGGGAAATAAATGGAGAAATCAGGTCGGTCAACAGATCCGCAAGGGAAGAGGGTCCGCAGGGGAAGTTGACCGGGGTCAACAAACCCCCGTGGACCAATCAGAATCCACCAGGTCAAAATTATATGATTATTTATTTTAAAATAGTAAATGACCGAATTAAGAAAAACTTAAAACATGAAAAATATTTATTTTATTTTTTCTATTTTTTTGTGATTTTTAATTAATTTTTCAAAATAAAAATAGGGTATTTACATAATAGGGCTATATATAGGTATATATACAATATAGGATTTTTATTTTTGATTTTTAATTTATTATTTTTGTGCACTTTTATTCCCATTATATATTTTATTTATTTATAGTATAAAATTAGGAATAAAAAGGTATTTTTATTTCATTTTTATTATTTATAAACAAGGGTGAAATAAATAGATATGTACATCTATGTACAAGGTATATTTACAATATTATTTTTGGTTTTTAATTTTGTTCTTTTTATTTTGTTTTTATTTTGTTGTTTTTATTTTATTTATTTACATCATAAAAGATAGAATATTTACAAAATTTTTGGAATTTTAAATTATTTATTTATAGGGTGAAATAAATATAGGAGTGGTTGTATGTATATGGTGGATATGCACAAGTGGAGTGTTTTTGTTTTCTTTTTAATTTTTCTATTTTTGTTTTGATTTTTATAATAAATATATACATAATATATACAAGCCATTTTATTCTATTTTTTAGAGGAAAATATTTTTATTATATTTACAAATATATTTACACACATGAGCCCCTATCTCCCTCTACTTTGGCTTTTATGCGGTCAGGCCCATGCTGAGCCCTCCCTTGGGTTAGGTTGCTCAATATTTATTCTAAATATTTCCTCTTTTTCTTTTTAATCTTTATTCTTTTATTTTTGCACAAAAACCTGCTAATTATTACTTTTTACACCATGCATGCTTTTGGTAATTATTGGTATTTACAAATATATACATGCATTTGCAAAGGTTTTTGTACCTAAAATGTAAGAATAAAGAGTGATGAATGAGTATTCATCATTGAGCTTTTAACTCAAAACATCCGTGGATCGATAGGATTTGGATCTACTCAGTTATGCAGCCAGCCCCTAGGTTGTAAGTCTATTTTAGAGTTGGTTTGGGTCAGCCTCTCCTTTGCCTCCACGAGGTCCATCTACAGAGTGATTGTCATCATAATCACATTATCATTACCTCCTTGGTATCCTCCTCTTCCTTCTGACGTTTGCCTAATGTCATTTAACATTTCTTGAAAGACCTGAAATGGTGCCATTTGTTGAACCGAGAATTACGGGGGTCTTGTGTTCCACACAAGACAGGAACACAATCGCTGAAGTGACCCACGATAATCTCGAATTAAAATAATAATTAACTAAAAAAGATGAATCAATGCTTACTAGAAATGTGGAGTTAAAATTTATTACAACTCTACAAAATGTGTGTATAATGTAAGTATGTAGAGGTCAAAGACAGGGAGCAAGGGGAATAGATAACAAAAATTCATAAAAGACAATGTTTATTTCGGTATTTTTGATGATTTTTCTATTTTTTAGAGGTTTTTATTATATATTTTTTGGAATTTTTAATTTTTAATTTTTTGTGCTTTTTAAATTATATAATTTTTAAATATTTTCTAGTTTTGAATTTTCTTTTTTATAAATTTAGGTAGTATATATAACTACATACAGATAATATAATAGATAATATATATAAGGAAAATAAGAAAAATATTATAAATACAGTCCTTTTTATTTTTGGGATTTTTACCCGGCAGACCCTATAATCTTTGCCAATGACCTCTACGACCTTTGGAACATCGTAATTCCTCCCTCTCCCCCGTAAACTTGTTAACCTTTATCTTATAAACCCTATGGTTAACCCCCATCCATTTAACCGTTAAAACTAATGGATTCTGTTATCTTCTTTTATATTATACCCATTTTATTTATCAAATTTACTATAGGTGCCACTCCCTCTCACCCACGTCAAATTTGTACCTCCTCTCCGCCACGACGACGGCCACGGACACGACGGCATCAACCACGTCCTTGTTCTTCAACCCCCCTCCCCCAGCCCGCCGCCTCCCCGTCCCCCGGCTCCCCGCCCGTCCCGTCCGATCGAAGCCCTCCCACTGCTTGAAGCCCACCCCCCCACCCCGCCTCCAGCTTGCCGCCCGCCCGCCCGAAAGCCCCCCTCCACACCTAGGTCGAAGCTCGTGCCACCCCTGCGACCCCCTGCCCCGCTCCCTGATCTTCGACTCCCTCCCCCAGCCGCCGGCTCCGTTGGGAAAGCCCCCTGCCTCCAGCTCGCCGCCTCCCCTGCAAAACACCGCCGCCTCCAGCTCTCCGCCCGCCCGAAAGCCCCCCCTCCCCCCTCCCCACCACCCCTAGGTTGAAGCACGCATGACTTTCCTGCGACCCCCCCTGCCACCCCCAGGTCGAAGCCCGCGTGACCCTGCGACTCCCTCCCCTGCCCTGCTACCTGCTCTTTGACCTCCAGCCCCTAGCCGTCGGTTCCCTTGGAAAAGCCCCCTTCCTCCAGCTCGCGGCCTCCCCTGCTAAACACCACCCTTCCCCCCACCCCACTCCTTGCTCTTCGACCCCCCTCCCTCAGCCCGCTGCTTCCCCTGCGAAAGCCTTCCCCCCCCAGCTCATCTGGGAGGAGAACCGTCGCCTGCTCCCCTGCAAAAGCCCCCCCCGCTCCCTGCTCTTCGACTTGAAGCCCCGCCTTCTCTGCGACCACCCCCCTCCCCCCTGCTGGAAGCCGCCCCCCACCTCCTCCAGTCCAAGTCCAGGTCGAGCGTCGCCTCCCTGCCGGACTCCAATTTTAATGAGGAAGGATTATTTTTTTCTCTAGGTTAATTCTAGCCATACGATCGTGGATTGGTTAGATTAACCTATTTTTAACCCAAGGTAGTTAACTCTAGATGTGGCAATTTAACGGTAGGGTTCATGGGATAAGACGGAGCAAGTTTACAAGGTCAAAGGAGGAATTACGTTGTTTCAAAGGTCATAGAGGTCATTGGCAAAGATTATAGGGTCTGTCGGGTAAAAATCCCTTTATTTGTTTAAGGGTATTAAAAATATTTTTAAGGTTTTTAGTAATTATAATAATAATAAATATAAAATAAGTAGATATATGTATAAATATACAAGATAGTCTTGTATATATCTATATATATATAAATAATCAAAATGGATAAAATAAAATATTTTCATATTTTTATAATTTTCTATATTTTTGATATTTTTATCTTATTTTTTGTTAATTTCTTGTATTTTAAATTGAATAAAAATAAGGAAATAGTGACTTCAATTAATATGCTGAATTGTTTTGGATTTCAAGAAATCTAAAAATCTCAAAAATTTTCAAAACTATTTTAGTATATGATAGATATAATAAACAAAATACAAAACCATAAAAATGTAATTTTCTATTTTTAATGATTTTTTATATTTTTTGAGTTAGAGAGGGTTTGCAATTTTTATGGTTTTCCTTTTGAATATTTAGTGATTTTTGGTATGTAGGTGTAAAATACAATAATAAATAACTCCTAATTTTTTGGAATTTTTAAAAATGATTTCATGATTTTTTATATTTTGAAATGTAAATAGGAAGAAAATGTAATATTTTTTATTTTTACAATTAGTAAAATAGTATTATTTGCCATGCAAAAATATATGTGACTTGGTACTATAGTTGGCACTTAAAATAAATTTTCTATAATTTATATATGTAAAATGGCATTTTTAATCTACAAAACAATTGAATCAAAATAAAATACTAGCAGGGACTTGAATATAAATAAATATATATAAAAATGGAATCCCAAATAGAGATTTAAAATCCAAGGGCCTCTACATAATTTTCCTATATATATTTAATTCATTCCATGCCAATAGGGGTATAATTCAATTTTTGGAACATGATAGGGCATACATGCAATTATCCCAAAAAGTTTTGTATTAAGTTACAAAATTATTGAATTAAACAACAATACACAAGCTCAAGGGGTCCCTACAAATATCCCACCACCTCACGTGTATGGGTACGTGAGGTGACGTGTCAAGGGACTAAAGTGCAAATAAAAGGATTATAGAAGTCTAATTGCAAAATAACCAAAAGTTTTTACATTATAGATAATATTTTATGGACTAAAACTAAAATACAATAAGTTAAGGGGTATATGGTAAAATTACCCCCAAAAGCGCTGACCGACGGTCTGGATTTCTTCACTTAACACGTGCCGACTTCTAGACGGTGGGTGACGCTTCTCCTTTGGATGGCCAAGATTAGATCTCGACTGTTTATCGTGCGGCTGCGAGATGAAGCATCGAATGATGGATAGATGATCTGGAACTTCTTCTGGATCGGATGGTCGTTGACTCCCTTGGAAGAATAGAACGATGCCTGAGCTTCAATCATGTTCAACTCCCTCCTCCTATGGTCTCAGGCACTCTTCCGAGGAGCAAAAGTTTCCTGGAAGCCTTTCTCATTAGCTGGCCTCCAACGAACTCCCGAGGTTGAAAAAGAGGTGGTGCTCCAAAAACCTCCGGTTGTACAAAAATCGACCCAAAAGGGGTCTATGACCTCCTAGACCTTTGGGGTTAGTCAACATGCAGAAAATACAAGGTCATGGGGTCTTTTTTAGCGGAGATGAGAAAGAAATGAGTCAGGTTGAGAGCCTCTGACAAACGATGGAGGTGGAGGCTCCGACCTCCTAATATATAGAGAATCAGGGGGGACAAGGATGTGCAGGGCATAGTTGAGGTGTAAGTGAAGGAAATGAAGGTGATCTGATGGGTGGAGGACTGTCAGAATACAATGAGCAAGAACACTGGAGCTCAACTTCGGTGAACATCGAATCTTGATTTTTACGAAATTAAATGCAAGTTTAGCTGGAAGTTAAATCTAACTTACTCTATTACTAATCCTAGAAATCAAAAAATGCAAGAGAAAGAGGCTCGCCTGACCTGGAATGGCTGGGAGTAGAAGCTCACGATGGAAGTTGTCAGTGGAGCTGGATCAACTCAATCCACTCCCTCTCCTTCTCATTGAATCCTCGGCGAATATCCTGCTGTCACTAGGAGGTTCTAGCACTTGTTGTATTAGGGATTTGAGGTGTGAAGAGGGATCAAAATTCAAATGGGGGTCAGAGTTGGGTACATGTACATGGAACTCTTTGATCGAGGATCCTGGTCAATACAATGCTCCATCGATCGAGGCAAGATGCAATCATGAAAGCCCTATGATTGAGGAGCAAAAGTCAAAGAGTTATCAAGACTAAAGGATGCAAGGATTGCTTGGAACAAATCGAGGAAAATGTGCAGTCAGCGAGGATGGCATGCTGAGGGTGCCAAAGGCTCAGTTGACCGGCGAGTCAACCGAGGCTAGGAGCCCATTGGGCCACGTCAGCCCTCTAGAGGACAACCTAAAATTAAATACAATAATAAATCAAAATAAAATAGTTAAATCAAAATAAAATAGTAAATGATTTATTTGATGCTTAGTTAGAAAATGAAAAATATTTATATTTTATATAGCATTTAAAACTAATTTTTATTTATTTTTCAAGTTTATATGTTCTGTGTTACTTTTTATAGGTAAAAATATATAGGTAAATTTACCTATATAGGGTATTTAATTTTTATTTTATATTTTAAATTTTATTATTTTATATACATAATATATATATTTATAACTTATTTAGATACATATAAATATATTTTTATTATATTTTCCTGAATTAATATGTACACTTAAATAAAGAGATGTGTTTATTATATAGCTATATGTATATATATCATCTATGTCTTTGATTATAGTAATTTATTTTATTACATTTTTAATTTTTCTCTTTTATTCCAATATGTACTTGTATTCCATATATTATTTACAAAATTATAAAATATGAAATAGTGAAAATTATAAAGAATAAATAAATTGATTATTTTATTTATGTATAATGTACAATAGAGGTCCAAAACGTAATGTACAATAAAGTTCAAATTGGATGAAATCATCTTCATTGAAAAGATAATTGAAAGTTACATTCAATTAAAGATGATTTTTTGAATTTTGAGTTCATATGGAGAAGATACAAGTATGTGAAGTTTGAATTTTGGCTTTTTATTCTGAGTGTATAGGGGTATTATACATTATTTTTGTATGAAATAAATTTTAAATTTTTCTATGTATTTTTATCTAGAAGTCTCATATTCAATGTTTATTGATTTGAGGTATAAATAATAAAAAATAAAATGAGCCCCCAATGAATTTATTGGGGAATAAAATTCGGATTTTCAAGTTATTTTTGGCCCTTATCTCCCCTACTTTATTCCTTGTCGACCCAATCATCATGACGCCTAGGTCTCGGGGTTTAGGGTCATTCAATGCCTATGGTATTTCATTTCTTTTTCTTTTCTTTTCTTTTCTTTTCTTTATTCTTTTATTTTGACTTTAAATATTGTATTTTATAAAATATTTACACAGTAAATAATATAGGTTATTTTATGCAAAATAATGTTATTTACATGCATTTAGCTAGGGTTTAAAGGTCAAAATGAAAGAATAAAGTGATGAAACAGATATTCATCACATCCCCCTTCTAAAATCATTCACTGACCATCCCCATCACCTTTGTCATCACTCCGCTTTCCCCTTCTATTTTTACACAACCCCTCCTTGACCTGCTTCGAGTCTGCCTTCGCCACTGAGGAGCATCTCTCATCTAATCCTTAAGAAAGTCTTGCTCGAGTATTCACCTTCGTTGCAAGGACACCACAGAGCTTTAAGCAAGCCTTTGTCGGACCTTCCTTGTTCCCATCATCGGTCGTGTATCGACCAATCAGTGAATGAATAAAAAACCACTCTTGACTTGAGTCGAGCCATGATGCAGAATCTGACCTCCAAAAACAGCAAGACCAGGAACAAGAGCAATCTTAGCTGCTCAATCTCGCCTGAATTAGAATCGTAGGATGAGGTTGCATTGGACGCCCTAGATTTATTATAGAGCCTTGCTCCAATTCGCGATCCTTGAGTGCAACCGAAGCAAGCATGAACAGACACATGGAGTGTTAACCCCCATCTACGCCTAGAGACATCACGTGTTACGGATGTGGTAGCGAAACAATTGCAACAACCATCCTCGTACTTAAGAGGATTTCCAAGGTCCCCGATCACATGCACTGTGTGTGATCTTGGGAAAATTACACCGACACCCTAGCATCTTTTGGAAATTTCAAATATATAGATGTTAGGGGTAAATTGTAGAGTACCCTAGATATCTTTCAAGAATTGCTCATCGGCCCCTTCGAAGGGTATATTTCCAAGGATTTTAAGAATTTTATTTACAATTAAACCCTTAGAGCATAACTTGACCATTATCGGATTTTGATGGACTTAATGTCATCATGAGGCTTATTTGATCCTCTTTCATCTAGAACTCTGAGATATTGTTTTGGAGACATCTCTGAGCATCAATCAAATCGAGAAGTTATTTATTATATTGAACACATTTATTTTAATTTAGTGATTTGTCTTGCTCAATAGCTTGTGAAATTCAAGAGGAATTAATTGGGATTAATTTACTATTGATGGATCAATTATGTCTGAAATTAAATTAGAGAGAGGACTTTGTAGATTTCATCGATTGACTTGACTTGGCTTGCTAATTGCTTGCTCTTGCATCTGTAGCATCTGCATTTATCTTTTCATGCCCCTTGCAGTATTCATCCATTGTTTAAAAGTCACAAAAGTTTTGCATTTGTGTATTTATTTATTGTCTCACAACATGGCATAGCATTATTTTTCTTACATTAGAATTATTTTAGAAATACATGTATAATATTTCTTCTAAAATTATTAGTTACACCTCTTTAATTTTAAAATCAATAAAAATATGGAAAAATACAAAATACCAAAAATATCCACTTCTTCCCTAAAAACCAAAATCTCTAAACTATTTAACAATTAATTCTAGACCCTTATATTACCTCCTTGAGTTCAACCTTGGGACCTACCCATGTAAAATAAATAACTTGACTATATTGAGAATTAATTTTCTATATTATTTCTCATTGTAGTCATTTTTGATGAATATCTAAATTTCTCGGCTACAACAATAATTAAAAAGGGTAATTTTTGAGTCGTTACTGTACAAGCTCAAGTGAAGGGCCATGATAGGTGATGGAGTTTCTTATTCCCATGATAAGGAGATAACATCGTATGATTGGCATCTCTACTACAAAAGCATGCATCAAGAAAGAGAAGAACATGCAGTTCACTTTGACAAAGGACGATAAAATATAAGAGATGTGTGATGTTGTGTCACAAAATGAAATGGTGAATCTTGCAAGTGTGTCTGAGAGGAAGCTCATTGAGGAGATCCAACAATGGGTGTGTCACTTAGAGACAACGAGTTCTTGCAAAGGAGGATTCCAAATGATGAAGATGCACTAGTCTAGACTCAAGATGATGTGGAGATTATGATGGACTTCTACTCAAATTTATTAGGATGGCAATCCTAAAGGAACTGGACATATAGTCCTCATAAGAATTGGGTTATATTCTATTAAGAATCCTTTTAGGAATAGTAATATAGTTCTTGTACTTGGGCTATATACGCATATGTGGTGGCATGATTCCACACCAAACAACAAGAGCGAACAACAAGAGAGAGAGAGAGGGTGGAAAGAAAGAAATTGATGGAACATAAAGAGTTGTATGTTTTCTTCTTCTTAGCAGATTTGCTTCTCCAATGGTCATGAAGGGTGATAAACCTATGAGTTTGACATAAGAGGAGGGGTGAATTGTACAATAAACAATTATCCTAACTATAATATCTAATTAGAAAACAATTCACAAACCACAGAGATAGATGAATATCAAACCACAGTATGCAATGATTTTTACGTGGAAACACAAAAGGTTAAAAACCATGACCTAGAACCTTGTTCTAGGATTTCCCATTTGCTCTCTCGATGAAGCATGTTTCTATTTTTCCAGTGCTACTTTAACCCGTAGCGCAACCTCTCATACAACATGTACCCTTCCTTGGACAACTTCCAAAGGAAGATTTTATCTCTCACGGAGAAAGCAATCCACAACTCATATACCTTTACAAAAATTCTAAACATATAATAGTTAAGTAATGAAACTTAAATTCACAAACTTACGTTCTTTAAGCGTAGAATATGCTCAAGAATGAAGACGATGATCCTAGTAGCACAGAGAGCACAAAAACTTCTGTAGTTAGAAATCTCTAGATTAAAGGAAGCTCAAGAGCATAGAAATACTATAAGAATCCAAAAATCATACAAAATGATCATTTTTTTCATTTCTTTTGAGAGTAGAGGAAGTTTATCTTGATTTTGTGTCTCAAACAATGAGCCAAAGGGCCCCTTATATAGTAACGCCTCAAAAGAGCTTTCGGTGTCCAAAAAAGGAAAATCAGATGTTTAGATTTTCGAAATCCATGAAATGGTCGATGATGTAAACAAGGTGATTGATCATAGGTGATCGATCAAATTTGACTATTGGTTTGGAATTCAAAACGTTGTCAATCATGGTCAAAAGGTTAATCGATCAGAGTTGATCAATCATGATGAAAAATATGATCGATCGAGAGTGATCAATCTGGGGTGTCAAGGTGATCGATCATATGTTCAAAAATCGATTTTGTGAAATTGATGATTCTAGTTAAGTTTACTTGCTGATCAAGAATAAGCAAAACTATAAGACTGTTTTTGGCACAAAATAAAAACTATGTAATATATCACATCATCATCCGAAATATTCAAAAATTGAGCTTTTGGAATTGAGTCTTTTTTTTATCCTTTCATCAATCTAATTCTGAATCTTGATCCTTGAAGTAGAATCTTTCATATCACTTTTAGGCTTTGAGTTAGTTCTAGCTTTCTCTATACTTTTCATCAGAGAGTTTCTACTAGTTTCTACTTGGAAAATCAATTAAGCTACAAAAAAAATATACAATCGAGTCATTATCAAAATTCAAATCACTAACTGTTAATCGGTTGTTTTCAAAGGTTGTATGGTTTCACAAGGCAAAACCGCAGTCAATGTGTTGGCCGCTTGAAAAACCTCAGTCAATCAACAATTAACCCATAATATAAATCAAGCAATGCATATAAAAAATGTTGAGTTAAAATTTATTATAACTCTACAACAAATGTGTATAGGTGTAAGCATGTGTAAAGGTCTAACTCAGGGAGCAAATGGTAGATTGTGCGAAATGAAGCGCATAAATTCATTCTTTTTCCTCTTGTCCTTTTTATTGTTTTTGTGGGTTTTTTAATAATATATATATTATTTTTATTTTAATTTTTGGTTTTTTTTGATTATATATATTCTTTTTATAAAAGATTTATATAATATATATAAGACTATATATGCCATATCGGATAATATTATTATAAATACTAATAAAAATAAGTAAAATGTAGAAATTAAATTGTTTTTAGATTTATATATTTTTTATAACATTTTTGTCATTTTTCTAGAATTTTTGCTAATTTTATGGATTTTTAAAGTAAAATATATCCCAAATCAGGGATTAAATAAATACTTGAAATTGAATTAGATGTTAAAATAGAAAATTAAGTCCAAAATTATCCTAATTATTTTCATATATAGATAATTACATAAAGAAAATTATAAATAGGAAAACATATTTTTTAAATTTTAATGAATTTGTAGATATTTATAAAGGATTTTGGGGTTTTTCAAATTTTAAGAGTTTTCTTTTTCTATTTTAGTGATTTTTGGTCTAGAGTTAAAATATGACAAAATAAACAACATATAAAATTTTCTAGTTTTTTTAAACGTTTTTCTATTTTTTTGTATTTTATACTATAGACAGAACAAAAATGTGCTCTTTTTAGTTTTTAATAAATGGATAAAATCCCAAAAATGAAAAACAAAAAATGTGGCATGAAAGTAGAAGCTACCATGCATCTAACCCTATTTTTTTCTAATTTTTAGAGCAAGGGTGCTATTTTTAATAAATGAAATCCAACCATCAAAATTTTTAGAGCAAGGGAATAATTGCAAATAAAATTAAGTGCAATTTTCCAAAAAATATACAACATATATAAAATTTTATTGGACTAAAAATAAATAAAAAAAGTCACAAGGGTTCCTTGCAAATTGCCCAGCTCACGTGGAACCATACGCGAGCCGAGCTTGACAGAACCAAAAAGGAATTATACATAAGTGTAGGGGCCTACAAGCAAAATATCCATTTTATTTAAGCTTTACATTTTATTTACAGGGTTAATAAATAAATGCAAAAAGTAAGCAGGGCTAAGGTGCAATTTACCCCATATGCGCGTGGATCCAACACCTTCACTAATCCACATGGCGGCATGCGGGAAGACGATGACGCTTTATCGATGAACGACCCGGATTAAATGTCGGGTAAGATCTGACGGTGAAGACGGGGCTCGATCCAACAGACATGATGCTATCTAGGCTCTCGTTCCTAATCCGACAGTAGAGGGAGGATGAGGAAGAACAGGGATGAAGCTCCGGTGAGGAGAGCTTCCTCTGGTTATAGCTCCCTCCTCTGTCATGTTGTGATGCTCCAAGGTGGCCCAACCGCTTCCTACAGGAGTTGTCTAGCGTCAAGATGCTTCAAAATGCCCCGACAATGGTCGGAGGAGTCGCACGAGGCCAGCGGAGCTAGGACGCTCCAGGAGCCTCAAGCGGACCTCAAAAATGCTCCAGCTTCTCATGATGGTTCCAACCTGCACAAGAAGCAACCCAGGGCCGAGGGCAAACTGCTCGACCCGATTAGAAGGGAATGGAAGCAGGGGAGGCAAGGTGGAGGTAGCTCCAGTGAGGCAGAGGAGTGGGAGTCGGAGATCATGCTCTAGGAGGGAGCATGTTGGATGGGAGGCATCGAGGCGTAGAGAAGTAAAAGGGAAAGAGTCTGGAAGTAGTGGTGCATCGTGAAACGGGTCGGAGACAGGTGGAAGTGTTCGCCAGAGCGGAGCTCTCATGAACTACGAAGGTGGAAATTAGGTTAAAATTAACGACTGAAATTCAAAAATTAAAAGTAGAAATGAAACCCTATGTTTTAAGCTACTTAGAAAAACAAGAAAGTGCAACTCATACCTGGGATTTGATGCCAGGGAGAAGAGGTGGTCGCAGGGCTGCTGTGGGTGCACCTCCGCCCTCCATCGTCCGCTTCAGACGGCAGGGGACATCCAATTATCACCTGGATGCTCGCTTGGCCGGTGTCGAATGGACTCAGGGGTTGGAAAGTGACCAAAATCGAGGTGGAAGGCAGGAGGTGTTATTTATAAACATGTATGGCACCCTTATTAACCGTCTAATGGGGAGAAATCCAAGTTATGTACAAGAAATCTAAGAAGTCGGCATGGATCATGGGATACTCACGATTAAAATCGGTGAAGGGCTCGACGGATTTTAATCAATGGACCAAGTTGAGAAAATGGAAGAAATCAGGGGAAAAGACAACTCTGACGTAGGTCAGAGGTGTCAGGGGGAGTTGACTGGGGGTCAACAACCCCTGGGCCCTGATTGGACCACGTCGGCCGCTAGATGAAAAAACAGTATATTTATTCGAAATTAAATAATTAATAATTGTAAAAAATTTTATTATTTTTTGAGTATTAAAAAAACAAATGTTTATTATTTTATGTAGTATTTTATTATGATTTTTATTTATTTTTTGATGTTATCTATTAGTAGGTAATTTTTAGGGGTATATCTATAAGTATATTCATCTATGTTTTGACTATTTTATTTTTATTTTGTGTATCTTATTTTATTATTGTATTCTTTTATTTTATATATACATAACTTATTTTTAGGTGTATAAATTATTTTTATTAGATTTTTATGATGTTATTTGTATATTTAAATAGATAGGTATATATATTATAGGGTTCTTTACACCCATAACCCTGAGTAATTTTGTAATTACCCCACGAACCCTTGATAATCACGAATTACATCCATAACCTCGAATAATGTTTAACCTTTAAATGACATAACCCTGTGTCAAGTCCCGTCTTAGTTTTCCGTTAACTTTGTCAGAAAAAGGTATATGTTGACCATTTTTCCCATCCAAACACATCATATTTACAACATGATGCCATTTTATAGATCAAAGGATTTACCTCTCCCCCGACAAGCTCTTGGCCCTCCCATTCACCCCCGACAAGCTGCCTCGGACCTCTACCCCTCGTACGAGCTCCAACCCTTCCAGTCCCCGCGCCTTCGCCACCCACATGCAAGCTCCATCCCTCCCCACTCCATGCGCCTCCGCCCTATAGAGCTCCCGCCATCGCTACGCGCACCTCTACCTTTCTCGCTCGCCTTCGCCCTGCAGCCCTCCCCCCGTCTCCGTACCTCTACGCAACCCCCTTGCCCCCCCTGCATGCGAGCTCCGGCCCTCCTCGCGCATGCGCCCCCGCACCTGTCCCACCCCCTCCCCTGCGTCCCCACACTTGCAAGCCCTCCCCCATCCTCCCGTGCCCCCCCACCTGTCCCGTCCCCTCCCCCGTGTCCCCGCACCTGCAAGCCCTCCCCCATCCTCCCGCCCCCCTGCACTTGCAAACCCTCCCCCATCCTCCCATGCTTCCGCACCTGCCCGGCCCCTCCCCCATGTCCCCGCACCTGCAAGCTCTCCCCCATCCTCTCGCCCCCCCCTGCACATGTCCCGCCCCCTCCGGTACATCCCCGCACCTGCAAGCCCTCCCCTATACTCCCGCGTCCCCGCACCTGTCCCTCCCCCGTGTCCCCGCACCTGCAAGCCCTCCCCCATTCTCCCGCACCCTCGCACATGTACCGCCCCCTCCCTTTCGTCCCCGCACCCTCTTTGACCCCCCCCCGGTCATCCTCAAGACCCCATTAGCGCAGATTTCTTCTTTGATCGTTCTCCTCCAACCACCTTGTACAACAATAGTTTGAGGGAGGGACACCCTCCGCCTACAACCATCATGCATGGAGCTCGAGGCTTCACCTGACCATCGGAAACCTCTGCGTTGTGCAGCCGTGTTCCACACCAAACAACAACAACATTAGGGTAGGAGAAATCCAATTCCATCCCCATCATCCCGAATCCCCACAACATGAATGTTCTTTATTTTTTATTAACTTTTGATTAATCATAGCCGTTAGACCGCGTATCAGTTAGATTAACTCACTCGTATGGTTGAGTTAACGAAGAAAACTAACGGAAGGTTATAGGGGTAAAACAGAGTATGTATTCAAGGTTCTGGATGTAATCCGTGATTATAGAGGGTTTATGGGGTAATTATGAAATTACTCAGGTTTATAGGTGTAAATATCCCTATAATATATAGGTATAAATACAAGTATTTCATCTATGTAATTGGTTATTATTTTATTTTGATGTATTTTCTTGAGTTTTATTTTAGATTTATATATTTAATAGAATATAAATAATATTTACAAGAGTATAACTATATAAAAGAATAAACAATTAAAGAATAGATTTCCCTTTTATTTATTTACAAGTATTAGCATAGGTATTTTACTTATATATTTTATATAATTTATTTTATTTTAATGCTTTATTGGTGATTTAATTGTGTTCTAAATATATACATATGTTGTGAATAAGGTGTACAAAATTATAAAAATATAAAATTGTGGAAATAATAAAGAATGGATAAATGGAATATTTTATTCAGGTATACTATACTACGACGGTCCATAACCTAAGTTTCACACCTTAACTCCAAAAATTATGAAACCACTTTTTATTAAATAGCTTATTAATTATATATAATTAGAGGTGATTTTGATATATTTTGAGTTTTGATTTGAAATATGGGTTTGTGAAATTTGGATTTTGGCTTTTTATTTTGTATATACAAAGTAAATTGTGTATTATTTTTGTATAAACTCAATTTTATATTTTTATATACATTATTACCTACAACTTTCATGTACAAAGTTTCTTTATTTGATGCATAAATAATAAATAATAAAATGAGTGTAAAAATGAATTATTGATGAATAAATAAATGTGATTTTATTGTAAATTTGGCCCTTATCTCCCCCTACTTTATTCGTCGACCAATTCAATTCTTGAATTGGTCTTGGGGTTTAGGGTCATAAAATGCCTTTGGTATTTTATTATTTTTTATCCTCTTTATTCTATAATTTTGGCATTAAAAACAAAATTATTTACACAATAAATGCAATAGATAATGAATGTTGTTTTGTACAAATTAATGCTACTTACATGCATTGGCTAGGGTTTTTAAGGCCAAAATGATAGAATAAAGGTCATGAAATGAAGATTCATGACCACCCATACTTGCCTTTGCTAGTCCCTAGCAAACACTTATGCAATTAGTACAAAAAATAATAAAGTAGAAAAGAAAAGGAAAGAATAAATAGAATTGATTTTAATTATCAAACTTATCTTCACAAAATCATAGTTTAGAGCTCAAGTCAGACCTTTGTGTGAGAATGTGTGTGGAACCTGGCCGAGAACCATATTTAAAACACAATAGCCTTTGAGAGTCACAGAACTCAATTCAAACCACCTCAATAGCCATGCCAGAGTTGACCTACATCATACGCAAACCCTTATGACTATGAAGCTGACTTGTACAGTGTAAGTGATAATGGCTCTCTCCAACTAAAATGACAAAGGAATCGACTTCTCCAGAATGACAACCCAATGATTCCCCAATCCAGCAACTCTTACCTCGAGAAGCGGGGTATTCCCTTCTAAGTTCAAGTGGCAACCAACTCAAGAGGAGGGTTGAAGAGAAGAATGGATAGTAGCCAGTGTAGCTACCTATCATGGGATGCATGACTAGTGTAGTCAAGTCATCCAATTGCAGGCTCACATGATATGACTTTGAATTTCAAGCTTGCTTATTGACTATACAAATATATACACTCTGGAAAGTATTTTATTTTCAATCAAGCATGCCCACTTTTTTGGAGTTTTTTAAATACTATATACAACAACATTCACATAAGGAGTTTTTTTCCTTTTGAGCCAATAGACTCTCCCTCTTCTGATGCATCATTGCAACCCACACTCTCCTGTCTTTAGACCTCATGGCTACTGGGGTGTTGGGTTGCACTTCCCTCTCCATACAAATGTTTCCACTCGTGTGCACTCAGACCGACAAATCTAATCCCCTCATCACTCCAACTAATTTGAACCAAGTGAAAGGTGCAAGTGCCCAAGATAGGTCACGACCGACAAGAGTCATTTATGCGTCTCGAAAAGTTCTAGTGAGTCAGTTGAGGAGCCTCTAATCCAACCCTTAGTCTCAAAGAATGAAGTCTAGATAGACCTGAACTACCTTAAACCTGGTTCCCATAAGGTTCTAGTGAAGTTAGGTGCAGTAAGGTCCAACCAAACTCCAATCTTCGACTTTACTCATACTAGTTTAATCATCAAGCTGAATCTGAAAAAAATACGAATGTTATGAAAATGCTATGTACAATGCAGAAAAATGATGCTATTTTCAAAGAATTTGAAAATAAAAAGATTTTTTGCACAACAATATAAAATATGTACAACTATTTACACGGGCGTGCCTCTAAGAATGGAGGGTTTAGTGAATTTATAGATTATATGTTAGCTATCTTTTATAGGTATGTATATACAATTGATAAAGAATTTTATTTGTGTCTTATACTATTATTCTTTTATTATATATATAAATCTATATTTTTCTAATGATGCATATATTCCTGAAACTTATTTGAAAACACTTTTGAAAACTATAGTACAAAATAATTTTTGCAAATATTTGCAAAAATTTGAAAACCATTTTGTAAAGACCGTTCAAACAATATATATAGATTTTTCAAATATTTTTGCAACTATTTTCCAAACCATTTGCAAAAAGATTTTCAAAGCATTTTATTTTACTCAAAGAAAAGAATTTCTGCAAATCAAAAATGTTTTTACAACTTCCAAACGGGTTAAACCATTTTTCAAGTCATTTTGCAAAAATATTTTTAACTTGACTTATTAATCAGTATATATAAAAAGAATTTGAGGAATAATATGCATTATTTGATTAATTGATTTAATGAATCGTATATGTTTATATATATAGTATTTTAGCTATATTTATTATTAACAATATGAAAGTATGAGTTATGGCTAAGGTATATACAAAGTATAACGACCCCCCTATACTTAGCTTGAGATATGTCCTCATAGATCGGAGAGAAAAAAGAGAAGACATAACTCGCACTGAGTATAGAAATGCCTAAGTAATATATATATATGTATATTATATATATGAACGAATAAATAAATGAATTAGAAGTCGGTCGTCCCCCTATACTTAGGATCAAATAATCCTAAGTATAGCAGATTGTATTCTACATGCAGGGAAGGTCATGGGTGGGAATAAACAGATCACAGCTCGGTTTGTCTCCCACTATACTTAGGGTGGGATATCCCTAAGTTTAGTAGAGCAAATCAACAATAGAGGAAACAGTGGAGGGGATTAATGAATAAAAGAACTCGGGATGTACACCCCCTATACATAGGACAAATTACGTCCTAAGTATATAAGACTAACAAAACGGGGTGACACCTCTTTGGTAGAAAAAGAAAAATGAAAAAGAAAAGAAGAAAAGTCAGATGAAGATAGAAGAAGAGATCGTCGAGAATGTAAACATCACTCCCCTATACTTAGGGTAAAAGAACCTTAAGTATAGGCAACAACAAGAGTGATGAAAGAGAATGAAGAAAGAATAACAGGGTGTGTACCCCCTATACTTAGGACAAGATATGTCTTAAGTATAGAGACACAGATATGGCGAATGATCTGGGGTACACATGAGACACAAGAGAAAGAAGGAGTGTAAGACAAAACACGTATATACAACAAGTACAGACTAGCGTAGTACATGACAATATCTGATAAGCGAATATTGCATCATCGTCTCCCTGTGAGAATGATGACACAACCAGAAAGAGAAGGACACTCAAATATACGATCAAGTGGGTGTCAGCTACCAGGGAAAAGATATCGAAAACTAATACGAGAACCGGTAGTGAGAAGTAGATCATCGCCTCATAAGAAAGGAATGAGAGATTGGAACCGATACCATAAGACATAGAGGAGGAAGGAACAGTGCAGATTCCTCCAAGTCAATCATGGTCTCATGAAGGTATGAAAAGTGAAGAACAAGATACTCTTTATGCAGCCTGGTATCAGGCGGACATAAGGTTGGAAGATCGCAGGGACACATCGGACATCACCACATATGGCTCAATCCTGTGAGGGTCGTCAAGGTGAGAAGACTCAAAAGGATCAAGGTTCTCAAAACAATAAGAAGGCTTGGCTCCGTGCTCCACCAGAGAGGAGACACCAGAAGTGAAACCGAGTACCTACAAAATGATGTATCCTCATGCAAATAACCCTCGGGGTAGGATACATACTAATCAATGAATAATTAGAATAGAGCTCACCCTTATGAGGGTCGTCAAGGTGAGCGGACTCAAAGGAGTCAAATCCATCAGATGGATCATCAGACACGGTCTCAGTAGGCGATAGGTCGGCTACCAATAGAATAGATCGAAAGATCTAGAAAGTGTGGCAGCGCCCCACAGATAACCCTTGGGAGCATACTGCCAACTAAGCATGGAATAATCAGAGGAAGATCACGCATCCTTGCGAAGACCGTCAAGGATAGCAGACTCAAAAGGGTCCAGATAAATCAGTCCCGTGATCTAATAGATTGGATGCATAACAAATTAGTGAGACCGAAAGCATATGCCAGACGACTCGGTTCCGTGCTCTGCCAGATCGGAGACACAATCAACAAGTAGAATCGAGCGCAGAGAATGTGTTGCATCCTCCCGTAGATAGTCCTCAAGGAGTAATGCAACTAAGCGGTGAATATCAGAACAAATCTCAACCTTGCGACGGTCATCAAGGTGAGCAGACTCAAAGGAGTAGATAGAGCAGTCTCGGGAGACGACAGGTTGGCTACCAGCAGAAGAGACTGTAAGATCGAGAAAGCGACACTGTCTCCCGCAGATAACCCTCGAGGAGTACTATGATCTAAGAAGAAAATAATCAACAAAGTGTGACTCGTCCTTGAGAGGACCGTCAAGGAGGGGAGAGTCGAAGGAGTCCAAGTAAATAGGTCGCATGCTCTGATAGATCGGACACACACTCAGATAGTGAGACCGATAACATATATCCGATGATTCGGTTTCATGCTCCAACAGATGGTAGCACAAGCAGTGAGTGAAACTGAGCGTAAAGAAAATTTCGCATTCTCTCGCAGATAGTCCTCGGTGAATAATGCAAACTAAGTCAATGAAGATCACGGGATTGCTGGCATCAAGTCTTAGATCCTCAAAATAGTCAATCAATCACCAATAAGAGGGCATAAGATCATGGGAGGGATAAACGATAATCAGGTCAATCGCAATGAGGTCCCTCAAGTATATCACACCAGTTGAGATGGATCCAGATGTAGAAAGAAATCCTCTAAGTGCTAAAGGTGGATAGGAGGGTCAGACAATGGAGGATGGCTCAGTCCAGAAGATGAGTGAAATCATGTGGATCCCCATCACCGTTGCTTTGAAACACAGATAGAGGTAGTACATCAAACGTTTGAATCAAGACAGATGGAACCACATAGAAGATCAAATAGTCATAGCTCATGGAATCATCATCAAAGCCATTGGGAATCAATCTCATCCTCAATTAGATGTTGAGATCAATTAATCTTCAATAGCAAATCACAACATCCTCAATAGTCTATACACAGATTCGAAGTCATATCCACCAAAAGTATCATACCAATCTCAACATCCTCATACTTGCATGGCTTACTCCAATAATCAATGTAATCCATAAATGTCGATGTAAGCCTTATCTAATAGCATACCAGTCCTGGGTGAACGAAGAGATGATATAGAGGGAACGAGGAGGGCAGACGAGATAAAAGAGGACATAGATAAAATTTTGGTTCAAGGAGAGGGTCTCCTTGAACCAAACTAGAGGTAGGGTGATATGGGTGAATAGAAAGCCGTAAAATACGGCGAAGACAGTGAAGATTAAGACCCGATATCATGACGCATATTCAAATGAGGAAATATATAAACAAGAGAGGGATAGAGACTCAATGATCAAAATGACACACACATATGGGACTGAAAACTCCAACAGAGATGAAACGCAGATGGACTCAAAATCACAATCAATGTACAAAGAAAACCCCCAATTCACCTACTCACACAGTGAAGACCAGAGATGGTGGTCTTTTATCTTTTCAATTTTAGAGTTAGGTTGTTTTCAACAAAGTTGTACAAATTGAAGATAGGCTTGAGATTTGGGCACTAATCCTTAATGTGTACGTAGGAATAAAATGCACATACAATGAGGAGGTTGCTCTCCCTAAATCAATGAATCCATTACGTTTTATTTTTTAAAGTCCAATAGAGTTAGCAGTCCTAATTTTATTTTGGTTATCACCTTTTTTTGGTATTGTTCAATGCATGAGACTAACGAGTTTCTAATTCCATTATCATCCTAGGTGATCAAAATCAGAGGGATAAGTATGGAAAAGCCATGCAAGTCGGAAATCGATGATGCATGCAAAGTCAGAAGACTTATAGTGCTTCCCAACTATCTCCATGTGGGATGAACAACAGTTGTGAAAGCTACACTATAAGAAATGCAAACCGATGAAATTGACCTAGAGTAGTAATTGTTATTATCGTGAAGCACCAGATGTTAACCATTTAGATAAGAGTCCAATGTCCAATCTTTGATGCCACTCGGTGCCCGCCATAATGGGTCATGCACGCGTTGTATGCGGCCTCTCTCGACACGGGGTCTCAAATTCAAATAATTAACAATTACGATTTGACTAAGTCCAAAAATCGAATCTATAGGTGCAGGAAAGTATATTAGAGTTTGGACCTTAATCTATCAAGAAAGCAACTCATAAGCTAGGGCTCATTCACACAAAACAAATAAAATTAAAAGCGAAAAACAAATAAAAATAAAACGGTGAAAACACGACAAAATCCGATGAGGCCCCTAAGAGAACAATCCCTCGGGCACTGGACCTCGTGAAGTAGCAGTGTCTAGGAGAGTTCAAATTATTTAATTAAATAGGTCTCTTTCTCACATGAATATACATAATAATAATGCAGAATATATTAGATTTGTTATTCAAAAATTTCCTTCATCTGCCCTTGTTGGTCTCTCCTACCACCTATGACTGAAAGCTGGCTCCGCCTTGCCTGGGTGCACCGGTCCTCCTAGGAAGTCCTCCCTTGCGTAGCAGTCCCTCGCATCAAGGTCAAACAAAGGAAGTGGTCAGAACAGTCTCAAATAATTATCAATTATTAAGGAAAATAAATAAACAAATACACAAAAATAGACAAGAGTAAAAGAACAAGTATAGACAATCTATGCGACGTTGCTCCCCGGCAACGGTGCCATTTGATAACCAGTTGTTTTCACGGGTCGTACGGTTTCACAAGGCAAAACCGCAGCCGATGTGTTCGACGCTCGAAAAACCTCAATCAATCAACAATTAATCCATAATATAATTCAAACAATGCATATCAAAAACATGGAGTTAAAATTTATTATAACTCTACAACAAATGTGTATAGGTGTAACCATGTGTAGAGGTCGAACTCATAGAGAAAATGATAGATTGTGCGAAATGAAGCGCAAAAATTCATTCTTTTTCCTCTTGTCCTTTTTATTGTTTTGTGGGTTTTCTAATTTTATATATTTTTTATTTTATTTTTGTTTTTATGTTTTGTATTATGTTTTTTATTATATATATTGCATTTTTATAAAAGATGTATATAATATGTAAGGCTATATATGCCATATAAGATAATATAATTATAAATACTAATAAAAATAAGTAAAATACAGAAATTATTTTTTTTACATTTTATATATCTTTATAATGTTTTAGTAATTTTTCTAGAATTTTTGCTAATTTTTATGGATTTTTAAAGTAAAAAAATCCCAAACTAAGGATTAAATAAATACCCGAAATTGAATTGGATGCTAAAAATAGAAAATTAAGTCCAATATTATCCAAGTCAATTTTCATATATAGATAATTAATTACAGGATAGTTTATATGTTCAACTATGATTCAGAAGAATATACAAGTATATACAAAAATCTTTTTATGCAAAGTTTTTGACAATGTGCAAAATTTTTCAAAATGTTTGAATGCATGAGTGAATGCAGAAGTTTTGCAAATTATTTACAAACATTTACACAAATATTTTTTCAAACTTTTATTTTTCAAATATTTTACAAAAATTGTGTACTACATACATAGTTTTGATACCAAAAATATTTATAAATTCTTTACAAGCAAAACATTTTTACAAACATTTCTACAAAAATAATTTTTAGAAATAGTTATGTATGTGCAAGATAGGATTTTATGTACAAGAAATTTTTTTAAAATTTTTACGATTTTTAGGTAAATGATTTTGAGCCATTTTATTTATTAACAAACTCACTCAAAGTACGAGTTATGGCTAAAGTATATATGTAATATATACGACACCCCCCTATACTTAGCTTGAATGATGTCCTCAGAGTGAACAAAGAGCGATGAAGAAGTCATAACTCATGCTTAGTATAGGGAAGTGAAAAGAAAGGCTATACTGCAATGGAGAATCAAAGAATAGAATGAAGAGGGCTCGGTGGTTCCCCCTATACCTATGATCAAATAATCCTAAGTGTAACAGACTTTGTACAAAGGGAAAATCGAGTGATAGAATGTACAAGGTAAGCAATGACTCATCTTGTCCCCCCTATACTTAGGGTAAAAGATCCCTAAGTATAGAAAGGAATATGAACGGTGTGGAGGACAAGAGAGTAAACGAAGACAAATATATATAGGATGAAAGTAACGACATCACTCCCCCTATACTAAGGTGAAGGATCCTTAAGTATAGGCAAGGACAGGAGTAATGAAACAGAACGAGAATGAACAACTCGGTGTCTACACCCCCTATACTTAGGATAAAGTACATCCTAAGTATAGCAAAAATAATCCTACATGAGACCTGGGGTGTGAAACAAAAAATGGAAGAAGCAAGGAACTAATCATAATGAAACACGTATATACAAAGTCGACAATGTTGAGGTGCCTCTCAACAAGCGCTAGGTTTTGCACCCCTAGATGCGCGCAAAGGTAAGGATAACACAGCATCAAGGTTCAGGACGACATCTGTAAGGTGAATGTCGTACTGTCATCGTAGTCTTGGTAGAAGAACAATGACGTGGTCAACATCGTGATAATGACACCCAAATAAACAATCATGCAGGTGTCTGCTACTGGGTGAAGATATGGGAAGATGAAATCGGGCTCCGGTAGCAGAAAAGAACTCATCGGCTCAAGATCAGAATGGAGTGGAAGGGTCGAGCCGAAGAAGTCGAACGTGGAGAAGGAAGGATCAGTCATGGAATCCTCCACGTTAATCACCATCTCAAAAAGGTATGAAAGATCATGATATGGAGACACACTAAGAGAACTAATATCCGATTCATATAATGGAGAAATATCAGCAACATCATCGAATAGTTCAAAGATCGGCTCATCCTTGCAGGGTTGTCAAGGTGAGAGAACTCAGATTCAGCATGATCAGAAGTATCAAAAGACTCGATCTCATGATCCGACAGATCGGATGCACATTCAGAAAGTGAAATCGAGTATGCAGCATATGTGGCATCCTCCCACGGATAACCCTGGAGGAGTAATGCTAAATCATTAGTGAGGAAGGGAGGATCAGAATATAACTAGAACTTTGCGCCACTATCAAGCACCCACTAGTTGCACACAAATGTCACATAAGCTGAAAACAACCTCTGAATAATATGGAAACAAGAAAGGGTACTGGTCAACAACGTGGAAGTTGTAGAAGTGTCTACAACTGATCCTCGCAGTGTGGAAATGCTGGCTAACATCAGATCCTCAAGGAATGTATCAATCTCCTCGAAGTGGAGGATACAATGCACAAATATGGGACTATCTAAATCTATCAGGTCAAAATGGTGTCCTTCATCGAGCTCTAGCTACTGGTTAGAGTCAAGATATCTATCCGAATCAGAGAAGTACCTCTGAAGAGTAGAAGCTGAATGGGCTGGGAATGGAAACTGAAATGGTTGGAATGATGCTTGAAACATCGTGGGCTCCTCCTCCATATCTTGGAATATTAGAAGACTTGATATCCAAGACTCATGAAATGAAAAGTATGGTACTGACTCAAACTCTGGCTGGAAGGCCAATGTGAATTTGATCAATCTTTGGGTCTGAAAACCTACGGGTGGTAGTCATCTCATCCATTGTCTATACAATAGCAGAATCCATGTCCTCTAGCTGGTGTGTAGAAGTTGAAACCTCCTGAAGTGTAACACACCCAACTGTTACCGCATCACCCTTGTGTGTTGTCCCAACTAAACCATCTCATGAAGATGGGATATATGAAAGTACTCTGTAGATGGTCTCACGTAAAGCTATGTCGGAACTGTGATGTGAACTACCACACGAGGTAACTACCAGTACAATCTACTCAATGGCCATCCCCCTCATGGAGATCTTAACAAGGTCAGTCGTCGAAAGTCCATGATCCGGAAATCTCCTCAAGAGGTCAAGAAACCTCAGCCACGGATCATGCAATGATTCCTAGGGGTCTACTGAAAAATCTATGATGAAAGACCACATCATATCTACTCTACGCTGGGGGTAAAGTTTCTATAAGAACTCTAAACGTAACCCTCCCTACGTAGCAAACTTTCTTCTCGTATGTGCCATCTCATGGCTCTGCCCTAGAGTGAAAATGGGAAGGTCTTCAGCATCATCTCCTCAGAAGTGATATCTGAGTATACATGGGTCGCACAAAACTCCTCAAACTCAGAAATATGAAGATATGGCTCCTCATGCACTTCCCCAGAAAACTTCGGCAGTCTCTGAATGAACTCCAAATCCAGAATGAAGGGACTCAATGTAGAAGCTGACAGTGCTTCCTGATCGTTGTGCTCATCCATCATCCCAGCGTAGAAGTCATCTAAAACTCGTAACTACTCTATATGATGTTCCATGAAATGCACTCTCATCCCAGCAACGAGAACGCTCGGGTCTCGCATCTGCTCAGTGGTCTCTATGCGGTTGTCAAGCACAACATGCCCGGTAGAAAGCAAGAAGGGGAAAGAAGAATATGGAAGGTCGGTCGGAGTTCTGACTTTCCAAGAGAGTGGACGGCGATGATGGGAATCAGATGAAGAAACCGTAAGATCCAGCTGGAGTGAAGGGCAACCCATCATTAGAAGATAGGAAAGGAGAAGGATGGTGACGGGGAAGAAGACAATTAAGGGTGGGAGGGAGGGATATGGAATGAAACCAAGATGAGAAGTCAAACCCCAAGTTCACCTACTCAACACGAGAGCTGATGACTGTGAAGGTTTGGTCATTTATCTTGTCAATTTTATTTAGGTGATAATTCAGTCTTGCAGACTGAATAAGCGAGCTGTTGGGAACCCAATGCTCCCAAGAGACTGGACCGATCCCAAAGCTAGATCTTTCCCAGCCAGTACGAGTTGCGGACCATTTACCGGCTACCCGATCAACTCGATCTATTAAGGATGACGTGACCCACTTTACCGGAGATCGAAGAGATCCTCACTGGAGAACGACAAACCCCAAGACTAGTAGTCTAAAGAGAGTTTAGGTGTGGCTCTATCCTAGTGTGCGGGTCACTCTCTCACGCAAGCAAACAAAACAGTGAGGGGATTACTCTCCCAAAATAGATTTTAAGTGATGTGTCTTTTAAATCAAGTTTGCATTAACAGTCCCAATTTTATGATTTTATCTTTTTAGGTTTTTTTCGATAATCAAACAAACTCCTAATGAATTTTTCGATCTCCTGATTATTTAGAGTCCAAAAACAAGGGGGAGAAGTCGAAAAAGCCGATGCGCGATCAAAACGTATGATGCATGCAAAGTAAGAAAGGCATATCTGACTCCAGCACTCTACATGCAGGGTGATCGACGCATAAATTTAAAGTCAGAAATAAAACTAATCTAAGCGTCCTCAGGCGGTTCCTCGCACAAAAAGTGAAATAGAAACGGGTCAGAAACGGTTATAACAGATAGAGGTGAAAATAATAAAATAAAAAGAAAAAGAAAACTGAAAAGCGACTACTAAATTGTGCTCCTCGGCAACGACGCCATTCTAGTGAGGTCTCAGACGATCAAGGTTAAGTGATTTCAAAGGTCGTTGCGACCTCAATCATCCGATCGGACTCAACAAGAAAAATCAAGACCACATAAACCATACAATCAAGCACGAAAATCAATGTAGTGGTCTTCGCTATTTATTTAACCTAGTTTAGTGACTAGGGTCGAACATAAGAAGCACGAGTAAAACCTACGAAGTAGTCGATAATCAGAAAATAAAAGGCATGTTTTTGTTATTTTTAATTTGCAATTCTCTTTATTTATATATATATATATATTCTAATAAGAAAATAAATGAAAAGATAAAGACAAAACCAAACTTAACAATTTTTTATTAGGACTAGAAAATGCTTAAAATGAGAAATAAAAATGTTTTTGTATTTTTCCAAATATGCAGATGTTTTTTGGTAATTTTATAGTATTTTTCTGATTTTTGTTTGATTTTATAAAATTAAAAGAAAGACGAAACAGTAATACAATGTACAACCTGGACTAAAAGGCAGAATTAAAATAATAAAAATGCCCAAATATCATGGTGATGATTTTTATGATAAACTAAATTATTTTTTAGGATTTTTTATTATTTTTATAAGATTTTTAGTCTTTTATGGTTTTTATAAAAGATAACATAAAAAATTGCACTGGAATCAAAGCATACAAAATCAAACAACTACTAATTTTTTTGGAATTTTTAAAGCTATTTTTGTATTTTTTATGTATTTTATAAAATAGACAGAATACTTTGTAGTGGTTTTTTATTTTTAGAAAATATCAAATAAAACTGAATTAAGTCCCAAAAATTACCATAAATATTACGCGTTAGAAGGAGCTAACTGTAATTTTCATGGAATTTTTGGAGTTGATTTAGTAATTATTTGATTAAAAACCAAGCACACAACAAAAGAACCTACTTGCAATTATTCAAAGTTACTGGACAAATAATAATATCTAATAAAAACACAGGGCTGATATTACAAAAATCCCATATAAACACATACACCACACACGATCTCAGTTCTCAGGGGTATAACTATAAAAATCATAAACTCTCATTCAATCCATAACAGCTCTAAAGTTCAGGATAATACATGCAAATAGCCCAACAAGTCACGTAGGACAACACGTGCCTCAGATTTGGAGGGACTAAAATGCAAATATTAAAAACTGGAGGTCTAAACTGTAAAATACGTA
This sequence comes from Ottelia alismoides, assembly GCA_037367405.1. Classification (NCBI taxonomy): domain Eukaryota; kingdom Viridiplantae; phylum Streptophyta; class Magnoliopsida; order Alismatales; family Hydrocharitaceae; genus Ottelia; species Ottelia alismoides. Next base: position 150,588 of record JAZKJV010005232.1, read on the forward strand.
AAATAAAAATAACTACAACAAATATTTACAGGATTAGAAATTAAATGCAAAATAAGAAAGGGGCTAAGTGCAATTTACCCTTTATTATCAACTATCCAACGGTCGTTAGTGATCCACTTAAGATAGACGACTGAGATCTAATGTTATCGCTTCGGTGATGGACGACTCTGGATGGATCCTCAGATGGATCTAATGGCCGAGGCTCTCTCGTAGATGGACGATAGAGATTAAACATGAGGGAAAGCCTGATCGGACGGCTGGGACGTCTCCTAGAAGAAAGCCGAAGAACTCGCCTCCGGCGAGCATTGATCGACCAATACGCGCGATAGGGATATCTTATGGAGCTGCTCAGATGGGCGAAAGATCAGCATCGGGAGTCCGCAGCTGCTGGTGCGCTTAGAAAGGCTCATGATCTCCGAGAAGGTCCCGACAAGCTGTGAATCCTGGAGCTACTGTGCCTCGGTGTTTTGACCTCCACATGAGGTTCCTTCATGTTCTGTCCTGCACAACTAAATAACAGGGTCGAGGGCAAAGTGCCTCGACCAGTTAAATATTGAAATAGGTGGCTAGTGGGGCGTAGCGTGGCCCTCCGGCGAAGCGACAGTGGAGGAGGGCTCGAATCTCGTTCCTGGGTGAACTGAGAGGGATGAGTGGGTGGAGAAGGTGGGACGAAGTCTCATGAAAGTAATCGGAGGCTCAGAGTGCCCGAAAGATAGTCCAGCCACAGTGACCGGAGCTGGGAAATGGTGCTCTACTACTCTCTCAAAACATGAATCAAATGCCAAAAAAAGAACTAAACTTAAGCTACCTGATAGATGATGTCATCTATGCTAGAGGTCGGGGACCTCCGGGGTTATGGCCTCGATGGGTCGACGGGCCCAGAGGCTTGGCTCACCTCACGGTGAAGCACGGTGGAGGAACCGCCAGATCAGAGGCGCGCGGCTCAAACACCTCGCTGCACATTCCCCTCTCACGCGTTGTCATTCACATGACGTGGACAGAGTTCCTTGGATGAAGAGTGGTGGCCAAAGATGCGTAAGAAGAAGGAGCTCCAGGAGGTTTTATATGCGACAGGGTCCGAGAAAGATGGAACGAGGGCATGCGAACCGAGGGTCGGATCCCTAAGGACATCATCGGGCATGGATCATGGATCTTTCCTCTCTAATCAGAGTCGCTATTTGAAGAGGAACTCAATCAGATCGGGTCTAGAGAATTCGGCAAAAAGTGAAGTAAACTGGGTCCGAGTGAAAAAGGAGGCAGAGGGGTCAGTTGATTGGGGTCAACATAGTTGATGTGGCCCAATTAGAGGGGGCCTGGAATAAGGACAAAATATGCTATACGACAAAATTACTAGGAAAAATAAAGGAAATTAAATTAAAAAGAATAAATTAATTTAAATTAAAAATGGATTAAATGAAAGTGTTTATTATTTTTCAAGGAATTTTTCTATGATTTTTACTTATTTTTATGAAAAATAAAATAGTGTATATACAATATATAGTGTTATACACGTATAATATACATATGTATTTTGTACAATTATTTTTGTTTGTTATTTTTTAAGAAATACCCCAATTTTGTATTTTAGTTATTTACAACATCATTTTTGGAGTATATTATTTATTTACAGGTACATAATAAATAGGGAGTGAGATATATATATACACATGTGCTTTATACGCGTGAGAGATGATTTTATTCTTATTTTTATTTTATTTTTCTGATTTTTTTTATTTTTAGGACTATATACAAGGAGGTAAAAAGAAATATTTTATTTTTATTTTGTCAAAAAAAGAAATATTTACATATATAAGTAATATGTACAATATAGGATAAGCCCTATCTCTATTTACTTATATTATTTAGTGATCACGCCAATGCTTGACCTTCTCTTAGGGTCGTGTCAGTCTGTATATATTGTAAATACCTCCTTCCTTTTTCTTTTCCTTTATTCTTTTATTTTTGCACAAATACATGCTAAATATACAAAGTTAACATAGGCATGTTGAGTGCTAACTTATTGTATTCACACCTATTTACATGATGCTTTGCCAAGATAAATAGCTAAAATAAAAGAATAAAGAGTGAGAATCAGGGATTCATCAATAATGTATAAAGACCAAAATGGGTTTTTTTTTATTAATTGTAAATAATATTAACATGCATTATCAACAACCGTAAGATTAATTACGGATGGCTGAGATTGCTGACCTTCCATGTGGACGGAAGGACCATGTCTCATTTGAAAGATATCCTACATATATAAAGGGTTGATCCTGTGAGAGCCAAAATCTGTGAGAGCATGAGAGCAATGAATCTGGACCACTAGATTTTGCTCTTCTCTCTCCTCCAGCAATCAATAAGGAGAAAGATGGCAGAATCTTGTGGTCCAGAATCACTGCTCTCATGCTCTCACAGATTTTGGCTCTCACAGGATCAGCCTTCATATATATATATATATATATATATATAGAGAGAGAGAGAGAGAGAGAGAGAAAGAAAGAAAGAAAGGGGGTTGATCTTGATCTTGTGAGAGCCAAAACATGTGAGAGCATGAGAGCAGTGATTATGGACCACATAAGACAGAATCTAGTGGTCCAGAGTCACTGCTCTCATGCTCTCATAGTTTTTTGCTCTCACGGGATCAGTCCTATATATATATATATATATATATGAGGGTTGATCCTGTGAGAGCCAAAATCTGTGAGAGCATGAGAGCAGTGAATCTGGACCACTAGATTCTGCTCTTCTCTCTCCTCATTGATTGCTGGAGGAGAGAGAAGAGCATAAATCTAGTGGTTAAGAATCATTGCTTTTATGCTCTCACGGGTTTTGCTTTCACAGGATCACTCCTCATATATATATATATATATATATATATATATATATATATATGATTTCTTTCAAATAGGACTTGGTCCTTCCAGAGTTCAGGAAACCCAACCCCTTTTGTAGAAAACATGACAACTTTAGTAGAATACATATATAGATTGTATTACAATGTACAGTTTTAATGTTTGTATTATAGTATGCAGTTTTGTATGCGGTTTTGTATTTATAATATGCAGTTATAATACAAACAGTATACACATTCTATTAAAGTGCTCATGTTTTCTACAAAAAGATGGTGGCCTTCCTGAAGTTAGGAAGGATGTATCTTTTTGAAGACCCCCCTATACACACACACAAACATATACATACATATATAGGGGGCTTTTCAATGAGACATGGTCCTTCCATTCCTAAGGAAGGTCAAACATTGTAACCATTAGATACACTTTTAACGGATGTGATTAAAACCACCCTATTATACACAACTACATTTGCAATAACCACCAGTTCCTTAATTTATGGGAGGTCTAATAAGGAAATTTCACAAATAAGAATATGACCCAATGAGTGAATAACGTGGGTTTTTGTGGACAAAAAATGTATGTATTCTACAAACACAAAATTTAAAATACAAAAACAAGACATAATTTTGATACGTTACTCAGAAATTGTACAAAACAAAATGTTTCTGTAGTCATCTATCAAGGCTTTGATGAATCTATGATTCCCACTCTTTATTCTTTTATTTTAGCTCTTCTTTATAGCAAAACCACCAATAAATACATGTAAAAAGAATAACTTAGCATTTTGCATGTCAGTGTTAATATCTCATAATTAGCACACGTTTCGTAAAAATAAAAGAATAAAAGGAAAAGAAAAGGAAGGGGATATTTAGAAAAAATACAGAGTGACCCAAACCCTATGAGAAGGACAAGTTTTGACCTGATCGCAAAGAAAATAAGTACATAAAGATAAGGTTCTACTATGTATTGTATATATCACCTATACTTGTGCATATTATTTATTTATTTATTTTTGACAAAATAAAATCATTTCATCATTTTTACACCTTTGTATATATCCCTAGAAATAATATAAAAAATAAAAATCATAAAAATAAAATAAAAATAAAAACATCAAACCCTTGTACAAAATACGCATGTAAATAATACATTAATTATTTATTTTACACCTTTAATTAATTAATAAAATAAAAATCATTTTGCATTTCTTAAATTATTTCATAAATAAATAAAATATAAAACAAAAAGAATCTTTGTAAAAGTAATAAAATTAAATATGTGTACATAATGCATAAGTATATCATACTTGTATATAATACTACATATTGTATATACATTATTTTATTTTTCATAAAAATAAATAAAAAATCATAGAAAAATACTTTATAACATAATAAATATTTTTTATTTTATACATTTTTTATTTTAAATTCATTTACTATTTTTAATTTAATTTTCTTTTATTTTTTGTAAATTTTGAATTTCTATTAGTCCACATCCGTCTGTTGACCTCGGTCAACGATCGCTCCCAAGCCGGGTCAGGTTGCCATCCCTCTCGCTGGAGCCTTTTCTCTGATTTCCTGCGCCCGAACCTGACCACCTCTTGACTCGATTCTTGCGCCTGATTACAGCCTTACATCCACGATCCTCGCGGATCCCTTGGTGTAGTCGGATCGCCCTAGGGTTCCGTGTTGTGCACCGATCTTTCTGGACCCTTGGCATCCTATAACATCTCCTCCTGCATCTACTGCTCGGTAGCTCGTCCCTCACGCCACTAGAGACCCCTAGCTCCCTTCCTTAGAGTGACGATTACTGGAGGAGTAGCTTAGGATCGTTCGGAGATGCTTGGAGGCATGTAGTTCACTTCGTGGCTGGAGAACCGCTGCGAGCAGCTTCCCAGCCAGCCACAGCTTGGTTGAGGCCAAGTCCTTGTCGACCACCTTCGCTTGGAGCCTCTGAGTTCATCTAGAGTGTTATGTATCGTTCATATCTTCCGCATTCCACTCTGTCCATTTCACTTTTTCAATCCAAATCTGTTCCATGCTTTCTTGCTCCGACTAGCTGGTCGGAACCTCACTACCAACACCCATTCGCACGAATCGAATCCCTAGACTATCACCCACCTTCGTATGCAACCTAATCACCCTTAGGCTCGCCCATGACAGCGAGATTAGTGTTTAGACCTCCTTCTTCTGCCTTAGCTGGCGGTCGAGCACCATCCTCTACCACTTCTCTTATCTCCTTATGCAATAACTCGGGCCAGAGTATCACCCTGAGTCCCTTTATCCTTTGTAGGCACTATCATGTGCGGAGAGAGCACTTTAGAACCCCAGCTGCTCATGCGGAGAAGCTCCAAGAGGGCCTTCAATGCCACGATCATTCGACCGTCCTCCCGACCATTGGAGCTACCCATTCGACACGGAGCATCCTCACGATACTTCTAGAGCCCTCAGAGCCTTCATCGGGTCGACAAATCTCTTCCCTTGCTTGATTGAAGTTCACCATGGGTGTGTTCTTGCAGACTCTTCTCCCACAGTTGGATCAGCGACATACTGCCAGATCCGATCAGAGCCGTCCGACAGTGGCAGCCTTTAAGCCATTAGATCAGAGTCCCTGACGCATCTGCCATGCACTTCCTCGACATTCCCTACAGGTCTTCAGATCCACCTGGGTGTAGATCAGGGTCGTACGTCAACGCCCTCCTCCGTGCATGCCACGTGCCCCTGCCAAGGGTATATTTCCCTCTTGTCCTTGCATGTTTCTTTATTTCATTTTTCGTTCAATAAATATTGAATGTAGTTAAAAACATTTATAATTTGGAACCTCGTACTTTGTGGTATTTACATTTTAGTCCCTCCGAGTCTGAGGCACATGTGGCCTCACGTGTTAAATGGGTTATTTGCACTTTTTATCTTACATTTTTATGTTGTTAATGAATGAAGGATATGTTTTAGAATTTGCATTTATACCCTTGTACGTTGAATAGTGAGCATGTGTGTGAATTGGCTAGGATTTTTGCATGATTGACCATATACTTTTATAGCGTGTTATCCCTTTTGGTCAGTAGAATTAAACTATTTGTGTTTTGGTCCCTGTGAGCTGTATTTAATTGCATGCCTTTTATTGGACTTAATAAATATTAAATTAATTCTAAAAAGTACCTAAAAATTATTATTAGCTTTTGCTAGTGTGTGGTTTTTATTATAATTTTCATGGATTAATTTGCTTGTATTTTCTATTTTTGAAAATTCAAAAACCACCAAAAAGAGCCATCTTTGCCTTAGAAAAATCATGAAAATTCAAAAAATGCTTTCACAATTCTATAAAAATTCATGTTTTTGTGTTTTATTGTGCTTTTACCTCCAGTTTTAATTTTGTTGAAAATTCATTATAAAAACCCTGAAAATCACAAAACAACCAAGAACATGTAAAAATCATATAATATCAAGGAAAATCTAAAAATTGTGTTGTCAATTCTTGTTTGCTATTTTTTATTTTACCATAAAATTACTATCCATGATATTAGGCATTTTAAGTATTATTAATTTGCAATTTGGTCCTGGCTGTACACTATTTTACATTTTGAGAATTTTTTTATTTTTATAAAATCACAAAAACATTTGAAAAAACTATAAAAATTACCAACAATATTTTAAAACCCTAAAAACTCAAAAATATTTTTAGTTTTATTTTCTAAGTATTTTTGTTATTTTGAAAAAATCCAAAAAGAGTGTTGTGTGTGCCTTAATTATTTTGTGCTTGTTTGCCTTTATCCAAAAATTAAAAATTTAAAAAATTAAAAACCACTAAAAAATATTTTATTTTTGAAATTTGATAGTTTTTAAATTGTGCTCCTTGTTCGACCCTGGTAGTTATACCAGGTAAATAAAATAACAGACCATCCACATTTGATTTCCTTATTTTTCATTAGTGGTTTTTATTTTCTCGATTGAGTCGACCGATTAATTGGGGTCGCAACGACCTTTATTTATTTTGATACTTAACCCTACACAGTAGGCTGCTTTTCAGGCTTTAACTATTAGTTCCTAAATTTATAGGAGGTGTAATGACGAAATTTCTATCTAAGAGGATGATGGAATGTCAAAAAAGTAATTTAGATATGAGAGGGTTGAAAAGATGCTTGAAATGGAGGGATTTGGTATACAATTAGACGTGTGTATTGTACAAAACAATATTTTAAGATACAAATGTAGTACATAGATGATATACATTAATATTATGAAATACAAAAGAAATTGGCCTCATACTAAATGATTGTTGTTTTTAAAGGAATGCTAACAAACAATCCCTAAATTTAAGGGATGTCTATAAAGGGAATAATATCACTGGAGGATCATGGATTTATGTTAAATTCAAGAAATTTGGTTTACAAAATAATGGATGTATTATACAAAAGTAATGTTTCAAAATATAAAACCACACACAAATCGACAGATTTATTAGGGGAAAAATGTAAGCAATAGAGCAGATTTACTAACATATTGTCGCTTTATTATGTTGATAAGTAATGGAAGGTTTGTAATCACAAATAATGCTCGTATGCTATTAAGTGAACTGTGCTTTGTATTTTAGAATACAAAATTGATCGATAGAGTACAAAGACTACTATAAAAAAAACATAAGCCTCTCCTCGAATATGAAACGTCCTTATGTAATTTAATAATTGAGAAAATAGACTTAATTGGACAGATGTGACTTGTAATCTATTTTAGGTAAATAAGATAATTACTACCGAGAAGTCCACCACTCTATAACCCTTGCACTCGAGAGAGTCAAAGAGAGGGAGAGAGAGTTGCTACTCGCTCGAGAAGCAGAGAAATCCTACAGAGTCTAGTGAATCAATCAAGGAGAATTTGGAGCCGGAAGGAGAAACCTGGAATAAAACATTACACGGTTCGTGGAAGTGAAAAGCAATGCACGATCATCTATAAAACAGAGAGGTTAGCATTAAATATTTGATCCCGTAGGTGATGGACGGCCCCAGGCAACTCGGATTAAGTAATATCTAAGGTCGTTGCGACCTGAATCGTAAGGCACGGTCAATCAAGAAAAATAAGACCACGAATAAAAACAATCAAAGCACGAAATCAAAAGAAGTGGTCTCCGATATTTATTTAACCTGGTATAGCGACCAGGGTCGAACATAAGGAACACGAGCTAAGCCTACGAAGTAGTCGAGAAATTAGAGAAAAACAAGTATCTTTTTGGTTGATTTTAAATTTGCAAATTTTTTTGATATTTTTTTGATAAGAAAAAGAATAAAAATAAGAAGGAAATCACACTACAACAATTTTTATTAAGGTTAAAAAGGCTCAAAAATTAAAAATAAAAATATTTTTATATTTTTAAAATATGCAAGTGTTTTTGGTGATTTTGTGGAATTTTTTAGATTTTTATATAATTTTATAAAAATGAAATAAAATCAGTGCTCCACCATTTCAAAATTTCCTTCATGACAACCTCTCGAAGATTCTGGTTCAACCATTGCTGGAACTCACGCGATGGCTTAGCATCCTCTTTGAGATAGATATGGTGGGATCACAAGGCCGGACTTATCCCCTGGAGATCAGCTACACTCCATCCTATCGCCTTGCGATTCTTTTCAAGAATCCCCATCAAACGAGATTTTTGCTCTCCAGCTAAATCTGTTGAGATAATGACAGGGTACATCTCATGCTCGCCTGCAAGGAACCTATACTTCAATGACTGCGACAAAGGCTTCAGTTCTGGACAACTGGGAGCTGGAAAATCTGGCTTTTGAAATGTCTGAGTGAATGCAACCAAATCTGCGTGGGAAAACTCTCGCTGATCATGAGAAACTGGTGTAGACTGCCCTGCTGATATATCTATAATCTATGTCAGCTCAGTCTCCACCCTAGCTATTGGCTCTATTGGAATCAGACAAGGTAACAACTCATCAAATTCGACCCAATCTATATCTGACTCCGAGGGACCTGAATCTGAATCACAAGAAATATACTCTGCCTCGCTATCCTGGACACGATCTTCAGCCTTTAATGTGTCATATGCTAAGAGTGTGCTCTCCAAGCTCTCCTCTGTTGGGATCTGTGAATCTCGCAGTATCTGAAGGTGAAAGGAGGGCTCGTGAAATGGGATCAGAACAAGCAGCTTCATCATCAGTAATCACAAAGTTGCACTCCTGGTGGACGTCTCGCTCTGCCTCTGTCATCTGCTCTGAATCACTGTGCTGCTCTGAGCAAGCTGAATCTCGTGCTCTGGTCTAGTCAATCATCTCTATTTGTATACTCTCGCCCTCGACGTGACAGTACACCTTCCCATTATCATGGTCGGACACCGCCTTGGCTGTGACCAAGAATGGGCGTCTTAGAATGATGGGAGTAGCGGTCACAGATACAGTGATCTCCATGTCCATCACAACGAAGTCCACGGGGAATTTCAGGCCCTGAATTGTGACGACAACCTCCTTCAACAACCTCTTCGGTTTCTTGACAGATCTATCAGCAAACTGAAGGAATGTCCTACTCTATCGAAGAGGGCCAAACTCGAATTGGTCTAGTAAGGCTGCCGAAAGGAGGTTGATGGAAGAGTCGTTGTCTAACAGAGTCTGATCAAATCTCTGCTCATGAATATGGCATCTGACATGGGGAGCTCATGCATCTGTCCTCTTGGCTGGCAGGCGGTTCTGGATGGCGAAGCAAGTGGCACGAGTGAGCACATGGATCTCTACATTATGGTTCCTCTTCTTCCTACGGATGATGGTCTTCTCTCTTAGGTTCTTCTAGAAGAGGGGGATGTGCTCAAGTGCCTCCTGTAGAGTCAGCTGAATCTGAAATCTATCGATCATCTGCTGGCTAAACTCTAGCTGTTGATTTTTTTTATTTTCTTTGGTATTCCCCTTAGCAAAGCGAAGTGCTTGAGGGAAGGGGATGGTCGGGCCCTCCTCAGATAGAGGGCTAGGAATGGGTCCCTGCTGTTGAGAAGAAATAGAATCCATACAAGTATCAATGTGCATCACGTATGACTCGAAGAAGAAGAACCCTTTCCTTTATTAATCTTTTCGTATTTTCTATAGAGTCTCGAGGTACTGAAATTGGAGGAAATACAACTGGAATAGAAGGGGTGGCCTCATTATCACCCACAGCATTAGGAACTACGGCACCAGTATTGCACTATGGATCAGCATATGGATCACTGGTGGCATCAGTACCACCCTCTACAACTGGGGACGCGACGGCCTCAATACCGTCGGCTGGATCAACATCCTTGGTGGCATCAGTACCACCGTCATCATCGTCATGAGCGGCATCAGCATCGCTATCCTCCTCGTCTGGCGCTCATGCATCCTCGTGGTGTTGTCACTCAGACGAGGCACCGCCGACTGGCATCCTACCGCTCCTAAGTGTAACAAAGTTAGCATCAAATGTATATGAAGCAATATCGCCCAATAAGTCACTGGGAGTGGTAACCTCTGTGAACTGTACATGCTCAGGCGTTCTTTTTAGGTTGTTCGGGTTTGGCTCGATCTGAGCGGGTATGGCGGCCTTTCCCTTGATGATCTCTCTCATCTCCTGGCAGAACTCATCCATCTCCCACCTGAATGTGGCATGTTGATCAGAAAGAAGGCAGGCTAGATCATCGAGTGCTGGGTTCTCATAGACTGGCCCATGAGAACCGGACGAGTTGCCTCTCTGAAAGTGAGGCTGCTGCTGGGAAGGATGAGGAGGAAACTGAGAGTACTGCTGAGGCTGCTGCTGGTGCAGCCTCCACGGTTGTCCCTGCTGGTAGGGACGAGGACCCTACTGGTAGAGTTGTTGTTGTGGCTAGTGTGGGAACTGGAGCTGCTGCTGGGGCTGGCTGAACTGTCCACCCTGAGCTGGAGGCTGCTGCTGGGATGAGTCACCTCCGATCGACCACCTGAATCCGGGATGGTCTCGATAGATCCCTGGCTGCTAACAGTCGTACCAAATCCCCTTGACTTCCATCAACAGCTTCTGCTTGAAATGGGGTGGAGGAAGGACTGTCAGGGGCTGATCCTACTGGTACAACACCATCTGAGTGTCCTGAGATGGTGGTGGCTGAAGGTACTGGTGTTACGGCTGCTGGAACGGCTCTGCCTGGATATGGTGGACCTGTCTGTACTGGATGGAGGGCTGGGTCGAGCTGTTGCTGCTAGGGTCAGCCCATGACCTAAGACGGGGCTGAGAAGCCATCTGTGCCTCCTAGAGGCACATGATCTGGATCTTCAAGTCACTCAATGTCTGTGCCAACTGATCAATCTGTGTCATGCCCTGGCACTGCTTCTTCTCGATGATGTCGATGCGGTCCAGCTTCTCGCTGATGATGCCCATATCAACGACCGACGACTCTGCCTGTGCTACGGCTGCTGAATAGGTGGATGGACCATCATCGACTTATGCTATCCTTTGATAAGACATGGCATGGGGTAAGGGATTCCCCTGAGTATAGAGATGGGTTCTCGTCCATCTCCTCATATATGGCCAAGACATGGTCTTCATCCTTGGCGAAGTAGGACCCCCTCCCTCAAGATGCGTTCACGAGCCCCTGCAGCTCCGGTGTCAGCCCACAAAAGAAACTATGAACTAAATTGGGCTTGGAGATGTCATGGTGTGGACAACGGTCAATGAGCTCACGGAAGCAGTCCCATGCCTCATGGACTTGCTCATTGGGAAGCATGGAGAAATTATTGATGAGAGCTCAAGCTGCATTCGTCCGGCCGAGTGGATAGTACTTGTTCAAGTACTCGTTCTGGAGATGTTCCCACAAAGTGACATATCTCCCTAAATGCTTTAGCCAGTAGGTTGCTCTATCGACCAGGGAGAACGGAAAAGCCATCATCTTGATGGTGTCCTCATCCACGTATCTATCGTGGATCGTGCTGCAGATCATCTCAAATTCTTGCAAATGCAGATGCGGCTCCTCGGTGGCTAGCCCATGAAACTTGGGCATCAACTGAATCATCTGAGGGGGGAGCTTGAAATCTCCCAGGATCGTCGGAAGTTGAATCCAACGGTGTGTAAGAGTCGCACCAAGGTTGTGTAACTCTCTCATCGGCCTAGCTGGTCGGACTGGCTCCACTGGCTCATCTAGATGTCCTCCATCTCCTCCTCCAAACTCGGATATCTCTCCTCTACCGGCTCGGTTCTGCTCTCCTTGGTCAGCTCGCATATGGGCCATCTCTCTGCGTATATTAGCCATGAAAGCCCCACGATCTCTGATCTGTCTCTGCATCATCTCCAAGGAAGCTAACAGGGTGTTGTTGATGGCGCTCTAATCTAGAACATACGTGGTGGTCTGGGGTTGTCCATCTGTGTGCTCCTCACTGCTAGCCATCTCTTAGGTCTCTGCAAAGGCAAAAGATCCGAACTCAGTTGCTGTCAAATGAATGAATATCTTCTCCGGTCTCTGCTCGGGCACCTCGGTATTGGAAGAAGGGTGGTCAAGAGGGAACATGCGGAATCGAACTCGGGTTCGGAGAGAGGATATGGGCTCTCACAAACCGACCTAGATGAATAGGGTAGAGTGCTCGAGAGCGGTGCAACCAAGGGCTTCCTAAGGGACCTCCGTCCCATCATCGTGATCTCGAGAAAAAGGCGGATGGGATCCAGAAACAAACAAGATCAGCAAACAAACCCCTGATTCACCTACTCAACACTGAGAGTTGATGATCGTAAAGGTTTGGTATTTTATCTTGTTGATTTTATTTAGGTGAAAAATCAGTCTAGCAGGGCGATTAAGCGAGCTGGTAGTAACCCAATGCTCTCAGGAGACTGGCTCAATCCCGGAGCTAGATCTTTCCCAACCAGTACAAGTTGTGGACCGTTTACCAGCTACCCGATCAACTCACTATGTTAAGGATATCGCGGCCCGCTTTACCGAAGACCGGAGCGATCCTCACTAGAGAATGACTAACCCCAAGACCAGTAGTCTGATGAAAGTTCAGGTATGGCTCTAGCCTAGTGTGCGGGTCACTCTCTCGCACAAGCGGACCAAACAATGAGAGGATTGCTCTCCCAAGATAGATTATTAAGTCGAGTGTCTCTTAGGGTCAAGTTTATTTAGCAGTCCTAATTTTATGATTATCACTTTTTAGGTGTTTTTCAATAAACAAACAAATTCCTAACGAATTTTTCGATCTCCTGATTATTTAAAGTCCAGAAACAAGGGGGAGAAGTTGAAAAAGCCGATGCGCGATCAAACACGATGATGCATGCAAAGTAAGAGATGCGTACCTGTTGCCAGCACTCTACATGCAGGGTGATCTGCGCTTAAATTAAAAGACAAGAATAAAACTATCCTATATGATGCAAGAAGAAAACGGCCTTAGATGGGCAATTTCTACACGTGAAGAACTGTAGCTAACTGGTTAGAGAGAGAGGTCGGAGTCCAATCTTTGATGTCGATCAGTGTCTGCCACAACGGATCCTGTACGAACTATAGGTGTAGGCAAATAGTAAGGGATTGGACCTTAATCAATTATGTCACAGTCAAAGAAATCCCTAAATCTAAGGGCCAAATTATTTGAGAATTAAAATAAAAATAAAAGGCAAAAAAACAAAACCAGCAAAAATCGCGGTGATTCCCACGAGCACACCGGTGCTCGGCAAAACAGACCCTGATATGTCGTGTCCAACACTGTCTAAGGTCCTGTATTATTACAATTATAATAAAATGGCTGAAAATAGACTAGCTACTCTATCCTATATAACTGCGCTCCTCATGTCCTCCTGCTCCTCCTCGGGCACGGGTCCTCCAACCAAAAGCTGCAAAACTCCTCGAGCAGTCCCTCGCACAGAAAAGAGAAACATAAATAAGTCATAAATCAGTTATAATAGATAGAGGGTAAAAACGACAAAAAATAAGGCAAAAAGAAAAAGAAAGGAAAAGCTAAAAATCGACTACTAAGCCGTGCTTCTCGGCAACGGTGCCATTCTGATGGACGACCCCAGGCAACTCAGGTTAAGTAAAATCTAAGGTTGTTGCGACCCAAATTGCAATGCACGGTCAATCAAGAAAATTAAGATCACGAATAAAAACAATCAAAACACGAAATCGAAAGAAGCGATCTCCGCTATTTATTTAACCTGGTATAGCGACCATGGTCGAACACAAGGAGCACGAACTAAGCCAACAAAGTAGTCGATAAATCATAGAAAAATAATTATCTTTTTGGTTGACTTTTAATTTCAAATTTTTTTGATATTTTTTAATAAGAAAAAAATAAAAATAAGAAGGAAATCACACTACAATAATTTTTATTAAGGTTAAAAAGGCTCAAAAAATTAAATAAAAATATTTTTATATTTTTAAAACATGCAAGTGTTTTCGATGATTTTGTTTAATTTTTCAGATTTTTATATAATTTTATGAAAATAAAATAAAGTTAAAATATCAAAACAGTGTACTGCCTGAACTAGAAGGCAACTTTAAAATATCTTAAGTGTCCTAAACTTCATGATTGCAATTTTAGGATAAAAAATATGACAATATCTAACTATAGAAATTGAAAATTCATTTTTTTTATTTGTGTAGAATTTTTAATGATTTTTGTAAGATTTTTGGTATTTTGTGATTTTTAGGGGTTTTATAAAAGATAATGGAATCAAAATGCTACTGAAGTTAAAACAAGCCAAAACAAACATATAGGAATTTTTATAGAATTTTTAAGGTAATTTTTATATATTTTTGGTATTTTCTAATATAGACAGATACATTTTTATGGGTTTTTGATTTTTAGAAAATATCAAATAAAATCAAATTACATCACAAAAATTATAAAAAATATTATATATTAGCAGGAGCTACTGGTAATTTTTGGGGAATTTTGGAGTAGATTTGATAATTGTTTGATTTAAAACAAAGCACATAGATTGTAGGTACCTAATGCAAATATTCTTAGTTTCCAAACTAAATAATAACACGCACAAAAAGTCCGAGGGTATCAATGCAAAATTCCTAAGAAATAACGCACATGTTCAATAAATCGTTCACAGGGGCATAAGTGCAATTCCAGAATATATTTCATTCAAATATGAACCATAAAAAACTACAAGATAAAATGTGCAAAAACACCACAGGGCACGTACGCTCGCACACGTTTTCAGACAGGAAGGACTAAAGTGCAAATACTAGAAACCTTAGGGACGAAAATGCAAATAGTTCAAACTACAACTTTATTTAACAAACTAGAAAATAAAACATAAAAATTGCAAGGTAAATAATGCAATATACCCTAGCAGGCATGTACGGTGCGCGTGAGGGACATGTGGAGGCCGATGGCTGGGCGTGGACGTGCGACTCTGATGTGTAGGTGTCAGATCTGATGCCTCAGAAATGGTCGAGGACGTGGGGCGCAGATGCGTCAGAGCTGTGATCTAACGGCCTGAAAAGCCTGCTAATGTCGGCGTCGTGGATTCGATCTGGAAGAATAGGGGCCAATCCGACGGTGCTGAAGACGCCTGGAAGAGCAGGAGCGGGATGAACTTCACCAGATCCAAGGAGGTGATCCTCAACTCCGATGATCGATCGAGAGGCTAGGGAATGATTGTGGAGGTCTTCCGTGTTGACTAGACGGGTCTGATGGAGGAGCCACCGGGAGGATGCGCGTGGCAGTGAAGATGGCCTAGAGCAGCTCCGACGAACCCTCGGATGGATGAAACGAGGGGTTCTCAGTGCGCTAATACCTGTAAAGGAAAGCTAGGACTCGGGGTTGTGCTCTGGTCTGGGTTATTGAAGCTAAACACCAAAGAAGCGAAGGGGGGCGAAGTTTGATCTCCAACGAAGGTGGTAGAGGTGATCTCGGTCCTAATCTCGACCTGAAAATCGAGGCTACGAGTGATCAGGTTGCGATGCAAGATGGAGGGTGAGGGTGCGGGTCGATCTAAACGGATGGAGGTGGATGTCGAAGCTCCGACTAGCTGGTCGGAGCAGATGGAATTGCGGCAGCGATGAACGAAAGGATCGGATTGAACAGGACGATGGAGAAGGTATAAAGGATACCTGAAGAACTAGGAGTGCTCCCGAGCTTCAGGCGAAGGTGGATGACGGGGTAATGGCCTCAAACTCGATGCGAAAGGTGAGGGAGGCTGCTCGTGGCGGATCTTCAGCCACGAAGAGTAAGCGTCGCCTTCACTGCACCAAACCGAGCTCCGAGAGGTTGTCCAAGCAGCTGTCACTCAGTTGAAGGTGGCTAGGGGTCAAAATGGGAGCTAGGTACGAGCTCCTGCTCCAGGGAGGCGGATGAGAGACTTTATAGGGTTCCCAGGAGGCTGGAGGAATCGGGCAGGGGCACGCAACCGTAGGAAGATACGCGCCATCCTAGGGATCCGCGAGGGTGCTGGATCCAAGGAGAAACCACGAGCGAAGAATAGGGGTGAGGGGCTGCGTGACCCGATAGGGGAAATTCTAAGAAAAAGGTCCGAAGACGAGATCGGGTCGGGTCAAGCCCGAAAAGAGGGCGTTGACCTGGGTCAACAACGTGACATGGACCAATTAGCAAAATCGAATGTACAAAATACTTATAAATTAAATAAAAAATAATAAATGATTTTAAATCAAAAAGTGTATAAAATAAAAAAAAATGTTTGTTGTTTTTCAACCTATTTTTTGTGATTTTTATTTTTTTTTGAAAAATAAATTAGTCTTTATATAGTGTAGTGTATTATATACATGTATAATATACCTATGTATTTTGTACAATTATTTTTATTTTGTTATTTTTACACAAATACCCTAATTTTATAATTTATTTATTTACAACATACTTTTTGGAGTCCAAAATAATTTTTATTGTTTTTTTATTATTTATTTACAGGTATATAGAGAAGAAAGCATATATACATGTATTTTGTACAAGAGAGAGGTTTTTATTTTTATTTTTTTTATTTTCTGATTTTTGTTCTATTTTCAAGGATATATACAAGGAGGTAAAAAGAATATTTTATTTTTATTTTGTAAAAAATAATTATTTATTTACATAAATGATATGTACAATATAGAGTAGGCCATATCTCTCTCTACTTGTTTTATTTGGCGATCAGGCCAATGCTTGGCCTTCTCTTGGGGTTCGGGTCACTATGTATTTATTCTAAATACCTCCTTCCTTTTTCTTTTCCTTTATTATTTATTTTTGCACAAATACGTGCTAATTATGTACTTTTAACACATGCATGCTAAATGTTAACTTATTGTATTTACATCTATTTACATGATGCTTTGCCAAGATAATTAGCTAAAATAAAAGAATAAAGAGTGATGATCAGGGATTCAACATTAGGAAATTTTTTTATGTAGAACTTACTAAGAACCAAATAGTATTAACTTAATATCAGAATGGTATATAGGATTTATAATATAAAATTCAGGTTTATGGTAAAAAAGAACAAACAATTATGAATCAGTAGATATTTATGGTGTTATCACTAAAAAATGAGTTGTTAGTGCTTTCGGAAGAAGCACAAGATCATTGATCTAGTAAAAAAGGATTATTTTTGAATTGTATGAAATAATTAAAATATCTAAGAGATAAATGAAAAAACGATTGTCATTATATCATCTTCATATTTAGTTTATTAGTAGAAAAAATAGATATCAACATTCCTTTAGGAGAAATTTTCTTATACAAATTACAGTACCTGATTAAAATTTTTTTAATCAAAACTTATTTACATAAACTAAATGAGCAGCACAGATTTTGATTATGATGATGTCAGTGGAGATAGTGGCAAGGAAGTGGATGCATCTGAAGGTGCATTATCAAAAAGGAAGAACATTCAACCAAATAGAGATACAAAAAGATACGAAATTATTTTTGTTTTTTACATTATTTAGTATGATTTAAATGAGCAAAACTCCATTAAAAATATCAGAAAAGGGTTTTGTGAAGATGATTGAAAAAAGAAGAACAAAGATTGATTCTAACACTGACGGAGAGGATAATTCTTCTCAAAATTTTGGATGTAAGAGAAAAATAATACATTGATTAAGTAGTCTTCGATGAACAACAATTAAAAAATGATCCAAGGCTTATTTTACAAGCAAGGGATACGTCCAACATAGGTGTTTTATATATCACTCTGTGCAGTTCATTGATAGTCATCGTCCAACTCTGAAGCAACAAGCACTAGTTAACAAGACTGCCTATTCAAGACTTACTAATGTTGGGAGCACTGAAATCGAATGGAAAAATCTTCAGTGGATTGTAGAGCAATATCAAGGAGGCAGGAATTTAAGATTTGGGAATAAGATTTTAAGTTTTAGTGATGAAAACATTGGAGTCATACTTGGGATTCCTAATTCAAGGTACACAATTTCAGTGCGTGTAAAACATTTATAGTGGAGGAGCTATATAGCTAATGAGATGTTCGACAAAGGCATGATTTTCAACAGGCGTGAATTTGTTTGTGTATTGACTGGGCACTACCACTACGATGACGATAACTCAGTTGCTATTTATGACATGCTTAATACTATTAATGTTTTGCACATTTCTTTTTCCGAATTCAACATATTCCTTTCCAAAGAATCTTTTACACTATGTGGAGTCACTGAAAGATACAAGATTCTTTAATTGGTCTGATGCAGTTGCACGATTGATTCTATTTAACATGGATGATATCATTAATAGAATAAATCAGAGATGTCGAGGTGCAGCGCGTATTACCCTGGGATACCTTGCTGGATGTGTAGCTTGCCTCTATGTAAGTATTAACATATAACACGTGTTCATATACTTTAATAGATTATTCATAATTTCCTTGTAATAGGTATGGATGCTGGAGTACTGTTGCAAGGATATGGTCGTAAGCCGTGATCTTAGACCAAGAATCAGGAAGTGGTCCGGTTCAATAAAAGGTCTAACAAGACGATTGGTGTCCTTAACGAATTAATAGGTAATTCTACACATGCATTTAAAATATAAATAACAAAAGGTAATAAATTTCATTAATTTGTTGCATATTCATGTATAGATACATAGTTCAATGCAACATGGGAGAACAAAAATAGTGAGAATTGGACATGATGAATATGTTTTTCCATTTGAGAAGTTCACACTAAATGGATTCTCAACACAAAGACCAAATATTAAAATTGATACACCCATTCCCATGCTACAAGATGGTCCTTTGAAAAGAAGAAGACTTAAGAAATATCAAAAGTTTGAAATGATTGAATGGAGATGTTTAAGAAGCAGTAGAGTCGAGCTACCAAAAAACTTCAAAGAAAATGGCAAATGCGAGGAATATAAGGCAGAAGTTGAAGTTCTGACCAGGAAGGTATTAGAATTGAAAGGTTCAGGGTTGAGTGAGAAAATAACATAAATGGTTTCAAATAACAATGATCGTATAAGGAGCCTTGACGATGAGAATAAAATGTTGAGGGCATAGCTGGAATTAAAAGGGATTCAATGCGGAGAAAAGGACATACAAAGTTTTGCAGATGAGCAAGATATTTGCAAAGATGGTGCATCGATAGCCAAGAACGATGAGAATCAACATGAAAATTATGATCATGCTAACAACAACACTTTTGATAGCGAAAAGGAAAATTATAATGATCCTGCTTCCGTTGAAAAGAGAAATGATGATAATCGGTTTGACAATAATCGTCAAGGAAATGAGAATGACGATATTGGGGCAAAACCTGTCATTGAGAATTACACCATGGCCATGGATATTGAAAAAATAATAGAAAATCTAGAAGTTGATAACATACGTGTATAACGAATGTCCAAGCTTTGAACTTGGAATTGATCTTGAATTTGAACAAGCTGAGGAATTGGAAAAAAAACATAGCAAAGAAGCGAAAAAATAGAAATCCTCTATCAGTCCAAGCTCATTGGCAAAGAGGGTTAAAGTAAGGAGTGGAGCACGTCGTATTGGGTTTGAAAGTACAACAACAGTCGGGAAGAAAAAAAAGGATTCAAAGAAGAACATTTCAAGTCATATCATTGACAGCGAAGCAGAGGTTAGATTTAATCTTTATGTTGAAAAAAAATCTTTTACATTGTAATACTAACAAAATCTATATTTAATATTTATGTGATCCACCAACGGACTTTATTGGATACGATGACACCTTGGTGGAGGTTCGATTGAGAATTCAGGAATTTTTGAGAGATCCTGCCGACAAGTATTTATATTTTTTCCTTAAATTTTCAAAGCTTTTCTCTTAAAATATAATAAACTATAATATAATTATTCCTTTTTAAATTGAACGCAACCTACTTTTCACCTTTAAGAAGCTACTACAAGGGTCTTTAAATATATATCTTCTTATACGAAAGAATGATGGAGGATTCGTTATGTATCACTGAATTCTAATATTAAAAAAACTTCTTCATTCTTATTTTCTAATGAATTATAACTCGTTGCAGATTATTAACATGTTCATGGATATCTTAAGTCATTGGCATTGCAAAGACAACGAATCAGTTTCATAATTGTTCACTCCATTGTCCAAGATAGTTAAAATTATAATACATTAAGTAGAGGTTATTTTCATTGAAGTGATTATTGACTTTATCTATATTTATCAGCAATACTTCCTCAACAATGTCGAAGCTGGTACAGATGACGACTTTAAAAATTTAGAGAGACTATATAACATCAAAGAAGAAAGATTGTTAGGAATTTTAAAGATACTCATGGTGATTCACACCAGAAAACTACATCTTCTAGTAACTGATATTGCAGCAAAAAGCATGTCTCATTCAATTCCATGAGTGGAAACAAGCAACATAAAAAGGACCTCTTTAAATGGGTAAGGAAACAACATGCTTAAGATATTCGAAGTTCTATATTGCGTAAATTAACAATATATTAACAATAACACTTTTTAAATATGCAGATCGGTTGGATATCATAATATTTTGTAAATATAGTGGATGACTTCTTGATCCACTGGGAAACACTGTTGATGAATCTCTATTTCATCACCTTTATTCTATCATTTTGGCCTCAAAAACCCCAGCAAATGCATGTAAATAGCATCAATTTGTACATAATAGCATTCATTATTCATTTGTATCAATTGTATATAAAATAAGGTTTTTAATGCCAAAATTATAGAATAAAGAGAAGAAAAGAAAAAGGAATAAAATATTACAAATATTTTATGACCCTAACCCCGAGACCAAGGCCAGCATGGAATTGGTCGACAAGGAATAAAGTAGGGGGAGATAAGGGTCGATATACAATAAATACCTCATTTATTTATTCATCCATTTATGCATTTTTGACACCTATTTTATGCATAATTATTTATTCATCAAATAAAGAAACTGTGTTCATAAAAGTTGTAGATAATAATGTAAATAAAAATACAAAATTGAGTTTGTGTAAAAATAATACACAGTGTACATTTTATGCACATAATAAAAAGCCAAAATCTCAATTTCACAGACCCATATCTTGCAAATAACAACTCCAAATCACCCAAACTCACCTTTAATTGTATATAGCATTTCATAAACTATTTTATAAAATTGGTTTCATAAATTTTGGAGTCTATATGCAGAAGTTAGGTTTTTGGCCTTTCTTGTATAGAATACATGATTAAAATATTCATTATATTCACAAATCATTATTTTTATAAATTACTATTTTTTTTAAAATCTTGTAAATAATGTATATAATTCATATACACATTAGCTTTAGAATAAAACCAAAAAGAATTTGTAAAATAAAAATAAGTCTATGTAATATATAGGCAAAATACCTATGAGAAGGATGTTCATAAATAAAAAGAGAAAAGCATTCTTTAATTATTTCATTCTTTTATATTTTTATAATAATGTATATATTATATATATATATCATTAAAAATACCAAGCTAAAATAAAAACAAATAACATCCATTAAATAAATACAATGTGTATAATGTATAGGTAAAGTACCTATAAGTATACTTACATATACATAGACCTATTTATTTAAAAATACAAATAAACTTATAAAAATCAAACAAAAATATCTTTATATTCACAAAAATAAATTATAAATTTATAAAATAAGCCAAGAAAATAATAAAAGAAAATAAATAAATTAAAAATAAAATACCAAAAAACACATGTAAATACATACATATACACATTATTAAAATAAAATCATAATAAAACACCTCGTAAAATTCAATAAAAATCATAAACAAATACTAGATGAAATAATACACATTTTTTTATTTTTTAAGAAAAAATTAATAAAATCATTTAGGGCGTCAAATAAATCAATCTTCCTTCAGATTTGCTATTTTGTCTCGTAGCGGCTTACGTGGCCCAATGAGGCGCCGGCCAACGTTGACTCCCAGGTCAACTGTCCCATCCCTCGCCTGGAGATGAACTGTCTACTCCCCCGATTTCATGCCTTTTTCCCGGGCACACCATCCATCAATCGAGGATGCTTCCTTCACAAGAATTAATCCCTAATCATCCATGATGCCCGCCGATTCTTTGGATCAACCTAATACTCTCTAGATCATGCAATAATCGCCGGTCAATAAGGCCACTCGCCAATGTTTATAAATAAAAAGCTCCGCTTCCTTCCTCGAATTTGGCCACTTTTTATCCAATCTCAAGCCTTAATTCTAGTCCTAGGACATTCCTCGTGACAGGGGGAGTGAGCTGGTGCCTCGAATCGGCCGAAGAGAGGAGGATTTTGTCGCGGCGGAGCCCCGGCGTCCGCCCTGCTCCCTGGAGGCCCCCAGGTATAAGAGCTGCCCTTTTTATGCATTTTTAGTTAGCTTTTAATGTTAGCATTTCATTCCAGTAGTTAGATTAGTGGTTAGTTAATCACCCTAGCGTTAAAATCAAAAATCGAAGTTCGCCGGAGCTCCGCTCCGGCGACTTCTTCACCCTAAACCCCACTGTATCCGACCGCCTCGAGAATCCCATCTCGTTCCTCGTCGCCTTCTCCATCTATCGCACTCATCAGATCAACCCAGGACCCTTGGTCTTGGCGAATCAGGGCTCCACCTCCGCCGTTCGCTGGAGCCCCTCCGCCCACCTCCATCTTGCATCGCAGCTTCATAACCCCGGGTCGAGGAGATAGCTCTCTCGCCCGCGGTTCTTCCTGTGCAGGTACAACGAGGAATCGAGCCCTTCTGGGCTTGCTTTGACCCAGGAAGAGGTTCCTGGGGGTCCTCTTCTTCTCCGACCTCGCTCCATCGACTTGGACCTCCAGGAGCCGTCAAAGAACCGTCAGACGACGCGGAAGCTTCCCAGCTACGATCAGAGAGCTTCAGATGCACGGGAGGTGCCCGGAGGAGCACGAGCTACCCGATCGAAGCTCGCCGGGGGCGAGCTTCTTCCCAGTTCTTCCAGGTGCCTTCTGCACCGTTGGATCGAGAGGGGTGGCCCAAATTGAACGCCGACCGTTCGATGAAGATGTACATCCACCGTCAGATCAGCCAGGAGGTTCTAATCCTGTCCCTTCATCGCCGAACCGATGTCCGCTGTCCGATGGCCGCCACGTGGATAAGTGGCGCCTCCAGCGCCGCAGGATGAAAAGCTTTGATTAGGGGTAAATTTCATACCAAGCCCCTTACTTTTTGTATTTAGTATTTAATCCCAAAAATAAAAGTTTCAGTTGTAAATAAGTTGTAAAAATTGCAGTGGACCCCCTGATGTTTACATATTTACATTTTAGTCGCTCCGCGCCTCACGTGCAGCAACCACGTGAGGCGCGTGAAAATTTGCATCTAAACCCTGCCGGGTTCTTGTATTTATTAAATGGTCCTGAAAATAAGAGTTAAAGTGTATTTTTGTTGTAATTTTTTGCATGTATGCCCCTGCCAACTATTTTATTTGCAAAAATACCCCTGCCAGGCCATTTAATTTTTGAAGGCTTTGTCTATTTATTTTATGCTTCATATTAAATCGAAAAATCTTGCAAAAATAGACTTAAGCTCCTGTTTGGTCATGCTTGAACGCCATATTTTTAGTTTTGCATTTTGTTGCATTTTCGCATTTATTAAAAATCAAAAACATGTCTTTTATTCCCTGTCTAACTTATAAAATCCCAAAAAAATATAAAAATGCCTCGAAAAATTCCAAAAAAATTACTATGGTGTATCTTGACCTATATTAGTGTCAGTCCAAAAATCCCTAAAAACAACAAAAAGAAAACCTTAAAAATTCAAAAATATCCAAAAACTTCAAAAAAATATAAAAAATCAAAGAAAAACAGAAAAATATAAACTCAGGCCCTACTTATGCTATATTTTATTAGTGTTATTAGAAAATTAAGGTGGAAAATTTTTGAGGCTGTTAGCTATTTTTAATCTCTGTTTTTGTGACGGCCAGTACCTAGTCCACTGTTTGCTATTGTTTAGCTATTTTAAAATACTAAAAATGTTTGCAAAAATACCCAAAAATCATAAAAACAGTAAAAAGCCATGAAAATTCCAAAAAGATCCTTTTCCTGAATTTTTGACTATTTTTGAGTATTTTTGTGAATATTATAATACCCCTTTTATGTATATATATCTATATATACAAAAAAAGAAAAAAAAATATATATTATATATATAATTAGTAATATGTATTCTCATTAATCTTAATATAATATAAAAAAAGAAATAAAATATATATATATATATATTTATTATATACCTATATATATATACTACATGTATTATAAGCTACATGCTTACCCTCTATGTATATATATATAATTAATATATTTGTATTATATAAATAGATAGATATATAATACTTAATTATTATATTTTAATAATAATAAAAAATAATAATAATATATATATCTTTAAAAAAACCCACACAAGGATGACTGTGATTGAGACGTAGGCTATTGCATTTTGTGTTGCTCTCTGTGGTTCGACCTCTACATATTTGTCACTATACATTTTTATGGTAGAGTAAAATAAAGATTAATTCACATTTATTTTTGAGCTTGATTGTTGTATTCTTTGGATTGTGGGTTAATTGCTGATTAACACCGGTCTTCTTTGAGTGGTCGCCTCAGCGACAACACTTTTATATTTTTCATGGTGACCCTCATGGACTACCCCTGTTATCAGATGGCGCCGTTGCCGGGGAACAATGAGCATAGCCAAATTGATTTTTGTCATTCTTGTATAGAAATTTAGATTCATGATTCATTTTTGTGTGAGCAGCTATTGTTTTATTGCCATTAATCACCATGCTTCATTCCTTTATTTATTGTGATTAATTTATCTGCTCTATTTGATTAACTGAGTATGCTAATGCAATCTTTTTTGTAACTTTGATGCGAGGGACCGCCACGCTAGGATGGCTTCCTAGGAGGCCAAGGCAGCCGAGCTTGGAGGAGGATGGTCTTCTCTTCTCATGACCATCTGGAGAGCGCACCAAAGAAGCAAAGAGAGGGGCATTAGATAGGCTAGATATTTAGGAAAATTATTTTTGTAATTCATGGTGAGAGAGAGACTATTTTGGCATGTATATAAACAGGACTCTACTCTTCACAATGAGGTCCAGTGCCCAGGTGATTGTTCACCTGGGGGCCTCATCGCGGTTTTTTTCGAGTTTTCATCGCCTTCCTTTATTTTGTTTCCCGCAGTTTTGAGCTTTCCGCCTTTCTTTTACTTTGTTTTGTGTGCTTGGAACCCCTAGATATAGGTTGCTTGACTCGGTAGCTAGGTCCAAACATTAATAAGAATGCATGTTCCTATAGTCTACTTCGATTGGATCTAGTCAAACTCAAACAAGTTGTAAATTTGTCTCTTAGCCCTCTGTGCCGTAGCGAACCCTGTAAAGCGCTTTCTCCTACCCTCAATTTGTTGAGCAGAGGAGGGGTGAGCCAAGACCGGACTCTCTTGGGCTAGAGACAAATAAGCAACTTATGGTTCTTCACGCTAATAGCAGCTTATGTTTAGGACGATTTTGTGCCTTGCATACCGACATATAGATAGGTTTAAAAATTCTGTTTTGCATACCACATGGAGAGAGCTGGGATGCACTGTAAGTCTTCTAACTCAGCATGCATCATTCGGTTCAATGGTGAGATTTCCATCATGGAACCACTTGCACGGTTTTTCTGCTATCTCCCTCTGATTTTGAGCACCTAGGACTTAAATGAAAATCTACAAAAACGATTAGGCGCTGGTATGAGAACAGATCCAAAAAAAAGTGAAAACCAAAAAAAATTAAAACCAGGGGACTGCTAAATAAACTTTGACCTTAATTAAAATCTGTAATGGACTATCATTGTACCGGGTTCATAAAGCCCTCATTATTTTCAGGTACTTGGAGGGGGACCAAAACCCTACTCCCTTGAGCGAGTACGACCCCTAAGGATAGAAAAGCCCAAAACCCAGTCTGCAACTGCCTTGTGTATCGCCTGGATTTCCGAAGTAATGGCGCTTCTATCGTACGTAGGCGAGTAGGACTTGGTCACCAATGGTGACTCTCTGTTGTGAGAGCATCGACCCTGTCCGAAGTATTGAGCATAGGCCACGCCTTCACGGGGGTGTCTGTCTCATCGACCTGCGTCCGAGTAGGTTCTTGCACGATCACGGGTGATTCCGTTGCGAGCGAGAACCGAAGTATTGGTTTCGCCTATCGGCTTCCTCTCTCTTTTCTTTGGCTGAGTAGGGATCCAGGAAGGGTTACAAGGACTCCAAAAAGTACAGACTACAGGTTACACAGGAGGAGGACAAGTACGGGATACTCTTCCGGCAGTACTCTCTCTCCTATAGGGTAGCGTACTAAGGACTTGTTATAAGATATGCCTGAAAATCACAACTCTAAAAATGAAAAGATAATAAATAGCCGAGCTTTCACGGCTTCACATAGCGTGAGTTGGTGAACCCGATTTTGTCTTGTGTTTGTATGGATCTAGATTAAGGTTCAAAGATCAAAGTCTCGCGCTTTTGCGCAAATTTTGATTATGTCTTTCTTTGACCACCCCGCTCAACCGAGCCTTTCTACTGTTTTACACTCCTTTTGTTCCTCGTTGACCATCGTATCATTCTTCCAAAATCCGACATTCTCTTGTGCTCCGCGAAGTTGATCCATGGATGGTCTCGTCGGGACCATGCCGACACCTACATCGATTCCATGGACTCAACCTCGCCAATAATTTCGAGGCGATTCCCGAGAACCCGATCCGGACTTTGCGGATCGATCTCCAGACTCCTCGTTTTCTACCTTTCTCTTGGCCACCCAATAAACCGGGATCACTTTTGCCCCGCTATCGTCGTTGTGAATGGGAGTCGATTACAGTCTACATCAGTTTTCCATTCACAACATGCTGGGGTTGACCTGAATTCCAGCTTCATCACGGCAGCTGAGCATTAATTGCAAGTGATCTGATTCGGACCATCTCATTATGTAGATAGAAGACAGTGCGAGCCCTGGAGGCTACTCCGGAGTTCATTTCGTCCGACTCAGACCCTGACATGGCGCCAGGAGGAAAGGGAAAGGGTCAGCAGCCACCCACACCAGAGGGACAGGTGCCAGATCAGAACCAAGTCAATGCACAGTTACTGGCATCTATCCAGGCTATCCAGCAGCAGCTGACTGAGCAGGCCCTTACGCAGACCGCTTTCCAGGACATGTTGAATGATATGATAAACCGTAACGACGGAGGAGGAGGCCGAGGCAGAGGAGGCAGGGGAGGAGGAGGTGGAGGAGGAGACGGTGGTGATGACCCCAATGATGATCCTGAATTCCCACCACCGCCGAAACCGACACTAAAAGAAACATACAATCCGGGAGACAGCCAGATGACCGAGTGAATTCTCATTCCACCGGTACACGCTCACTTTGAGCTGAAGCCCCAATTCATAGCCCTTCTCCCTGCATTCCATGGCAACACCAATGAAGAGCCGTACATTCACCTGCAGCAATTCTCCCGCATTTGCCGCACCACCCATTATCCGAATGTCCCCCTGGACATTGTCAAGATGACGGCTTTCCCCTTCAGTCTACAGGATAAGGCCCTTTATTGGGTCAATCACATGGGAAAGGTCGTGACGACCTGGGAGGAGTTGAAGTCTGTCTTCCTGCACAAGTACTACCCTCTCGGTCGGCTCAACTAGATGCGAGCCCGTATTAGCAATTTCTCCCAAGGGGCACATGAGTCCGTACATGAGGCATGGGAGAGATTCACTGATCTGCAGGAGAAGTGTCCCCACCATGAGATCCCTAAAACCAGCCTGGTCCAGCATTTCTTTGGGGAACTCAATATTGAAAGTCAAAGGCTCGTAGACGCAGCATGTGGGGGCTCCCACTTCAACAAGGATGAAGATGTTGTATGGCAAATTTTCGAAGAAATGGCCGAAGGAGAGGCCGCCCTCTCTTCATCCAAGGCATACCAGAAGCAGCCCCAGATCCTCCAGAAACAAGTTCACATGGCTGCATCAAAAGAAGCAGAGAGAGATGAGAGCTCCAACCTCAGCATCATCGGGGGCCATCTCTCTAAGGTCGACATAATCGAGAAGCGGTCACAGGACCTTGAGAAACTCGCTGTGATCGAGAAAAGGACCCAGAACCTGGATAAGCTCGATCAGATCAACAAGAACCTCGAGCTGTTGGTTGGTACGATCAACTCTGTCCAGTCGGCTACACCATCAGACGCTCCCGCTGAGAGGAAGGATGAGCCGCAACCGCAGCATCAGCCTCAGCCGAGCCAGCAGCCACCGGCAGTCCAGCACGTGTACTACGTGCAGGCGCCCGACCAGGGCCCGCCGCAGCAGCAGATGGTCGTTTATCAGCCAGAGTTCCTTTCCATGCCTGATCCAGTTTTCCCACCACCACCCCTGATCCAAGAAGTTAACGGGGTATGGACGAATGATGCACAGCCGACCCGTCCTCAGGGACAACTCCAGGGTCAGCAATTTGCCAACCGGCAGTACCACCAACCTCAGGGTGGTCGTTTTGGCCAAACCTCTCAACCTCACCAACAACACCAGCAGCCTCCTCAGTTCGCACACCAATGGAGGCAGAACTTTCCGTATCAGCAGCAGCCGCAGTATCGCCATCCACAGCCGTATCACTAATACGCGGCTGCTCAACCTCAACCATACCAGCAGTATCCACCTCCGTCCTACCAGCAACTTCAACTTCCTGCTCCACCACAGCAACACCACCAGCAGCCTCCCCACCCATCTAACCAACAGCAGCGTGGTCTGCACGCTGCATCTTCTGATGTGCCCTCAGCTAATCCCACCATGGAGTGTCTAGCCCAGCTTGTCCAAGGGCTGGCGGAGATGACCAAGCGGCTTGATGACCTGACCGCCACTCGCACTACCATTCCGGCGCAGGTCGAAGCCAACCCCAACAATTTCAATAAGAAGGAGCAGGTAGAATATGATGTCCAGTCCGCGTGTGATAATGATATTACTGTTTATTCTAATGCTGTTACTCTCAGGAGCGGTAGGGCCTTGCCTCCGCCTGCTACCAGATATGGGGTGAATAAAGAAACAGGTGGATCGTCATCCTCCACATCAGCCGTACCAGCTCCAGGGGCGGGTGAGGAGGAAGAGGAAGGAGAAGCCAGTCCAGCCGTCGTGCCATGTCATCAGCCTCGGCCAAAAACACAAAAAAATCAGCAAAAACAAAAACAACAAAAAGAAGCATGTAGCAGAAGTGAAGCCGCGCCAGCTTTGGAGGAGCCGCCACCAGCAGCCGATCCCGTACCAGCCGATGGAGCCAATGCTACCCTTTTTGATCGCCCAGCAGCACCAGCATATTTAGATCCAGCTTGTACTCCTTTTTGTAGTCCGGATGTGCAACATTCTATGGGCGATGATTTTGATGTAAATAAGAACTCTAATTCTCCTGCCAGTAATGTGAATATTCCTTTTCCGCATGCAATACAAAAATCCAAAAAAATTGCAAAAAGAAAAACTGCATTGTCTGATCCAGGTGTCGTGGACATTTTGGATAAATTGACTGTTGAGATTCCATTGCTGAAGGCCGTGGAATACATGCCAGCTGTGAAGAAAGGATTGAAAGAGGCATGTACTAACAGGCGTCGCCCAGCGCAAGATAACAGACGCCGAGAGGTAGAAAAGCACGTCCTATCCATGGCTACAGTTGCAGCTATCACCAACCTCCCCCAGAAAAAGCCAGATACAGGAGCACCTCTGATCAGTTGTGTGATTTTCAATCAGGTCTTCGAGCGTACTCTTCTTGACAGTGGTTCTTCCATCAACCTTCTGCCCTCGTCCATAATGCAAGAATTCGGGCTGGGACCGTGATTTAGCCGAATCTCACGAGGGTCTAAAGTGATGTCTCACACAAGGCGGAGACGACCGTCGCTGTTGCGACCCTCAAATGAAATCCGGACTAAAGTCAACAAATAACCCACAAGCAAATCAAGGAATGAAAAACAGGTGTGAGTTAAGATTTATTTTTAACTCTGCACAAAAGATGTAAAGGGCAAGTATGCAGAGAGTTCGAACACAGGGAGCAAACAGTGTAATTCAAGCAAATGAATGCACAAGTGTGTGAGTGTGAAGTGTCTACACTAAGCAAACAACTACAATTTTTTTTTGTGGGTTTTTAATTTTTAATTTTTTTTTTTTTAATTTTTAATTTTGTATTTTGATTTTTGATTTTCTGATTTTTATATTTTATATTTTATATTTTTTTTTCTTTTTCAATATTGGAAAGTAAAGGCAATATAATGAAAGGCAATGTAGAATATTTATAAAAATGCACAAAAATACTCAAAAATTCAGAAATAAAATGTTTTTGGTATTTTTAAAGTTTTTTACTGTTTTTGTGATTTTTGGGGATTTTTCTAGGTGTTTTTGGTATTTTTGAAGGCTGAAATAAGAGAAAACAGTGCAAACAAGGCTGGCTGTGAGTAAAATGTAATTTAAAAATAGCAACCAGTAGCAAAAATATTTCACACTATTTTTCTAGTAAAAGTAACAAAATAAGGAAGAAACAGAAGCTGAGTTTCCAATTTTTGGGTTTTTCTACTATTTTTTATATTTTTTTGAAGTTTTTGAGTGTTTTTAATTTTTTAGTGTTTTTCTTTTGAGATTTTTAGTGGTTTTTGGACTGACACTAAAAGAGGATAAAATAGACACTACGTGAATTTTTTGGAATTTTTAGAGGTGTTTTGATATTTTTTTGGTATTTTCTAAGGTAGACAGTAGGAAAAAGACATGTTTTTGATTTTTTATAAATAATTAAAAGTGGTAAAATTGAAAACTAAAAATAGGGCGTCAAAATATAGGACAACAGGAGCTTAACCCTATTTTTGTGGAAATTTTGGAGTTAAAATGATGCTTTAATTAATTAGAACAAGTCTCCAATCATCAAACAGTGCTGGCAAGGGCATAAGTGCAAATATGGAAACATACAGGGGCATGCACGCAAAATTTCCACAAAATATTACTCTGAAACTTGCATTTACTGGACTAAACACAAATATCCAAACGCGCAAGGGTATATGTGCAATTTACCCACAGGACGCGTGACTTGCACGCGCCTGGGAGGGGTATATTTGCAATATTACGAAGCTCAGGGGGGTTTAATGCAATTTTTCCAAAATTTTACAACTTAACAGAAATGTTCAAGGACTAAAACGAAATAAATAAACCCCAGGGGGGTCCCTGCAAAATGCCCACCCCCTCACGTGTACAGGGCACGTGAGGTGACGTGGCGAGGACCCAAACGCAAATATGGAAAGTATAGGGGCTGTTTTGCAAATATTACAAAATATTTTAAACTGCAGACGAAAGTTTATAGACTAAATATTAAATACAAAAAAACGCGAGGGTTGGGGTGCAAAATACCCTCGGCGCGCGATCCAACGGCGATGAAGAGGCCACTTGACACGTGGCACGATCTGGACGGCCGATGACGCTTCGCTGTGGACGTCTGAGATTAGATCTCTGGCGAGATCGACGGTGGCTGAGTGCTGGTGATCGGACGGCCCACGTTCTATCTGGAACTGCGGCTCGATCGAACGGTGGAGAAGCAAGGAGGAAGAACGGGGAAGAAGGCCGGCGGAGGCGAACTTCCCCGACTCCGATCTCGCTCCTTCGGCGGTGGATGGGCTCCAAAATGGAGCTGCAGCTTCCTGGAAGGTCCTTCTACTGACTGGACGGCTCGGATTCGCCGGAGGGGCGTCGAGATGCGGGCGCGAAGGCGGCGGAGCTTCACGCTCCAGGTATCTCCGGCGAGGACTCAAAATGGCCCTCCAGATGCGTTGACTGCGCGTGGACCTGCAAAACAAGGTGAGAGGGTCCAGGGCAAGTTGCCTGGACCCCGCGGTGGCGACGAAATGGTGCGGAACGAAGGATGGGATCTCGGCCGGAGTTGCGCTCCGGCGAGGATGGTGGATCGGGCGATACAGGCGATAAGACCTCGAATTTTTTTGGGGTTTTTGATCCTAAGACTAAGACTAAGCTAATGCGCGAAAAGGAAAGGGGTGAAATGGCATCCTCGACGGTGTAGACCGGAGAGAAGGTTACCTCGACCGGCGAGCTTGCGGGAGGTGGTGGAAGCGCCTCCGACTTCCTCTGCTATGGCTGAGTGGATGCTGCTGAAGCTGTCACCTCCAGGAAGACTTAGAGCACTAGCGGAGCGAGGAAGGGTGGACCGAAGGTGTTCAAACTTGGGGAGGAAGATGGGGGGTTGGTTAAGTAGGTGGCGATGGCGTCTCCTGGAAGCGAGGCTCACGCGCGAATGATGAAGATCTGGCGTGATTTGAAGAGATGGCGTGGGAGAGGGATGATCAGAGATGAATTCCCAAGAAGGGATCGAGGCGTGAGGATGGACGGATCGAGCTTGGAAATTGGGTGAAATCGGGCTGTCAGAAGGTGGCAGGCGTTGGTCGGGGGAGTTGACCGAGGTCAACTCCAGACCGCACCTGGTTGGTCCACGTGGACCAACCAGGAGAAAGAGAATAAAAAATGTTTTATTAATTCATTTAAAAATAGAAATAAATCGAATTTAATTAAAGTTATAAAATGAAATTATTTGTTATTTTATGTAGTATTTTATTATGATTTTTATTTATTTTTATGACACATATTTCTACAAGTTCACTTTTTAGCCTTATATAGGTATATTACCTATGTATTTTAATACTTTTATTTTTATTTTATATTTTTAATTTATTTATTTGTGTTTATTATTTTCTAAAATTATAGGATACTTTTATCTACACAAATATATTTTTATTTTATTTTTATGATATGTTTTGTATATTTAATAAAATACAAGTATATTTTACATAGGTATGTCTATAGGTAAAGTACCTATGTATTTTATTTTTAAGTATTTTATTTTTGTTTCTATTTAGGTTTTTATTCTTATTTTAATGTACATAATTATTATAAGTATTATTTACAACATTATAGAAATATAAAATTGCATAAGTAATGAATAAATAATAAATTGAATATTTTATTCAGTACAAGGGTACAATGAGGGTCCAAAACTCAACTTTCAAACCGTAGCTCCGCCAAATGCGAAACCACCACCATTAGATAGTTTATTTTATTCTATATACAATTAAAGGTGAGTATGCTGCATTTGGAGTTTTTATTTGTGAGATACGGGTCTGGGAAGTTGGCATTTTGGATTCTTATTCAGACCATATCTTTTTGTCTGTACATTCTTTTCCTGTGAAATCAATTTTGTATTTTTCTTTATTAATTTATCTACAACTTTTGTGTACAAAGTTTCTTTATTTTATGTACAAAAAGTGGAACCAAAAATAGGTCCCAAAATGAAGAAAGAATGAATGGAAAAATATAGGTATTTTATCTGTGTATCTGACCTTATCTCCCCCTACTTTATTCCTTGTCGACCCATTCATCAAGATGCCTAGGTCTCGGGGGTTTGGGTCATAAAATATTTACAATATTTTATTCTTTTTCTTTTCTTTATTTATTCTACAATTTTGGCCTTAATTACAGTATTTTATACACTATTGTGATGCACATGCATGGATGCTAAGATGGTTGATTTAAGGCTATTTACAGGCATTTGCTAGGGTTTTAAGTGCCAAAATGATAGAATAAAGATGATGAAATGTGGCTTCATCAGACCGCTCAAGCAGACACGAATGATCCTTCAGTTCGCTGACCGATCCGTTAAGCGGCCCCGAGGTTTGTTGGAAGACGTGATAGTTACCGTGCAGGAGATGAAATTCCCCAGCTGACTTTGTAGTCCTTGATATGGACTCTCCTGCACCACTGCTCCAGACTCCTATCATCCTTGGCAGACCATTTCTCCGTACTTCAGGTGCCGTGGTTGATTACGGGTCTGGAAAGATCACTTTCAGCTCGAACACCCAGCAAATTACGATCAACATGAACAAGGAGCAGAATGCCACAACTGATGAGAGTCAAGCAGCACCAGAAGCAGAATGTGATTTGATTGCAGAAATCAGAGACTCAGAGTTATCGCTGGACGATCCATGGACCCGAGAAATCCTCACTCTTGAGGAGGACTTGGAAAGCACAGTCATCATAAGCTTCGATGATTTGTGGGAGACAGATTCTCAGATGTAGGCGCATCTTCTTGAGCATTCACTCCAGACCGAACATGATCAGCTCACCACAGAACCGTTCGGTACATCACTGGGAACTCAACAGGATGTTGAGGATGGTAACAATCTCAAAGTACATCCCACCACCAGCATGGTATCAGAAGTGACCGATAAAGTGGACAGACTGAAACCAGAACTCAAGCCACTTCCTGCAGGCCTGAAGTATGCTTTCCTTACGGGTGAAGAACACATGTATCCAGTCATCATCATCAGCAGGCTGAATCTGGATCAAGAATCTCGACTTCTCGAGATTCTAGAAAAGAACCGCAAGGCACTTGGTTGGAGCGTATCAGACCTCCGAGGGATAAATCCAGCTCTGTGCTCACACCATATCTATCTAGAAGACGATGCCAAGCCGTCCCGCGAATTTCAGAGAAGGCTGAACCCTAACCTTCGGGACGTGGTCATGAAAGAAATCACAAAATGGTGTGAAGCAGGCTTCATCTATCCCATCTCCGATTCAAAATGGGTAAGCCCCTTGCATGTAGTTCCCAAGAAATCCGGGCTTACCCGTGGTCACAAATGAAAAAGGAGAGGAAATTTCAACTCGGGTACCGACATCCTGGCGGGTGTGTGTTGACTACCGCCGTCTTAATACAGCAACCAAGAAGGACCACTTCCCCTTGCCATTTATTGATCAAGTATTGGAGAGATTAGCAGGCAAGGAGTTCTTCTGCTTCCTGGATGGGTACTCCGGGTACAACCAAGTGGCGATCGCCCCTGAGGATCAAGAGAAGACTACCTTCACTTGCCCGTTCGGTACCTACGCCTTCAAGAGGATGCCCTTTGGATTATGCAATGCACCCGCAACCTTCCAAAGATGCATGCTAGCTGTATTCGCCGAAAGGGTAGGCAGATTTCTCGAGGTGTTCATGATGATTTCTCTGTCTATGGTGATAGTTTCGATTCTTGCCTCGAGCACCTGGACAGAGTGCTTCAGAAATGCCGGGAAGTCAATTTAGTGCTCTCATGGGAAAAGAGCCACTTTATGGTCACAGAGGGTATTGTGCTGGGCCATGTCGTTTCCAAACGTGGCATGGAAGTCGACCCAGCCAAGGTGGATGTCATTTCAAACCTTCAACCACCTCAGTCAGTAAAGAATGTGAGGTCATTCCTGGGGCATGTGGGATTTTACAGACGATTTATCAAGGATTTCAGCCGCATTGCCCGACCTCTAACAGAACTCTTGTGCAAGGAGACGGAGTTCATTGTTGATCAGTCGGTTCTCCTTGCTTTCAATCAATTGAAGGAGCTTATCACTCAGGCTCCAATCTTACAGCCTCCCGACTGGACTCTTCCATTTGAAATAATGACCGATGCGTCAGATTTTGCAGTCGGAGCTGTTCTAGGGCAGAGGAAAGACAAGGCGCCCTATGCCATTCACTATGCCAGCAGAACGTTAGATGAAGCTCAAAGAAATTATACAGTGACAGAGAAAGAACTGCTGGCTGTGGTTTTCGCCTTAGAGAAGTTCAGATCCTATTTGTTGGGGTCGAAGGGTCACTATCTTCACGGACCACTCTGCTATTCGGTACCTACAGCAGAAGAAGGATGCCAAGCCCAGACTGATTCGTTGGATCCTTCTCCTCCAGGAATTCGATCTGGAAATCAAAGACAAACCTGGAGTTCAGAATGTGGTAGCAAGATCACCTCTCCAGAATAGAGCAGCATGACTCTCCTCTAAGCAATGCACCTATCACAGAAACCTTCCCTG
Source organism: Ottelia alismoides (assembly GCA_037367405.1). Taxonomy (NCBI): domain Eukaryota; kingdom Viridiplantae; phylum Streptophyta; class Magnoliopsida; order Alismatales; family Hydrocharitaceae; genus Ottelia; species Ottelia alismoides. Next base: position 186,698 of record JAZKJV010005232.1, read on the forward strand.
ACGAAGCTATCTTAGCCGTGGATGCTCTCCCTTGGTATGCTGACATCGTCAATTACCTCGCCTCGGGGGTTATACCTTCGGATTGGACGAAGAATCAAAAGAACAAATTCATGTCGACCATCCGCTTTTACCAGTGGGAAGATCCCCTTCTATTCAGAGAAGGAGCAGATTGTATTTGGCGCAGGTGCATTCCTCAGACGGAGCAATCTAGTGTCCTCGAGCATTGTCATTCGCTCGAATCTGGTGGGCACCACTCTGGAGATCGTACGGCAGCCAAAGTATTACAGTGTGGCCTCTGGTGGCCCACTTTATTCAAGGATGCAGCAGAATTTGTTAGAAGATGTATTGACTGTCAGCGACTGAAAGGGACACTCACTGCCAAAGACTCAATGCCTCTGAAAATCATTCAGATAGCAGATGTTTTCGATGCATGGGGAATTGACTTCATGGGACCTTTCCCTAACAGTCAAGGTTTTGAGCACATCCTTCTTGCCGTAGATTACGTGAGTCGTTGGGTTGAAGCTATCCCCGCCCGAGCCGCCGACAGCAAAACAGTTTGCCAGTTTCTGAAGAAGAACATCATTTCGCGGTTTGGGATACCAAAGATTCTCATCTCCGACGGGGGTAGCCATTTCATCAACAAAGAGGTCAAGAAGTTAACGAAGGAGTACGGCATCGATCACCGTGTCGCGTCTCCTTATCATCCGCAGACCAATGGCATGGCGGAGTTATCCAATAGAGAAATCAAGACCATATTGCAGAAACTTGTTAGGCCAAACAGAAAAGACTGGTCTCAACTCTTGGACTCAGCTCTTTGGGCTTACCGTACGGCCTACAAGTCTCCCTTGGGCATGTCGCCCTACCGTCTTGTATATGGAAAACCATGCCATCTGCCCGTGGAATTAATTCACAAATCCCTTTGGGCAATTAGTAATTGTAACTTGGACTCACGAAAAGGTGGTCAGAAGAGAAAGGACGATCTGAACAGGCTCTTGGAATTCCGAGACTGCGCATACGATAACACCTTGATGTACAAGGAGAAGGTGAAACGCTGGCATGACCGGCACATCAGACGAAAGACCTTCGATGTTGGGCAGAAAGTGTGGTTGTTTGATGCAAAGTTGCCGATATTCCCAGGTAAATTAAAAAGTAAGTGGACAGGGCCATTCCGAATATGTGAAGTGCGTGACAACGGAAGCATCGCGATATCAGAATTGTCCCCTGACGCACAGCCTTTCGTCGTCAATGGCCAATTATTGAAGCCTTACTTGGAACCTGATGCATTCTTGGCCATTGTTGACTCTATTCAACTAGTGCACAACGATGACATCTCCACAGCACCTGCAGCACCAAAAGATTCAGACGATGTACTCCAACCACTATTTCTCTGATTTTCTTCTTTTCTTCTTTTCCTTTTCGCTTTTCTTTTTCTATCTAAAAGGTGCCGCCTTTGTAGACAGTTTTCTATACTTAGGACGTACTTTGTCCTAAGTATAGGGGGATGTGCACCTAGAGTTTTTGATTTCAGTTCGATCTTCTCCATTGTCTCCTCTTCTATACTTAGGAGTATCTTACCCTAAGTATAGGGGGAGACAATCTGAGTACGATCAATATATTCCCACCCTTGACCCTCCCCGCTATTTGTACAGTCTGCTATACTTAGGATTCTTTGATCCTAAGTATAGGGGGGACGGTCAACTTCTCATTCATTCATTTCTTTCATATTTATTCTTTAGATCTGTCTATACTCAGTACGAGTTATGTCTTTGCTTTTTCCTTTCGATCTATGAGGACATAGCTCAAGCTAAGTATAGGGGGGTCGTATATACCGTGTATATACTAAAAGCCATAACTCATACTGAAAAATAAAATATCACTACAACACAAAATAAAATGTAAAAAGTAGCTTTATAATAATGAAAGATGATTGTGAGTTCCTCAGACTCATTGTAATTATACTGACTAGTAAGTCAGAAAAGTGTTTTGTACGAAACGTTTTCCTTTGAAAAAAATCTTGTGAAAGTTGTTTGAAAATAGCGTGAAAAAGTATTCAACGATTGAAAAATTAGTTTGCGTGTAAAACCTATTTTCTTTGAGTGAAAGCAAAAACTTTGTGAAAATTAGTGTGCAAATGATTGTGAAAAGTTGATTGTCAAAGGTGTTTTGAAAAATCTATCTATGTTGTGTAAAACATTTGTAAAAGGATTTTCAAATACGTGTACATGTTGCAAAAATTATTTTGGACTAGAGTTTTCAAAAACCCTTGTGAAAATGATTCTCGAGTAAGTCTGAGGAATCCGCACAAAAGTCTCTCATTTGTAAATAAGGAATAAGTCAAATAAAGTTTATAAGAACGGGAACCATATTATACGTCAAATACAATTTTTCTTCTTTGGTATCTACTGATTAATAAATCAGATACCTATACAGTATGATTTGAAAAATAGTGTGACCAGTTTTGAAAAATTTGATGTGAAATGATTTCAAATGCGTGAAACTGTGTTGATTGCAAAACTTTTCTTTGTGTGAAAGAAAGAATTTCAAAAACCTATGTGCAAATGTTTTGAGAAATGATTGTCAAACTTATTGTGAAAATTGTATATATATACATATAGTGTGAAAAATCTTTGCAAAAATAGTTTTCAAATGTGTGTAAAGGATTGCAAAAATTATCGTGTACTATAGTTTGCAAAATTATTTTCAAAAAGCTAATAAGAACACCATTTCAGATACTAGTAAATCAGAAACAAGACACATACAATTCTTTCTGGACATACTTCAATAAACTATTTCATTCACACCTGTAAAGTTGCTAAAAATTCCTAAATTTTGAAAATAAAGCAGCACGCGTGTGTAAATAAGTATACATACTTTTTAAATATTTTCAGTTCGTACTTCCTGTGCAGAAATTCTTTTTGTAAAAACATTCTTTGATCCTTTCAAATTTTTGTGAAAAATTGCATCATTCATTGTGCATAGCATAAGCATACCATTCATATTCTTTTTGAGTGAAGCTTGATGATTGAATCAGTCTAAGAAAGTCTCAAATTGGAGCTCGGTTAGACCTTACCGCACCTAATTGCACCGGAACCTTATGGGAACTAGGTTTAAGGTGCCTCAGGTCTATACAGACTTAATTCTTTGAGAAATCAGGGCTGGGTTCAAGTCACCTCAGTGGACTAACTAGAACTTTTCAAGACACGCGTATGACTCTTGCCGACCGTGATCTAACTTGGACACCTGCACCTTTCACTTGGCTCAACTCAGTTGGAGTGGTGAGGGGGTTGGATTTGCCAGTCTGAGACGCACACGGGTGGAAACATTCGTCCTCGTCTAGGGAGGGAAGTGCACCCCAACCGGATCCAATAGCAATGAGGTCTAAAGACAGGAGATTGTGGGTTGCGATAAAGCTTCAAAAGAGGGAGAGTCTACTGGCTCAAGAGGAAAAAACTCCTTATGTAAATGTTGCTGTGAATAGTATGTTGAAAAAAAAACGGTCAGGCATGTACAAAAATAAAATGCCTGCAAAGTATGTACAAAGTCAATAAGCAAGCTTGAGCTCCAAAGTCAAATATGTAAGCCTGCAGCTGGATGACTTGACTACACTGGTCTTGCATCCCGGGATAGGTAGCTACACTGGCTACCGTCCATTCTTCTCTTCACCCCCTCCTCTAGAGCTGGTTGCCACTTGAACTTAGAAGGGAATACCCTGCTCCTCGAGGAAAGAGCTGTTGGATTGGGGAATCATTGGGTTGTCATTCTGGAGAAGTCAGTTCCTTTATCATTTCAGTTGGGGAGAGCCACTATCACTTACATCGTACAAGTCAGCTTCATAGTTATAAGAGTTTGCGTATGATGTAGACTAGTTCTGACCCGGCTATTGAGGTGGGTTGAACCGAGTTCTGTGATTACCGAAGGCTGTTGTTCTTTAGAGCTGGTTCCCGACTAGGTTCCACACACCTTCACACCCAAGGTCTGACAGAAGCTCCAAATTCAGATTTTGTAAGGACATGCATTGCACTGAAAGCACCCCAATTCACTCTATCTTTCTTGCATTTTCCTTTTTCTTTTCTTTATTCTTTTTGCGCTTATTGCATAAGTGTTTGCTAGGGACTAGCAAAGGCAAGTATAGGGGGGTGATGAATTTCCATTTCATCACCTTTATTCTATCATTTTGGCCTCAAAAACCCCAGCAAATGCATGTAAATAGCATCAATTTGTACATAATAGCATTCATTATTCATTTGTATCAATTGTATATAAAATAAGGTTTTTAATGCCAAAATTATAGAATAAAGAGAAGAAAAGAAAAAGGAATAAAATATTACAAATATTTTATGACCCTAACCCCGAGACCAAGGCCAGCATGGAATTGGTCGACAAGGAATAAAGTAGGGGGAGATAAGGGCCGATATACAATAAATACCTCATTTATTTATTCATCCATTTATGCATTTTTGACACCTATTTTATGCATAATTATTTATTCATCAAATAAAGAAACTATGTTCATAAAAGTTGTAGATAATAATGTAAATAAAAATACAAAATTGAGTTTGTGTAAAAATAATACACAGTGTACATTTTATGCACATAAAAAAAAGCCAAAATCTCAACTTCACAGACCCATATCTTGCAAATAACAACTCCAAATCACCCAAAATCACCTTTAATTGTATATAGCATTTCATAAACTATTTTATAAAATTGGTTTCATAATTTTTGGAGTCCATATGCAGAAGTTAGGTTTTTGGCCTTTCTTGTATAGAATACCTGATTAAAATATTCATTATATTCACAAATCATTATTTATATATTTTACTATTTTTTTTAGAATCTTGTAAATAATGTATATAATTCATATACACATTAGCCTTAGAATAAAACCAAAAAGAATTTGTAAAATAAAAATAAGTCTATGTAATATATAGGCAAAATACCTATGAGAAGGATGTTCATAAATAAAAAGAGAAAAGCATTCTTTAATTATTTCATTCTTTTATATTTTTATAATAATGTATATATTATATATATATCATTAAAAATACCAAGCTAAAATAAAAACAAATAACATCCATTAAATAAATACAATGTGTATAATGTATAGGTAAAGTACCTATAAGTATACTTACATATACATAGACCTATTTATTTAAAAATACAAATAAACTTATAAAAATCAAACAAAAATATCTTTATATTCACAAAAATAAATTATAAATTTATAAAATAAGCCAAGAAAATAATAAAAGAAAATAAATAAATTAAAAATAAAATACCCAAAAACACATGTAAATACATATATATACACATTATTAAAATAAAATCATAATAAAACACCTCGAAAAATTCAATAAAAATCATAAACAAACACTAGATGAAATAATACACATTTTTTATTTTTAAGAAAAAATTAATAAAATCATTTAGGGCGTCAAATAAATCAATCTTCCTTCAGATTTGCTATTTTGTCTCATAGCGGCTTACGTGGCCCAATAAGGCGCCGGCCAACGTTGACTCCCAGGTCAACTGTCCCATCCCTCGCCTGGCATCTCTGAACTGTCTACTCCCCCGATTTCATGCCTTTTTCCCGGGCACACCATCCATCAATCGAGGATGCTTCCTTCACAAGAATTAATCCCTAATCATCCATGATGCCCGCCAATTCTTTGGATCAACCTAATACTCTCTAGATCATGCAATAATCGCCGGTCAATAAGGCCACTCGCTAATGTTTATAAATAAAAAGCTCCGCTTCCTTCCTCGAATTTGGCCACTTTTTATCCAATCTCAAGCCTTAATTCTAGTCCTAGGACATTCCTCGTGACAGGGGGAGTGAGCTGGTGCCTCGAATCGGCCGGAGAGAGGAGGATTTTGTCGCGGCGGAGCCCCGGCGTCCGCCCTGCTCCCTGGAGGCCCCCAGGTATAAGAGCTGTCCTTTTTATGCGTTTTTAGTTAGCTTTTAATGTTAGCATTTCATTCCAGTAGTTAGATTAGTGGTTAGTTAATCACCCTAGCGTAAAAATCAAAAATCGAAGTTCGCCGGAGCTCCGCTCCGGCGACTTCTTCACCGTAAACCCCACTGTATCCGACCGCCCCGAGAATCCCATCTCGTTCCTCATCGCCTTCTCCATCTATCGCACTCATCAGATCAACCCAGGACCCTTGGTCTTGGCGAATCAGGGCTCCACCTCCGCCGTTCGCCGGAGCCCCTCCGCCCACCTCCATCTTGCATCGCAGCTTCATAACCCCGGGTCGAGGAGATAGCTCTCTCGCTCGCGGTTCTTCCTGTGCAGGTACAATGAGGAATCGAGCCCTTCTGGGCTTGCTTTGATCCAGGAAGAGGTTCCTGGGGGTCCTCTTCTTCTCCGACCTCGCTCCATCGACTTGGACCTCCAGGAGCCGTCAAAGAACCGTCAGACGACGCGGAAGCTTCCCAGCTACGATCAGAGAGCTTCAGATGCGCGGGAGGTGCCCGGAGGAGCACGAGCTACCCGATCGAAGCTCGCCGGGGGCGAGCTTCTTCCCAGTTCTTCCAGGTGCCTTCTGCACCGTTGGATCGAGAGGGGTGGCCCAAATTGAACGCCGACCGTTTGATGAAGATGTACATCCACCGTCAGATCAGCCAGGAGGTTCTAATCCTGGCCCTTCATCGCCGAACCGATGTCCGCTGTCCGATGGCCGCCACGTGGATAAGTGGCGCCTCCAGCGCCGCAGGATGAAAAGCTTTGATTAGGGGTAAATTTCATACCAAGCCCCTTACTTTTTGTATTTAGTATTTAATCCCAAAAATAAAAGTTTCAGTTGTAAATAAGTTGTAAAAATTGCAGTGGACCCCCTGATGTTTACATATTTACATTTTAGTCCCTCCGCGCCTCACGTGCAGCAACCACGTGAGGCACGTGAAAATTTGCATCTAAACCCTGCCGGGTTCTTGTATTTATTAAATGGTCCTGAAAATAAGAGTTAAAGTGTATTTTTGTTGTAATTTTTGCATGTATGCCCCTGCCAACTATTTTATTTGCAAAAATACCCCTGCCAGGCCATTTAATTTTTGAAGGCTTTGTCTATTTATTTTATGCTTCATATTAAATCGAAAAATCTTGCAAAAATAGACTTAAGCTCCTGTTTGGTCATGCTTGAACGCCATATTTTTAGTTTTGCATTTTGTTGCATTTTTGCATTTATTAAAAATCAAAAACATGTCTTTTATTCCCTGTCTAACTTATAAAATCCCAAAAAAATAAAAAATGCCTCGAAAATTCCAAAAAAATTACCTATGGTGTATCTTGACCTATATTAGTGTCAGTCCAAAAATCCCTAAAAACAACAAAAAGAAAACCTTAAAAATTCAAAAATATCCAAAAACTTCAAAAAAATATAAAAAATCAAAGAAAAAGCAGAAAAATATAAACTCAGGCCCTACTTATGCTATATTTTATTAATGTTATTAGAAAATTAAGGTGGAAAATTTTTGAGGCTGTTTGCTATTTTTAATCTCTGTTTTTGTGATGGCCAGTACCTAGTCCACTGTTTGCTATTGTTTAGCTATTTTAAAATACTAAAAATGTTTGAAAAAATACCCAAAAATCATAAAAACAATAAAAAGCCATGAAAATTCCAAAAAGATCCTTTTCCTGAATTTTTGTCTATTTTTGAGTATTTCTGTGAATATTATAATACCCCTTTTATGTATATATATATATATATCTATATATCCAAAAAAAAGAAAAAATATATATATATTATATATATAATTAGTAATATGTATTCTCATTAATCTTAATATAATATAAAAAAAGAAAGAAAAAAATATATTTATTTATTTTATTATATACCTATATATATTACATGTATTATAAGCTACATGCTTACCCTCTATGTATATATATAAAATTAATATATTTGTATTATATAAATAGATATATATATAATACTTAATTATTATATTTTAATAATAATAAAAAAATAAAAATAATAATATATATCTTAAAAAAACCCACACAAGGATGACTGTGATTGAGACGTAGGCTATTGCATTTTGTGTTGCTCTCTGTGGTTCGACCTCTACATATTTGTCACTATACATTTTTATGGTAGAGTAAAATAAAGATTAATTCACATTTATTTTTGAGCTTGATTGTTGTATTCTTTGGATTGTGGGTTAATTGCTGATTAACACCGGTCTTCTATGAGTGGTCACCTCAGCGACAACACTTTTATATTTTTCATGGTGACCCTCATGGACTATCCCTGTTATCAACTGTCCATCAAAAATTGTCCATAGCAAGATGCTCAAAGCCTCGACTGTGGAGTTTACGTAATAAAGATGATGGAACTACTTTGCGAATAGAGTTCTCTAGATTTTGAATATGATAATGTGCATAGGATTAGAGATGAAATAGCCCACACAATCCTATCTACTAGCCGTGTTGAGAATGCTAGCATATCTTAATTTGTAATAATTAAACATTTTTTTGTAGCAGCAACTAAACAATCATTAAATATTATGAATTTTTTTAGTTGTGTCAATATGATTGACATGATGTTTGTTTTGATGGCAATGTTAGCATATTATATATTTTTTGAATGATATTTGATATTATGTTTATATTTATCACAATGTTAGACTATTAAATTCTTTTCAAAAGGATGTTTGAGTTGTTGTTTATGTTTATCAAATAATTGTTAAACAAAGGTCAGCTAAGAAACATTTGATTGAACTAATAAATAAAGCTTAAAGTTCTTGCAAACCTTATCTCCTTCCGCATAAGTTACAGTTTATAACCTACTGTTCTTCGAGTACAAATTTAGATGAGATAATGTAAATTTTATGTAAGATTTAGATGAACAGGATGAGTCTTAACTATGCTAAGATTATTTAGATAAAATGATGCATAACTTATTTTGCATATAACATATCATGAATACAAATAAGTATTAAGAACATGCAAAATTATGTATTAATAATACATATTCGATGTCTAGAAATACTATGCTAAATTCGATTGTGATAAAAGGAAATAACCAATGAATAAAGGATTAAGACATGATAAAATATGATGTCAATTTAATGCATTCAGAGACTATAAATTCGAATTAACGTTGAGAAGAACGATAGCACAAACACCACAGAGAATCAAATATGGCAAAATATAACTTGGAGGACGAACACATTCACAACTGACATTTGAATAGCGCATCAACAGAACAATAAATCAATAGACTTAATAAAAGAAAAAAAAAGAAAAAAACACAACAGACAATCACATATAGCAAACTAGAACTTGGAGAACAAACACATTCACAATTATCATCTGAATAGCACATCAACAGAACAATAGAACAATAAATTATCTTAAAATAATTTTATTTGTTTTCTGACAAAATATAATAATATTTTTCAAATAACATGTAATGAAGTATCCATCTGATCTCCAATGCCTTGTACATTGTATTTGGTATCATGTGCAAACAACAGGAGGATAGAGAATCTTTAAAAAGTACTTCAAGATCTTCAAATGAGTATTTTATTTGAAAGATAATATATCTTGACTGAAGAACCTATATAAATAAAACAACAAAAATGTATAAAAAATCTGAATGAATAATGTACAATATTAAGCAATAATGTACAAAGAAGTGATTAGATTCAATTACTTGAATAATGAAGAGTTCAAAAATTTGTAAAAAACCCAAGAAGAACCTAAATTAGGCATATTTGAGATATCTTCGCTGCAAAATAGAAAAAATTTATCAGTAGCAACAAAAATTCAAATAAGGTAGTGCATAAGATAATCGATAAATACATATATGAGCATGAAGTATGCTATTGCTGGGTCAGTTCCTTGAATCATGGCCTACATTAGATTTTTTGCGAGATTTGCATTGCATGCCCTTATTCCATTTTGATTTAGTGACGCTAACAATTCTATTAGAGACACCTTTAGGTCTACCACCTTGACCACTTCCCTTTGTTCTTACTTTTTTGTATCTCTAACGACATCATTCCCAGCATTCAATCTGATTTCAGGGGCAGGTCTATTATCAGTACATTGATCATGATATGAAGCTTGAAATTTTAAAATTTCTTTATCAATTCTTTCTAACTCCTTTTTTTGCAAAAGACAATATAGCATCACAGTCCACTGATCTAGCAATAAAACCAGAGCAAATTCTGTTCAACGTAGTTGCTCGGTCATGCTGGACACTTCTACCATAAACTGGATAATTACCAGAAATCTTTATATTTCTTGTCTGTTGTTTCAAAATATATTCATCTCCTAAATGCTGACAATTTATTATCTTCAAAATAACTAATATATGCTTGCATATAATGCCTTGGAATTCCATTTTCTTGCAAATGTAAGATAACTTTGAAGTATGATTTGAAAATAATACTTTAATATTGTTCTCAGATTCCCCAACCAAAGATACTGAATATTCAGTCATCTCATTTCCTATGCTTGTAATGTTTGCATTCAGCACCAAACTATCATTTAATTCTCTCTGAAATATGTAGAAAATTCTTTTGTGATATAACATCAATATTTGGTTCTCCAATGCCCAAGTGATCCTTAGCTTTGGTCTCCGATTAATTGTATAATTATCCATGCCATTCTCCCTTTCTCTAATCCTTTGACGTGCTATGTGGAACCTTATTATAAACTCCAATAAATGAATTCTGCTTGGTAACATAGCTCTGGAGGAATGAATTCATGCTCTCACTTCGATGTGTGCTCCTCATTCCAAAAAAGAATGTGTCCTTAGAATATATATCTATCCACTTATGCCTTATTGCAAACTTTTTAGAAAGACATTTGCTTTCTGTGAGACCAGATTGCTCAAGTATTGAAGTTGGCATGCACTTTCAAGAGCTTTATCAATATCTTTGATGCGTCCCAATTTCGACTTCAATTTGGTCATAATATGCCATCTACAAAATTTGTGGATTGTACTTAGGGGAGATATAGAAATTGCAGCACAAATGGATGGATCTTCTTCTTTAATAATGGAATTGGATGCTTCCCCATGGCATGAACAAAGCTTCGAACAACCACACAAAGGAATCACTGGTTTCCCTGTTCAAGAAATCAAATCCAAAAAATGATTTTTCCATGGTGATTAATACCACAAATTGATCCAAAAATTAATTTATACTCGTTTGTCTATATGTGATATCAAATGATATCGTATCTTCAAATATGGAGTAATCATGCCTTGAAACAAGATCAATCCATAAACAGTGAGTCAAACGATTATCTCCATCTACCTTAAAAGAGAAGAAAAAATCAGGTACCATCTTTTGACATTCTGCAGAATGATCTAAAAGTAGTTGAGCATCTAATCCATGCTAGCTTTTCTTTTGATTTCTATAAAGATTATAAATATCCCTGACTATTCCACGAGCTTGACTATTGGTTAAACAATCATTGTCAATAAAAGTAGACTGTTTTGATGTAAATATATTAACATCTGACATAGACTTAATCAAGCAACTTTGTCGCTTTCGTAAACCTTTTGTTAGACTTGAGATACCTCCATTTGTTTGGCGATACTAACTCATGATTATGTGAATCTATGAACCTGACCATAATCAAATGCAGCTCTGTTTAATGTAAATTGATTTCCAACAATGCCTTGCAACCAGGTCGAATTAGTCCAACTCTTATTTCTTCCAAATCAAATATGTCCCCTTCACTATTATCGTTGTAATATGGAAACTTTGATATTCTTTTGTCATTAGTTCTTGTGTGACCTTCTTTCCAACATAAAAATCTTTTGAATACAATAACTTTTTTCTTTGAACAATGATTTATGCCAAGACGAGTACTAGCCTTTCTAACGTTGAACCCAGTCCTCGTTGCATACACTTTATAAAAATTATACGCATCTTCTATTAAACCAAATGTCATATCTAGTTCGGAGACATCTAAAATATCACATTGTTCTTCTGAAAAAGATATTGAATAGTTGTCTTGCAAATATGAAAATTGAATACACATACTATTAAAAAATGATAACAAATTCTATAAGAAAATAGTGAAATAAAAAAGACTTTAGCAGATACACAACCTATTAAAAATAACGTCAGACTTTGTATTTTATTATATACATTGAAATGTTTATGATATAAGATTGTATATTATAATAAACTTTAGTATTTTTGTTTACACTTTTATATTTCAGATGAATTCAGTAATGTACTTGTAAAGTCTGTATATTAATATCAAGAAAAGTATATAGATACAATTTTTTGTATTGCGAATCGTATATATGTGTATTGGAGAAGATACATCAAAACATATAAAGATGCATCCACATAAAATCAAGTACAGTTTGAATATTAGGAAGAAGCTTAGTATCATGATCAATGCTTACATGATATTGTATATTACTATTTAAATAATCATTACCGGTTAAAAACTTTTATAGTAATAATGTATATAATTGTATTTGAAATATACATCAATTACTCATAGTTTTGTATTTGATAAAGATAATTGTATATGAGAAAAGTTATTTGTATAAGATGGTATCTTAGTTGCTAAATGAAATAAGAAAAAAAAAAGATAATAACCTGCATCAATCAAAGCTTCAAATTCGTCTTACTATCTGGACATTTGACACGTATCAATCTGAAAGCAAAGATCTAAGATAATACTTCTGAAACTCCAAATACATGAATAAGATCCTATAAAATAAAAAAACATATGTTTCATCGATTTCTTCAGAATGATTTTGGAAAATACGTTCTTCAAACATGTTGTCTACTTCACTTATTCCTTTAGAATTATTCTGGAAAATAGAATGATTCTGAAAAATAGAATCTCGAAAATATGATATGGGAAAATGGACTCGCAATAGCTAATTTAGGAAGTTATATCGTGCATAAAATCCAAAGATCTGTTTCCAATAAAAAACTAATTCCATTTTTAGAGGGTGTGACACTCATAAGATAAGCGGTTTTGGATTTAGAATGTGATTTTCTTTTCAAACGTGGATGGAAATATTGCAAAGATTCAAAGAATAATATAATTAGCCTTCTTTATAGATGAAATGATCATATCTCATTTGAAAAATATCAAATATATATACATATGTATATAATGATCACGACCAACACTTCGCCGTCGGGGAACCGGATACTAACACGTCACCGGTCTCACCAACCTCGTGGACCGCAGTTAAATCCGTGAACCCTCTGGTTACCTCGACCGCTAAGGACAAGATGATGGCTGCGAACACGTACGATGAGCAGCAACACTGTGCATCCACGTGGTTCGATCTGGGCCATCGAGTTGTGTAATGTCCACTTGTTCAGAATGAAAGGGGGGACAGCGCATGTGCGTGGTGGGCTTTTCTTCAAGGCCCATAATTGTGCAAGTGGGCCCCTACGTGCATTATCTATTTTGGATCTGTGCATAGTAAGTGGGGATGAATATTAAATTTGACGGTGTTGATTAACCCAGATTTGTGGATTGGGATATATCCATTAATTTCCGAGTCCACTATTCCCGTTTTCAAAAATGGTAGGGCCTGCACTCTGCAGAGGAAACTGTTGACCTTTTGGGTATTTTATTATATCTATTACTGATAGGGATACACGAACATAGACATATTATCTTTTAAAAAATACCAGTTGTTACAGATCATTTGATGATTTCTTATGTCCCGAGTTTTCCTTATTCACGAAGCTATCCATGCGTGTTCTATCTCTCCCCGATAACGATTACCATTTACATCTCGTTCATACTATTTATCTAACAGTAATTATCATTTATTATGATAACTTTCGGTGTATTATACACTAAAATAATTATATATATATATATATATATTATGAGGGCAGGGAGCCTGCACCCAGTGGTGTAGGAAACTCCCTGCACCCACCCCATTTTCGCATTATTTTTTACTTTTTTAAATTTATAGTTAGGGGGATTTACTTAATATGTTGAGGGAAATAAGTGTTTCAAATTTCATGTAAAATAAACATTCCTAACATGTTCATCTAGAAGGGGTCGATTTCAGCAATTCTGAGACCCTTAAAACTCGGTAGCCTTGATGGAGATGATAGAAGTGTCGAATTAAGTTGAGTTTAGAATGACAACATGGTGATACATGGTGATCTAAATTCCTCAAGGTTTCATTTCAAAAGAATCAAAAAATAATGAAAATTAGGCTGGGTGTATGGAATTTCTTGCACCCGCCGGTATAGGGTCCTTTTTCCCATATATTATATGAATTATTAACTCTTAGCGTACGTATATCCGACAAGAATATTTTTTTTAAAAAAAAAAGAGTTTTCACACATGTCCCTCTTGGAGTTTCTACAAATATACTTACATCCTACTTTTTTTTGAATAACACTTGTCTCAATGTGTTCTTACAAAGTTTAAAGTATCATCCGTCCTTTGTTGCACTCATGCCTTTATATTACATTAATAGAAGGGCAGTGCTATAATTTTTTTGTAAAAATACATGGGCAGAAGTTATTGTCAAAAATATAAGGGTATAAGTTTATTTATGAAAATTCGAAGTGACACATGCAAAAATCCCTTCAAAATAGATTATTTATTTATTTACTTATTATTTCACTTCCTTTCCTCTAGAAAATAACTTGTAAAGAAGTGTACGCTTTTTGCATTTAAACTCCTCTGAAATCTCCTGGATTCTTCTCTTGTTAAATTAAGCGAGCTTTTTAAAACCTGATCGGAAAAGATGACCGAATGTTAACTGGTTAATCTTAGGTTTGGTCCAACTGCAGCATGGCATTCATCATTCTTATCGACTAAAAAAATTGGGTAATGCTTAATTTACTGGTCTGATTAGTTGAACCGATTTTTTGAACCGATAAAATTGAATATATATACGTAAATATGTATGTAAATATCAAAGAAATATTCATCTAAATGTCAAATCTTTCAATAGATTAACATGATTGTCTATTTCAAATAAATTCTACAAAAGATAGCCACATTTTCTAATATTATATATGAATACGATATTGTAGTCATTTATATATCGTTGCTTCTAGGAAATTACTCTAAGAAGATAAGGACACAACTGATATTCCAATAAAAGAAATGGACATAACTAATATTTCAGAAGCAGAAAAGGATAATAGTTATAAAAACTCTATTGTTTAATTATTTAAATATGTGTTTTTCTGAAAATTTACCAAACCATCAAAATGAGGTTAATCCGGATCAACTTGGTCCAACCACCGATAGAATGGAAGAGACTCTCTTAGCTTCCCGCTTGTCCGGGAATATGGTTAGCTGGAAAGCCCGAATCTGATTTTTTTTTCTTCTTTTTTAAAATTAGTTACATGAAACCGACCAAACTGACTGAGTCAGGACCAGATCTCGATGCGACTTGCCTGTCCGTTCTAATTTTTCAAACCCTTGCTCAGTGGAAACAACTGAACCTAAAAAAAGCAAATATTATATATGTAAAAGGGTATCAAATTTTAAGGTCTTGTAAAAAGATGCTTAGTTTGATGACTGACATTTGAACGCTAGAGGATTTCTTAACCATATTTTTTATTAAAACAGTTAAATTAAACCTTTTTTGTTTATAAATTAAATTTGATATCAGAATGACATGCTATTATTCAAACCCCTTATTTATAAATTATAGATGATGTTGCTTCTCTTTAGAGGAGAAAAATAGATCCAAACCAAATAAGCATGATTGTAGAGTACGTACAACGGTTCACGTATTATATTATCTAAAAACCTTAAATTACTATACCATGGTTGAACACATTTATGTTGCATTGCTTAATATCATATAAACTGGGGGTAAAGGACCAGGGAATATTGGTCGACATAGTTATATAAATATTTATTAGGACAATGTATATTTATTGTTATTGAAATGATGGTACTGATCAATATTTTTAAAACCGCGTTGGAGACTAAATCAGAAATCTAATGAAAAAGTTTGATCAGATTGAACCATAGAATCAAACTAATACAATCGGATGACGACATCATCTTTTTTTATAAAATAATTCTTATTTTATGTATAAAATAATTCTTATTTTATGTATAAAATAATGTCTTCCATATACAAGATTAAATGTTATTCGTATATGTGTGTGTAATATTTTAATTAAATACTTTGCATAATAACAATCATTTAATTGTATTTATAGCATTTCGAAGAAGTTGGGGTAGAATAGTTAGTTAGTACTTTTCATGAATAATCGGAGATCACTAGTTTGTACTAGAATTAGTTCAAATTTTTAATTTGGGTTGAGTAGTTCAATTTCGAGTTAATCTGATTAAACTTAGTTGCAAATAGTCAATTTAACCGATGGTAACCAAAAATAAACCAACTGTTAAAATTGGTTAATGTGACTTATCCGAATCCAATTCACCCGTTTAACCGATCGAACTAACCGGATCCAATTTTAATAATATTGATATAGATAGATAAAGGTAGGAATGGTCACATCTGTATTAAACAGATTTCCGCAGACAAACCCAAAATTCAGGAATAGGTACATCTGTATAAAGGAAATCGGCCGTGAAAGCATGTCATTAAGATAAAAATAAATAAATAGTGAAACGGAATGTGGAAATAGTAAAATGCAGATGAAACGTAGAAATCAATGAAGGACATAGCCATGGAATATTTTAATTGTATGAAACGGGAAGGAAAAGGCACGTCTGGCGTGATCCGAGAAACGTGCCCCCACACACGTGAAGGTGCCTCCAGCATGTCCCATTTTTCATCTATTTCGAATTATATCATTCAGAACGGTCCGGAAGATTCTAGATACTTCGTGATGGAAAATCCTCTGCTAATTGCACGGTCTAAAAAACCATACTAAATCGGTCCGTTCATCCCCTTAAATCACAAGTATACGAGGAGAGAACGGTCGAATCAACCACATTTCCATTATATTATACATATATTAAAGGGGGTTGGGGAGCATGCACTCTGGTGTATATAATTTTACATGCACCGGAGTATATATCTTTCACGTTTTTCTACTTTTGGAAAATATCACTATATATATTCATCTATATATCTCTCCATTATGCTATTTGAATTTCGTAGGAAATAGAGACTCCTATGCCCTCTATCTAAAATAGGTCGATTACAGCAATTCTAAGATCGTTAAAATTACCTAATCTTGATGGAAGGCATAAGAGTCTATGTTTCTAACAAAATTGGAATGACATGTAGGAGGGATATAGGGATGAATATATATGGTGATATTTTTCAAAAAAAATAAAAAAAACGTGAAAGATATAAATCCCGGTGCATATAAAATTACATGCACCTTGGTGCATACTCCCTTTTCCCTATTAAAGGGCGTCAAGCCATTATTTTTTGCCCAGAAAATTCTCGTTTAACCCTCTTTCTAATTTATCTACCATCCGTCCTCACATATCATTTCATTTATAACTCGACTTTTCGAGAGAATTACGCAAGCGCTCTGCACCCTTCGCTCCTTTCCCCTCCGTCGACACCTTCCTACCAAAACCCTACTTATCACTCCTTCCCCTTTCGACACCCGCCGCCTCCTCCACTGACCCCTACTCCTCCTCCGTCCTCACCTCTCCAAGCTCCTCCCCTCATTGAAACGCCGCCAGCGCCGGCTGAAGAAACAAAGGTTGGGATTGTGTCCCCTCGTGTGATCCCTCGGTAATCACATTTATGTCATCTCTTAGAAGATGTTCGAGCTGTAGCAGATGGCATGACGGTGAGGAAGATATAGAGCTGATAGCGGGCCATGTGGCCCACGACTTTGGTTTTTCCGCCCCTGTTATCTCCTCGATGGGAAGCTTCCTGGTTTATTTTTAGCATTTCAAAGCATCATTTTTCACATGATTTGCATGTCAAAATATTGAAGTAAAACATTCTCCCTCATTCTTGGTGGACAGTAAATCTGATTTCTTTAGCTAGAGTTTGGTTTTAGAACGGAAGAAATCATGTATCTTTTTCTTAAAACATATGAAGAATAATGTAACCGTACCATGTTCAGGGTTTCAATCTGCAACAACAAATTCAGAAAACCACATTTGTCATTTATCATGGATAAAAATGCTTCAGATACGAACGGACTATATAAATTGCTCATCTTGATCCAAGGATGAATTTTCGTCCCAGGGGTAAGTTATAATACTTATTGCCCTTAGACAGTAGCCAAATGTTTTTATTATACCATAGGTCAGCCGCCTCTTGAAGAGGGGGCTTTGGTTAAGAGAAAGCTGCCTCTTCAAGAGATGGCTCTGGCTAAAGCTGCCTCTTCAAGAGGCGGCTTTTGACCAAAACAGAAAAAAAGAGAAGCAACAGCTCTGCTGGCCGACAGAGCTGCTGCTTCTCTTTTTTTAAAAATATAATTTTAATTGAAATCATACAAATGCTATAACACAAGTTAGAATGACATGGTTCATAGATTAGTTGGATAAAAAGTTCGCTACAACAAGGAAATCATATAACATGGGAATCACAATACTCAAGACAACATCCCAAAATTATAAAGAGACATTCGAAGTTCATGCGAAATTGGCACGTATGCATTATAGTACAAAAATAGCATAGATATTGATTTAACCTTTATGTTCCCTTCTCCATTTGTATTGCACGACCATCGATGTTTCAGGTGCGCTTGGCTCAAATCCATGAAGTTGGATGTGTCGATCGATATCGGCAATGTTGCTCATATCCGTTCCTTCTTCTCTGAGGATGTCCAATGGGAGGAGTGCCTGATGCAAAGGTAATGCATCTATAACTGCTCGATCTCTTCGTGGTGCAGGCAGTGTGGTAGGATCCCTAAATGGGCCACACTTAGGAACATGAGTCTCAAATTTTATGCCGGATTGCGGTGGTAGCTGCATCTCAATCGGGACATCTCCCTCGCTAGAAGTCCCATATGCCCTTTGTCGATGAGCTTGTCCCCGGCAATGTTCTCAAACACATGAACGATGTTGAGATGCAGTTTATACCTCGACATATTCTTCGGCATCCTCTTCATATGGACCGTCTCTGAATCGTCGTTGTATAGACTCACATAGACGTGAACTTGCTTCAGCGGCAAGCTCTCTAATCCATGGAGGATCACCTTCACAAAGATGTACAATCTTGTCGAAGCAGGAGACATGTAGTAGGAACAACTCTTGTCAGAACAGTATAAAATAGCCAAAATAATTAATATTTAAAGTAACTTTATTCTTAAGGCATAATATAAGATACGCCCATGTGGACCAGTAAAACATCGTGTAATACTATGATATTATAGCAAGTAGCCAACAGTCGTATCCGGTCCTCTCAATTGGATGGGAGTCATCGGCAAAAATGTAGGCATTGCAGATGTTTCATAGTTTAACATAAATCACATGCAACTTCATCCAATCGACATTGCTCTTTCCTCGTAAATCGATAGAATGCAAATGAGATTAGGTATCGCAAGCCATCAGAATCCCCTGAATCCCACCAAACTGTCGAAGGACTCTATCTGGGATGTGTAGATTGACAATGCAGAAGTAAATCAATGGTACACGAGCCGCATGTAAGTCTTCATTACCAAGACAATATAAAGGTAATAGAGAGATAACATCCTCAATGTACGGAGTCCATACCACCTGCATAACATTAGATATGTAAACAAAATAAGCGACACATCCTGAAATGGTTGACATCAGGTTTAAGTCAATACCTGCTCCACAAGTTGGAGATCAAGTGCATCCCTATATGGCCAAATCACATGACTCGATTCCGTCATGATATCAAACTCTGCATGCCTTCTTGCCTCCAAAGGTTTCCCTTACCAGTCTGGATGGTGATGAACAAGGAGGGCGATATGGGGGAAGCGTTCCCAAGACCACAACTACAACAAGATCAAGGGTCTACTAATCTCAACTGCATCAAAAGATTTTTAACAAAACATTTTCTAAATAATGTTCAAAAGATTTTTCAAAAAGATTTTCAAAGTATTTTTCAAATATTTTACAAAAAATATTTTTACCTGATTTATTAATCAGTATATACAAAAAAAATTTGAGGAATAATACACATCTTTTATTAGGTGAGTTGATGAATTATATTAGTATATATATAGTATTTTATACTATATTTTAGCTATAATTATTGAAAATACGAAAGTACGAGTTATGGTTGAAGTATATACGCAGTATATACGACCCCCTATACTTAGCGTGAGTTATGTTCTCATAGAACAGAAAGAAAAAAAGAAGACATAACTCGTACTGAGTGTAGAAAAGCCTAGAGAATTAACCAATGAAGAAATGAACAAATGAAAAGTCGATTGTCCTCCCTATACTTAGGGTTAACTAGTCCTAAGTCGAGGAGATCGTACACAAAGCAGGGAAGGTCAAGGGTGGGAATGAACAAATCGTACTCAGACTGTCCCCCCATACTTAGGGTTGATTTCCCTAAGTATAGACAAGAAGAGGAGACAATGGAGGAGATCAAAGAATGAAAAACGTGGGGTGCACACCCCTATACTTAGGACAAAGTACATCCTAAGTATAGAAAGACTGAAAAAGGGACGACACCTTTTCTAGTAGAAAAATAAATATGAAAACGAAAAGAAGAAAAGATAGATGAAGATAGAAGAAAGGATCGAGAGAATGTACGCATCACTCTCCCTATACTTTGGGTAAAAGAGGCCTAAGTATAATCAACAATAAGAGTGATGAAATGAAACGAAAAAATAACACTCAGCTCGTCCACCCCCTGTACTTAGGACAAAGTATGTCCTAAGCAAGGCAACACACGGAAAGGGGGCGGACGAGCGAAACAATCGATAGACAGAGGTAAACGAAAGCAAACGTACAAATAGTTGATGTATAAATGATCAAAAAGGTAAAAAGCGGACCTTCTTGCGGGATCACTGAAGAATAGATCTGATAAGGTGTAGGTCGATATCGGGATCCTTAGCTGACACAAACCGATCAGGGTCGACTTGGAAGGTATCTTCAGTGGTCCTAGGGTGTGAGGGAAAGTATAGGTTAGTGTAAGAAGTGTCGCTAGGTCTTGCCTTAGGTGTCTCGCAGATGTCAAAGTGAAAAAGGCTCGAACTCATCAATGGAAGTAGTCAAGTCAAGTCCATCCTGGGGAGTCTCAGCTAGGTCGAAACAAAAGGGGACGAAGTCCTTTGTAGAAGTAGTAAGGTAATGTTCATCCTCTAAGGTCTCAACTGGATCATCAATATCATCAAAATGCCCAAATTGATTGATGAAAGCAATAAGATCAAATTCGGCCTCATCAGTCTCTACAATGCCTGCCCTTCGCTCTAAGGTATCACGTACATCTCGTTGATGTCATCAACACAGCGCCAATCACAAGAAGAGGAAACTCCAAGGTCTATGCCTTTTCGAGTCTTTCTCCCTGTGGAGGAATTCTCAGATCTCATCATTGGTCATAAAAATAAATCTCTCTGATATCAGCAGATAGGTCATAGGCCCCAGAGTTGGCTAAAGCAGGTGTAGTCATATCAGCTACATGTCTCTGGTTGGAAGTAGTTGCAGTAGTAACCACAATGCTCTTGTCATAAGGATGGAAGTGAATCCCTCCTGATCTGTAATCAATAACGACTCTTGTAGAGGCGAGAAAGGGTCATCCCAGGATGATTGGAGAGTGTTCCCCATTGGTTGGGATCTCCATGGGCAATACGACAAAGTCAACAGTGTTGCTCATGCTCTGAATCGAGATGAAAACGTTCTCTAGAATTCTCCATCCTCTTTATTGATCCATTAACAAATTGAACAATCATCCTGATTTTCTTGAGAGGCCCAAGTTGAATAGAATGTACTAAGAGAAGGGTATTATGCTAATTGAAGCACCACTGTCAAGGAGAGTGTGATCACACGAATAGTCAGAGATGGTGCATCTAATGAATGGTGTAGCAAGGTTCCCTTTCCTAAAAGAAGGGTAGTGGGTGATGACGTTGGCAGTGGCCATGGTCAAGATATGACACTCAAATATGCTCCTTTGCTTTCTCTTCTTGGGTTGAGGAGCATATAAATGGGACATGGCCTGGCAAAGTGGGGCATCAGTGATCTCTGATGAATCTACAGTTCTCATTCTTTATTCTTTTATTTTAGCTTTATCTTTTAACAAAACCATATATAAATACCTGTAAATATAATAACTTAACATTGTGCATGTCTTTGTTAATATCTCATAATTAGCACCTATTTTTTTCAAAATAAAAGAATAAAGGGAAAAGAAAAATAAGGATGTATTTAGAATGAATACAAAGTGAACCAAACCCCAAGAGAATGTCAAATTTTGACCTGATCGCAAAGAAAATAAGTAGAGAAAGATAAGGGTACACTATATATTGTACATACCACCTATACTTGTACAAAATATTTATTTATTTATTTTGACAAAATATAAAATCCTATTTCTTTTACACACTTGCATATAGCTCTAGAAATAATATAAAAATAAAACAAAAATCATAAAATAAAATAAAAATAAAATAAACAATTCCGTGTACAAAAGAAACCTGTATATAATACAATACCTACTTATTTTACAACCCTAATTAATTTATAAAAATCAAATAAAAACCATTTTGTATTCCTTAGATTATTTTGTAAATAAACAAAATATAAAATCAAAAGTATTTTTTGTAAAAATAATAAAATAAAAATACATGTACATAATATATAGGTATATTATACATGTATATAATATTATATACTGTATATGCCTTATATTTTTATTTTCATAAAAATAATTAAAAATCACAAAAAAATAATTAATAAAAAAATAAACATTTTTTATTTTATATAATTTTTATTTTAAAATCATTTAATATTTTTATTTGATATCCTTTTTATTTTTGTAAATTCTAATCTCTGATTGGGCCACATAGGATTGTTGATCTTGGTCAACGTCTCCTCCTAGCTGGGTCAGATCACCATTCACCTCGCCAGATCGTCTTCTCAAATTTCTCCCGATCGAACCCAACCTCCTTTTGCCTCGATTCCACCACTCGATTCCTCTCCTAGGATCCGTGATCCTTGCGGAGCCATAGGGAGGATCGGATCTACCTAAGGTTTCTCTCCACCGATCGATCTTTCCAGACCCTCGAGCTTGTGCATAAATACTTCATGCTGCCTCTACAGCTCATTAGCTCGTGCCTCGTGCCACCCTTTCCCCCAGCTAGCATCATCAGAGTGACAGCTTCTCGATGCCTCCTTCGGGTGACAGCTTCTCGACGCCTCCTTCGAAGCTCGGTTCGGTGGGCCATTTGGACGCAGATCAAGTCGTGGCCGGAGACCTCTGCCGCGAGAAGCCTCTTCCTCCTTCCGCCGTGGAATCGAGGCCATAACCTCACCCTTCGCTTTTCCTGGCATTGTTGATTCCTTCAGGAGCATCAGGTATCGCTCATATCGCCTCTACTTCCCATTTCATTTCGATCTTCCCATTTTCGCCTCCAACTGTTCCTTTGCTCCAATAACCGAGTCTGGAGCCCCGTTACCCACCTTTATCTGCATCGATTGAATCGTCAACTCAACCCGTATCTTCCTACGCAACCTTACCTCCCTTGGTCTCGCTCATCGGAGCGAGATTGAGGATGGATCTCCTTCCTCCATATCTACCAGAGATCGAGTACCATCCACCGTCGCTTCTCTTTGCTTTTCCATGCAATAATCAGATCGGAGCATTATCCCCGAGTCCTTCTACCCCTTGCAGGTGTCCAGACACGCAGGAAGTACCATCTAGAGTCCCAATTGCTCAAGCGGAGCAGCTTCGGGTGGAGAACCGTCGTCTCGTCCCGCTCATTCGACCGACCATCTTCCCATTAGAGCCTTCCCTTCGACGTGGAGTGCTTCCACGATTGTGCCAGACTCCTCAGAGTCTTCATCGGAGCACCGAATCTCCATCCTTGCTCAGTTGAAGTTTGCATGGGATGTGTTCGTCCAGGACCTGTTGATGTCATCGATCAGGAGTTGCACCCCCAGATCTGATCAGGACCGTTCACCCATGTCACATTCCTAATGGTCTGATCAGATCCCAAGGGGAATCTGACACACACGTCCCCGACCACGTCAGAGCCGTCAGATATTTTCTAGGAGATGATCATAGCCCCCATGCGCCCCTCACATGTTCTCAGGGTATATTTCATTTTTATTCGTGCATGTTTACCTATTTAGCTTTAGTCCAATAAATAAAAGTTGTAGTTAAAAACATTTGCAGTTTGGACATTATAATTTTTATATTTGCATTTTTGTCCAGCCGAGTCTGAGCCATGTGTGTCCCTATGTGCTACTCTGGGTTATTTGCAGTTCTTGCCCTAAACTCTTCATCCGTTATGGAATGATCTTCATATTTTATATTTGCATTTATACCCCTATGTACATTGATCATGTGTAGTGCACGAGTTGTCTGGAATAATTGTAAGTTTGGCCCATGAACTTTAATATATGTTATTTGTGTGGTCCTAAATGTTAAAGTATTTACGATTGGGTCCCTGTAAACTGTTTTTAATTTCTTATCTTTTATTGGATGAAATAAATATTAAATTGACTCTAAAAATTACCTAAAGCTCCTGCTAGTGTGTTTATTTATGGTAATTTTTGTACGTTGATTAGATTTTATTTTCTATTATTAAAAATTCAAAAACCACTAAAAAGTGTCCTATTTGAGTTAAGAAAATTATAAAAATTCAAAAATAGTTTTAAAATTCCACAAAAATGGTTGTATGTTTATTTTGTTGTGTTTTGCTTCCATTATCATTTTTACTTGAAAATACCTCTTGAAAACCTTATAAAATTACAAACACCTAAAATCTTATAAAAAATGTATAAAATCAAAGAAAAAAATCCAAAAATTGTGTTTTCAGTTCCATTTGTATTTTTTGTTTCTACTTTATCAAAAAAATATCATCCAGGAATTTTAGGCTTTTAAATATTTTTAATTTACACATTGTTCTTGATTGTGCACTGTTTGGCATTTTTGCCAATGTTTACTTTTTAAAAAATCACAAAAACATATGAAAATTCTCTAAAAATTATCAAAAAAATAGTTTAAAATCTATAAAAACCAAAAATATTTTCTCTGTAATTTTCTGAGTAATCTTTTACTATTTTTTAAAAAAATACAAAAATAGTGTTGTGTGTGTTGCATTTCTTGTGCTTATTTCATTTTATTGAAAATTAAAAATTTGAAAAATTAAAAACTACTAAAAATATTTAATTTTATGAAATATAACTGCTTAGTTTTTCAATCGTGCTCCTTGTATTCGACCCTGGTTGCTATACCAGGTAAATAAAATAGCAGATTGCTCACAATGATTGATCGATTTTCATTAGTGGTTGATTTTTCTTGTTGACCGATAGGATTGGATGAGGACAACGACACTTTATATTTATTCCATCTTAGTCGATCAGATTTCCATGTCATCAATCTCATGAATAGCAACCACCACTTCGGGTTTAGTCAGCATTTTTTTTAAATTTGGATCTCCTTCATACAAGGAAGCATATCGAAATCAACATCTACACAAAGACGACTAAGAGCAGTCGATACAGTGTCACCTATGGACAAGTGATATGGTATGGGTGCCCTCTCCTCACAGTCTGAATCAACAATATGTCTCCCAAAATCTTTTTGTGATTTTAAATTTTGCTCATTTTTTTGTATTTTAGGCGATTGCAAGCTTTTATGATTGTCCTCAAATGAATCTAGAAATCCATAGGGTAAATCATCAATATGGCTCTTATTTAGGCTAGTGAGGTAGTCAATCCTCGACTTCATATGATCCATGATCTGGGTCAAGGTCTCAGTTGTGGAAAACAAAAGTAGTGACTTCCAAAGCTTAGTCTCAGGTGGATGAGGTGGTGAAAAATGTGATGTCGGTGGTAGGTCAACGTCCGGGTCCTAAAATGGTGGGTTTGGTGGATATATATAAAAAGAAGGCTCAAGAGCAAGATCCTCCTAATAACAAGGAGGTGGATTAAAATTAAAATATGCATCTTGAAATAAAGGATTAACATAATATGTACAAAAGTCAAGAGCAAGGTCCTCATGGAAAAATGGAGGTGGACCGACTAGAGGGTACGAGGGATCCGCAAAGTTCAGATAAAATTCACTCCAGTCAACCATCTCTGAAACAAAAGGAAATGATCGGGAGAACACGAAGTCAAATCAAGAGATGTGAGAAAAAGGCGCAAGTGCGTAATGACGATCGAGGATGCACACAAGTAATCATAAACAAATGCACACAAAACAAATCCCTCAATTCACCTACTCAACACTGTTAAGACTGTAAAAGTTCGGTCTTTTTATCTTGTCTATTTTAGAGTTTAGATGAGAATACAAAAATTGCACAAACACTTAGGAGGTATGGGATTGGGGAACTAACCTTAGTGTGTACGCGAGCAAATAAAAACGAATACAATGAGGGGGTTACTCTCCCCCAAGATAATGAATTTTCTTTTTGATGTATTTTAGTAATATTAGCAGTCCCAATTTTATTTGAGTGTCACTTTTTTTGATTTTTAATAGAAATGTACGAGCCTAATGAGGAGTTAATTCCTTCCGCACCCTAGGTGGTCAAAATAAGAGGGGGAGATTCAGAAAAGCAATGCAAGCGGCAAATCGATGATGAGTACTAAAGTATAAATGCTCACCTTACCTCCAGCTCTCTACATGGAGGATGTTAAGCAGAATTGAAATATATCTAAATGCAAATGCAAAGCCGGTGAATCGTCCTAGATGAGAATATACTATTAATGTGAAGAACAATATGCTAAGTATCTATAAATGAGATCAAAGTCCGATCTTCGATTCCACTCGATGCCCACCGCAACGGGCCCTACACATGTTGTATGCGACCTCTCTCGGCACGCAGTCTCAAACCCAAATAAATAACAATTCAAAATTTGACTAAGTCCAAACGAGGCTATAGGTACATGCAATGGTAATGAGATGTTTGGCCTTAATCTATCATCAAGCAGATCCTAAGCTAGGGCTCAATCACAGAAAGTAAAGGAAAATAAAATCAAAAAATAAAGAAAAATAAAAGCAATGCAAACGCGACAAAACCGACGAGGCTCCGAAAGGAACAATACCTTGGGCAGTAGACCTCGTGAAGTAGGGTAAAGTGTCCTGAGAGTACTGAATATTACAAATTAAGATATCTCTCTCTCACTTAAATTACAAATGAAATAAAATAAATGCACAAAATATTGTCTTCAAAATCTCTTCCAAGATTCCTTTGATGCTCTCTCCTGCAGTTAGGTTAGAAAAGTGACACCACCTCATGTGACAAATAAAGATACAACCATTTTTGAAAGATTATAAACTTATTCAATGTATAGACTATGGTTGTGATTATGGTGCATACAAGGTTTTTGATGAAGGCCCAAGGGAAAATTTATGTTTAGTACATTTTCCGGAACTTGAATGTTAGCATTAGTGATGTGATTAATGAATTGTAAAGAGAAAAATACAAATAGTATATCATAGTTAAATGTATAGTTTAAGAGGTGTTTTTGTTCTATATAAGGTGTATAATGAAATGATGAAGCGATAATACTTTTATATCTCATTGTATCTATATTTTTTATGATTTTATGGAATGTTTTTATGGATAGCTAGATTAGTAATTGATCCATGCATTAGATAATGAGGGTTTTGCACAGAGTAAATTCAATGATTTACATATTTTTAGGTTTGATCTTAATGAGTTATATAAATAATTATATAATGCATATTTATTATTATATTCATATTAATGAAGATATGATCTTAGTGTAATAAAAATCACATCTCATGAAAAATGTTCATGGCTTAAGGGAAGAGATTTTCAAGAGTATCGATACTAGGTAGATTGGATGATGAGAGATAGGTGATATAAGCTTTTACTATAAGGAACATGACACTTGGAATAAAAATATGAATTATAGATATATATATAACATGAGATAAACTCATGCTTTAAAACCTTAAAAACATCTTTCTATACATGAGTAAATGGCATGCCATCATTTTTTGATTGGGAAATTGATGAAAAAAGGCCAGATTATAGAAAGGGTGGGAATTTGAGTATGATCTTTATCCGTGTATGGATTGCAAAAGCATGCTATTTGTAGATAGGATGGAGATGACAAGTCATCTAATAGAATACGATTAGTGGAAACATTATGCAAATTATAGCCTGCCTATGAAGAGAATGATCTATCATTTCAGGAGGGAAACTCCAATAGTTAATACAATATGAGCAATCATCGTGACATGAACTATATGTTGAATGGTGGTGGGGGATGCTAGAGGTTTGGAATTTGAATGCAAGATTAAGACCTTAATATAAATAAGTTTTACTAGTCACTCGGTCCGATAGATGAATCACTTGTATCGAATGGAACTATGGTGAGTTGTTATAATTTATGTTGAGACCATTTTCTGAAAAATGTGATCGACATGACAACATAGAAATATATGACTATTTGTGAGGATCTAAAGTAGTCTACAAAAGGTGAGAACTACAATGTCACTGAAGCGGATGCTCATAAAAACCCAGAAAATCAACAATTAACCCACCATAAAAATTAAGCAATGAAAAGGAAAATTTGTGGAGTTAATATAACTCTACAATAGATGTGCATAGTGTGCAAGTATGTGGAGGTCGAACACAGGGAGAAAACGGGAGAATGGTGCAAGTGAATACAAAATTATGTGCTTCTTGTTGTCTGTGTATTTTGTGGATTTTTAATTTTTATATATTTTGAAAATTTTAATTATATATTTTTAAATTGATTTAATTTTATAATTTTTAGTTTCTTTTTATATTTTTTATATTTTAATTCTTTTTCTTTTAAGGATATAATATAAGATATATAAGGGTATATATACAATGTAAGCTAAAGTAAATACAAATACTAATAAACAAAATATAGAAAATAAAGTGTTTTAGGTTTTTAATAATTTTTTACTATTTTTGTGATTTTTATTGAATTTTGCTAATTTTTATATTTTTTAAATAAAAATGTCCCTACTCTGGGATTAAATAAATAACACGAATTGAAATGGAAATAAAAATAGGAAATAGTGTTCGAAATTTTCCAAATTAATTTCAATATGTAAAGAATGATATAAAGAAAATTATAATTTTGAAAATTATATTTTTGGGGTTTTAGATTTTTTTTAGATTTTTATAATTGATTTTGGAGATTTTATTTTTTAAGAGCTTTATTTTTCTATTTTTAGTGATTTTTGGTCTGAAGGTGAAAAATACTTAAATAGATAAAATATATTTTTTGGGAAATTTTCAAAACTATTTTATATTTTTTATGGGTTTTTAAGCTAAACAGGAAATATTTGTGCTCTTTTTTATTTTTAATAAATATTAAAATGTCCTAATTTTCAAATCTAAATATAAGCGTAAAAATATATTGCAACAGGAGCTTAACCTTATTTTTTGGTATTTTTTGGAGAACAAATGTTATATATAATAAATGGAAGAAATGCACAACAAATCAATGAACTAGCATGTGCATATATGTAATAAAATTTATTGTGAGGGCCTTTATGCAAAATATTGAAAACTTTGTAACAACAGATGAACGTTTCTGGACCAAATCTATATAACAAAAGGCGTAGGAGCTTGCCTGTAACATAGCCAAGCTCATGTGTATGAACACGTGAGCCTCGCTGGCAATGACTTAAACACAATTACTAGTAAAACCTAAGGTCATACTTGGAAATGTTTCAGAATATTTAAAGCATTACAAAAATATTCTAAAAGTAAACATTAAAGCGACAAAAATGCGGGGCGAGATGTGCTATTACCCCACCAATGATGTACGATCAGACGACGAGATGGATGTTACTTAAACACATGTGTCACCCCATAGCACGATGTTGATTCACTGTAGATGGTCTGGATTAGATCCCCAGGGGGGATCAATGGTTCTGGAAGGGCTTCATCCGACGACACCTGGAGGAGATGGCTCCTTGTTCTTCATCCAATGGCAACGAGGGGATCATCAACTGGACGAACTCGCCTCCTGCGAGCTTGGGTCTTCAATCTGGCCCTCAGATGGCTAAGCAGCCTCGTGGAAAGGTTTCGCACCTCTAGGAACACTCAGATGGGTCCATGACACAATGATTCATCCTGGAGGAGCATGAAGAACTGGAGGGTCCTGGAGCTACTTCTTTACTTCAGATGGGGATCAGACACCCCCTTCAGCACCTTCTCAAGAGACATATAACACGATGAGGGTGTGGGGAAGGTGCTGGCAGTTATTTGGTGGAGTTTCGAGGTGGAATAGGCGAGAAAGGAGGAGGCCCGGTGAGGCGATGGTGGGTGGACCTCGATTCCTTGATTCGGGGTGAATCAAGGTTGACGGGGGGTGTCGAAGGTGGAGAAATGCAAGGGGAAAGAAGGTGAGGCAATTGCGGGTCGGGACATGGCATGTAGCACGGCGAACAGAGGTGGCTGGAGCTAGTGAGCTCCGACGAAGTTTAAAGATCTAATCTACGCTAAACAAGCAAGCACATAACAAAATAAAAGCAGAAAAAAGCCTAGGACTACATCTAACTAAAGAGCTAAAGAAATCGTACCCTGAGTAGCTAAAAATCCACGAGATCTGACCTCAACGGCCAGATGACTGGAGATGATGGGAACCTCTGTCGCACTGCCCTTCTCGCTGCAAAAGACACCAACCGAGCTCGCTGCCATCGAGCTCGAGGCCTCGGACACTATTCGAGGCGAAGAAATGACACTAAGTGGAACCAAATTGCAAATGGAGGAAAAGGGGGGTCTTTGTACAAGTGAGGATGGAGTGATATTCGTGGGTAGATCACAGGTGAATCGAAGCTGTTTTGCCCTAGGAGCAGGTTCGACGAGAATCATGGATACATAGTGATGAATCTTCATGAAGGGACCTAACGGCCTCGAGCAATGAATCAATGGGAAGAAAATTGAGAAGTAGGGGAGATACTCAGTTCTGATAAGGCTAGGGGGCAAGTCAGGCAGTTGACTGAAGTCAACACTCGGAGCTACCTAGTTGGTGCACGTGAACCAACCGGAAAAACCAGCCATGAAAATAATTGTAAATTCAATATTAAATAATAAATGATTTTATTAAAATAAAATTATAAAATAAAATTGTTTATTATTTTCTGTTGTATTTTAATAATGATTTTTATTTATTTTTTGAACTTATTTATTAGAAGTTAGTTTTTAGGGTTTTATTTATATGCATATTTACCTATATTTTGTTTCTTTTATTGTTAATTTGATTTTATTATTTTATTAAATCATAACTTATTTTTACATACATAAATATATTTTATTATATTTTTATGATATAATATGTACACTTAAATAAATATAGGTGTATATATATTTTTATTGTATATTCATCTATATATTTTAGTATATTACTTTATTTTTATCTTTTTTTAGTTGTATTCTATTTTAACTATGTACGTAAATTATAAATAATATTTACAAAATTATAAAAATATAAAATAATAAAAATAATAAAGAATAAATAAAATGAATATTGTATTCGGGTATATTATACAATAGGGGTTCAAAATCTAACTTTCACATACTAACTCTAAAAAATATGAAACCGCCTTCACTAAATAGTTTATTAAAATTTATATATAATTAAGGTGATTTTGATTATTTTTAGTTTTTATTTAGGAGATATGGGTATGTGAAGTTGGAAATTTGACTTTTTATTTAGAGTATAAAATGTACAATGTATATTATTTTTGTATGAAATCAATTTTGTATTTTTTTTGTATTTTTATCTACAACTTTCATGTACAAAGTTTATTTATTTTAGGTATAAAAAGTAGAAAATAAAATATGTCCCAAAAGCAAATAAATGATGAATAAATAAATGAGAATTTTATTGAATTATTGGCCCTTATCTCCCCCTACTTTATTCTTTGTCCATCCACTCATCAATATGCCTAGGTATCGGGGTTTAGGGTCATAAAATACCTTTGGAATGTTATTCCTTTTCTTTTCTTTTCTTTATTCTATAATTTTGACATTAAAAATAGTATTTTATACACAATAAATGGAATAAAGAATGGATGTTAATTTGAAAAAATAAATGTTATTTACATGCATTAGCTAGGATTTTTAAGATCAAAAATGATAGAATAAAGGTGATGAAATGGATATTCATTATGTAGTTGGATACTTGATCCTTTCTTGATATTATTCATGGTTTTGTCCTTGTATACAAGAAGACGTTAATCCCATTTCCAATGAGACAAGGACACATCAAGAATGAGAGATTAATCCCATTTCCAAGGAGGAAAAGAAATGGTGTGAGTCGAAGGCATGGTTGCTTGTTAAAATCTTAGTACCAAGCCTGATAATTTTAGAGGCCCGAGTATCCACTTTATTCATTCTAACGATGTGTACATGAAAGCTCAAAGGAAAGGCTCTTGGCCTTTACCAATTTCCACCGACAGAAGTCTATCTCGATCATTAGTTTCCAACTTTTCATATTTTTCTTTCCAAGAAACTCTAGAATACACTAACATAAAGCTAAAGTTCAACTTTGTAGTCAAAAGTACACTACAACAAATAGGACTTTAGGTGACACTTATGTAACAACGAATAATAATTTGTGTCACTAAATTAAAATATTGTAACATATAGCAACGAGTTAACCCATTCGTCAATAAATACTGAGTGTTAACGGCGAATGTATTGATTCGTTGTGAAATCTTATAACAACAAAAAAAATCGTTGTTCCCTAGAAAATATAACAACGAATAAACCGTTGTCCAAGTAAATATATAATAACAATCATCTCATATATGTATATGATATGATTTTAATAGATCCACCCAAATCAAAAATCTTTGAATAAATTTTATAGATACTATGTATATAGATGTTGCACCGTTAAAACCAAATGGTACACTAAAAAGATAAAAAATGATCCATTGATTAGTGTATGTGACCCGATTTTATATCCATTTAAAAAGTTATGTTGACATGAAAACCGTGAGGGAAGCATAAATTTATGGGAATGGTAGTAGAGGTTTAGTACCATATCGTTGAAGCTGGGAAGCCTCACCTTTTGGTTAGCTTATAAATAGCTGGACCAACTTTGGAATATGCTTGCCTTGACGGTGAACAAGAGGGCTCAGTGCTTGAAGTACACGCTATTGCGTGGCCCTATTATTTTTTTAATTAAATTTTAATATCATTTTATTATTTAGACGTGATCGTTGCCTAACGTTTGGATTTGTGAAATAGATTCCAGTTAACATTTAAATGTACCCATAATTTTATCCATTGTTACATGTTGTATTGCAACGAATTCTTACCGACAATTATTATTCATTGTTATTTTGACTTAGCAACGATTGACAATTCGTTGTGGAAATTTAACAACGGCTTATATAGCAACGATTATGGCGATGAATCTCAAATTCGTCATGGAATACTTCGATGACATTTTATTCGTTGGCATCTTTGTAAATTTTGCGTTGCTATAGGTACCTTTTCTTGTAGTGGTAAGATCCAATCTATCAAATCAATGAACGATCTTAAAGGGATAGATAGATACATCTTAATTTGTACCAAAACTAGAATATATTTTTGTTGTTGTTGCATGATTATCTCAAAATTATCCCCAAAATTGCACTGAGTTTAGAGTCGTACGTAAAGGATAAAACCACTAATCAAACAGCTAATGACAAACCTAGATGTTATTGATAAGGACAGCTATGGTGGGTGGGTACCCATGAAGTCCAAATCCAAATTAGATTAGAGATGGCATTCACAAATCTTCTAAACAAAGACCTCTCTACTTCAACCACACATTTGGAGGTGTGGTCATTGCAATTGTCACAAGATTCCTATATCCCAAAACAATCGTCTTGTTGGTTCGTGGGTCCTGCCATTATTAACCTCTTGTCTTGGCATATATATTATTCCCACATCGATCACATGCACGGGACCTCTACTTCCAACTCACATTCATCGTTTCTTGTTCTTTCATATATTAAATTGAATGCACCTCTGTCCTCTCTTGGTCTTCTGATCTGATAAGAACAATACACCACTTGACTTATCGTACTCTCTACTGCTTCTGCCAACCAAGAATCGACAACACTTGCGATGATAGGGATTAAACTTGATCCACGTTCTATGCGTATGTTCTCGTTCTTGATTTCGTCATTAGTGATGTCAATGCAAGCTTCTGTATTTGAAGCAATGTAGAACTTGCGCAAAACAAAGCCTAAGAGCTTCTTGTTCTTTCTCCTCTTCCTCTGGATCAAGCCTTCTCCTCCTTGTGGATCCATAATTTTAGCAGGTGAGAGTTGGAGATAATTGTTCATAAAATTTTATGTGAGGAGATATCAATAGTCAACTCGATAAAATTCTCGCATTGATCTCTTTTGTGATCAATGGGTTGTTTATTGGATCTATTATTCTTTTCACAGATTTAGATTGCTGAGTCTTTTCGTCGATTGATAAACTTATAACACCGCATTAGAAATTTATACAGAAATTTATGGATATCACTACAGTCGTTGGATATGTGAGGACTAGAGGACTGATGCTTGATGTGGAACTTGTCGAGGACCACATGATGACAACCCGGTTAAAAATTAAATCTAGCATGTGATGGAGCAGACAAATGGTCAGTTCTATTGGAATTATTTCGTCACATCTACAGTTTCTTCCTTTCAGTTTCTGATATATGTCCGGCATGAACACATAGTTCTTCAAATTTTTTTCTAGCAGCTATTTTGATAACAAGTTCCAAATGAATCGATACTCAAACGGTAAAGTTGTGGCGATCGAGTTGGCTAAATGTAGTTGGTAAAATCTTAGTTGTAGATATTTTATTCTCCGTTATCATATCTATCTAAAGTTGTAAATTGATATCCCTTGGTTTGTAGTTCAACTTTAAATTTCGATTTCTGCCTATTTTTGTAGGTCTTTATTTTTCTTAATATAAATCATTAGTAATGACATTTTGATTATGTTAAATGCATCAAATATTGAGTTGCATAATTTAACTATTTTTCATATATCCCATTGCAGTGACTCATAATCAAAGCTAAGCATCTTGCATTCATTGAAATAAAGAGATGGTATATGTTCTACGAGGTCCTCTTCCATCTGCCACCTTGGGATAGAGGTCCCCTGTTCCAGGCATGTATTTTTAGTATTTTATGCTGCTTGGGATGCGTGGCCCATTTGGTCACTTTGACTTTATTTCTTTGTGACTAACCATTAGAATCTTTTTTAAACTTCTCCAAAATGGGGTTACCTTGACTATAGACGCGTTTCATTGTTTTCTGATATACAATATATGACTGAAATCCATTTGATATAAAAATTCAGTTTGAAGACTTTGCAAACCACAATGCTTTCAGATTGCTAGCTACGTATAGCAAAACACATCTAGGGTTCATTGATGATATTCCAGTGATCATCAAGCATGTAACTTTAGTTGCCTTATAGCTTAAAAATCTATGTTGATGATTTTTCTGAAGAAGATATGTCTAACCAATGACTTTTATAGCAATGCAGGGTATAACTTCAGTTGTCCTTATTGGATTTATAATTGCATTGAAGTTAGTTGGTGAAAGCTCTGTTGAGCATGCCTTCTTGTTTCTAGGTGCTGAAAAGGTCAGCTTCTATCTTTGTTCCGATTGACTTTGCAATTTGGATGCAATTTTTCTATATCGTGGAGGTCGGTGTTTATAATCAATGTTTTATAACATAAACAATCTATTCTTTTCCTAAAGAAGAACGGATGGCATAAGTTTTGGAGAGTGCTTTTATCTCTTAAGAAATGCTTACTCGTTCTCATCTCATCAGTTACTCTTTTACTTAACAATCTTTAGTTTTCTACATGAATGGATATAATTTGATTTGTGCAAAATATATTCCTCTTATATTTCTACAAGACGAGTGGCTCGAACTTGCCACCAATCATCAACGCCATCGAGGTCTACAGGGTCATGGACTTCTCCCAATTGGAAACTGATGATGGTGATGGTATGTTCTTCTTCCTTCAAACTGGCAATATTGACATTATTATTTCCTACAGTGAAAAACATAGCAACTCATTTTGAATTGTTTCCGATTTCAATTGGCAAAAATAATAATAAAAGTTGCTGCCATCACCGAGATCAAGGGTCTGTATAAGCTAAGGAGAAATTGGATGGGCGATCCTTGTGCTCCAGAGGAATTCATCTGGGTTGGCCTGAATTGCAGCTATAGTAATTCAAGTAGCCCCAGGATCGTTTCTCTGTGAGTAATAGATGATCACAGCTTTTATACATAATAATGAATATATAGTTCGTCAACAAATGATTTCTTTTTTAATGTGTTTCTTGCTTTCTTAGGAACCTTTCTTCCAGTGGTTTATCTGGTGAAATATCACCATCTCCAGTAATCTCACACAGCTTCGGTACTTGTAAGTGCTGCAGTACTTTTTTTTTATTTATCTTAGCATCGTCTTCGTCCTTAATTTCTCTTATGGTGTTTTACTTTAAACTATAAAATTGCTATTTTTGTCAATGTATCGACTGTCATGAGTATTCCATACAAACCACTCCTTTACAGAGCAGATAGCCAATTGTCTTTGCTTCTGAGTTTACTGTACGTCTGAGGGATATCATGAACTGGAAAACAAATTACATCCATTTTTTTATCATCTTCTCTGTACTTTCCTCATTTCTAAATCTGTCCAAATTTTTGCCTGTTTATGGTATGTTTTGATACGTATTTACTGCAATGATTTTTCTGAGATTTTAGACTCCAAATTTTTCCTTCAAAATTATTGGGGTGATTTGCACACCACCCCAATAATTTTTGGATTAGATATATTCTGTGTAGAGGGCTTGATTACCGGATCTCATATGGAATGTCTTCAACATTTTAAGAAATCTTGGGCTCATGAACATCAACCTATTTAAGGACTATTAGAAGCTGTCTATAAATAAGTGCACTAATTATGTTATATTAGTTTATGGACAAATTCCATGTTTTTTGTTCTATTATTACGTAGTCCATCAAGCCTACCATATTGGTCTGTTCATCCGGGGTGGGCGAGAGCTTCTATTCACAGTTGCAAATCCCTCTGAACGTTCACCAAGTTTATTATATGGATGCAAAGCTCCAACATATAATGCCAAGGGTTCTGACATGTTTGCAATGCTCGTAGATGCAGGGCATGATATGCTTTAATGATCATATATAGGTATTGAGGGCATTCGAAGACTGGTTGTTAATTTGCTGATGCGCACGTCCAACCCACCAGCTTTGACATAGAAGGGTTGTTTAGCATCATCATGCCCCCCCCCAAATAGTCCGAACATGACTTTATTTTGTTTCCTTGTTCTGAGTCATGTTGTGTAACTTTATTTTGTTTCTTGGCATCACCAATGGGGTAATTCAGATGTACTTCTCTTGAAATGTTGAGAGGTCTCAAATGTGTTATACAATATCTTGTTTTATATGCATATTAGAATGTATAATAGGGTGTAAAGTCTTCTTTTGGTAAAGTCTACCATGCTTATTTTGCAAAATAAGGAGATATATCTGAAATATGCATGCTTCTGCAGGTGGGAGGAATTAAGATGGGGAAATGAGGTGAACATTTTACGGGTGGAAGGAATCGAGGATGAGGCTATAAGGATGAATAAACTGCCCCCTCACTCTTTTAGAGGTACTCCTATTTTCATTTCCATATTTTGAGGAATTTGTGGGTTGACCAAGTTAGATAATTGATGAATATAATCATTGCACTAATTTATTATTTTGAGTGAAAATATTCAACCTCCATTAGCCCATGGAAGAGGATAAATGTTGATATGCAAATCCTTTCGATTGATGCAGCTATGTGCAAGCAATATGATATATCCACTACAAGAAAAAAGGCTTGTGGCGACAGATTTATGAGGACGAATACTTGTAACGACGGATAAACTATCACCATAGGCTCTTTAAAGGGAAAATTACAAAACAATCTTGAAATTATGCAAAAGATTGCATCTTACACGGGTGTAAGAGCAAATTTTCTCAGATGGTAAAGTTGAACCGCCGGAACATATCACGTGTACCGGTCTTAAATGTTACGGCCTGATTTTCTTAAATGGAAGGTACCTTGAATGTTACAACCTAAATGTTACAGCCTTATTTCTTAAATGGAGTAAAGTTATGGCCATGTTTCTTAATGTTACCGATACCTTGAGAAAACCCTAGTCCTCAATCGGCTATATAAGAAATAAACAGCTGTCACTTATTCCTCTTTCTCCACCCTTGAGAAAACCCTAGTTTCTCAATCAGCTTCTCCATATGGCTGAACTTGGCGGCAACGGCGATGGCAGAGGGCGTCGAGGAAGAGGTCGAGGTGAAGGCAGCGGTGGAGGCAGAGGACGATGGCAAGGTGGAGGTAGAGGTGTTGATGATCCATGGTCTCAGGATTATGGTGATCGGCGATGGGCTTGTCGTGGCGGCGATCGAGGCATAGACGATGAAAGCTGGCAAGATGAAGGCAGAGACGACGATGATCAATGGTCGCGATCTGATGTAGATAGGCGATGGACGCTAGGCGCTGGCAAAGGTGAAGAGCGAAGGACTAGGGTGCTTGTGGAGGGCGATGATCCGCACATCAGGAACGACAGGAGGAGCATGAGGTTGTTGGGTGGTGGATGGAATACAAGGATCATAGGTCGTGAGAGAGGAGAAGGATCGAGAGCAAGGGCGGGACTGGAGGCTAGTGATCGTTGGAATGATGATGGCCGGCAAAACACAAGAGTTGTGCGTGGTGGTTGGAGAAATAGGACAGTGGTTGATGATAGCGGTGATCTTCAGTGGATGTCGATGAGGACGGAAAGCGAAGATGGATGGAACGAAGGGCATAGTGTAAGGAATGTGAGCGAGTGGAGCAAGGCAGCAATGGGTGGTGAAAGAGATTATAATCGGACCAACATGGAGACCGAAGGCAACGATCTGTGGACAGAGCATACACTAGGTGGAACGACCGTAGAACGTGAATGTCATAATCGAAGGATGGAACATGATTATGCTAGGTAAAAAGTTTTACATATGTCTAATGTTTGCTCTTAAGGTGTTTTTAAAAAAAAGATCTATTATTTAAACATGTAAATCTAGATAGTTAATTGCATAGTTTTGGTAGACGGATAAGATCTCTTTAGATAAATTTATTCTAATGCATCTAAGTTTCGATCTGCGTTTATATTCACATAAGACGAAAGGGGCTGACTTGGCTCTGGAAAGCACCATACCGTGTTTGAAACAGGGAGCTCTCTTGATAGACTTTGATCATGAGGTTTTCCAGATAAATATAGACAACGTAATTTGATATGCAGTTGTTTTCTGATTACTCTTTGATCAAGGGAGACTTGACTTAATTTGCTTAATATACTGGTGGAAGTTATGTTGCATGTTGTGACATATCGTAATTATTGTTTGAAGTGCCATGGCCCTTCACATCCAGATTTTTGTCATTTGATCATCCATGATTGTTTTCAACTTAAACCAGCAATCTTAAGCCTAATAGTTCATTGCATTCAGCTGTCTAATAGAATAAATATAGGTATGTCAAGTGCATCATGTATGCATGAGATCACTCAGCAAGTTGATTTGAATACCTGCGGAAAGGGCACTGTTGATGTTGGTGTCCCCTGTAGGATCCCAGAAAGCAGCAATCTATGACCGACATCATTAAGTTCCAAAGGGGTCATGCACTATGATGTATGATGTCTGTAATTTGTATTACACGCTAAACAATAGACTCAATGATTGTCGTTCTTTGAAGTTGTTATAGATGTACCTGAACTTTTATTCTAACTTGTAGTTGAACATTTTAAATTGTAAGTTGACTAGAGTATTTTGTTGCCAAATACATGTATGCCTAGTAGATTCACTTGGATTTTGATTTTATTTGATGAAGTGCAAGGAATGTGGGTGGTTGGAGAAAAATGACATTAGGTGAGCAGATGGCAAACATGCAGACTGAGGGTCGTGATCGAAGGGCTGAGCGTGAAGATAGTGGGTAAGTAATACACATTTTATTATGGTCAAATTTTCTTTAGAACAACTATGATATGATAAACAATGGATCTTTAAAGTTCTGCCACCAGATGTACCTTCTTCTTGAGGCGGCTTTTCCGTGCTGCTTCTCGATTTTGAGCAAGGCGTCTTAATACCTAAATATGTAACAGTATTGAAACTTGAGGTAACATCTAGACAACTATCCATACCAGGCTTACCAGCAGGAGAACAAAAAGATTTTTTAGATGTAAAATGGGTATATTGCTATTTTCATATAGCTCTTGAGGGGCCACCCCTCTTTGTACTCCTACATGTTATTTTTGTGAAAGGAAATAGAGAATGTCTGGTGTGACAGTGAGTAGGCACATTGAGGTATCGTGTTTGTACATGTTTTCTTCTTGATTACTTTTCAGCTTGCATTCTGTTGATCAGATACGTACTCAACGTCATTAGCAGAAACTAAGCCATTATTCAAAAAACCGAAGTTGAGTATGTGATTGTATTTCTACATCTTGAAAATAGCATAGATCAAGGTGGGACCATATAAATATCCAAGAACGCATACCCCATCATTTCTAGAGCATTTTAGAGTGTTAATCTTGCTTGTCCTGAAAACATGCTCTACATAAATATCGAGGATAACATCTCATTAACATATCCATTTCACAGTTGACAATAAGTGCAAAGTATGCTAGAGGTAACGGTCTCTCCTAATCTTTTTAAAATCTATGAAATCGGCCTTATGACTAGTCTAGCATAATCACAGTCATTATGGTATTATTTCAATTCTGAAAATCTATCCAGTTATTTTCCACAATCATCCAATGTGATTACCATATCCTAATTTGCAAAGCCAGAAACTAAAATGATTGACATTATTTTTTTGGATTTATGAAAGTGAACTTGTTAACATGATGCCGGTTGGTTATTCAATTGCTGGTGATCCTGTCTCGGAGACTTTTTGCATTCTAGTTTCTTAAATAATATTTTTTTCTTGAAAAAATGGAGTCAAAGTGTATCCAATGAAAATGTAAGTGCCTGCTTCAAATTTACTGCAATACTCAGGTACCGAGGAACTCACGCACTCTGTTAATCAAAGAGACATCAATTCCATCCATAACAAGAGGCAACTTTCTCTATACCACAATGTACATACACATCTTCTTGAGCTCCTTTTAGCAACCTTTATTGAATACCTTGAACACTTTGATAATGTCCAATAACAAGAGGGAGGTATCATGTGATAATGACAATACAAGATCACTGTGAGTTTGTTGGTTGTCAAAGACAACAATGTCCAACAATATACCAATTCAATCTTAATCAGATTTAATTATTATCACTTCATTGATAATTTTAAGAGCTGTTAATGATTGGTTTACGAGGTATACTGAACGAGTTTGTGCTTATGGTGCTGAAATTCGTTCAGATATAAACTTTTACATATAACAACAATCGCCTT
The DNA here is from genome assembly GCA_037367405.1 of Ottelia alismoides. Classification (NCBI taxonomy): domain Eukaryota; kingdom Viridiplantae; phylum Streptophyta; class Magnoliopsida; order Alismatales; family Hydrocharitaceae; genus Ottelia; species Ottelia alismoides. Next base: position 228,193 of record JAZKJV010005232.1, read on the forward strand.
ATAGTAGGATTTGAATCGTTATGGATGGGTGAAAACATTATATCATGGATTATGGTATAAGAGAATTAACTTTCCTCTGTTCTTTCCACCGAATCATTAAGTAAAATATTTTATGTATTCATATTGATAAAGCTTGTTGTACTTAAATTTAGGATGGTGGACTTCTTAACTGATCGGAGTTGGATGTACTCTATTCCCAACAAACATCACAATGAAAGATTTCAGTCCGGTGTTAAAAAGTTTATTGAATTTGCAGTGGAGAACTTCAAAGGAAATTCAATGGGAATTTATCCTTGTCCTTGCATGAAATGTGCCAATAGATGCAATAGAACTCCTGAAGAAATATTCCAGCATGTAGTAGTCAAAGGATTTACCCTCCATTATAATACATGTGTGCACCATGGAGAATCATTTCAAAGACAGAATATAAGTGCTTCACGTGTGCTAGAAAATGACAATATACATGACCTACTAAAGGATACCTGTGGAATGCATGATTATGATATCAATGATGATCTCACTGATGACATTATCGAAGAAGAAAACTTGGAAGAAGAACCTGTTAATGTGGATGCACAGAAGTTTTTCAAGCTCCTGAAAGATGCCGTTGAGCCTCTATATAACGGATGCCAGAGTTATAGCAAGTTTTCTTTTATGGTTAAATTGTTACATCTAAAAGTATTGTTTGGCTGGAATAACAAGTCCTTTGATGAATTGCTATCTCTTATTAAAGATGTTCTTCCGAGTGGTTCTGAGAATATGCCATCATCCTATTATGAAGCTAAAAAAGTGGTTCACGCATTAGGTCTTAGTTATAGAAAAATAGATGCTTGTCCAAATGATTGTATGCTATCCTGGAAAGATTCCGAGAATAAGGAAAAATGTGATCATTGTAATGCTTCTAGATACGAAGCTCAAATTAAAGATGATAAGAAAAGGCAAAAAGTACCTGTGAAAGTATTACGTCATTTTCCTCTAATTCCGAGACTGCAGAGGATGTTCATGAATGAAAATTTGGCTAGACATATGCGATGGCATTTGGATGAGAGAGTCAAAGATACCTTATTGAGGCATCCAGCAGATTCAGAAGCGTGGAAGTCTGTAGACTCTACTTTTCAAGAGTTTGCCAGCGACTGTCGTAATGTTCGCCTTGGCCTTGCAAGTGATGGGTTCAACCCTTTTAGAAATATGAATAATGCGTATAGTATTTGGTTTGTTATTGCTATACCATATAATCTTCCTCCATGGTTATGCATGAAACAATAGAATTTTATCTTGACTCTCTTAATTCCGGGTAAAAGGTCACCGGGAAAAGATATAGATGTTTATTTACAGCCTCTCATTGATGAATTACAACAACTATGGAATCCTGGTGTGCTTACTTATGATGCTTATTTTAAGAGAAATTTCTCAATGCATGCTATTATTTTATGGACGATAAATGATTTCCCAGCTTATGGTGATTTATCTGGTTGGAGTACTAAAGGAAGACTCTGATGACCGACAGATCACGAGAGATCAAGGGAGATAAATAACAATGGTCGTTGCGACCTCAATCCCTCGAAGATCGATCAACAAGAAAAATATCAACCACTCAAAGAGATCAATCAATCAAAACACAAGAAAGAGCGGTCTGCTATAAGATTAACCTGGTATAGCTCCCAGGGTCGAACACAAGGAGCACAGATTGGCCTTGCGGCCTACGATGTAGTCAAGTATCCAAAAGATTCTTTTTTTAGTTTTTTTATTTGTTTTTATAATTTTTTTAGATTTTTAAAAGATGAGAAAATGAGAAAAAGTGAATGCAAGGCAACTTCAACAATTTATACAAGACACACAAATGATGCAAAAATTATGGAAAAATGGTTTTTATGTTTTTTAAGTTTTTTACTGTTTTTGGTGAATTTTTGGAATTTTTCTAATGGATAAAATAATTATTAAAAATCAAACAATGCAAAGAATATAGGGTACTGTCCAGCAAGGTTAGAAACTCAAAAATAAAATATTTAAGAGCTTTAAACAACCCTGGAGGTAATTTTCCTATAATCTATGAAGAACAAGGAAAATTTAGGCACCCTAATTATTATTTTTGGATTTTTAATTTATTTACTACAATTTTTATGAGTTTTTAAGGGTTTTTCAATTTTTATGGTTTTTAAATGATGAAAAATAGCCAAAATTGGCTAGAAAATCAACCAACAAGCAAATAACAGTACCTAATTTTTTTGGAATTTTTAAAGGTGTTTTTATATTTTTTTGGTATTTTTAAAGTCAAACAGTAGCAAAAATAAGTGTTTTTGAATTTTTAAAAATAATAAATGAAATCAGAAATGTCCCCAAAAATCATAGAAATTCCTACACCATGGCAGGAGCCATGTGTCAAAATTTCATTGGATTTGGAGGTCGTTTGATATTTTATTCAAAAATAAAGGTTGGGCACTGTGCACAGGGACCTAAGTGCAAATACCCAAAAGTTCTGGGGTCCTGGTGCAATTTACCCAAGAAGTCACGTGCCAAGCACGTGTCTGGGGCACACAGGGACCAAATGGTAATAAAAATAAGTTCCGAGGGCTTATTGGTAACAAGTACCAAAAGTCCAGGGACTTATATGCAAATAACCCAAAATAATTCGCACATGCGTCAAATCAGTGTTCACAGGGGTATAAATGCAATTAAACAAAACATTTCATTCAATGCATAACATCCAGAACAACAGGGCATATAATGCAAAAATCCCAAAATACACGTGCTGACGCACGTGGGTCTCTACTGGCAGGGGTATAGTTGCAAATAAAATAAAGTGCGAGGTCCAGAATGCAAATGACCCAGAAAATAAACAACTTGACTTAAAAATTACAGGACTAAAAAGAAATACGACAAACAGAGGGGGGCCTATGATATTTACCCCTTTATTAATAGCCGACGGTCGGATAAGCGCCACGTGGTTGATCGGACGTATGAAACGCTGGCACCTCTCTCCTCTGCTATCGATGGTCCAGATGCGATCCTCAAATGGATCAACGGTCGCTGCTCCTCCACAGATGAACGGTCACGATCAGATCTGGAGCAGAGGGTGCATCGGACGGCTCTGGAGGGTCCTCGAAGAACTGGTGGCCGGCGAACTTCGCCGGCTTCGTGAAGGTGTATCCGCCCTCCTCAGCTGCGCCTGAAGGTCGGAGAAGCTCCGCTGAACGATCCCGCAGCTGCTGGTGGTGGCCAAGAGCCCAACCGAGCCCTGAGGGGCTCCGGCGAGACCTGGCGGCTCAAAGCTCCTGGCTGAATGGCGAAGGGCCTCAGACGCCCTCGTTTCGACCTGCAAAGTAGACAAGGAGCTTCGCGGGTCGAGGGCAAAGTGCCTCGACCCAAGAAGGCGGGGTGAAGGTGGTCTGTGCGGCGTGGCGAACGAGCTCCGGCGAGGCGACGGCGGTGGAACTCGAATCCCAGATCCTGTGCGATCTGGGTTGAATGATCGGGCGTAGAAGGTGCACGGGAAGATGGCGAAGGTGATGGAAGGGTCGGATGGTCGAGATGATATGCGAAGTGATCGGAATCGAAGATGTGCGTCGGAGGTGAAATTTGGGCGTAATCTAAAATTAAACGGAATAAGAGGGATCTAAGGTTACCTGGTGGATGTAGTAGACTGGGCTGGAGATGGGCTATCTCCTGGTCGTAGCTTCGAAGGGCGTCAAGGCCTGAAGCTCGATGCTCGACGCTGGCGGCGGAGCAAGGACGGCGAGGTACGCCGGATCAGAGGAATCGCCTCCTCGCCTCACTGCAACAAAGGCTGACGCTCGCTGTCACTCAGGCGGAGCCAATGGAGGTCACGGGGAAGAAGGAGAGGGTCCAAAGATGCGGCGCGAGGGCGGCGGAGGTGATGGATATATAGTGTGACAGCGTCGGCTAGGGTTGAGTGGGGACGGCAAAGGAAAGCGTGGATTTGATGGCTGAAGATCCGGCGAGGGAGAGGGATGAGTGGCGAAGAGTCCGGGCGCGGGGGATGAGTGGAAGACAGGCTGGGTGCGCGTGGGAAAATTGGCGAAGGAGGCGCGGCGCGCACGTTCCAGAAAAGGAAGGAGGTCGCGGGGGAGTTGACCGGGGTCAACATTCCCCCGTGGACCAACCAGGGGCGGCCACGTGTGCCCAGTTTTTGTTTTATTTTTTTAGGGTAGAAATAGGTCGAATTAAATAAAACTCAAAACATGAAATATTTTTCTTTTATTTTTTTCTATTTTTTGGTGATTTTTAATTAATTTTTGGAAATAAAAAATAGGTTAGCTCTATATATAGGTATATGTATACTATATGGATTTTTATTTTTGATTTTTTATTTGTTATTTTTATGTGTTTTTATGCCCATTTTGTATTTTATTTATTTACAACATAAAATATGGAATAAAAGAATATTTTTATTTGATTTTTATCACTTATATTCAAGAGTGAAATAAATGGTTGAGTATATTTATGTACATGGTATTTATACAATGTATTTTTGTATTTTTCATTTTGTGATTTTTATTTGATTTTTGTTTTATTTCTTGTTATTTATTTTATTTACAAAATGTAATATAGAATATTCACAAAAAGTTTGGAAAATAAATGAATTTATTTATAGGGTTAATTAAATACAAGATGATGGTGTATGTACATGGTGATAGGGGGGTATTTTTGACTTTTTGATTTTTTATCTTTTTATTTTGTTTTTAATAAAATATATACAACATATGTTTGGGTGAGGAAAATATATAGTTTTATGTATTTACAAATATATACACACGAGCTCCTATCTCCCTCTACTTTGGCTTTTATGCGGTCAGGCCCATGCTGAGCCCTCCCTTGGGTTAGGTTGCTCAATATTTATTCTAAATATTTCCCTCTTTTTCTTTTTGCTCTTTATTCTTTTATTTTGTGCACAAAAACATGCTAATTATAGGTTTTTACACAATGCATGCTTTTGGTAATTATTTGTATTTACACATATCTACATGTATTTGCAAAGGTTTTTGTAGCTAAAATAGAAGAATAAAGAGTGATGAATGGGTATTCATCACCCCCCTATGCTTAACTTTGCTAGTCCCTTAGCAAACACTTATTTGAAAAAGAAGTGAAAAAGAAAGAAAAAGAAAAAGAAAAAGAGGATGTACATGGATCAAGGTTGACTTATTAAATTTTGCCTTCATTAACTTGAAATATGGAGCTCGATCAGATCTTTGGATTATTAATGTGTCGGAACCTTATTTGGACTTAAGCCTAAAACTCAACAGCCTCCAAGTTCCACCAATCTATGGGCAAGACTCCTCAATAAACCAGATCAGAACAAGTCTACATACACAAACTCTAATGACCATGAATCTTTTCTTGCTGTGTAAGTGATATGTGGCTCCCCACCTCAGAAGTGACAAAGAAACAACCTCCCTCAACCTGGTAACTCTAATGCCTCGGTCTAGCAACTCTTTCCTCGAGAAGCGGGGTATTCCCTTCTAAGTTCAAGTGCAACCGGCTCAAGAAGAGGGGGTAGAAGTATAGAGTTTTGGAAGCTTAGCCAGTGTAGCTAAGTCTCCCGCTGCAAGCTTCATGAGATCTTTTCACTCCGGTGGGGTTATTAAATTTTCAATCCGACCCACCACTTTTTTGGAGTTCTTTTTGCATTTTTGCATTTTTTTTTTCAACAACTTCTGTACAACATATCTACATGGTGCAGCATATATAAGAAATTTCCCCTTGAGCCAGTAGACTATCCCTCTTTTGAAGCTTTATTGCAACCCACAGCTTCTGTCTTTAGCTTTCAACACCACTAGACCAAGTTGAGGTGCACTTCCTTCACTATAAGAAGAAGAGAGGTTCCGCCTAGAAGTACTACCCTCATATGCTACCCCAAGCCAAAGGAAACTGCCTCCTCACCACCTCATCCATGGAGAGCCATGTGTAAAGTGCAGGTGCAAGTTAAGCCATTGTCTCTGAGAGTCATGCGTGTGTTGTTAAGTGCTCTACTTAAGCTCATCAAGATGACATATGCTCATAGCCTAGTGGACTCAAAGAATTAAGTCCTTATGGACCTGAAAAGCCTTAACCCTAAGTCCTACAAGGTTCCTCTTAAAGTTAAGTGGATTAAGATCTTACTCAAGCTCCATTTCTCAATTTAATTCCAGGCTTAGTTTAAATGTCAACTCTCATCCAGGAAAAATTATATACATATATGTACACAAGATGCTATTTACAAATATTTTACAAACATGCAAAAAATTTTGAAAAATGTTTTGAAATCATGAATGAATGATGCATGAAGTGCAGGTTTTGCAAAAAGATATTTACAAACATTTACACAAGATTTTTGCAAACTTTTGATTTTCAAAACATTTTGAAAAAATTTTGTACTATATACATAATTTTGATACAAAATATTTACACAAGCTTTACACAAAAGATTTTTGAAATCATTTTTACAAAAATACTTTGTACACTAGCTATGTATGTGCAAGAATAAAAGAGGTTTATGTACATGAAAAATTTTTAATTTTTGTGATTTTTAGCCATTTTATTTATTAACACACTCACACAAAGTACGAGTTATGGCTAAAGTATATATGAAATATATACACACCCCCCCCTATACTTAGCTCGAACGATGTCCTCAGAGTGATCAAGAGCGATGAAGAAGACATAACTCGTGCTCAGTAAAAGGGAAGTGAAAAGGAATGGCTAAGTACAGGAACGAATAAATGAATAGAATGAGAGGAACTCGGTGGTCTCCCCCTATACTTAGGATTAACTAATCCTAAGTATAGAAAGCTGTACATGAAAGGAAAGCCGAGTGAAGAATGTACGGAATCTGCCCCCCCTATACTTAGGGTAAAATATCCCTAAGTATAGGCAGCAAAAACAAGAGCAGAAAGAATGAAAAGAATACTCACAGGTCCTACATCCCCCCTATACTTAGGGTAAAGTACACCCTAAGTATAGCATAATCATAAGATGAGAGATGGGATGTGGGACTGAAGAATAGAATGATATTGACAACTGGATCTATACAGGCGGAGGAACAGTGAAAATCAGGCGTGAGATGCTAAAGATGTGAGTCAAGAGACCACATCTCACACAAAATGAATAGCAGCAATAATAACGTCCCGCGGCTCATGATCTAGAAATGGTTTGAGCCGCTGGCCGTTCACTCGGAAGGTACTCTCAGAGGATAACTCAGATATATCAATGCTACCGTTATCGTGTACCTTTCTGACCAAATAGGGTCCTTTCCATTTGCTCTGTAGCTTCCCTGGAAATAATCGTAGCCTTGCATCAAACAGCCATACTTTCTGTCCAATCTCAAAATGCTTGTGGCTGATATGAGAATCATGCCACTCCTTGACTTTCTCCTTATAATGTAGGCTGTTTGAGAAAGCTGCATCTCTAAGCTCTTCCAAGGCGGCTAACTCTGCCCTCCTCTGGTCTCCTATACCATTTGGATCCATTAATATGTCTGTAACTGCCCAGAGTGACTTGTGCCTCAGCTCAACTGGTAGGTGACAGGGCTTGCCATAAACGAGGCGAAAGGGAGATGTACCCAATGGAGTCTTGAAAGACGTCCGATATGCCCACAAGACCGAGTCCAAAAGTTGTGACCAATTCTTTCGGTCAGGGCGGACGACTTTCTGCAAAATATTCTTGATCTCCCTGTTCGACACTTCAGCTAGACCATTCGTCTGTGGATGGTATGGTGTGGCAACACGATGGTCTATACTGAACTCTCTAGCAAGTGCCTTCACCTGGTCGTTGATGAAATGAGATCCCCCATCAGAAATAAGAACTCGTGGAACCCCGAACCGCATAATGATGTTCTTCCTCAAAAATCTGCAAACTGTCTTCGCATCTGCGGCTCGGGCGGGGATAGCCTCAACCCAACGACTCACATAATCTACGGCCAACAGAATGTACTCAAATCCCTGACTCTTAGGGAATGGACCCATGAAATCGATGCCCCATGCGTCAAAAACCTCACAGAAGTGAATGGGCTGCATCGGCATCATATCACGCTGTCCACAAGTGCCCATCCTCTGACAGTCAGTACACCTCTTCACGAACTCATCTGAGTCCTTGAAGAGTGTAGGCCACCACAAGCCGGATTGGAGCACTTTCTGTGCCGTTCTCCTCCCAGAATGATGTCCTCCTGCCTCAAGCTTGTGGCAGTAAGTGAGGACACTATGATGCTCCTCCTGAGGAATACACCTACGCCAGATGCTATCCCCTCCTTCGTGGTAAAGGATGGGATCCTCCCAGTGGTAGGACTTTGCCTTCGCAAGGAAGGTCTCAATCTTCTGCTTGGGCCAATCTTGTGGAACTTTCCCAGCAACGAGAAAGTTCACAATATCGGCATACCACGGGAGAGAGGCGATAGCAAGGATCGCCTCATCTGGGAAGGTATCACAAATGGGATCAATCTGCTCAGAATCCTCAGGCTGCTCTAATCGGGATAAATGGTCCGCCACCACATTCTTGACTCCAGGCTTATCCTTGATCTCAATGTCGAACTCCTGGAGTAGAAGGATCCATCTAGTAAGTCTGGCCTTGGCATCCTTCTTTGACATGAGGTACCTGATGGCGGTGTGATCTGTGTACAAGGTCACTCGGGATCCAATGATATATGATCTGAATTTATCTAGGGCAAACACTACTGCTAGCATCTCCTTCTCTGTGACTGTATAATTCCGCTGGGCGGAATCCAATGTGCGGCTAGCATAGTGTATCGCAAATGGCACTCCATCCCTCCTCTGTCCTAGCACTGCCCCTACGGCAAAATCGGAGGCGTCCGTCATGATCTCGAATGGGAGAGACCAATCGGGTGGCTGAAGGACAGGAGCCTCAATTACGCACTGCTGGAGAGTCTCAAAGGATGAAAGACACTTGTCATCGACAAGGAACTCGGTGTCTTTCGTCAAGAGGTCAGTCAACGGTCGGGCAATCTTGCTGAAATCATGAATGAATCTTCTATAAAAACCAACGTGCCCCAGAAATGACCGTAACTGCTTCAGATTGGACGGCGGTGTGAGTTTCCTAATGACATCGACCTTGGCCGGATCAACCTCCATGCCTCTGTTGGAGATGATGTGGCCAAGCACCGTCCCTTGAGTCACCATGAAATGACTCTTCTCCCAAGACAGAACTAAGCGGGTAGCAATACATCGCTGGAGCACTCGGTCTAGGCAATCAAGACAGGAATCGAAACCGTCGCCGTAAACCGAGAAGTCGTCCATGAAGACCTCCAAACACTCCCCTACCATGTCCGAGAAGATCGACAGCATGCATCTCTGAAAAGTCGCAGGGGCGTTACATAGCCCGAATGGCATGCGTCGGAAGGCGTATGTACCGAAGGGACAGGTAAAGGTGGTCTTCTCCTGATCCTCAGGAGCGATGGCCACTTGGTTGTAGCCCGAGTACCCATCCAGGAAGCAATAATGGCTCTTCCCTGCCAGTCTCTCTATGATCTGGTCAATAAAAGGCAGGGGGAAATGGTCCTTCTTGGTGGCCTGGTTGAGTCTCCTGTAGTCAACACAGACCCGCCAAGAGGTGGGTACTCGTGTAGCAATCTCCTCTCCCGACTCACTGATCACAGTCGTGATGCCCGTCTTCTTGGGCACCACATGCAAGGGGCTAACCCACTTGGAGTCGGAAATGGGATAAATAAAATCTGCACTCCACCATTTTGATATTTCCTTCATGACAACCTCTCGTAGGTTGGGGTTCAGTCGCCGCTGGAACTCACGCGACGGCTTTGCCCCTTCCTCGAGATAGATATGGTGGGAGCACAACGAAGGACTAATCCCATGGAGATCTGCTACGCTCCATCCAATTGCCTTGCGGTTCTTTTCAAGAACCTCCATCAGACGGGATTCTTGTTCTCCAGTCAGATCGGCAGAGATGATGACTGGGTACATCTCAGACTCTCCCGCAAGGAATCTATACTTCAGCGAAGTAGGGAGCGGCTTTAGCTCTGGACAGCTGGGCGCTGGCAAATCTGGCTTCTGAAGAAGATGTGTGTATGCTGACAATTCTGCCAAATTTGCCTGGGAAAATGATAACGAACTCTCACAAACTGGATCTGGAGAAGGCGGGTCCTCTACATTGTCTCTGATATGCTCTGCCTCTACCTCCTCCTCATCTGTAGGCTCATGTGGATCCAAGTCTGGCATCTGATCATTACAATCTGCCCAATCAGACTCTGAATCCGAGGGATCTATATCAGACTCAGTGGCATCAGTACCACTGGAGAACAAGGTGGCATCAGCACCACCATAGAGCAGGGTGGCCTCAGTACCACCATCACTGGAAATCGTGTCGCGATCGAGATCCGACTCTGCTGACTCAATAGTATCCTGAACCAGGGCCGTGCTCTCCAGACTATCCTCTGCTATCATCTCTGCATCAGCTGTATCTGAATATGAGAGGATGGTCTGTGCTGCAGGATCTGCCCAAGCTGCCTCATCATCTGTGATCACAAAATCACAGTCCTGGTGGATGTCTGGCTCTGCGTCTGTCAGCTGCTCTGAATCCGTACTGCCATGTGAGCGGGATCTGGATCTGGCTCTGTGGTCCTTAACCGTCTCTATTTGTATACTCTCGCCCTGGACGCGAAAGTACACCTTCCCACTGTCATGGTCAGTCACTGCCTTGGCTGTGGCCAAGAACGGGCGACCGAGGATGATGGGGGAATCGGTCAACGAGTCAGGGGTCTCCATGTCCAGTACGACAAAGTCCACGGGGAATTGCAAACCCTGAATCGTGACGACAACGTCTCGTAACAACCCCTTTGGCCTCTTGACAGACCGATCAGCAAACTGAAGGTATGTCCTGCTCTGTACAAGAGTGCCCAACTCTAAGTGGTGGAGAAGGGCTGCCGGAAGAAGGTTGATCGACGATCCGCTATCCAATAGAGTGCGGTCAAACCTCTGCTCACTGATATGACATCTGACATACGGGGCCCCTAAATCTGGCCTCTTAGTCGGCAGATGGTTCTGGATCGCATAACACGTGGCTTTTGTTAGCACATGAATTTCTGCGGTCTTGTTCCTCTTCGTCCTCCTGACTGTGGTCCTATCTCTCAAGGATCGCTGAAGAAGAGGAATGTGCTGCAAAGCCTCATTGAGGGTCAGCTGGATGTGAAATCGGTCTATCATGCTCTGGCTGAACTCCTCCTGCTCTCTCTTTTTTGGGTCTTTTTCTTTTTTCTTCCCCTTCCCCAACTCAAGGGCTCTAGGGAAGGGTATCACATGGTCCTTCTCAGATGAAGGACTAGGAATAGGTCTAGATGATTCGATGACTGGATCCTCAAGAACATCATTCACAACAGTGGGATCAAAGTAAACTAAACCTTTTCCTTTATTCAATTCAGAGTTCCGATATACATTCATGCGAGGAAAGACAACATTTCTATCAGAATAAATATTGGTGGCATCAGTACCACCTCTAGTTGGCTCTACAACTAGACGTCTTGCGGCCTCAGTACCGCTGGCTGGCTCGGCTCTGCTGGTGGCGTCAGTACCACCTCCTCGATGTGGTGAAATGGCGGCCTCAGTACCGCCGGGTGAATCAGCATCTCGGGTGGCATCAGTACCACCCTCATCATGGTGTGCGGCTTCAGTACCGCTCTCCTCTTCCTCATCTGGCGCTCTAGATGGATCCTCGTGTTGTCGCTCAGATGAGGCGCCTCCTGCTGGTCTTCTACCGCTCCTAAGTGTGACAAAATCAGCATCAAATAAATCCGACGAGATAACATCAAATGAGTCACTAGAAGTGGTAGGCTCAGTGTGAACTACCTGCTCAGATTTCCTCTTCAAGTTATTCGGGTTAGGCTCGATCTGTGCAGGGATGGCGGCCTTCCCTCTCATCAGGTCCCGCATCTCCTGGCGGAACTCGTCCATCTCCCGTCTAAATGTAGCCTGCTGCTCTGTGAAGAGGCGGGCTATATCATCCATGGCGGGGCTCTCATGGGAGCCCGACGGGTTGCCTCTCTGGTAATGAGGCTGCTGGACCTGGTGCTGCTGGGGCTGAGAGGGGTAAGAGGAATGATGCTGCTGCGGGTGAGCCTGCTGCTCACGTCTCCAACTCTGTCCCTGCTGCTGATAGGGACGAGATACGAACGATGATGGCTGGGATGCTGGGTGCTGCTGGTGATCCCTCTGCTGGGAGTACTGCCCTCCATGACCGGCTGGCTGCTGCTGGGGTTGGTTACCCCCATTCCCCCACCTGAATCCGGGATGGTCTCGTCGGATTCCAGGTTGAGGACGGTCATACCAAATCCCGTTGACATCCATCAACGGCTCTGCATCGTATGGGGCTGGTGGGAGTACATCCAGAGGCTGATCCGGCTGATATACCACCATCTGTAAGTCTGGAGATGGTGGTGCCTGGTAAGAGGGCTGCTGCTGGTGGTACGGCTCCGCCTGTACAAGGTGAACTTGTCTAGGCTGCTGCAAGGAGCTGGAGCGCTGGGACGAGCTGCGGCTGCCACCGGAATCGCCTCGCGACAGAAGACGGGGCTGAGGAGCCGTCTGTGCCTCCTGAAGACACAAGAGCTGGGTCTTCATGTCGCTCAGAGTTTGTGCCATTTCTTCCATCTGAGTTATGCCCTGGCACTGCTTCTTCTCTATGATTTCCATGCGGTCCAACTTCTCGCTGATAATCCCCATGTCCGCAGCGGCCGACTCTGCCTGTGCGGCTGCAACTGTGGACGAACTGGATGGACCTGCATCAACCCGTGCTATCCTCTGATACTGCACGGGTCCTGGCGGCTGCTGAGATCTCTGAGTGTACAACCGAGTCTGGGACATCACCATGTAATTTTCGGACATCTCCTCATAGATGGCCCAGACTTGGTTGTGGTCCTTGGCAAAGTAGGACCCGCCGCAAGAAGCATTCACCAGACCCTGAAGTTCTGGTGTCAGCCCACTGAAGAAGCTCTGAACTAGGTTCGGCTTCGAAATGTCGTGGTGTGGGCATCTATCCAAAAGCTCTCTGAACCTCTCCCATGCTTCATGAAATTGCTCGTTAGGGTGCATGGAGAAGTTGTTGATCAGGGCCCTTGCTGCATTCGTCCGCCCGAGTGGATAGTACTTGTTCAAGTACTCGGTGCGGAGCTGATCCCAGGTGTAGACAAACTTCCCTAGATGTTTCAGCCAGGCGGCTGCTCTATCTGCCAGTGAAAAAGGGAAGGCCATCATCCGAATCGTATCTTGGTCCACACGACGGTCGTGGACAGTGCTGCAGATCATCAGAAACTCCTGGAGATGGAGGTGTGGTTCCTCAGTGGCGAGTCCATGAAAGTGAGGAAGCATCTGCAGGGTGTTCGGAGGGAACTTGAAATCCCCCACGATAGCAGGTATCACCACCCATTGGTGCATCAGTGTAGATCCGGGGTTGTGAAGCTCCCGCATCGGTCTTGCTGCGGCGGCGGCTGCCGCGGCTGCGGCGGCTGCTGCTGCGGCTGCTGCCTCTGCATCAGCATCAGGGATGTCCTCAGGCTCGCTCGGCTCGTCTCGCTCTCTGCGGAGTCTCTCCAACTCCCTCCTCATCTCTATCATAAATGCCCCCTGATCGCGTAATTGGTTCTGAACTGTCTCTAATGACGCGATCAGGGTGGAGTTGATCGCCCCCTGGTCTAAGACAAAATGTTCGGGCTGGCGATCGTCTGAACTACCGGCTCCAGCCATTGGGATGTCTGCAAAATCAGAAGAGCCCAACTCAGGTTCAGTCAAATGAATTCGTCTTTCCTCGGGCTCATGTCTCTCAGTAGAAGAAAGGGGATCGAGGGGGAACAGGGTGGATTCGAACTCGGGCCCGGAGAGCTGGTCTCGACTCTCACGGGCCAACCTAGATGATGGAGTAGACGCGCCTGAAAGCGGTGCAGCCAGAGGCTGCCTAAGAGATCGTCTTCCCATCATCTTGATCTTGGCGAGTTGGGCGGATGGGATCTGGAGAAAATATGATTGCAAGCAAACCCCCGGTTCACCAACGCAACACAATGTGAAGACCGTGAAAGATCGGTCAATTTATCTTGTCAATTTTATTTGGTGAACATTCAAGATATCAGAGCGATTACGTGTGACCTGTTAGGATACCCGATACTCTCTCAACCGACTGTCCCGCACAGAAGAGTCGGTAATCAGTCGAGATGAGCACCGGAGGGCTCTACCTAGTGTTCGGGTCACTCTCTCGCACAATCAAACCAAACAATGAGGGGGTTGCTCTCCCCAAGACAAATTTTTATGGTGAGTGTCTTTTAGGGTCAATAATGTTATCCAGTCCCAATTTTTTTTGTTTTTCTTTTTAAATATTTTTCAAAATAAATACAAGCGGCCTAACGGTTTTTCCGATTCTCCTGATGATTAAGTCCAATAAAACAGAGGGAGAAGACGAAAAAGCCGATGCACGGAGAAATCAATGATGCATGCAGAGAAAGAAATGCGTACCTTGTCTCCAGCACTCTACATGCAAGTGATCCGCGCAGAATTTAAAGACAGAAATAAACTACCTAAATGGTGCAGCGGGAAAAAACCGGCCTTAGACAAGCAATTTCTATTGATCGTGAAGAACAATAGTTAGCTAATCGAATTGAGTCTGGAGTCCGATCTTGGGAGTCACTCGGTGCCCACCACAATGGGTCCTGCCAGCGCTGTATGTGACTCCTCACGGCACGTGGTCTCAAATCCAATTTCACTAACTTTTTCAATGAATTTTATTAAGGTCCAGTTACGTTCTATAGGAACAGATATTCTATTAGGTGTTGGGCCTTAAAAATCTACGTCACAATCAATCAAAATTCCTATGTCTAGGGGCTAAAACCGCGAGAAACACCGGAAAAGGCAGCTAGCTATGAAAACCACGATAAAAGCCGCGAAAATCCGAATGGGTCCCCCGAGCACACCGGTGCTCAGCGAAACAGACCCGCTAGGTTACAAATGTCCAAGAAATGTCCAAAGTCCAAGAGTCCTAAATTATTACAACAAGAATAATGATCTCTCTCTCTGAAATAAAATTTCCTCTCCTCTCTCTCTCTTCCTGCTCTTCTTCCCGTGCGGGTCCTCAAAATAGTAACTCCAAGTTCTCCACTTAGTACCTCGCACAAAAAATAGAAAGAGAGAGAATGGTCAGAAAACAACAATAATATAGAGAGAGACAAAATGGAAAACTGACTACAAAGCCGTGCTCCCCGGCAACGGCGCCATTCTGATGACGCAAATTTCAGGGAGCGACCGAAGTGGAAAATAAATCACAATGTCGTTGTCCTCAGTCACTCGAATGCGTCAATCAAGAAAATAAACGCGGTGGAACTCGAATCCCAGATCCTGTGCGATCTGGGTTGTGCGAATGGGTGAAGAAGGTGCACGGGAAGATGGCGAAGGTGATGGAAGGGTCGGATGGTCGAGATGATATGCGAAGTGATCGGAATCGAAGATGTGCGTCGGAGGTGAAATTTGGGCGTAATCTAAAATTAAACGGAATAAGAGGGATCTAAGGTTACCTGGTGGATGTAGTAGACTGGGCTGGAGATGGGCTATCTCCTGGTCGTAGCTTCGAAGGGCGTCAAGGCCTGAAGCTCGATGCTCGACGCTGGCGGCGGAGCAAGGACGGCGAGGTACGCCGGATCAGAGGAATCGCCTCCTCGCCTCACTGCAACAAAGGCTGACGCTCGCTGTCACTCAGGCGGAGCCAATGGAGGTCACGGGGAAGAAGGAGAGGGTCCAAAGATGCGGCGCGAGGGCGGCGGAGGTGATGGATATATAGTGTGACAGCGTCGGCTAGGGTTGAGTGGGGACGGCAAAGGAAAGCGTGGATTTGATGGCTGAAGATCCGGCGAGGGAGAGGGATGAGTGGCGAAGAGTCCGGGCGCGGGGGATGAGTGGAAGACAGGCTGGGTGCGCGTGGGAAAATTGGCGAAGGAGGCGCGGCGCGCACGTTCCAGAAAAGGAAGGAGGTCGCGGGGGAGTTGACCGGGGTCAACATTCCCCCGTGGACCAACCAGGGGCGGCCACGTGTGCCCAGTTTTTGTTTTATTTTTTTAGGGTAGAAATAGGTCGAATTAAATAAAACTCAAAACATGAAATATTTTTCTTTTATTTTTTTCTATTTTTTGGTGATTTTTAATTAATTTTTGGAAATAAAAAATAGGTTAGCTCTATATATAGGTATATGTATACTATATGGATTTTTATTTTTGATTTTTTATTTGTTATTTTTATGTGTTTTTATGCCCATTTTGTATTTTATTTATTTACAACATAAAATATGGAATAAAAGAATATTTTTATTTGATTTTTATCACTTATATTCAAGAGTGAAATAAATGGTTGAGTATATTTATGTACATGGTATTTATACAATGTATTTTTGTATTTTTCATTTTGTGATTTTTATTTGATTTTTGTTTTATTTCTTGTTATTTATTTTATTTACAAAATGTAATATAGAATATTCACAAAAAGTTTGGAAAATAAATGAATTTATTTATAGGGTTAATTAAATACAAGATGATGGTGTATGTACATGGTGATAGGGGGGTATTTTTGACTTTTTGATTTTTTATCTTTTTATTTTGTTTTTAATAAAATATATACAACATATTTTTGGGTGAGGAAAATATATAGTTTTATGTATTTACAAATATATACACACGAGCTCCTATCTCCCTCTACTTTGGCTTTTATGCGGTCAGGCCCATGCTGAGCCCTCCCTTGGGTTAGGTTGCTCAATATTTATTCTAAATATTTCCCTCTTTTTCTTTTTGCTCTTTATTCTTTTATTTTGTGCACAAAAACATGCTAATTATAGGTTTTTACACAATGCATGCTTTTGGTAATTATTTGTATTTACACATATCTACATGTATTTGCAAAGGTTTTTGTAGCTAAAATAGAAGAATAAAGAGTGATGAATGGGTATTCATCAGACTCGCATGCCCTATTTGTAATAAAGACACATCATTTAGACGATTAAGACATGGAAAAAAGCAGGCCTACTGCTTTCATCGTTGTTTTCTAAAAGAAGACCACCCTTTCCGTCATGATAGAAGTAACTTTGATGGCAACATAGAAGTCAGAAGCGCACCAAAATTGTTGTCAGGAATGGAAATACTAGAACAGTTAAAGGGTTGTAAAAATCATTTTGGTAAGGAGGTTACACATAAAAGAAAGTGGTTACAAGTTGGAATGGAAGAAGATAACATGGAGCAGGATGTTGAATTTCCTTATGCTTGGAAAAAATTGAGTATCTTCTTTCAATTACCTTACTGGAAGAATCTCTTGATTAGGCACAACTTAGATGTAATGCATATTGAAAAGAATGTATGTGAAAATATTTTATATACAATATTGCAAATAAGTGGAAGAAGTAAGGATAATGTTCAATCACGCATGGATTTAAAAGACATGGGAATTCGAGAAGACATTTGGCCACAAACATTACCTAGTGGTCATTTGTTATTGCCTTCAGCATGTTATCATATGTCTAAAGTAGAAAAGGATTCCTTTTTTGATATTCTTCAATCTGTAAAAGTTCCGGATGGGTACTCTTCTAATATTTCTAGGAAGATTAATTCAAAGGAGAGAAAGATAGTTGGATTGAAAAGCCATGATCACCATATTCTCATGCAACAGCTGCTTTCAATTGCAATCAGAGGTTTACTACCTGACAATGTGTGCATTCCTTTGATACGAATTTGCACCTATTTTAACAAGTTATGTTCTAAAGTTATTGACGTAGAAGAATTCACTATGATGGAAGATGAAGTTTCCATTATCTTATGTGAATTGGAAAGAGTATTTCCGCCTTCTTTTTTCACCATCATGATGCATTTACCTGTTCATTTGGCACTCGAAGCAAAGATTGTCGGACCGGTGCATTATCGTTGGATGTACCCTATTGAAAGATATTTATTAACTTTAAAAAAAATATGTTCGAAATATGAGTCGTCCTGAAGGTTCAATTGCAGAAGGTTATTTGGCAGAGGAATGCTTGACATTTTGCTCTCGGTATCTCATGGGTGAATCTAAATTGAATCGTCAAGTGAGGAGTATAGACGGAAATAAGATTGGTGGAGGAATATCTCGTCGCCTTAGCACAACAAGTTTGATTCAAGCTCATCGCTATATTCTTTTCAATACCAAAGAAATGGATACGTTTCGAAGGTATGATTCTATCATTTTGAATTAAATGATATATTTTTTGATTTATGTACCTAATACATAAATATTTTCAGCAAACACTTGCTACATTTAAAAGCTCGTCGTCCACGTGTATCTGTTATGACTTTAGATAAATGGCACCATCTTGAGTTTGCAGAATGGATAAAAGAACATGTAAGTTATTGACTTCACATACTTAATAATCTTTCTATTGGTATTATTTAATATTTTGTAATTTGACGGAATTTAGGTTCAACACTTGCGTTCTGAAAGCAATGTAGAAATATCAGAAGATATAAAGTGGTTATCCCAAGGTCCTTTCATCGAAGTGACATCATATGATGGATATATAAGTAATGGATGTCGATTTCTTTGTAAACGTGTAGACTTTAATCGACAAACTCAAAACAGTGGGGTTTATCTATCTGCCGATAATAGTAGTACGTCTGTTTCCAAAACTACAACATATTATGGTCAACTTGAAGATGTGGTTGAGGTGCGATATGATCCTACTATTAGAATAGTGTTATTTGAGTGTAAGTGGTTTGATGAGAAAATCAACATTGGACTTAAAGTCGATAAATATGGATTTACATCCATTGACTTTGGTCGAAGAAAGCATGAAGATGATCCATTTATTTTAGCAGCTCAAGCACAACAATGCTTTTACGTCAAAGATAACACAAGAAAAGGGGACCATCACATTATTATTAAAGTTCCTCCTAGAGATTTGTATGACATGCCTCTTGATGGTATATATGGTATTGGCACGATGCATCCAAGTGTAGTAAGCGTTGATAAAGAAATAAATACTTGGATGAGATCTGATATACCAGGAGAATGCGTTGTCCATGCTGTAGCTGATGAATTAGGTAAAGTTTCTCTCTTTTCATATAATTTAGAAACACATGTAACTCAGTCATTGTTATAAAAAAGGACTACTCAGTTCCATTTATATATTTTTTGAAAGATCATTTATATGTTTTTGATGTTGTTAATCATATATAATTTTATGACTTTATTCTTTCACAATGTAGATCAATGAATAGAATGAAGAAATTGTCTAGTTCTGAGAGAGGACTTTTGTTTTCTATGGATCATGAAAGAGCAGATGATACACATATCGATGAACAACAAGAGGTTGGTGATGTATGCAGCGATACACTTCATGTCAAGAAAAAAGGACGTGGATTGAATACATATCTTGATATAGGATCTTGATTGAAGTTGTCTTACATATCAACTGAAAAGTCATTTGACTCTAAAGAGGAGGCACAATCATATTTACTCGACAAGAAGGGCATAGTGATATACATGTTGAATTTTGGTTCATGTTTTAGTTTCTTTTTGTTTATAAAATTGACTATGATGGATACCGAATTTATGTCAATTTTCTTTTTGTTCATTGGACAAGCAGAAGGCTCTTTACTTTAGGAGGACAATACCACAATCATTTGTTTCAATGTCTTATGCCATTACATTTTTGATGTGCTTTGTTTTTGTCATTCAATTTTTTTTCATATAACAGATTATTAATCAAATTGCTTGCCGTCATTTTTTCGTGCAATAGCTATTAATAGCTGCTTGGATGATTAGAAAGATTGGAGTGGTAAATGTGACGTAATGTCGCATTACTTATGCATTTTATTGATTATTTTTATGATTATAATATGTTTTTATTGTTAACTTTTTAGTTGAATATGGTTAAAAAAGTTTATAATAAAAAAGACCGATATCCCATATTTGAATATGGGATATCTCAAGATAACAAGTAGTTCAAAGATGATGATAAATAGGAATTGTGAGCTCTTGGCAGTGCCTTTTCTAATGACGAATGCATTAGCGATGTTCCTTGACCTAGCCAACCAATTCGAACAGAATTCAGGTAGTATTCATCAAAGAAGTTCTTCTATGAATAGTAAATACTCATACCAGTCCATGGTTTTGCATTTGTTACCAAAAATACAATATTTTACATGTGTCTCTGGATGCAGGGTTTTCGAGATGCATCTCACAGCGAAGTCTTCAAAGAGGTTAGTAATATAAGATCCATTAGTTTTTTCCCCAATATTCATGGCAATTCATTGTGAATCCAGACCCTATAAGATCCATATTTAAAAGGAAAGTTTATCCTCATTATTTCATAAACATGATAAATTGATAATAGCATTTCTAACTTGGAAATGTGTATAAGGATACAATGCTTCTTTCTCTTGTTTTCCTGAAGTTAAAATGCGGCTGCCCCCATTTTTTATAATAATTAATATTAATCTCAGAATACTTATTCCTGCGGCCAAACCAAGTCTACGTAAACTTTTGAAAAGAAAATAAAAAGAACCAACAGGATGTATGTCATATATCACGTACTGCTGTAGAATACGGTTCTAAGTTCCACATTTTTTATTCAGTACAACCTTACGGAGGCACAGATACCCATGTCTGCTGTGGAGAAGCTCATCCAGATCCAGCAAGATGCTGTCCCTTGCAAGATACGTGCGAATCGGGGCTGCGCGACACATCCGCGGAGCATCGCTAAGCGGGTAATTAAGATGAAGGACCCTACCCACTTCACTTCTCAGACAAACTCCATGGCAATGCTCCACAATTTGCATGCCAACCAAAATAACTTTACTTGAGAAATCCATTGGATTTGTGGAGCATCTTCATGAAATATCTCCTCTCTTATATATGTTTGCTCTTCTTTATTATATAAAGGTGAGGAGGACCAAGATCAGTGAGAAGTTGAAGAGGCTCCAAGAGATTGTGCCTAACATGGATAAGGTGATTTTCGATACATGTCTTCATCTATTCAGTTCGCTGTTTAAGATACGGCTACCAGTAACAAGAATATGAGAGTTTAGGCTCTGTTATTGGATATTTTCAAGGAATGATTTGTTTTCATATATTTGAAAAATAGCTCATACTGGATTTAAATTATTTGGAGCACAACATGATTTATTCACTAGCCAAAAGCATCTTCATAAATATGCATCATACGACGCATTCATTGTACCGAATTCATGAAAAGAAATTGGCAACTATTTGATGGTTTGTTCTTTATCCTACAGCAAATGAACACAGCAGACATGTTGGAGCTGGCCGTCCAGCACATCAGAATCGTGCAGGATCAAATTGAGGTGAGTGCATCATTTCAATGTTCGGGATCGGATTCCTATTGAGAAGATCGATACTAGGAATATGCTTAAACGATTGGCTGCTGTCAAGGTGCATTTTCTTTTAGAGTATGAATGATCTTTAAAATAACATAATTTTAACAGTAACTAGTATTTCCTGATTGTTTTTTTAGGGCCGAAGGGATAGATCTCATATCCTGGATATGACAAGATTATTGTGGTCTGCTAATCAAATGATCCCACACATGATGTTTATGGAAAGGAAACACTACAAGGAAACTATTCTGCCAGACTGCAAGCTAAGACTTCAGGAAGCCATTCTTCTGATAGGTCGGCCAGATCCGTTAAGAAAGCCATTCTTTGCTTAGCGGGTCATGATGTGGAGACGTCAGGAATTGTCATTAGTGACACCACTACAGGTGATGCAGATTTCTCAGAGTTCTCCAGAACACCTCTTAATGGTTAATATATGTTATATGTTAAAATGTTTCTAGTAATATCATGCCATTAATCTTGGAAATATTGTAATTGTTATCCAGCTATTGGCCCGGTTGTTATTATTGCTGAGATCCTGAAGAACAATGGCTTCGCTAGTGAGAAGAGTAAGTGGATCGGACTGCCAACAGTTTCAAATCTTTTGTAGAAAATCTGAGCACAGATTTGTTTCCCGAGCAGAGATCTTGACATCGACTGTCGATGCGAAAGATGAGGCGAAGGGCCGTCTGATCCACAAAGCAAAGGTTCTGATATGATTTACAGTTATTTATTTGTCCATCAGAAGATTATGGTATCACTAATCTTCGGTTTACTTCAATGAACAGATTGAAATATTGCTGGGAAAATCCGAGAACTTCAACGAACTGATGGCTGCGGGAAAAGCCGACAAGACGAACAATAACAACAATACCAAAAACAGCGCAAACAAGGTGACCGAGGAGATCAAAGCAGCGGAGTCGCAGCAACCGAGCAAAGATGAGGAGCATTCCTGATCTGGCAGGCTGGTGGTATGGGGATGTTGTCATTGCAGAGAGGAGGGAAGGAATCCGTGCTGCTCGCGTGCCGCCGCCCTCTCGTGAGAGTCCCGTATCCGATTGTAGGCGCCGTGTAGTGCAC
Source organism: Ottelia alismoides (assembly GCA_037367405.1). Taxonomy (NCBI): domain Eukaryota; kingdom Viridiplantae; phylum Streptophyta; class Magnoliopsida; order Alismatales; family Hydrocharitaceae; genus Ottelia; species Ottelia alismoides. The sequence goes on from JAZKJV010005232.1 coordinate 250,604, forward strand.
TGCTACTACTACTACTTACAGCCGTTGATGTGTTTTTGTCTGGGACATGTAATGGGATCACGAAGTTGCTATCTACTCTATGTTCTCTCTTTGTTGTAATCTATTTATGTGAAGAATTGTTTATTAGGTGACTTCAAAAAATTGTACATAAGGACATGCACTATTAGAAATGGGAACACGTGCAGCTTTCATTTTTCTCATTGGCAACTCCTTGTCATGTATGTATAATGGTTTTGATTTTTATGGTATTTCTCATTGGAAAAATATGTACCATAAAAATAAATATTCCTGATTTTTAAGGTTGTGGTGACGGACAGTTTCGTCACTACAGGTCATATGTATTTCCAACTGTGGCGACGGAATATCTGTCAAATAAAATATAGCATCAGACTGCCGTCACCATAGTTTCTGACGACGCAACTTTTGGAGATGGATTAGTGGCGACGGATTGTTGACTCAACAATCAGCATCCATCGCTGGAAGCCCTCTATCCATCGCCACAGTTTAGTCGCCAGAAAGGCATTTTGTTGTAGTGATCATATTCATGGGGCCATGCCACTCGGATCTTTTTTTCTCACTTCATACGTGTTTCAACCAATAGTTTACTGGACATATCATAATAGTTTTTTTCATTGTAAAGTCAGTGTTAGCTTGCATTAAACGAAGTGATGCATGAAACGATTTATTTATATTCTATAGAATTGACACTATCATACTCTATATAGTCCCGATGTCTGTGTGCAGGTCCTGATGCGCTTGCTTACAAGGAAGATCAATCATATCACATCTTTTGTGTTAGATTAAAAAAATATAATCATTCCATAGAAAGTCTTATTTAATTTTTAACAAATTTTGAACAATTTATTTATATTCTATGTGTGCAGACTCTAGTTTGAATATTCCTTTGAAAAAAAGAAGCTAATACAAGCACCTGTATTGTTTGAAAGCACGCATTAGTTTTCAATCTAATGTGGGGTAACCTGTTTAAAATGAGTTTGTTGATACTTCAATAAAGTTACTAGCAGGCATTGGCTGGGTATTGCTGCTCCCTACATAGTTTTTGGTATATATTTCTCAATATATTTTCTTCAGGTTGGCCTGATGTTTTGTGGCATGGGCTTCAGTAACAATGCACCTATATTCATGGCCTCTGGAAAGATTTACAACTCAGAAAAGATGTGGGTTGCTTTCTCAAGGTAATTGGTAGTTCTTAATTTCATACACAATCTTTTAAATAACATAGTTCCAAAAGTAACTGGTAGTTCTTGTTTGTTTTCTCAAGGTAACTGGTTGCTCTGGCTGTTTTCTTAGGGTTGGAGCAATAGGACTCATGTAGATGATCCATCAAGGAGAGAAGGATGAAGATCCGGAGTACGTGCTATTTACGGAGAACATCCTCCACACAATGCATAAGGAGAAGAGATTCAATGATGTTTTAGATGTAATAACTAGTAGTCATCTTTTGTAACCATATCTATGACATGTAAAGGATGAAGTCATTTAACAGTTAATTGTTTGTGTACATAATAACATGTAACGATCTTTATAGTTGGCTTGAATTTATATGAGCTTTATTGCATGTAGCATGTGAGAATACATAGGTACTTTCAGTATATTAGGTTTTGGTGACAGAATAATCCGTCACCACAAAGGGCGTTTTTATATCAACTCTGGTGTCGGAATATCCGTCACAAAATTATTATACGACACAACCGTTGTCGCTACAGTCTGTGGTGACGCGATTTTTGGAGATGGATGACGCGCGATGGATTAGCCGTCGCCATAGTGTTTTCTGTCGCTGCAAATCGCTTTTCGGTCGTCACAAGTCCGTCGTCCAAATTACCTTTTGTTGTAGTGGGAGTAGGACAGCGAGCCGTTATCAAGTAGAAACGGGACGATGGGCTAACCAGGGATAGGACGGAAGAGGAGGTTTCAAAGTAGGAGAGGTCAAGAAAGGAGCATGCACATGTGGTCGTTTGTATGTGGCCACGCATCGCAAGATGAAGAAGGATAAAGAAGAAGAAATTTGGTAGGAACTTTCGCATAAATAGCCCAATTCTTAAGTTACGATCAACATCATTAATGGTGAAGGATATATTGAGCCCAAAAAATGGGGGCATATGTGATATATCAAACGAATCTAAGGGCAACATGATATCCTTCCTTTTGTATGTATGTGTGTATGTACCGGCAAAAATGGGGATGTCTTCTGGGAGAGCTACCTTGGCTCCCCCACTTCAAATTTCTCATTTTTTTATTTTTTTGAAAAATGCTTCTGTGGATTTTCGTAATTATATCTATGTTATGTCATTCAAATTTCATGCGAAACAGAGACTTCTGCGACCTCCATCCAGACGGAGTCGATTTCAACTATTCTATGATCGTTAAAAAATGATTGTCTAGATGGAGATCGTAGGAGTCTCTGTTGCACATGTAACTTGAATGACATAATATAGTGATATTATGATGAATTTCCATGGATTCATTTTTCAAAAAAATAAAAAATAGGAAAAATGGAGTGGGGGAGCCAAGTTAGCTCCCCTAAAGGGGCAATCCCATTTTACTCATACATATGCATGCATGTATGTATAGGGTGCCCATCGAATGAGGTGGGTCTTTCCTCAAATTCAAAAAGCCACTACTAAATTTGTAAATTATGTAACAACTTTATAAAATATTAGCTGCATTGTAAAATAATGATGATCATATTGTTTTGTAAAATATATCATCCATATTGTAAGTAATATTTTTGTCAAATATAATAAAAAAGAAGAAGAAATTATCTTGATTAAGGAGCATTGTGTATTTGACAAATCCATATATAACAAATAAAAAATGGATAGAATCTATAATATGGGATATTGTAGATAGATCAAAAACTCTTGAAGATTGGCAAAATTTGAAATTAGTATGCTTCTAGCTTGCATTTGGATTTGAATTATGTATTATTTGTAGACAACATTAATAATAAAAAAGGACATCAAATTAAGAAATTTAATATAAAATAAGAAGTAAAAAAGTGGTGCTTCTATGTATACTACGAAAATACTTATATACCACGTCTTACCTTTACCATAGTCCTTAACATTAATGTTACACAAATTGGTTCACTATTTTATTACTATTTTTAAAATATTAAATACTATAATGAGATTCAATCTTATTTTCGAATAGGTAAGTGACGAATCTCCCCTTCATTACCTTTGTTCTTTCCTTTTGGCCTGAATCCCTAACTAAATACATGTATATAACATTAATTTGTGCAAAATAGCGCTCAATAATTGATATGTAAATATTGTATAAAATACTTATTTAATCATGAAATTCAAGAATAAAGGAAAGAAAAGAAAAAGAATGAAATGTCAAAGAAACTGAGTGACCGTAGACCTCAAGACCTAGTCATCATGATGACTAGGTCGACAAAGAATAAAGTAGGAGGAGATAGGGTAACAAAATGTGCAGAAAACACTACACGAAAGTCATAATTTATTTGACAATAATTGGCTTTTTGGATTTATTTTATTCTATATTATTTATACCTCAAATCAATAAACCCTCAACATGAAACTTGTACATAAAAATACAAAGGAAAATACAAAATTTATTTCACTAATTAATAATACACAGTGCACCCGGGACACACAGAATAAAAACCGTAAGGAAAACTTCCCAAACCTAAATCTCCTCCATACATACTCAATTCATCAAACTGACTTTATTGTTCATAAAATTTAATTATCTATTTAATGAAGGTTGTTTCATTTAATTTGAACTTGAGATGCAAAAGTTGACTTTTGGGTCCCTATTGTACTGTATATATGTATATAAAATACATTTTATTTACTTTTTATATTTATATTGTTCTTATATTTTTATACACTTGTATACAATGTATACAATATCGTTAAATAAATAACACATTCAGAAATATAGACAAAATACAAATATATTGTAGAGACGTATTATTTAAGTTAACAAACAAAAATCTAAAAATATAATAAAAATATGTAAATATCTATTCAAATATAGTATAAATAAATAAAATGAAAAATAGTATCATTATTTATTAAAATAACACCAAATATATCAAAATATATTAAATGTATATAAATAAATATTTAAATAGTAATAAATAAATAATAATACAAATTACTGTAAAAATAACATAATAAAATACTATGTAAATAAATATACATTATTCATGTTTTATTTTTTTTTGTTAAATAAATCATTTTCTATTTTTATTCATTTATTTCTCAATTATTTTCCTATTTTGTCCTTTAGTGGGCTTAGGTGGCCCAATAAGAACCCTCGGACAGTTGACCCTAGTAAACTGTCTGGTTCACCTCCCCTCTCCTCCCTGACTCATGTTAGAGCTGCCCACCCCATCCTTCCCCATTTTTAACTCATCTTCCATTGCTCAATTCATCTCGAGCCCTTCACCATCATGCTCCCCTTCCATCAGTCTATCTCACTAGGATCTTAGATCACGTGTACAACCACACAATCATATGAAATCTCGTGATCAAAGCTACCCTCTCCCTCACCTGTTAGCTGGCCCCGTCATTTTTTGTTTTTTGATTGTTCTTTCTTCTTCGCAGCCCCAAGGGTTTTACTGGGTTGAGTACATTGTGACAACAAGACACTCCACAACCCATCAACGTAGACGAGGAGTAGAAGAATGTGTCCCCTTGGCTAGAGCATCGCCTCTGCCTTGGCCTTCTGCTCCCAGGTCTCCTGACCTGGTTTGAGCTATTCTTTTATTACGTTCTAGGTAATTTTCTACTCCACATTTCATTTTTCTTATTTATTTCCCGTAATTTCCTTCAGCTTTAGTGTAGATAATAGGACTAAAGTCCGTCGGAGCACTATGCACGGGCCTTCGTTTCACATGTAAACCAATTATTCTGACTTGCTTCACCCTCTGTCACATTTCCCATCATATGCTCTCTTGTTCCATGCCACTAGCCATCTCTGATTCTTCGTGGATTAGAGCTTCGAAGAACTTCTTCCGCCCTACATCGGAGCTCCTCTGCCAGACTCAATCACTCATGCAATACACCTTCAAAGGGGTCGAAGATGTTCCCCTCGAGCCCACAAAAGTTTTCATGCAGGTGACAATCTTTGGAAGGCCACATGGAATGGGAATCGATGAAGGAATCAACCTCCAGGTGCCACGAAATGACAGCGAGCTCCAGGTCCCCACCCTTGGGACCTGGCCCCATTGAGCTCATCCACAGGCACAGGAGACTTCCAGGAAGCCAAGGAGCTAGTTAGAATCATTGGAGATGGTCGAGACAAGGAGCATTCATCGATCGAAGGTTGGGAGAGGCGTTGTTCTTGCATGTTCTTCCAACCTCCTTCACAGCCGTCAGATCACACGAGCGTCCCAGATCAAATCTGGGTTGCTAAAGTCATACGAAACAGTCTCAATTGCCTGATCTACTTAGGTGCACCTACGTGGCGCACCAAGAGCTGCTCATTCTCACACCTTGTGGGGTAAATTTCACCTATACCCCACCTTTTTTTTAGTTTTATTTTTGGTTTTGTAAATAATATTGGTGGTATAAATATTCGTGAATAAATTACGTTAAGGCACCCAGGTTTCATGTATATTACAATTAGGCTCTTTGTTAGGTCACCTCACGTTGTCCTCTACATGAGTCCCCTAGTCTTTTTATAGTTAGGCCCCTTCGGCTTCTTATATTTGTAAATAATCCTGTGTAAATATAGCGTTAACTCTTATGTAAAATATCATGTTGGGACCTAAACTTCATGTAAATTGCGTTTAACTCCTTCTTGAGTGTGTTTATTTATTTATTGGTTATTTAATTGCAAACATGCCCATGTACTTCATTTACTTATTATTAAATGCATTTAAATATTGATAAAATTGCAAAAAGGTTCATATCTCTGTTGTATTTTTATTGGGGTAAATTACAATTTGGGTCCCCATCTATGGGTCCGATCTCAGAATGGGTCCCGATCTTTAAATTGTAACGATTCGGGTCACATGACCATTTAGGAAATGGAAATTTTGGGGTTCATGATGAATATGCCCTTGTTGGGAAGGGAATGGGGGTTGGGTTCCAACTTTTAAACAAGGGTATACTCATCATTAGCCCCAAAAAGTTCCTTACATTAATGACCTTGGGACCCGAATCATTACAATTTAAAAGATCAGGACCTATTCTGGGATCGGGCCCATAGATGGGGACCCAAATTGTAATTTATCCTTTTTTATTGTTGCATTTTTATTTATTAAAAATAGCTCTTATTACTAAAAAGTATGGGAAAATTGCTATAAGTACCTTAGATCATGCTTATTCATGTTATAAATTTCATTAGCATTTTATGGCATTTTCCTGATGATTAAAAATAGATTAGGAGCTACTTATTCCCTGTATAGTTATAAAAATACAAAAAATAAAACCAATATGAAAATTTTCCAAAAAATATATTATATATTACTATATATTATCACTCTAGATTAAAAGTCACAAAATAAAAGAAAAACATTAAAAATTGGAAAACCCTCAGAACTTTATAAAAGTAAGAAAAAGTTCTATTAAATTCGAAATATTTAGTTCCATTTCTTATTTTTCTTATATTATATATTAGAAATAGGTTTAAGAAATTTTGGATTTATTATCTATTTTTAAAACCCAAAATAATCCAACCTATTTATCTCATTCCCTCCTTTATATATTTCAATTAATTTAAAATACCTAAAAATTAGTAATAATTACAAGTAAAATCACAAAAATAGAGAAAAAATATTAAGAACACAACAAAATTTTATTTGTAAATTATGAGTATATATAGCTATATTTAAAAATATAAAGCATATATATACTCGATATACATATATATACTTATTATTAGTATTATTAATTATAAGAACTTATTATTATATCTAAAACCTTTAAAAAAATAAAAAAAGACTGTTCTTATTTGTATTTTCTATATATATTATATACATTATGTTATTGATTACTACTATTATTACTATATAGATATATACATACATATTATATCTTTAGTAACAAAAAGAAACTAAAAAATCACAAAATTAAAAAGAAAATAAAAATAATTTTTTTTAAAAAATAAAAGCAATAAAATCCATTAAAAATAAATATAATTAAAAACTCACAAAAATAAAAAGACAAAAAGTAAAGAAAATAATTGTTATTTTTTTAAACAATAATTACCCCTATCCCCATTACTCTCTGTGAATTGACTCACACATTTGCATTGAATTATCATACATTGTGGGTTGATTGTTTATCTAGATAGGTTGATTAAGATCTGAGTACTATGCGAGCGATTAATACAACGATTGCCGGATCCAACCTGTCACCGCATGCCCTCTAAGACTGGGTGTTAGGATCCTCGTAGGCCTCTCCAATAGTAAATATGTTACAATGCATGTTATAATAATATAAAGAGTAAATTACATAGAAGTTCCTAAATCATACATACGATTTCAATCTACATTGTCCCCAAACTTTCAACTTTCAAATATCACAATGTGATTTATGATGTTTAAAAGTTATTTTAATGTTATTAGGGCAGTCCGACAAACCAGAAAATCAAGTCAATGGAAGGCACGAGGGGGCTGGATCAAATGGGTTGGTCGAGTAAGAGCTCATGGTTACCTCTCCCAGGTCGACCTAGACTTCTTGCTTTCTCCGACTTCTTTGCATTTGTTGTTCTCGGCTAATGCACTCTGAAATATGACCTCTCGTCGAGGGTGAACTATTATCGAGAAAAGTTGTGGTTATTATTTAGGACTAGAAAGATAATGTGGTCTAACTTAGTTTTTTGTTAGTCTTAGATATTGTGTAACACATATTTATTTTTGGGATTTTATCGCTTATACCCTTCTTAACTACTGTAATATTAGTTATGTTCCTCCTTTTTCTTTAATTTCAATTGTGCCTTTGATTTCTTACAAAATTCACCATTCTACCCTTTTGTAATATCGATTGTGTGCCGACTTTACCTTAATAGAAGGTTAGAATTGTGAATTTTGTAAAAATCAAGGAGCACAAGTGATATTTAAAAAAAGGAGGGATATAATTGATATTGCAAAAGTTAAGAAGTCCAAAAGTGATAAAAATCATTTATTTATTTAAACTTTGACGTGACATTGAAATTAAATGTATAATTGTTTTAATTTGCTCCAAGTCAATTGTTATACCCTAAAATATCCCATGCATATATGCACTTGCAATTGCCTTATTTATTAATTAATGAATAATCAATATCTAATATATACCTAAGTTAGGCAAATATGTAGGCATTTTTGGAAAAATAATAAGATAATTTAATATTGGCAACATAGTATAGGATTCTTATAGGTTGGGTTTGGATAGAATTGAGCTTTAGTATCAAAATTTTATTTGTTCAGCCGAATGGGTCTGATTGAGGTTGATATATATTATTATTTTAATAAATAATAATTTGGACATTTACCTTTAATTTTTTTATAATTCGAAAAAATGCAAGGATAACAACCTTATCATATGAATGATGATTGTCAACTATTCTTTCATATTCCTTACAGATAAAAGATTCTGATTGAAACAATATAAAAACTTGTTGTATACTATCTTGTTGTATACTATTGTGTGATACTATATTAATACTACTCCTACATACCATTTCAGATTACTTGTTATATATTATTGTGTAATAGACAAAATGTCGGGTAAAATATACGAGTTAGACTCTATAGGTGAATAGTTTGTGGGCTTGGTGGGCTGACTTGGGCTTACAAAGTGAAACCTAATCCGATAATAAGTGGATCAAGCCCGATCTGATAATAAACGAGCTTAGTTAGGTTTGGACTATGTAACCTAACCCGATAATAAATGGGCTTAGTTAGTCTTGATCTTTGAAACCTATAGGTAAAGTGGGCATCTCTATATAGCTAAATAAGTAAACCCAACCCACATAATGCCTAAGACTAAATTTCCATTTAATTTTTATACTCTCCCATACTTTGTTTGCTCCCAAACCAACCATGCATCCTTTCTCTTCAGATGAAGAGAAGGTTGAGTGTAAAGTTCTTTGTCCTCTTGGACATATATAACATGTGATGGGACACTACTATGATAGGAATGTCTTTCCTATTAGAGGTCTTCATGATGTGGCACCAAAATATTTCTGATCCGCCCCGACTCATCGTTATTGGGTTAGGACAATTGAACTTATTTCATTGGATATCGTGTTCTATTGGGTACCCAAGTTATGCGAATAGGTCACAGGTACCTACGAATATCTATGGAATTATTTAAAATAATATTATTTAGTTCAAATCAAGGATTTACTTTCTTTCTCTTACTAAGATGTTGGATACAAAATATCACCTCAATTATATTTTTTTGACTTTAACTCATCATGTTACGTCACAATTGCTTATTTGTGAACTTCACTCGTTAACTTAACAAATTGTAATATAGATATTGTATTAACTCTAATATGGAGGATGCCATAATTTACCATGTCCATGATCAAATTAGAAACATTTGCTAAAGATAACTAACGAGTAGAGGGGCAATTACAACAACAACAACAAAGCCTTTTCCCACAATTAAGTAGGGTCGGCTACATGGATTTTTCGCCTCCATTCAGATCTATCTTGGGTCAATCTCGGACTTATATCCAAAAAACTAAGATCCCTTCGTATAGTCTCTTTCCAACACTTCTTGGGTCGTCCTCGCCCTTTCTTAGCCGGCTCAACATCCCAACACTCGCATCTTCACCTCGATTCCTTCACCATTGCTTCCATCAAAGGTAAATTCCATATATTCTGTCTTAGCCCTACTTATACGAAAACCTTTAGTCTCCAATGCATGTCTCCACACCTCAAGCTTCTCATTTACTCCATCTCTAGTCTCGTCAATAAGCACAATATCATCAGCAAATAACATACACCAAGGTAACTCATCCTGAAGTGACATGTCAACTCGTCCATAATCAAAATAAAAAGAAATGGACTCAAAGCTGAACCTTGATGTAAACCAATGTTGATATCAAAATAGTCAGTCTTCCCCGTCGGGGTCCTTACACAAGATAAAGCCCTATCATACATATCCTTTATGAGAATAATGTATAGGACAGGTGCTTGTCTCTTTTCTAAAACTCTCCACAGTATCTCTCGTGGGACGAAATCATAAGCCTTCTCCAAATCAATAAAGATCATATGGAGATTCTTCCTTTTAGCTCTATAAATCTCCATTGTTCTCCTCAGCAAATGGATGGCTTCAATAGTTGAGCGACCTGGCATGAATCCGAATTGGTTTTCTTTTACTTGGGAAACTTTCCTCAACCTTCTTTCGATCACACGTTCCCAAAATTTCATAATGTGACTCATCAGCTTGATACCTCTGTAATTTGAACAATTTTGAATGTCTCCTTTGTTCTTATAAAGAGGCACCACGGTACTCCTCCTCCAATCTTCAAGCATTTTCTTGCTTCGCCAAATAACATTGAATAGATTCGTAAGCCAAGTCAAACCACGCTCACCTAAAACTTTCCATACTTCTACAGGGATGTCATCCGGTCCAACACCTTTCCCAGGTCTCATAACCTTCAAATCCCCCTCTACTTCTTTTCTTTGTATTCGTCTATAGCATGCACGATTCAAGTAACTTTCATTACTAGCTAAATCATCCAAAGTGATCTCTCTATTTCCTTCTCCAATGAAAAGTTTATGGAAGTACTGCTCCCATCTAGTCTCTATATCCTTCTGAGTAACAAGCACGTGACCTTCCTCGTCCTTAATGCATCTCACTTGAGAAAGGTCTTTTGTCTTTCTTTCTCTTGCTTTGGCCATCCTGAATATATCCTTCTGGCCCTCCTTAGAGTTGAGACTTTTATACAAAACCTCATAAGCTTTTAACTTAGCTTCGCTTACAGCCTTCTTTGCTTCCTTCTTTGCTATTTTATAGTCTGTGACAGTTTCTTCTGTTCTATCCTTAGACATAGCTTTAAAGCAAGCTCTTTTAATTTTTAGCTTCTCTTGCACCCCTTCACTCCACCACCAAGCCTCCTTTTGACCCGGAGCTTCTCCTTTTGACTCGCCTAGCATCTCTTTGGCTACCTTTCGGATACAAGATGCTACTGCCTCCCACATCTCGTTTGCACTACTGCTACAATCTCAAGATAAGTCTTCTAAAACCTTCTCCCTGAAGCTTGATTGCTTCAGCGGAAGATTCCACTACCTAGTTCTAGTGATCTTAGGAACCTTCCTTTTCTTTACCAGCCCTTTTATTTGTAAATCCAAGACTAACAAGCGATGCTGGGTTGTCAAACTCTCTCCAGGGATTACTTTGCAGTCTTTGCAACACAACCGATCTCTTCTCCTCAACGCAAAGTAATCTATCTGTGTTCTAATTGAGCCACTCTTATAAGTAATTAAATGCTCCTCCCTCTTCTTGAAAAGAGTGTTTGCTATGAAAAGATCATATGCAGTTACAAAATCCAAAATGACTTTTCCCTCTTCATTTCTATCCCCAAAACCATGTCCTCCATGCACACTTGCATACCCTGAAACATCTTTTCCCACATGTCCATTAAGATCTCCACCTATGCAAACCATCTTTCTCTGTGGGATTCCTTGTAAAATCTTATCCAGATCCTCCCAAAAATCTTGTTTAGTCATTTCATCTAAACCAATTTGTGGTGCATAAAATGAGATGATATTCAGAATTTCTTCTTCAAGCATCAACTTTAGCAAAATAATCCGATCCCCAAATCTTTGCACCTCAACCACACAATCCTTCAAATCCATATGAAGAAGAAATCCTTCAAATGAGTAAAGGGGCAATTACACTGGAAAATTTGCTAATGATTATTGTGTCTATTGCAATTAGTTTCTACCCATATGACTTGATCCAAAGATTAAATTGTTGCATTCATCACCGATTGTTGTAAACATTACGTTTTTGTAATCACATAACTATTAGATAATGGTGTTAAAGTTGGGATAAGGAAAGGCATCGAAGGAGGGATTTGAATCGTTGACGCTTTGAGGGTTCACAGTGTTGAAGGAAGGGCCTGAGGTATCGACATAACCACTCAAGAATTTTCCACATCGGAGGAAGGGCTCGAGGCATGAACACGACTGTCAGAGGAGGAGGAGGAGGAGCCCAAAGTGTCATGCGATATGATAGCGTAATGATAGACAAGCACGAGAGGGCCTTGAGTGAGTTTAAATGATTTTAATGAGCTGGAGATTTTACTGTCAAGTTTGAAATCAAAAGGTTAGCGCTCGATAACGTAGATAAAACAAACTACCAATTCTCATAACTTTGGATAATCCATACCTTATTGATGAATCCACATTTCATCATCTTTATTCTATCATTTTGGTACCAAAAACCCTAGCAAATGCCTGTAAATAGCATTAAAATCATCATCTTAGCATTCATGCATGTGCATTTAATTAGTGTATAAAATACTGTAATTAAGGCCAAAATTATAGAATAAATAAAAGAAAAGAAAAAGAATAAAATATTTTAAATATTTTATGACCCGAAATCCCGAGACCTAGGCATCTTGATGAATAGGTCGACAAGGAATAAAGTAGGGGGAGATAAGGTCAAAAACACAGTATAAATACCTATCCTTTTTATTCATTCTTTACTCATTTTGGGACCTATTTTTGATTCCACTTTTTATACATCAAATAAAGAAACTTTGTACATAAAAGTTGTAGATAATTTTATAAAGAAAAATATAAAATTGTTTTTTCTAGAAAAAGAATGTACAGATAAAAAGTTATGGTCTGAATAAGAATCTAGAATCTCAACTTCCCAGACCCGTATCTCACAACTGACAACTCCAAATGTAGCAAACTCACCATTAATTGTATATAGAATAAAATAATCTATCCAATGGCAGTGGTTTCGCATTTGGCGGAGCTACGGTTTGAAAGTTGAGTTTTGGACCCACCTTGTATACTTGTACAGATTAAAATATTCAATTTATTACTTATTCATTATTTTTATATTTTTATATTTTTATAATTTCATGAATATTACTTATAATAATTATGTGCATTAAAATTAGAATAAAAATGTAAAGAAAATACAAAATAAAAATACTTGTATATAGAATACATAGGTATACTACCTATATCCATACCTATACATTATACCTTTATATTTTATTAAATATACCAAACAATTCTGAAAAATAAAATAAAAATATATTTGTGTACATAAAAGCATCTTATGATTTTAGAAAATAATAAATACAAATAATAAAATTAAAATACACAAAATATAAATAAAGTACTAAAATACATAGGTATTATACCTATAAAGGGGGTAAAAAGTGAACTCATAAAAATATACCTCATAAAATTAATTAAAAATCATAATAAAATATTACATAAAATAACGAATATTTTTTATTTTATAATCATAATTTAATTCTGTCATTTTCTATTTTTAATTAATTTTTCAGGGATTTTCAGGATGTTTTTCCTAGTTGGTCCACGTGGACCAACCAGGTGGTCTGGCTCGTTGACCGAGGTCAACAGCCTGACCTACCTCCCTTAGCCTTTGCCTACCTCGTTTTTCGCCCGCTTTTGCGGATTTGTCGAGGTCGCAGCTTACACCCTTTCGCGAAATTTTCTTCTGCAAAATCTTTCCCCTATCATCTCTCTTACTCGCCTGATGTTCTTCTTGGGCTGAGGACCACTGCATCGTGCCAGATCCCTCGTTCTTTCCACCATGTTCGTCAACCCCTTAAAACCCAAGTCTGACTCCCTTTTGAAAATTCGAACCGCGAATTACCACCGATCCTTGCCCCTTGGTCGAGCTAAAGGTGCCCGGAGGTGACAGCTCTGAGCTCCGAGCTTCAAGGAGACGGGAAAGCACCTGATCGTCGCGCGTTCCACACCTTCGGCGAAGCCCAGCTGTCGAGGTATCTACCCTCTGGCCCCAGGCCATCGAGGCCGTTCTCTGTTTCTTTTTATCCCCTTCGTGTTCATCATAGGTCTAGGATTATTTCGCCCATCTTTCCGCGTTGAATCGGACATTTCATCACTTCATCGATCCCCTCGCCGGAGCGCAACTCCGGCGAGTCACCATCTCGCCCTTCATTCCACTTCGAGAGCCACCTGAGGTCGAGGCATTTTGCCCTCGACCTCCGTAACCTTTTTGTGCAGGTACTGGAGCATACCGAAGCACCTGGAGCCATTTTGCCCCCTCGCCGGAGGAAGTTGGACCCCTGCCGCTCCGCCACCTCCGCGCGAGAACACCGACGCACACCGGTGGCTTTTGTCGCTTCCAGATGATAGCTGACACCTGCAGGAGCCTCCCCGACCTTTTTGCGAGCCCAAACGTCGCCGGAGCTGGACGGAGGAGCTCAGGGAACTTCGCCCAGTCGGAGCTCCTCCGTGTTCTTCCACCTGCCACGGGAACCGTCCGATCAGGGAGCCCCTCCAGATTTAACATGGATCGTCGGATCTCCCCGCGCCTCTACCGTCGATCGTCCTTGGAGATCTGATCTCAGCCGCACATCCATGAAGCGTCATCGGTCGTCCATAGGGCGCCACGTGTTTAAGTGGCTCCCCATCCGCCGTTGGATCACGCGCCAAGGGTATTTTGCACATTAACCGTCGCGCATTTTGTATTTTCTTTTTAGTATTTAAAACTTTTGTCTGTAGTATAAAAACTTTGGGTTATTTGCTTGTAAACCCTAGCTTTTAGTTTATTTACATTCAGGTCTTGTGCCACGTCACCTCACGTGCCTGTGCGCGTGAGGGGGTGGGCTTTTTGCAAGGACCCCCTTGGGGTTTATTTATTTCAGTTTAGTCCCAAGATTTTGTAACGCAGTATAAAACTTTGGGATATTGTGCATTGAACCCCCTGATAGTTTTGAATATTGCACTTAGGTCCCTGCCAGGCGCGTGTTTCGCACGTGTTTGGCTTGGGAATTTTGTACTAAGGCCCCTCCGGTTTCTGTCATTTGTTTTTAGTCTATTAAATGCAAGTTTCAGTTTAAAAAGTTGTGGAAATTTTGCATGTGCTCCCTGGATGTTTGAGAAATTGCATGTATACCCCTGCCAGGCCTGTTTAATGATTATATGTTTGTTCTAATTAATTAGACCATCATTTTATTTCCAAAAATTCCACAAAATTAGGCTTAAGCTCATGTTAACTTGTGCTTCCACGCCCTAATTTTAGTTTTTGATTTTATTTTATTTTTATATTTATTAAAAATCAAAAACATGTTTTTATTTACTGTCTAGCTTAGAAAATACCAAAAAAATATCAAAATACCTTGAAAAATTCCAAAAAAATTCCCTAGTGTGTCTTTTAGTGTCAATCCAAAATTCACTAAAAATCTCAAAAGAAAAACACTAAAAAATTTAAAAACACTCAAAAACTTCCAAAAAATATATAAAATTGTAGAAAACTCCAAAAATACCAAACTCAAGCTCTGTAGGTTACTGTTTTTATTCTCTTTATTGGAAAAATAGTTTGAAAATATTTTGTGGCTGTTTGCTAATTTTAATTCCCATTTTACTCACAACCAGCACAATTTTCACTGTTTTCCCTTATTTCAGTCTTTAAAAAATACCAAAAACACTTTGTAAAATACCCAAAAATCACAAAAACTGTAAAAAATCCTAAAAATATCAAAAATATTTTTTTCTGAATTTTAGTTATTTTTGCATATTTTTATAAATACTTTATCTTGTCTTTTATTACATTGTTTTTAAATTCCAATATTTAAAAAGAAAAAAATATAAAATTATAAAAATCAGAAAATTAAAAATCAAAAGACAAAATTAAAAATTAAATAAAAAAATAAAAAAACCCACAAAAAATTCTTTGCTTGCTTGCTTAGTGTAGAATTCACACACATTCACTTGTGCACATTATTTTGAATTACCCTGCTTGCTCCCTGTGTTCGAACTCTCTGCATACTTGCCCTTTACATCATTTGTGCAGAGTTAAAAATAAATTTTAACTCCACATCTATTTCTAATTGTCGATCTTTAGTGTGGGTTAATTGTTGATTAAACCTAGGATTTTGTGTGGTCAATACACCGACTGTTGACACGCCTTGTGAGTCAATACGACCGCGCTCAATTTTACAAAGAGCTTGAGCCAGATCAGAGAGTATGGTTGTTTGATTCCAGGCTGAAATTATTCCCAGGGAAGTTGCAGAGCAAGTGGAAAGGTCCCTATGTGGTCAGGAAGGTACATGACAATGGTAGCATCGACATATCCGAACCGTCATCTTCCTCTACCTTCCGCGTCAATGGTCAACGCCTGAAGCTATATCTAGATCATGATCCGCCGACCATTAACGTTGCCCCCATTCTTTTGGTATGAGATGTGCTCTTTGACTCACATCATCTGCATCTCGTACATGGTGATCACTTCTATCTTCCGCTGTACAGATCATCTGTCCATGTCACTCTTTTATCTGTTGATTTATTTTCTTCTTTTCTTCTTTTCCTTTTCTATCTTCTTTATCTATCAAAAAGGTGCCACCCTTGTAGACAGTTTTCCATACTTAGGACGTACTTTGTCCTAAGTATAGGGGGGTTTGCATCCGAGTTCTTCCATTCTTTGATCCTCTCCATTGTCTCCTCTTCTTGTCTATACTTAGGGATATTTTACCCTAAGTATAGGGGGAGACAATCTGAGCAGGATCTGTTCATTCCCACCCTTGACCCTCCCTGCTTTGTGTACAGTCTGCTATACTTAGGATTATTTGATCCTAAGTATAGGGGGGACGGTCAACTTCTCATTCGTTGATTCATTCATTTATTCATTTATTCTTTAGACTTGTCTATACTTAGTACGAGTTATGTCTTCTCTTTTCTCTCCGATCTATGAGGACATAGCTCAAGCTAAGTATAGGGGGGTCGTATATACTACGTATATGCTTTAGCCATAACTCGTACTTTTGTATTTTCCTAATAATATGGCTAAGAATTCATCAAAATTCATTAAAATTCTTTAATAAAAAGGTGTATTGTTACTCAAATTCTTTTGTGTAATTACAGATTAATAAATCAGGGGAAAATATTTTTTGCAAAATGTTTGAAAAATAGTTTGAAAATCTTTGTGGACATCTATTGAAAACTATTTTGAAAATATTTTGTTACATGTTTTCAACCTGTGTAAAAATGTGTGGTTTGTAAAAATTTCTTTTCTTTGTGTGAAAAATGATTTGCAAATGGTTTGAAAAATGGTTGCAAAAATGTTTTGAAAAACCTATATATACTGTTTTGAAAGCCTTTGCAAAATGATTTTCAAATGTGTGTACATGTTTGCAAAAATGTTTGTAAAAATTATTTTGGACTATAGTTTTAAAAAATTTGTGTGAAAAGCTTGTGTCAAATAAGTTTGAGGAATACTAACATCACATCAAAATCCACTATATATATATATATGTATAAAACTGACCACTTACCCTGTAAATTCTTAAAATCCATTTCTTGTATATAAAGAAGCACTCCCGTGTACATATTTTTTAGCCAAAACTTTTTGTTTTCAAAAATCCCAAAAATATTTGCAAAATTAAAATCTAAAAACATTTGAAAAATCTTTTTGAAAAATACAAAAAAATGCATATGCATCATCATCATCATCATCTTTTCAAAAATCCATAAAAAGTTAAAAATCTTTGAAAATTGCATCACAAAAATATTTTCTGCGTAGCATTGCATAGCATGAGCATTTTTCGGATTGAGTTTGATAGTTGAACAAGTCTAAGTAAAATCTGGAGATTGGATCTCGATTGGACCTTAAAATCTACCTAATAACAGGAACCTTATAGGAACTGGGTTTGAGGTACTTCAGGTCTAGTTGACTTAATTCTTTGAGAATCACAGGACGTGGTTCAAAGGATTCTTGACTGCCTAAGTAGAGTATTTCGGAGCACACGCACGACTCTTGTCGATAATGACCTAACTTGGAGTGGTGAGGGGATTGGATTTGCCGGTATGAGACGCACACAAGTGGAAACATTTGTCCTCCTCTAGGGAGGGAAGTGAACCCCAACCCGTCCAGTGATTAGGAAGTCTAAAGACAGGAGGCTGTGGGTTGCGATAAAGCTTCAAAAGAGGGATAGTCTACTGGCTCAAGAGGAAAAACTCCTTATGTAAATGCTGCTGTATACAGTATTAAAAAAAATGTGTGTTCAGGCATGTACAAAATAAAAAGCCTGCAAGTATGTACAAAGTCAATAAGCAAGCTTGAGTTCCAAAGTCATATCATGTGAGCCTGCAGCAGGATGACTTGACTACACTGGTCTTGCATCCAAGGATAGGTAGCTACACTGGCTACCGTTCATTCTTCTCTTCACCCCCTCCTCTTGAGCCTGGTTGCCACTTGAACTTAGAAGGGAATACCCTGGTCCTCGAGGATGGAGTTATTGGATTGGGGAATCATTGGATTGTCATACTGGAGAAGTCAGTTTCTTTGTCATTCTAGTTGGGGAGAGCGACCATCACTTACACTGTACGAGTCAGACTCATAGTCGTAAGAGTTTGCGTATGAATTGAAGTATTTCTGACCTGGCTATTGAGGAGACTTAGACAGAGTTTTGGGATTCTCAGGGACTGTTGGATTTCAAACACGGTTCTCACTAAGGTTCCGCCTGCACTAAAATTCCAAAGGTCCTACTTAAGCTCCAAACTTTGATTTTGTAAGGACAAGTTTGATAATTAAACTAAATCCAAGTTCTTCTTTTTCTTTTCTTTCTTTTTCTTTCTGCACTTATTGCATACGTGTTTGCTAGGGACTAGCAAAGGTAAAGTATAGGGGGATGATAAATCCACATTTCGTCATCTTTATTCTATCATTTTGGCACCAAAAACCCTAGCAAATGCCTGTAAATAGCATTAAAATCATCATCTTAGCATTCATGCATGTGCATTTAATTAGTGTATAAAATACTGTAATTAAGGCCAAAATTATAAAATAAATAAAAGAAAAGAAAAAGAATAAAATATTGTAAATATTTTATGACCCGAAACCCCGAGACCTAGGCATCTTGATGAATAGGTCGACCAAGAATAAAGTAGGGGGAGATAAGGTCAAAAACACAGTATAAATACCTATCCTTTTTATTCATTCTTTACTCATTTTGGGACCTATTTTTGGTTCTACTTTTTATACATCAAATAAAGAAACTTTGTACATAAAAGTTGTAGATAATTTTATAAAGAAAAATACAAAATTGATTTTACAGAAAAAGAATGTACAGATAAAAAGTTATGGTCTGAATAAGAATCCAGAATCTCAACTTCCCAGACCCGTATCTCACAACTGACAACTCCAAATGTAGCAAACTCACCTTTAATTGTATATAGAATAAAATAATCTATCCAATGGCAGTGGTTTCGCATTTGGCGGAGCTACGGTTTGAAAGTTGAGTTTTGGACCCACCTTATATACTTGTACAGATTAAAATATTCAATTTATTACTTATTCATTATTTTTATATTTTTATATTTTTATAATTTCATGAATATTACTTATAATAATTATGTGTATTAAAATTAGAATAAAAAATGTAAAGAAAATACAAAATAAAAATACTTGTATATAGAATACATAGGTATACTACCTATATCCATACCTATACATTATACCTTTATATTTTATTAAATATACCAAACAATTCTGAAAAATAAAATAAAAATATATTTGTGTACATAAAAGTATCTTATGATTTTAGAAAATAATAAATAAAAATAATAAAATTAAAATACACAAAATATAAATAAAGTACTAAAATACATAGGTATTATACCTATAAAGGGGTAAAAAGTGAACTCATAAAAATATACCTCATAAAATTAATTAAAAATCATAATAAAATACTACATAAAATAACGAATATTTTTTATATTATAATCATAATTTAATTCCGTCATTTTCTATTTTTAATTAATTTTTCAGGGATTTTCAGGAGGTTTTTCCTGGTTGGTCCACGTGGACCAACCAGGTGGTCTGGCTCGTTGACCGAGGTCAACAACCTGACCTACCTCCCTTAGCCTCTGCCTACCTCGTTTTTCGCCCGCTTTTACGGATTTGTCGAGGTCGCACCTTACACCCTTTCGCGAAATTTTCTTCTGCAAAATCTTTCCCCTATCATCTCTCTTACTCGCCCGATGTTCTTCTTGGCTGAGGACCACTGCATCGTGCCAGATCCCTCGTTCTTTCCACCATGTTCGTCAACCCCTTAAACCCAAGTCTGACTCCCTTTTGAAAATTCGAACCACGAATTACCACCGATCCTTCCCCCTTGGTCGAGCTAAAGGTGCCCGGAGGTGACAGCTCCGAGCTCCGAGCTTCCAGGCGACGGGAAAGCACCTGATCGTCGCGTGTTCCACACCTCCGGTGAAGCGCAGCTGTCGAGGTATCTGCCCTCTGGCCCCAGGCCATCGAGGCCGTTCTCTGTTTCTTTTTATCCCCTTCGTGTTCATCATAGGTCTAGGATTATTTCGCCCATCTTTCCGCGTTGAATCGGCCATTTCATCACTTCATCGATCCCCTCGCCGGAGCGCAACTCCGGCGAGTCACCATCTCGCCCTTCATTCCACTTCGAGAGCCACCTGAGGTCGAGGCATTTTGCCCTCGACCTCCGTAACCTTTTTGTGCAGGTACTGGAGCATACCGAAGCACCTGGAGCCATTTTGCCCCCTCGCCGGAGGAAGTTGGACCCCTGCCGCTCCGCCACCTCCGCGCGAGAACACCGGCGCACGCCGGTGGCTTTTGTCGCTTCCAGACGATAGCTGACACCTGCAGGAACCTCCCCAACCTTTTTGCGAGCCCAAACGTCGTCGGAGCTGGACGGAGGAGCTCGGGGAACTTCTCCCAGTCGGAGCTCCTCCGTGTTCTTCCACCTGCCACGGGAACCGTCCGATCAGGGAGCCCCTCCAGATTTAACGTGGATCGTCGGATCTCCCCGCGCCTCTACCGTCGATCGTCCTTGGAGATCTGATCTCAGCCGCACATCCACGAAGCGTCATCGGCCGTCCATAGGGCGCCACGTGTTTAAGTGGCTCCCCATCCGCCGTTGGATCACGCGCCAAGGGTATTTTGCACATTAACCGTCGCGCATTTTGTATTTTCTTTTTAGTATTTAAAACTTTTGTCTGTAGTATAAAAACTTTGGGTTATTTGCTTGTAAACCCTAGCTTTTAGTTTATTTACATTCAGGTCTTGTGCCACGTCACCTCACGTGCCTGTGCGCGTGAGGGGGTGGGCTTTTTGCAAGGACCCCCTGGGGTTTATTTATTTCAGTTTAGTCCCAAGATTTTGTAACGCAGTGTAAAACTTTGGGATATTGTGCATTGAACCCCCTGATAGTTTTGAATATTGCACTTAGGTCCCTGCCAGCGCGTGTTTCGCACGTGTTTGGCTTGGGAATTTTGTTCTAAGGCCCCTCCGGTTTCTGTCATTTGTTTTTAGTCTATTAAATGCAAGTTTCAGTTTAAAAAGTTGTGGAAATTTTGCATGTGCCCCCTGGATGTTTGAGAAATTGCATGTATACCCTGGCCAGGCCTGTTTAATGATTATATGTTTGTTATAATTAATTAGACAATCATTTTAATTCCAAAAAATCCACAAAATTAGGCTTAAGCTCCTGTTAACTTGTGCTTCCACGCCCTAATTTTAGTTTTTGATTTTATTTTATTTTTATATTTATTAAAAATCAAAAACATGTTTTTATTTACTGTCTAGCTTAGAAAATACTAAAAAAATATTGAAATACCTCGAAAAATTCCAAAACAATTCCCTAGTATGTCTTTTTATTCTAGTGTCAGTCTAAAACTCACTAAAAATCTCAAAAGAAAAACACTAAAAAATTTAAAAACACTCAAAAACTTCCAAAAAATATATAAAATTGTAGAAAACTCCAAAAATACCAAACTCAAGCTCTGTAGGTTACTGTTTTTATTCTCTTTATTGGAAAAATAGTTTGAAAATATTTTGTGGCTGTTTGCTAATTTTAATTCCCATTTTACTCACAGCCAGCACAATTTTCACTATTTTCCCTTATTTCAGTCTTTAAAAATATCAAAAACACTTTGAAAAATACCCAAAAATCACAAAACAGTAAAAAATCCTAAAAATATCAAAAATATTTTATTTCTGAATTTTTGGTTATTTTTGCATATTTTTATAAATACTTTATCTTGTCCTTTCATACATTGTTTTTAAATTCCAATATTTAAAAAGAAAAAAATATAAAATATAAAAGTATAAAAATCAGAAATTAAGAATCAAAAGACAAAATTAAAAATTAAATAAAAAAATACAAAAAAACCCACAAAAAATTCTTTGCTTGCTTGCTTAGTGTAGACTTCACACACATTCACTTGTGCACATTATTTTGAATTACCCTGCTTGCTCCTTGTGTTCGAACTCTCTGCATACTTGCCCTTTACATCATTTGTGCAGAGTTAAAAATAAATTTTAACTCCACATCTATTTCTAATTGTTGGTCTTTAGTGTGGGTTAATTGTTGATTAAACCTAGGATTTTGTGTGGTCAATACACCGACTGTTGACACGCCTTGTGAGTCAATACGACCGCGCTCAATTTTGCGTTAATCACTTATCTAAATCAATTTTTACTCGTGAAAATCCGTTCGTATCACTACGACTTACGATTAGACACCCGATCTGTTTAATTTTAATATGTACTTCAACAATAAGGATCAAATTTTTTTATAATTAGTCTTACCATGCACACCCCTACTTCCTATTTTCAATAAGATGTTTAATTATTAGCTTTCTTTAGCTCTGGATCGGTAGATGAGAAAGTAGTAATTCAGATGAGAGCTGGAACTTCGATAAGAAAGGAGTGGTAAATAAGGGAATCAGACTTCGGGGGCAGATTGTCTGCTGTGATTTCCCCTGCTGTAATGCAAGGGGATCGTCGGATGGGAGATGGACGGTTTTAATAGCGGGCCGAGGGATAGTGGGCCCCCCTATCAAGGCCACCCATTTCACATCCGACAGTTCCCCTACGTTACAACAGGGGAAATCACAGCAGTTGATCCTCTCTGTCGGACTTCGACCTCGTCTCGTTACTGGTGAGCACATTGTTCTGACACTCCTGATTAGTGTCGTAACAAGATCCTCTGCTGTAACAGTAGATGTAATTCTAAAAAAATTTTGCGATTTCGATTTCCAAAATCCAATCTTATGGATTATATCTTAGACAGTTGTTTTATAAATCCTCCAAATTTCACTCAAATCCGAGGGTGTTTGTTTGTTTATCTTAATCGTCAATAGTTTGGTTCCTTTTTAAATGGGATTTAAGTTGCTTAATTGTTAATCGGACTTTTGATTATTAAGATAAAATAGCAAATGACCTCGAATTTGAGCAGAATTAGGAGTATATTAGTTGAAATATAATCCATATGGTTGAAATTACAACACCTCTATGTAATTCCCACTAGAGTAGGGAAGGCCATCACAAAGTATGAGAGTATGTTATAAATGGTGGGGATTATTACCCGAACAACTTGTTGAGTTCAAGCTCAATTGAAGTTGTTGGCAATCACTCAAAATGCTTAGGTCTAAGTTGTCAAGTAGTAATCATCATCACTTGTAACACACACCCGTACTTCGTGAGTTTTAGATGTGAGATTATATTTGAGGATTAGGGTATTAAAAAACCATCTTGTTGACTGATAGGAATAGGTTCACATTTTGTATTCCCACATGCAATAGTTGTCTTTTTTTCATCCATGTAAACCGAACATGTGAGGGATTGCATGATTGATCTCTATGATTGATTTTTTACCATAAATGTAGCGTTTACAAACAAATGAAATTACCATGCCCATCTAAACTTCATTATTGGAAGGTAGATTTGGAAACTTAATATTTTCAACCTCATTTCATTATTGGAAGGTAGATTTGCAAACTTGATATTTTACTCAATTCAATCAATTGTATTAGAAGGGTTTGTTTTCCCCAACAAAAACAATTCATCCCTCCACATACATCGATCCAACTTAGATATAATCTCAGTACTCCAACGAAGCTCCTTCGACAGATTCCTCGATCCAGGGATGAAGATAGGAATTTTCACTTGAGGATAGCTACTAAGTGATTATTTATCAATTTTATTTAACTATTATTTGTCATTTTAGTTTTCAATATTCATTGAACTTTATTAGTGGCATAATTTAAGGAAAACACTTATAAATTATTTGGTATTGTATTTGAAAGAATTTTTAGAAAAATATCTCAGTAAATTTACAATTTTACATAAGTATCTCCCCGAAAGTTGTGTTGACAAAATTATCCCTAAAAATTCATCATTTTAGAGAAGATACACTCTTCGCTACAATAATATGAGTCTATAGTCATGCTCTTTAAAAAGTATGTTAGCATATTTTTCGTTGTTAAATATAAAGTGATGGATATTATTCATTGTGAAATAATTTTATATATCAGCGGTGAATGTCAGACCCATCGCTATATTAATAGCAACAATCTATATAAAGGGATGCAAACGAACATATACATATGGGGATATGATATCCTTATCTATTTTTAAATTTGGATACGGAAATATATATCTTGTGAATATTGAAAATCATAAATTATATTTTTAAATATGGACACAAATAATTATAATTTGGCTATGAATATTTAGCAAACAAATATTGGCTTTCGCACAGATAACAAACGTCTCTTCATAGTTTATTAAAGTTGAAATTAAGAGTTGATTAAAAATACTAACCACATATGAGTAATATCAGAAATTAGTTTATGAAAATGGATATACAGGTACAAATACAGATGGTATCAAAGTGGTGTCAATATTAATATCCATTTTAAAACAGACACGGACATGGATATTAAAAACAATATAAAACATATATATTGGTGGATTGGTTATGAATATATCTTTATCTATTTGCATCCCTATTCCTACTCCATATGTGTTGGATGGGTTCCCCTCCTTATGGGAACCTAGTCCATATATATAGGGCATTGGTAGTCCTATTTGGAAAAGGAAAGATCGGTTACCTTTTAGGATTAGGAGTTATCTTTTTCTAATCCTATTGGAAGTAGGAGTCAGTATTTCCTTATTTACTCATCTCCATGAAGTATAAATAGGGGGTATGGGGTGCATATCAGGATAATCCCAACACAAGCTCTCCTAGCACAAGAAAGAATTAAGAGAGAGGAAGAAGAAAGAAAGTTCGTGGTTACCGTTGAGTTTGAAGGGAGTAATCTTTGGAGCAGTTCTTTTTCAGCATTCTTCCCTATAGTTTGACGACGGATTTATCATTGAGTGATATTTCTCCTCTCTTGTATTGAGGGTTGGCCTTTTGTAAGCCCCTCACTGGAGATTACTTCGATCATAGTGCTCAATTTTGGGTTGCGATCAACCTTGTGATTTTTCCCCTCACATTGACGATTTTCCACGTTAAAAATTTTTCGTGCATCTGTGGTTGTTTTTTTCTGTGGTTGAGATATTTTCTCGTAATTGATATATCGATCCATCTATCAACTTTGGTTATTTTTATGCAATTCAATTATGTGGGAAATATGTTCCCAACAGGTGGTATCAGAACAAGGTTAAATGGCGGATTACAAGATTGAGTTTGGTTCGAGCAGGATGATTAGTCTTAATGGGATTAATTACAATTTGTGGAAGAATAAGATGAATGATCTTTTATATATGAAGGTTATGCACCTTCCGATGTTCTCCATGTAGAAATCCGAAGCCAAAACAAATGAGGAATGAGAGTTTGAACATGAGCAGGTTTGCAGCTTCATAAGACAGTTTGTTGATGAGAAAGTCTACAACCATATCCAAGATAAAAGTCACGCTAGAAGCTTTTGATTGAAGTGGAGAAATCTTTACGCCTTCAAGACGAGAAGTGACAAACTGTTTCTTCTCAAGAGACTAGTGAACTTGAGGTTCAAGGAAGGTAGCTCTGTATTAGATTTTCTGAATGAATTTCAAGGAATTACTAGCCAGTTGACGAGCACGGGACAAAATTTGAATATGAGATGTTAGGACTATTACTGCTTGCTACTCTACCAAATTCATGAGAGACTTTCAGTGTCTCACTTATGAATTCTACAGTCAATGAGGTCGTTTCTTTGGAGACAGTCAAGTCTGGCATTCACAATGAGGAGATGCGAAGAAAAACCCAAGGAAGCTCTTCACATTCAGAGGTTATTGTCACAGAGAACAGGGGGAGGAGCCGGATCAAGACTGATACAGGAAGAGATCATGGCAGAAATAAGTTCAGATCTAGATATCAGAATATGGATTGTCATTATTGCAAGAAGAAAGGGTATATTAAGAAGTATTGCTTCCAGTTCAAGAGAGATAGCAAGAATAGTGATGACCAACAAAAGAAAAAGAATGAACAAGTTGCTGCAGCTGCACAGCATGAGCTCCTCATTTTCTGTGATGAGGAGATGGTAAATGTCACACAAGATGGTACTTCTTAACGTGTTGATAGCGGATATGATCTACATGTCACATCTCAGAGAGAGTTTTCTCTTCATACACAACTAGTGATTTTGGTACATTGAAGATGAGGAATGGTTCCTTGTCCTATATTGTTGGCATTTGCAATATTGCATTGAAGAATACCAATGGAGCTATGTTGATACTCAGAGATGTGAGACATGCACCAAACATGCACTTAAATCTCATTTCTGCAGGCAAGCTTGATGATGAAGGATACCTTAACACTTTTGGTGCGATCAATGGAAGCTTACCCGAGGATCCTTGATTGTTTCTCATGATAAAAAGTATAGCAACAATATTTACATCATAAATACATCCATCTCCCATGATGTTGCACATGTGACTGGAGATGCAAAATCCATTGAGTTGTGATATCAACGATTGAGGCACATGAGTGAGAAGGGTCTGCAGTGTTTGATGAGGAAGAATATGATGACATATGTCAAGAAAGAGAAGCTGGAGAGATGCACACACTGCTTGATTGGAAGCAGACGAGAGTCTCCTTCAAGAGCCATTCACATTCTAGGAAGATGCAACCATTGGAGCTTGTTCACACATATGTTTGTGGTCTATTGAAAGTAAGTTCTCTCGGTGGTGCACTTTATTTTGTTACATTTATTGATGATTTCTCCAGAAAAGTTTGGGTCTACGCTTTTAAGAGAAAGGATCAAGTCCTTGGTGTTTTCAAAGACTTCCAAGCACTGGTCGAGCGACAATCTGGGAAGAAACTTAAGTACATATACAGTGATAATGGTGGTAAGTATTTTAGGTCATTTGATGAGTATTGCATATCTCATGGTATCAGGCACCAGAAGACTCCACCCAAGGTGCCACAATTGAATGGGATAGCAGAGAGAATGAATAGGACCTTGATGGAGAGAGTCAGATGTCTCCTTTCTGAAGCTAAGTTGCCTAACTTTTTCTTGGTGTGAAGCACTTTATATTGTTGTTCATGTTATTAATCTATCTCCACGTGTACCCTTAGATAGTGATGTTCCTGATAGGGTTTGGCATGGAAAGAATGCCTCATACAACCATTTGCAGGTCTTTAGATGCTAGGTATTTGTGCATGTTCCCAAGGATGAAAGGTCCAAGTTGGATACAAAGACAAAATAGTGCATCTTCTTGGGATATGAACAAGATGAACTTGGCTACAGCTTGTATGATCCAGGTTATAAGAAGCTGGTGAGGAGTAGGGATGTGATCTTCTCTAAAGATCAAACCATTGAAGACATCAAGAAAGCTGCTAAGAATTCTCCTTCGAGCAGCTATCGGCTAGATGATATGGAGCCAGTCCCTTTGCAAAGGGCTCCACATGTGGTGCCAGATGATGCATATAAACTGATATAGATGCAAGACATGAGGAGGATGTACCACAGATATCTACTCCTGATGATGATGATGCAGATGACGATAGTGATGATGGTGGGCAGGATGATGAGGGCTCTTCTTCTTCTAAGGCTCTCCCACCACAAAGACCCGTGAGGGAGAGGCGCCCTTCCACCATATATTCTGCACATGAGTACATTTTATTGACAGACTGTAGCAAGCCTAAATGCTATGAAGTAGCCTTCAAGATGTAAATAAGGAGAAATGAGTAGAAGCTATGAAAGAGGAAATAGAGTCCCTTCATGACAATCATACCTTAGAGCTTGTCAAATTGCCCAAAGGCAAGCAGACATTGTTAAACAAGTAGATTTATAGAGTGAAATATGATGAATACTCTATAAATTCAAGGTACAAATCTACATTGGTTGTGAAAGGTTTTAACCAAAGGAATGGAGTTGACTTTGAGGAGATCTTTTCTCCTGTGGTGAAGATACCTTCTATCAGGGTAGTTCTCAACTTGGCAGCTAGTTTATATCAAGAGGTTGAACAGATGGATGTGAAGATAACTTTTCTTCATGGTGGCCTTGAGGATGAAATTTAAATGTTGCAACCAGAGGGCTTTACGGTCAAAGGTAAGGAAGACTATATTTGCAGACTGAAGAAGAGTCTATATGGCTTGAAGGAAGTACTCAGGCAATGGTACAAGAACTTTGACTTGTTCATGGGAGAGCATGGTTACTCCAAGACTACTTCAGACCATTGTTTGTTCGTGAAGAAATTCTCATGTGATGATTTCATCATAATGTTGCTTTATGTTGACGACATGCTGATTGTATGCAACAATGGAGAGAGAATTTTTGACTTGAAGAAAGATTTGAGCAAGTCCTTTGCTATGAAGGACTTGGGGCATGCAAGTCAGATACATGAAGATCACTCCATTCAGGGGAATAAGGAAACTTCAACTTTCACAAGAGAAGTACATTGAGAATGTACTTCAAAGATTTCTTATAGAGAAGGAAAATCCAGCTAGCACCCTCTTGGAGCGCATTTCAAGTTAAGTTGCAAAGATAGCCTATAGAACAATGCAGAGAAGAAAGATATGGAAAGAGTTCCCTATGCATCAACCACATGTAGTCTCATGTATGTCATGGTTTGTACGAGGCAGGATATTGCTCATGCAATTGGAGTTGTTAGTAGGTTCATCTCAAATCCAGGAAAATAACATGGGAAGCAGTTAAATGGATCTTGAGATATCTTCGAGGTACTAGCAGTTACTCTCTTTGCTTTGGAGCAGAGAAGCCTATTCTTCTTGGATATACAGATACATATATGACGGGTGACATTGATGGGAGAAGATCCATATCTGGCTACATGATGTCCTTTGCAGGTGGCGTAGTTTCTTGGCAGTCTTGTCTCCAAAGTATGTTCCTTATCCACTACAGAGACTGAATTCATTGCAGCTATAGAGGTGTACAAGGAGTTGCTGTGGATGAAGAATTTCATGCAGGAACTTAATTTTTATCAGGACAAGTATATGCTTTATTTTGACAGTTAGAGTGTTATTCACCTTAGCAAGAACTCTACATTCCATGCAAGATCGAAGCACATTGATGTCAGATAGCATTGGATACGTGATGCGTTAGAATTGAAGTAGCTTGTACTTGATAAGATCCACATAGATGACAATGGTGTCGATATGATGACAAAGACTTTGCCGCTTGGAAAGTTCGAGAGATGCTACTCTCTCACAGATTTGGAGCAGTTCCCACATCGTTCGTAAGGAGGGAGATTTGTTGGATGGGTTCTCCTCCTTGTGGGAATCTAGTCCATATATATAGGACATTGGTAGTCTGATTAGGAGTCATCTTTTCCTAATCCTATTGTAAGTAGGAGTCCAGGTCTTATTTGCTCATCTCCATGGAGTATAAATAGAGGGTATGGGGTGCATATCAAGATCATCGCAACACAAGCTCTCCTAGCACAAGAAAGAAATAAGAGAGAGGAAGAAGAAAGAAAGTTCATGGTTGCCGCAGAGTTTGGAAGGAGTAACCTTTGGAGCAGTTCTTCTCCAGATTCTTCCCTACAGTTTGAAGACTGATTTACCATTGGGTGATATTTCTCCTCTCTATTATCCTCCATTGTTTGGTGATTTAGCACTGTATTGAGGGTCGGTCTTTTGTAAGCCCCTTACAGTAGATTACTTCGATCATAGTGCTTGATTTTGGGTTGCGATCAACCACGTGATTTTTCCCCTCACATTGAGGGTTTTCCACGTTAAAAATTCTCCCTGTATTTGTGGTTGATTTTTTTTCTGTGGTTGAGATACTTTCTCGTAATTAATATATCATGTAGGATCTATCTATCGACTTTGGTTAATTTTCCACAATTCAATTTATACGGGGAATCTGTTCCCAACAATATGGGTCAACCTTAAGCCTATGGTCATGGATATTAAAATAATTTATAGATAGCCCAACAAATTATGCAAGTTAATCACACCACTCACGACTAAACAACTTTTGCACAAATGATACGAAGACATTATATATTTTAAAATATGAATACGAATGCTGATACACATATTGATGGATACTAAAGTAATTTATCACATCCTTAAAATGGATGTTATATTAATTAGATACCGATATGATACATGACTTATACTAAATGTATTGACTTCACAACAATTTTCTATATTAATATGATGAAGGAACGTCTGAAATTTTAGGCTATAGTTATAACTAAAGCAGTTACTATATTAATTTTTTCAAACTGGTATACGGATATGAAATATTAAATATTAAATTAATATACATTTTCAATATATTTTTTAAAATAGAGACAAATATAAATAACAATTTTTTGTGTAAAACACACGCACGCACGCATACACAGTGGATGAGATACGGATATAACCATTCTTCTTAGCATTCTCATCCCTCCATCCTGTGAAAACTCCATGATACTACTTTTAACAAAAAAAATCTCTCAGTAATAATATATGGCATTGTTTTATCCACCCAGGATATAGCTATGATAAACCAAACCCGAAAATCCAGGTCCAGTTCCTTTCCAGGAGTCCAGATTCGGAGCCTCAAGTCCAATGGGCCGTCTAATTGGCCCCACCTAACCCAGTTGGCGCCATCCTCCTCCTCCTCCCCCTCTTCGCCCCCAACAACTAACGACCCCCTTCTCCAATGGAGATGGACGACCTCCCCTTCCTCGACGCCCTCGACCACTTCCCCACCTCCACAACCGCTGCCGCCTCCTCTTCCTCCCTCCGACGCCGTAGATTCCGCCTTCGGCTCTCCCCCGACCCTCCGATCCCACCCTCCGCCGCCTCCGATCCCGATATCCCTCCGGAGTCCACCACCTCTGCGGTGGAGGACATCGGCGGAGCTCCGGTCGGCCTCTCGGACCTCTTGCTGAAGGCCATCAGCTTCTACATCAACCTCCCGCGGCTCCTCCTCTCGATCGCAGTCGATCCCCTCGGCGCCCTCGCTAGCGCCAAGGACTGGGCCCTCGGCCACGTCAACGCTGGCCATGTGGCGGTCCGCGCTGCGGCGGGGCTCTTCTGGGCGTCCTTTGTAGGTTCCTTGCTCGTTGGATGCCTCCTGATTTCTTTCGTGATCGGGGACTTGGCGACGCGAAGTGTAGTTGAGGAACCGGTGAGGATCGAGGAGGAGTTGGTATTCGATTACACCAAGGAGAGCCCCGTGGCGTCAGTACAGGTGGGCTCGTGGGGCCGTGCTGTCCCCGTTGATCGGAAGATGGCGTTGACGGTATTGCTGACGCTGCCGGAGTCCGAGTACAACCAGAGGCTCGGGATGTTTCAGGTACTGTTGATCATTAGGTAAAGATCGTTTGTGATTTTTTTGGCGTGATATACTTAATGCAATATTCTTGCTTGAAAAGCATGTTTTTAATTAACAGTCATTCACAATTCGTTGCAAAAGGGGACTTCAACTATGAATTATGAGAAAATTTGTTGATGGTAGAAGCTATTTGAAGCTATAGTGAGTATAAGGAACAGGAAAGGATGAGAACTAAATGAAGTTTATCGGTCATTCTTATTCTCTTAGGGGTTGTTTTTCAACATAGCGGAAGGGATAGAGGATTATAGGGGTGGGTTTGTGTAACGTCCCGGGCTTAGGTCCCCGGTCCGTTAACGGAACATTACTGGCCCTAACAACCTCTTGGGATCGGGTCCATATGGTCCCGATTAACCATCCCCAAAATGCTTAAGCCGGGTTGTTTCGGTAGTAATCTCCTCACTTTTTATCCCATCCGGAAATTTTATATTTCCACGGTATGGGACAATTTTGAGGGTTTTACAACCTCCCCCACTTATATTCGCACTTCCTCGTTGCGACATGGCTCATCACTTTCTTCCCAGTGACAGTGGCGGCTGCACGCTCCGGGTAGCCATTTCCTCCAACCTCTTGTAGGGGCGGCTCCACCTCTCGGGTAGTCCTTTCCACTGTCAGAGGGCGTTCGGCTCTGATACCATTTGTAACGTCCCGGGCTTAGGTCCCAGGTCCGTTAACGGAACATTACTGGCCCTAACAACCTCTTGGGATCGGATCCATATGGTCCCGATTAACCACCCCCAAAATGCTTAAGCCGGGTTGTTTCGGTAGTAATCTCCTCACTTTTTATCCCATCCGGAAATTTTATATTTCCACGGTATGGGACAATTTTGAGGGTTTTACAGTTTGCCCCCACTTACTATCCCTCATACTATTCTCATTATTTGCGCCATGGAGCCCTTCTCGCGGATGGAGGGATAGCTTATCTCTCGATCTCCCTCGTTTTCTGCCACCACGCGATCACCTCCCATTAACTTACAAACCTTATTTATCCTTATTCCTCCTAACTTACAAACCTTATCTATTCTTATTCTTCCTTAGCCAACTGTACGGAGAATAGCAAATAATAATCTCTTATCTATCCTTGTTCACTCTTATTCATCTTTATCGTCTTCTCCAACTGAATAGAAAAGTGCCTTATCCCTCCATCCTTATTCACACTTATTCCTCTATCGTACGACCGTGTAGAGATATAAAGGGATGATGTAATTATAATGTGATCAATTGAGATTGCTTATTTTAGGTTAAAGTCTCTTTATATTGTGACAAGAATATCTTATCTCGGGATAAGTATACCTTATATGTCTTCCAACCAGACCAAGAGTCCTGTTTGGATTATCATACTGTAAAATAGACCTCTTGAATACTCTTTTCTGTGAAATTTAATTGCAACAAATGCAATTAGGGATAATGCAATATGTAGTGATTGGTAGTGCGTGAAAGTAGATCCGGATACCTAAGCATAATCTAAATTAGTGAACCCTTGAAACTATCTGGCTGTTATTTATAAGTTATAACATTTCACGACCAATTACATTTTGTTCCAAATACTAGAAGCCAATCTCAAGTTGTCACCTTTAATCCAAACGTTAGTTGTTTGTGTTATAATGCTTGCAGCTTTTTTTGATTCCAGGGTGGTACCTCTCGTGAACTTCAAACCTTAATAGCCTAATTGTGTTAATTATAGTATTTAGTTTTATGTCCATAAAGTTGGCACTGGCTAGCCTGAATTTTTGGCATCATCACATCTTAGTATCTCTATTGTTAGAAAATATAACGCGGAAGCTTGATCAGAGAAACATGAAGAATTCGGTATTTAATGTGGAACCCTACTCCCTGAGGAGCGGGATGAAACCACAGGAGAATGCCTAAAAGAGCTGGTTTGTTCATTGAACTTTCTCACTGGATATAGAGGGTGAGGGGCTTCTTATATAGCCCTCACCGAGTCTCCACATCTCACAACTGGTAGATGTGGGACTAAACAACTGGATGTGGTAAATGGATCCTGGAGTGATCCATTTACCCATCTACAACTCAAGTGACACATATAATAAATACTCCAACATCTATTTTATCTTATCTTTTCATAGATCTCATGGCGTCCCTTTGCACATGTATATACATGGTCTGGGGGCAACCTGAAGGTGGCATTTTGTTCATCGTCCATCCTCGTTGGATGATTGGAGGCGGTAGCCTTGGGACTTCAATGCTTGCTAGTGGGAGACATATGGTCGGAGACCTTTCCTTGCATATGGTTGTGTGGAGAAGTTGGTGTCATGGACGGGGTGTCTTTCATGATCTCAAGGTCGTAAGTTGGACTCCTTTTAGTGCTCGTATGGGCTTTGAGTTGGATCAATGGGGACATGGACATTGCTAAGAGGGATGCGCTTTCAGTCATGATTGGGCCATGGCGCATGAAATCTCGAGATCAAGAGGGATCCCCCCATGCGGCATGCACATGGGTTATGTTGGACGAGCATCACTATGTACCCTCCCTCGTTAGAACATGGCGGTTTGATTTGGAAAGGAGTGGTTATGCATCGCTGGAGGGGATTTGGGGGTAGGAGGGGTGCTGAGCGTGACCTCCCTTGGCTAGGTCAAGGTGGTTGTGTGCGACCTTCATCTCAAGGAGAGGGTGCATTGGTCATCTCCCACAATTTGCCTTTATGATTGGAGGGAGATGTGTTTCAGAGGATCATCATCTACTTCTCCAGTAAGAGGCTATGGAATTAAAAAGGAGCATGGTGGCTCATGGTCTTGATTGGTTACATAGAGGGTCTAGCCTATCATCTTGGGTTAAAGCCACTCACTGTGGTATGCAATATGTAAAAATCCTTAGATAGAAAACTGAAGCTGTCAAGAAGCATTGTATCTTAAGTATTCCGGGAAACTCTTCAGAGGAAGGCGACGGTTTTATTGAAGCCTCTAGAATTGGATGACTCAATATTGGTTAGTTATGGCTGATTATTTATATTCCCACGAACAACACCAATGATGAAGAGGAAGGGGATGGTTTTGTAGGAGCCAACAGATTTGGATGACTTAACATTGATCAGGTATGGTTGATACTTGTTATTCCTACAGACGAGACCAAATGATGGAATCAGATATGCCGCATGATTCTAGTGCAATTATCATAGTTGGTCAGACTACTTTGAAAGTTTGTATAGTGATAAATATACATATATGCCGTAAACTATTTTGAGTTAATTATTGGCCATATATCGTTGCCAAAACATAAATAATCATTTATTGCAAACATTAAAATTTCATATATCTTGCTTGTTGGTGCTAGTTATCATGATCCATTATAATGTAAGAATGACCAAGCACACATAATGTAATATGTATTTTCTTCTTACATCTATTTCTCCTAGAAATGCATTAATCAAATTCATTTGTTATTGTTTTTCACCAATGTAACTATTGGAGAGTAAGGTCACAAAGGTTAAAAGGGAGTGGTGCTAGGGTTGCAGGTACGAAAGAGTAGTTGACTAGAGAGAGGGTGAGTGGCGTGGGTTGAGGGAGGAGATCGATTCTTGAAACGGGAAAGAGAAAGGAGCACTTCTTATGAATTAAAAGGAAGGCAAATAATTCAATATACTTTTGGAATGGCAAAGGTGTTCATTTGGTGGATTCTATAATTTTTCTATGTCAAACAAAATGCTTAAAGTAAGAGAGCAAACATTTGTTACATAAGATCAATGTTTTCTACTTATCTAGAGACTTTACAGATAATTTTGATATTAAGTTGTCGTTTGTATCTAACGCTACAATTTCATTTCCAAAAAATTTGGAGCATGACATGACTATTGGGTAGATTGTACTTATATTCTAATCCATTATAGTATGTACGATTTTTTGGTTGCTTGTTGTTCTGCCTGAAGAAGGTGGGGGCATCGCCTGAAGAAAATGGGAGGCATCGCCGGGACGTGATGGAGGCGGTGATGCCACTTGGAGGCTGTAGGTGTAGTGCGCCCCCTGGTGGAGTTTTGCCTTGTGGCTGCAATAAGAAGAGGACCACTGCATGATGATGTTGTGCTAGGGGACTTGATGTGTGTCATGGTCATGAATGTTGAGCCATAGCCCATGGGAGACAGTAGTGGCCACACCTTCCCTGAGGCTGAAGGGATAACCAAGCACGAAGTCGATGCCCTTGTGGTGGGGTCATGGAGTAGGGAGCCTCGTGCATGCCTAAGCTGGAGATTTGCATGCAAGAGGAGAGAGGACATCAGAATTGTTGCCAAGAGATGGCCCTGCTTATGCCTCCTTTCATTCTCTTTAATTATTGGTGATGATAGAAGGCCGTGCATGGGGAAATGATGTCGGATGAATGAGATGAACGAGAAGCATGAGCAGGAGTTGCCAACTTGTTGAACAGAGGAAATTATTTGGGTTCTAGTAGGAAAACCCTAGCTTCGCAGGCTGGAGAGGATCTTACGTAGCGAGTGGCACATATACATCGAGATCATCATAAAGAGTAAAAATCGAACTCGAATAATCAAATGATAAAATCTAACCTCTCTGATACCATGTTGAAAATAGGAATACGGAATCGACAATCAAATAAAGAATAAAAGCATTGAAGAAAACTGAAGATTTATGTGTAACCCTACTTCGTGAGGAGTATTATGAAACTTCAGAAGAAAATGCCTCTAAGGTTGGATATTTTATTGTAATCTCTTAATGAGTACAATGGGATGTCGGGCTCTTGATATAGTCCCACAAGCAAACCGGAGTCACACTTATAGAGTCTGTTGTAAAAGTCGACCGATTAGATCTACTAGTCGGTCGATAGAGTGGCCGATTGACTATTTAACCAATCGGTCAATAGTCGGTCAGTCGATTACTCAGCCTACTGGGCCGACTAATAGGCCAAATTTGGCATAGAGATTTTGTTTTTTTATTTTTTGCTTTTTGTAGAAGCATACTTATTCAAATATGCTTAATCTCTTATTTAAATCCAATTACTTCTTTTATTTCATTATGATAGTATAGAAAATGCACACATTACTCTAAATACATAAGACTATATAAAAATAGTTTATATATATAATTAAAAAAATCAAAACCGACTAAAGGGTGACTAAATTCGATTAGTCGCCCGACTGGCAATTAATCCTCAGTTAGTGACCCAACCAACTGAGTATCGTCTATCAACTTTTGCTACCATGCTTATATATGATGTGGAGCTAAACATGAGAGCAATGTAATTGTATTATTCATCTACTACATACTATAACATGTTTTTTTTTTGTGGCTTTTGCGAAGAGGAGGAATCATGATGAGGGACCACTGGGCTAGTCTTTTCGCAGGCGGCAATGACTTGTGTTCCCTCTTTGTTGAGGAGGGTGAGACTATAGACTACCTTTTTCATTTGTGAGAAGATAAAGGCTATTTGGCAAGAGTTGGGATTGTGCTGGGTCACTACTGGTGACAGTCAAATTCTAGGAGTGGATTTTCATCGCCAAATTTCGTGCCAACAACAAGCTGCTTCTACTCACTACGACAATCTGGGCTATTGCGCTTTCTCGTAATGGTATTATTTTTTAAAATCACTTTTATGTTGAGAATGTTGTCTTTCACGCCAAGATTTTCATGTGGTCATGGCTCATGTAAGTTAACCTTAGTATCTTCCTTCTAATATAAAATCTCTTGGGACAGACACCTTTACGTGTTTAGGGCATGGACAAACATGGGAGGAAGGAGCATCATGAACTTTTATGTTAATTACTTCTAGGGAACTTCATTTTTGAAGTCGATAGATGTATCCGTCGAGGTACACAATGCCAAATATATCTTTCTAGTTTTGATGATGTATGATTGAAGTTGGAAGAAGTGTTCTTTAGATTTTGTGATGGATAATGATTCGGCCATTGCAGTTGTGGGAAGATTGTTGCTTATAAAATATCTGCAGATTTGGTGTACTTCATGTATTGTTCATTACATTGATTTGGCTTTAGAAGAGATAACCAAAGAGTTGAACGTGAAAAGTGCAATTACGAAGGTGAAAAGACTCATGGTTTTCATTTATGCTTATGCAAAATCTCTATGTTTGATGTGAAAGTTCACTAACAAGAGAGGCATTGCTAGACTTCGACAAATGAGGTTTTTAACAACTTTTCTCATACTCGAAAGCATTTTAGAGAAAAGAGACAAGTCGAGGTTGCTATTCTCGAATGAATGGTGGAGTTGCAAATGGTCGATGACCAAAAAGAGAGAGGGTGTGGCATCCATAGTTTTGAGCCTTCTTTTGGAACCATAATGCACTTGCAATTTGAGTTTTTAATATAGATTGAAAGCTATCCATGGGCTTTTTCCGTGGAGGACTTAAGTCCAAACAAGAGATAATGGCTATTTTAATTGCGTGGTCATCTTGTAAGATATTTGTAGATGCTATTATCTCCAAGATCAAAGGAATGCTTGATACTCCTTTGCATCTAGCAGCTAAATTTTCGAATCCATACTTCTTCCGTAAGGAATGTGGTATGTCTGATACAAATAATGGTGGTGAAGGGAGGATTTATTGATTGCATGTAAAAAAATTATTCAGATTTGGATATACAAGATATCATCAACATGAAGGAGCTTTTTACATATAGACATGGTAACTGAATTTTTGTCAAGCCATTATTCGTGAAACAACGGTCGTGAAATGATGATACCACTCATTGTTTTTATTCATGTCATCCATCATTGAGTTTATTGACCTAACTAATTCTTCATTTTAACAACTAATATGTGGGTTGTTCATGGAGACGAGACACATAAAAAATGTTGGTCATTAAGATCATGATTTTGATGTCTTCATCTTCTGGATATGAGCTTAATTGGAGTACATTTGACTCACTAATGACTGTATTGATCTATCAAATAAGAATACTAATAATTGAAATAAATTTGTCATGTTACTTGTAATATTCCTTTCATATCAATACCAAGAAGAGATGTAAGCTTGGAGATAAAGTGGTTGAATAATTTTTTTACGTGCGTTTCAATTCCAACCTTAAGGAACACCTACCTGAAAAAAAATATACCCTCTTTCTTCTCGTGATCGTGCACACTTAGGTAAATGGACTGAGTATGCAAATGTACAAGCTCAAGACGAAGAGGTTTTTCTAGGTTCAGGATTAACTTGGTGTTCAATGGCAAATACAAGCGGTGTTGAGGAGATTTTGGAAAAAAAGTCAAAGAAGTGATCGTGGTAAGGAAGCTTTAACTTTTGGCTCAATTGCTATGCCTGTAATTGAGGTAGATGACGAATTTTAGTCTAAAGGTATGTAGTATATGTGAAAAAAAGGCAAAGTCTTCTCCCACTATAAGTAGGGTCGGCTATATGGATTCTTGCTCAAATTCATGTTGAAAGATCCGACTATTTTTTATGCTGGTTGTTGGCTACTTGATGCAACCACCACGAGGAGATATTTGAACCCAGGTTTTTTGGGTCGTAGGCACATTACACTACCACCAGACCATTGATATGTACAACAACAACAACAACAAAGCCTTTTCCCACAATTAAGTAGGGTCGGCTACATGGATTCTTCGCCTCCATTCAGATCTATCTTGGGTCAATCTCGGACTTATATCCAGCAAACTAAGATCCCTTCGTATAGTCTCTTTCCAACACTTCTTGGGCCATCCTCGCCCTCTCTTAGCCGGCTCAACATCCCAACACTCGCATCTCCTAACCGGTGCATCAGTTGACCTTCTTTGCAAATGACCAAACCATCTTAAGCGGTTTTCTCGCATCTTATCCTCGATCGGAGCTACACCAACTTTCTTTCTGTATAAAAAATAAATTTGGTTATCCAGACCAACTTTGCAAATGACCAGACCATTGATATGTATAAAAAATAATTTATATATTCTATATAATTTAAAAATAGAAAATTGACTAAAGTCCGACTAAATCTATTTAGTTGCCCGAGTGTCGATTAGTCCTTGGTCAATGACGAGCATCTTGCGAGATGTTCTTAAGGTCCTTTGGTTTTGCGGTGAATCACCAAATTCCCACTTTATCCTTTTCATAATAAATCAAGACGTGTGTAGACATTCTTTCAACAATAAACACTGCATAGCGACACCTTTTTTTGGCTCCTATTGGGTCATGCTTATGTGAGCAATGCAGTGAAATACAACATTCCAGATGGGCGAGATGCCTCTTGAAGCATGGGCCTCGCAGATGTTGACTCATGGTGATATTACTGTCTTGCT
Organism: Ottelia alismoides; assembly: GCA_037367405.1. Lineage (NCBI taxonomy): Eukaryota > Viridiplantae > Streptophyta > Magnoliopsida > Alismatales > Hydrocharitaceae > Ottelia > Ottelia alismoides. The sequence continues at coordinate 290,532 of JAZKJV010005232.1, forward strand.
AAATTTGCTGTTATACTCGTTTCATTAGCTTTCTAAATGGGGTTGGCTTATCTTTGAGTGGTCTAGGAGGGCTGTCTCACAAGTCACAGTTCGTGAGTTGATATGAGTACCGATCTTTTCAATCTCCTAAGCATTTACGCTGCATATCTCTTTTTCTTCAAGCATGTGCCGTCTATAGTGAAACAACACAAGCATAGATTGGCTACTCTCAACTATTTGCACGTGAACAATAGCCTGTCACGGAGGAATGTAAATTTTCTATGTTGTTGCATCTGATATGCTTATTGATAGTATATAGGTTAACTCTTAACTTGAACAGGCTGAGCTGAGAGCATACCTGCTGCTCTAAAAGTTGCTATTTTCTTTCTTTTTTTACTCACCCTTTTTGTGTGTTATGAGCTAAATAAATCATGTAAAAACCTTGAATATCCAATAGAAATTAAGATAACACTTTCTCCAAACATGAAAGATAAATTACCCGTTGCTTCAAACCTTGATGGATCATTTTTATGGGGATCCTTTTGGACTCTTGTCAGGGGAGGTTGTGTACCTGTTATGCTGATAAAGAGCAGTTTTGCCTAATGTGACAGACCTGCTGCCATTATTTGGCCAATATGGATGCAATTTATGTCACCATATTCGGAGGCAAAATACGTTATCATGAGAATATGAACTTCCTATGCAGATATTGGTGGGCTTCATGGGTTATTCTCTTAGGCTATTTTCCATTTTTTTAACGTGTCTGGTGCAAGATCTGCTGATCTGCGCTTCCTGTTTACTGGGAGAGTACGGCAAAACGTTTATAAAGAAGCAGATGGTTATCATTTTCTAGTAACCATCATTTGGCTTTTCAAAAAAGTGAAAGATAAATGACTGAAGTCGATATTTGTAGCTCCATGGATTTGTTTTTTCTTTTTCTTTCTCCGAATCTTACATCAATAATTGCAGATTTGCCATGTTATCGGAAATTTGCCCGTAGACTTCTTTTTCTTATGTAGGTAAGAGCGGAATTCCTTTCATCAAGTGGTGGCGTTATTGCCACATCAAGTCGACCATGCATGCTGCCATTTAAAAGTTCTCTTGTCCGATTTCTACAAACATTATGGAGAAGTGGCCCTCTGCTAGCAGGTTATACCTCCGAGACTGAAATCCTCAGAATAAAAATGAAAGATGTTACTGAGAAAGGTGATCCGACAGCACACATAAGAATATTCATCCAATCAAGAGCCGAATTCCGGCGTGGTACTGGTATTCCAGAAATTTATTCTGCGATATTGGTTCTTGAGTCGGAACTGCCCTTCTATAAGAGAATCTTGTGGAATTGGAGGAAAACAATATTTATTTGGATCAGTTTGGGCGTGTTTTTGAATGCATTGGTAATCATGCTACTATGCTGTAAATCTCTTATTCTTCCTAAGATGACGATGAGACGAGGACCTGGATAAGGGGGCGTGGTTGAAGCCTTAGCATAGTTCGACTTCCTCCTACATCATATCAAGACGACCGACCTATACGATGACTGGCTGACACGATTAATCTGACTGGTAAGGAAGGTGCTTTAATATTCCTGTAAATATTAAATGCGTTATTTTCCATTATATTCACGCTTTACTACATAGTTTGCCTTGGGTGATGCTAATCTACATGTTAATATACCCAGGAAATGATCTCTTGGTTAATGTATCATCAATTTAGTGAACAAAGTACCATGCTGCTCGCAGGGATGCGGTTAAACCTACTGTCACTAGTTTCTTTAGCTTTCGGTTCAAAATCTGTGGCTCAACTTGGTCAATGATCACTACAATGTATCATTTCTGGATTTATCTTTCCCTTGAGAATACTTCTTTTTTTTTTGAGTAAAAGAGAATACTTCTTTCTTTGATGTTTGGAAGTAGTTTCATTGTAGATCTTTAAATTTACGGTATAAATTCTGCTTAGTGATGATCCTAACAGCAAGAGATTCGATCTCACTGGCAATGCTATTATTTGAAGCATCTCAAATTAATGAACGAGTTGATCAAATTTAATTAAGTAAATAAGATCTTTTTCAAACGTTTCTTTCATAACATTCTTAAATGAAATCCAAATCATACAAAACTACAGCGGGTAACATACGATTTCAGAGAAAAAAACGTGATTTTCATATTTGCAAGTTGGATATATATATATATATTTTTTAAAAATTTACTGAGGGAAATCTAAGCCCTTTATAGTGGGAAAGTATTAATGGACGTTCAAATGCTTATGTAATTTACACTGCGTTTGTTGCATTCACTACTGTTTGAGATATTTGTGATCATTTTTATTGTTTTGCTTATTTTCTATTTCTTTTGTCCTCATCTTGTAATTTGCCCAATAGGTTCCTCGCCTATATAAGAAAACCCTAAGGCCTCTCATTAATGCATCTCATTCTATTCCTTCTAACATGGTATCAGAGCGACGATCCTAGACCAGAGTTCCCGTATCCCATCCTAGCTCTAACCCTAACCCTACCTGTCCCCGCCGCCGATCGCCCCTCCTCTGGCAGCCCCTAGGCCGCTGCCCAGGCCAACACCGACCGCCCAGGCAGCTGTCCTGCCACTCCGGCTGCCGCGCGGGCCGCAGCTCGGCCCCTCCGGATGCTGCCCAGGCCACCCCCGACCATCCCAGGCCACCCTCGGCAATCCCAGGCCGCCTCCTGCCCATCCGTGCACCTTTACAGTTCCATCCGCAGTCTGATTCGGTCTGATTTTGATCGGAAAACGTGATTTCAGACCTCTAAATCACGTTTTCGGCTCTAGAAAGCAACAAAGATTGATGAGGATGGTTGTATGAGTCTACACGTACAACCAATCCTTCGTATGGCCGTGTAGACTCGTTCATATCGGTCTACTCCCCAGTTGACTTCCATTGTTCAGACGTTTTCCATCATGTCAGAGTACAACGGTGATATTTTTTGTCTGGAGCCTTCAAGGGTCCGGCTCCCATTGCTAAGATGGATGAGACCAACTATGAGTTGTGGTTCATGCAGTTTCTCACCCTCATGCAGCGCAACAAGGAGCACATCCTGACAGATCAAGCCAATGAAAAATATTGGGGCAAATGCTTCTTGGAAACAAGATGACGCGCACAGAAATAACCAATGATATTCTGACTCAGCCCACCGCCAAGGCGATGTGGGACACTTTGGCATCCACCCATGCTCAAGCGAAGAATGAGGCCAAGATTCTTCAGCTCCAATTTGATATCTACAATGCCAAGCAGAATGGTCGCCCTCTACATGTTTACTACTCTTCGCTCTGTGGCATGTTTGAGAAGCTTCACAGTTACATGCCTATTATGACATCTACTGAGCAGTAGAAGACGTATAAAAACGCCACGAAGGTTGGAGTCTTCATGGCTAGACTTGATACAAAGCATGATGCTGCGCATACTCAGCTTCTTACTGGAGCCACCATACCTCCCATAGAGGAGGCCTATAGCTGTCTCAGCTAGATCATCATGCCTTCGACTACCACTTCTTCGCCCTCTTCAGCGATGGCCACTTCTTGTGGTCGGGGAGGGAGGGGGCGATCCAATACAGAGGACGCATCCCTCGAGGTAGAGGCGGTGGTCACCAACGTTGTCCTTGCACCTATTGTCGCAATCCTGGACATGCAGAGGATACATGTTACTAGAAGCATGGATATCATATTTCTGGTCGAGTAGCAGAGCAGAGTGTGTCTTCAGAGACTTCAGCTCCCCAGGCCGATCCTCGCCTGGATGATATTGTCTCTCGTATTCGAGAGATCATGACTCCTACTACAAATACCGCGGTCGTAGATAGATCCTCTTCGAGCTCCTCATGTATCGTCTATGCTTTTACTGGTAGTACTGATGCTGACATGACAGCGTGGATTATGGATTCTAGTGCTTCTCACCACCTGTGTGGAGACAGATTGCAGCTACGATCCTACAAGACTATACCCCTGGCAGATGGGTTGTCATTGCTAATGATGACCACTTACTGATGCAGCGTGCTACTAATAAATAGGGTCTTATTTATTTATTGTTCGTCCGTTAATTAGAGTCTCATTTTATTTACAAATAATTGAGTTGTCGCATTTTTTTAAATAAAGAGATCGCATGTGATCTCAAATTAAATAGTTAATTGGTTATTTAAGGTAGCTAGTCGGTTAGAGTTAATTATGATAAGTTAGAGTCAAATTTGAATTTTAGAATTGAAATTTCTTTCTAATTCTATAATCCCATCTCTCCTGTATAAAAGGTTGGTAGTCTATTATTTTTAAACAGTTGGAGTTGAATTTAATTTGAGAATTATCTCATCTCTCTTCCTTTATGTTCTCGCCCCGCACGATCTATGCGCTTCTCTCCTCAAACCACTCGCATCAGGCATGCCTTCTCTTCTTCTTACATCTAATTTCTTCTTCCGCCATAATTTCCACCATCAAAATTATTTTTCCACCGTTTACGAATTATTGATTTGCATCAATTGGTATTAGGGATGTCAATTTGGGTCTACCCATTGGGTACCCGACCCGAACCCGTCCCATTTAAGGACCCGAAACCCGTCCCATTTATTTTTGGACGGGTTTGGGTTTTGAATTAACTACCCATGCGGGTATGGGTATGGGTTTGGGATTGCCTTATGGGTACCCGAACCCGAACCCGCCCCAAACCCGAATAAAAAATATATATAAAGATAGACGTGTATGTTGCATTTTAATCAAACTAGCCCCAAATCCATTTCATATCTAATATGTATCGGTCTGCATATATAAATTTCCAACTTAATTTTATCCTCCCCATCTATTTATTCGTATTCAACTAACTTTTTTATCTTTAATAAATAAAAAGTATTAACACAAAAGAGTTAAACACTTATCATATGTTAACCTTTAATATTCTCTATATATTGCATATTTTTATGAATTGTCATATTACACGATCTCACTCTATTTCGTCTATCTATGAAAATCTTGTATATATTTATAAACAACTTAAGATTTATCATGTTGAAGATATGGGTACCCATTGGGTACACGGGTATCCGACGGGTATATGGGTACCCGCTTGAAATTACCCATTTAATAAATGGACGGGTATGGGTAGTGATATTATAAATGGGTATGGGTTTGGGAATTGTAATACCCGCCCCAAACCCGACCCGCTGACATCCCTAATTGGTATCAAAGCATGACATCTAGATCGTCCTCACGATCTAACGATCCGTACATATGTTCGCACCGGTATTCAACGAAAGACTATCATTCGTCGGAACGTAAACGAGAAGCTGACAAAGGCTACAACAAGGAGATGATGACCATATTATTCGACTTCCAAACAAAGCTACAAGGTTTGATTGCTGATTTCGAGACCCTAAATGCCACCGAATCAAAGTCTTCCACTGCCGAAGCCGATGTCCTGATTTTCGACAAAGAAAAACGAGAAAAACTCACCATTGACGACGATCTGCTTGCTATCCATACAGTTTTAGACCTTCAGTCGCTGGAGGAATCAACTCCTGTGCCACCCATGACCCTCTTGCAGGCTTCCTCTGCCACCCTCGCCCCTCCAACAAACAGGTTAGTCACCTCGCATGTCCTCCTCGCCATTCCCGCACCTCCAGCACCCCTAGCCCCGCTGCAGGCCCCTTCCCCCACCGAAATGACCCCACCACCTCCCCCGCAATCCCCAACCCCACCACCACCGAACCCCTCGCATATCCCTTCGTCCCCTGCGCAGTCCTATCTCCACTACCACCCTCGCCTTCCCTCCCTCCTTCCCCTTCCCCATGCGCCTCCCCTGACCCCCTTACCTCCTCCCTGTGTCACCGTATATCCTCTCCCTCGCCTCTATCCTCTCCCTCAGCCCTGCACCACCTCTAACACTTCTTCCTACCCCCTTCCCCATCATCCGATGCCGCCACACCCTCTTCTCAACCCGTGTTGCCGCCCCCCTACCCGATACCGCTGGCACCCTCAACCTCCTTTACCCGACCCATGCTGCTGCCCTCCCTAACCGATATGGTCGACATCACCTCTGCTCGATCTCGAGCCACCGAAGCTGCCGGAACCCTAGACTTAGGGTTTGGTGCCGCCCATGTCAAGGGAATGAAGAACGAGTCTCTCGGACTTTTGGCTTATTCCCCAAGAGCCAATCCCGTGATATCAGGGATTTGGCAGGGATTTCAAAAAATTACAAAAGTATACCTTATCTTAAAACCTTTTCCAAAACCTTTTCCATAATGGTTAAAGATGGTGGGTATTTAAGAGGAGATAACTTGAATGGAGGGATACGAAAATTACGTTTCACCCCCCTTATGCATGAATAATTAAAAGGGTGTGCTGAAAGAAGGAAATTTATGTGGCTTCCTCATCCAATTAGGATTAGGAATGTGGATTTCACCTATTTAAAGGTTCCATGGCTTAGTTCATTACCCACATCTCATCCCCTCGTAAATTTGTGCCATTCATTTGCTATGGGTTCTCCGAACGCCGCGGAACTTGAAATGAAGATGCCACATCATTTTTTTCCACACCACGTCAAGGGAGCAACCTACGTATGGGCACCGCTATCTATGCCGCATCTATTTTTCCAACATGAAGCCGATGACTCTAACCACCACTCCAAGAATGCCTGGATCCCGTCGTTTTCTCCGCATCTACTCTTCCAAAAGATGATCAAGAATGTTGAAATCAAATCATCCAACTTCGAAAATCAAGCAATTCGTCGGGAGACGAATTTTTCAAGCAGAGGAGAATTGATGCAGCGTGAAGAGGATAAATAGGACTTAATTTATTTATATTTATCATTAATTAGAGTCCCATTTTATTATCGAGTCGTTACAATTTTTATTAAAAAAAAGAAATCGCATGTGATCTCATTTAGTGGTTAAATTAGGTAGTTAATCAGTTAGAGTCAATTAGGATAAGTAGATTTGAATTTGAATTTAAAATTAGAGTCGGTTAGGATTTAAATTTCAATCTCTTTCTATTTTTGTAATCCACCCCTTCTATATAAGGGCAATGAAACTCCAATATTTTAATCAGTTCAGAATCAATCAATTTTTGAGCTTATCTCTATTATCTCTCTCCATCTTCTCTCCTCCTTATACGTGATCTCCGTGATCCTTCTTCAAAATCCCTTGTTTTACGACGAGTTTTCTTCTCTCAACCCCTCCATTTTCTTCTCCACCAAAAATTCCACCATGAAATTAATTTTTCGCCGCTGCGAATTTCTGATTTGCATCACTTACCCATTACAGGACAGGGGGAGGTGCATTTGACACTGTCCATGCACATTCACAGTGTTTTATATGCTCATGCGTTTCAGATGAATTTACTTTCCATTAGTCAGATCACTAAGGATATGCATTATCGTGCCATCTTTGTCCCTTCGTCTCTTATGTTACAGGACATATTGACAGGTAGGGTGATTGGATGCGGCAGTGAGCAGCGGGGGCTCTACAGACTGGTTCAACCTCCTCATGCTAGTGTTTCTACTATACTTACTGGACTAGTCTCTCCATATTTGTGGCATCTTCATTTTGGTCACCTTCCTCTGCAGAAGTTATGTCATGGTCTCCCTCAGATTTCTACGAGATCCTCCTTTCAGTGTGAGGCATGCCAGCTTGGGAAGCATCACCATTCCTCTTTTCCATCCCATCAAAGTCGGAGTAGTTCTCAGTTATTTGAGCTCCTTTATTTAGACATTTGGGGTCTAAGTCGTGTTTCTGATCACCAGGGACACCTCTTTTATCTTGTTGTCGATGATTTTTCTAGACTTTCCTGAGTCTTTTTATTAAAGAATAAGTCTGAGGCTGGATCTGTGATCAAGTATTTTATTAGTGAGATAACGAATATTTTTTCTGCCAATGTCAAATATCTCCGTTCTTGGAACACCTTATAGCTTCTGAGTTTCTTAGATCTCATGACATTGTTCACCAGACCTCATGTGCTTATACTTCACAACAAAACGTGTTCCAGAGCGCAAACACTGTCACTTACTTGATGTGACCAGAACCTTGTTGATATAGAGTCGTGCTCCTCATGCTTACTGGGGTGATATTGTCATTACTGCATGCTATTTGGTGAACCGTATGCCCTCGTCTATGTTGGGATAGAAGATTCCTTTCTCGATTGCATTTCCTAAGAAGGATCTTTTCTCCTTTACACCTCGTGTGTTCGGATACGTTGCCTTTGTTCATGATGTCTCTCCAAGTCGTGGCAAGCTCTCTCCTTGGGCTCTCAAGTGCATATTTGTCGGCTACTCTCATACCCAGAAGGGGTATCGCTGCTTTGATCTGTTAAGGCGGAAATACTTTGTTAGTGCTGACGCTACTTTCTTTGAGTCTGTCATGTATTTTTCTCCTACAAGTGACAGACTTGCTCCATCTGACTCTGACAATGATATATACATGCCTCCACCTCCTACTGTCAGTCCCCCACCACCTACCTCTACTCCTGCACTTGCACCACCTCCTAAGACACCGGCACCACCACCACCACATGCTCCTGTGGTTCAGTTTTTACCGTGTGTTTTTACTTGTAGGTCTCGCTCAGTCCCTCTGCTAGCAAGTCTTGCCCATCATCCAGCACGCCTCATATATGTAATGAGCATATTGTTTCTACTGATGGCACTACTGAGTTATTTGTGCAGCATGATTCTAGATAAGATGAGCATGTACCCTCTCCAGAGGGAAACTTACAGGCTCAGGAATTGGCAGATGATCTTGATGTGTCGATTGCTCTGCGAAAGCAGAAACATACATGTGCTACCTACCCTCTTGCAGCCCAAGTTTCCTTGAGCAGCCCAAGTTTCCTTGAGCACTATCAGCTGTGGAGATACCACAGACATATTAGGAGGCTCTTTGTTACAGCCAATGGAGGTTGACTATGGAAGAAGAGATGGTTGCGCTACACTCACATGGTAAGTGGAGCCTTGTTTCTGCTCCAGTTGACGCAGCCATGGTGGGATGCAAATAGGTGTTCACTGTGAAGCACCGTGCAGATGGCAGTGTGGATCGCTATAAAGCGAGACTTATGGTACGAGGGTTCACCCAGACATATGGGGTGGACTATCAAGATACTTTCTCCCCAGTTGCCAGACATTTTACTTTGTGTATTCTACTTTCTGTTGCCGTGACACGAGATTGGCCCCTTTAGCAGCTTGATGTAAAGAATGCCTTCCTTTATGGTGATTTACAAGAGGAGATCTATATGCAGCAACCACCTGGGTTTGCTGCTAAGGGAGAGTGTCAGAAGGTTTGCATGTTACACAAGGCTATCTATGGTCTTAAGCAGGGTCCAAGAGCATGGTTCCAGAAGCTCTCGGACTTGATAGAGTACCGGGGGTTTGTGCAATCGACTGCTGATCACTCCTTGTTTGTGCAGAGGACTCAGAGAAGTATTATTGTCATTCTTGTTTATGTTGATGACGTTATTGTTACAGGGGATGACGAGTAGGACATTCAGGGTGCCGAGGACTTTCTAGGTCAGCAGTTTGTGACCAAGGATCTTGGACATTTACGTTACTTCCTCAGATTGGAGTTTGCTAGGAACTAGCGAGGTTTTGTCATGACCCAGAGGAAGTACGTTACAGACCTTCTTTTAGAGACAAGCATGGTAGATTGCAGACATGTCACTACTCCTTTTGACTCGAGTATGAAGCTCTATGATGAAGACACTGAGGAGGTCGAAAAGAGAAGGTACATGGAACTTGTTGGCAAGCTACTATATGTGACCATTACCATGCCCGACATATCCTTGCCGTGAGCAAAGTGAGTCAGTTTATGGAGCAATCCAGATAGACACATTGGATGCAGTACATATGATTCTGAGATATCTGAAGACCTCACCTGGTACAGGTTTCCTTTTCAGTAGAGACACATCTTTTTCAGTTATCGCATGTGCAAATGTAGATTATGTTGGGTATCCAAAGGATATGAAGTCTATATCGGGCTTTGCTATGTTTATAGGGAATTCTTTGGTTTCATGGAAGAGCAAGAAGCAAACTGTGGTTGCCAGATTGAGTGCTGAGTCAGAGTACATGGTCAAGATGCAGGCTAGCACAGAGATGATGTGGGTCAGATCTGTTCTTACTGACCTGGCGACAGAGGTGCCTCTTCCCATGCACCTCCAATGTGACAATCAGGCTGATCTCTTTATTGCCAACAACCCAGACTTCATGAGAAGACGAAGCACATAGAGGTGGACTGTCATTATACTCGTGACATGATACAGAAGAGTCTATCGCCACTACGCACGTCAGCTCTGGAGACCAGACAACATATGTTTTTACTAAGGCTCTAGCTAGAGGGCCTTATCAGAGATGTTGTTCTAAGCTGTCTGATTGATATCTATGCTCCAGCTTGAGGGGGAGTGTTGAGATATTTGTTATCATTTTTATTGTTTTGCTTATTTTCTATTTCTTTTGTTCTCGTCTTGTAATTTACCCAATAAGTTTCTCTCATATATAAAAGAATCACAAGGCCTCTCATTAATACATCTCAATTTTATTCCTTCTAACAACTACTGATAAATATTGCTCTTGCAGGTGCATCACTAGCATCTAAGACACTAGGCTGTAAATACTTGGATAGGCTACTCATGGTTGCTACGGAGGCTGCCGGTATATTCTAGATTTATTTATAAGCATCCCTGTTGTTCCCCTTGTGTTTTTTAATAGGAAACTATCTTCAATACGTGTTTCCACTCGAAGTTATTTGTATATCCAACAGAAGGAAAAAAAGGGTGTTTTTCCTCTTGGATTCAAAAGCATTTATATCAATAAATAGGTTTGTACGCTGTATGTTTTTTTATGTGTGATCATTAGCTCCACTACATTTATATTATTTCCAGAATGATAGAAGACGTTAACTAAATTGGATGTGAAAAAAAGGTAATTGGGGTATAGTGCCACCACAGATAGACTTGATATTCTTTTCCTCCCTTGGTATGATCTTACTGAAATTGATCTCTTTGGTTTGGATGCTCTGGCTTGCTTGCAATGGGGGTGATTCTACTTAGCAGGAGATTTTTTATGGGGGGAAATATGGTTGATCATGCCAGGATTCTTTATTGGAATTTGCAATCTTTTTGAGTGATTTATTTGTACATAAAGCAGGGTGAGCACTAATTCAGGTGCCCACCTATTTGGAGCAAAGAACTAATAGAGCTGGCCTTGACCTCCACTTAAAGCAGGCAGGGTTTGGATTTGGTTAGTAAAACCAGGAAGATAATTGTTTTCTTTGGCATTCAACTTGAAACTGTTTGTTTGAACTTTGAAGTCCCTTCATGAAACTCATGGCCATCGGATATGCATGTGGTTGGTTTCTCCATTGAATATGCATCAGAAAATTAATGCAACCGTTATTAGAACAACAATCCTCAAGTAGAATTTAAATTAATGCAATATCAGTTATGTCCCTTTTTTTGGAATATAAGTTGTGCCACTACTTTCTTTACTTTCTTTGAGTAATTTTCTAAAGCAATTACAAATAAATGATATGTAATGTTAGAAAATGTGGCCCATTCTATTTTATTGAAAGATTTGACATTTTAAATGATTATTTAATTGATATATAAATACATACTTACATATATGTATCCGATTTTATCGGTTCAGAAAATCGGGTCGACAGGTCAGACTAGTAAATTAATAAGTCCGGTCTGATGTTTTCCGAGTCGATATGAATGATTACAATTTGTTGACATCATCAGCGGTCCGACCGATTTGGACTGACGGTCCGATCCGGTCCGACCAAATCGAAGATTAACATGTTCAATGTCCGGTCCGATTTTCAAAACCTATGGGTTTAAGTGTTGTTACGGTGCTATAATATAATTTACGTAAGTAACGTACATTTACATTTTCTGTGTTCTTATATCCCGTAATTTCATTGATCACTTGTAAATACCTCGGGGGTGCTTTTGGAGTTGGGACTTTTGAGAAATTACGATTTCTCTTCACCTACTCTCAATTGACCTAAGGTAAAAAAAGTAATTTAATATTTAGTGTTATATCTTTCGTAGTCAAATTTATAACGAATATTACAGTTGTTTCACACTTTAAAACCACAACAAATAATCGTATTCTTTGCTATATTCCTAGCAACGAGTTATATAACGACAGTGATTCATTAATTTTTCTTGTAATTGTTGTTATATTTAGCAATGATTAATATATATATATACACACGAAAAAAATATAGAAAATCATCGTTATATGAACCTTGAACAACGAATAAGGCATTCATTACTAATTATAAGTACAAAACATGATTTGACAAGAATAATATTCGTTGTTATATCTTTAACATCGAAAGATATGAATATTCAAATTATTTGTTATCTTAGGTCAATTTTCTTGTAATGTCTTTTTAGTTATACATATTAGGATTAATGCCATATATAGCTATGGATTTTTATCACTTGTGTCTCTCTTAACTTCTGCAATAAGTTACACCCCTCTCTTTTTTAGAATATCCATTACCAAAAGAAGAAGAAAAACCACATTAAACCTTAAATCTTAAAACCTAAACTCTAAGCCCATTATGATGCATGTCATAGACCATCCCAAGCAATTGCATATCCAAACCCAAGCCAATCAGCTCATCTCTACTATTGCAATTTAGCCATATAAATGCGGCCTTTCATTTGCCCCGTTTGCAGCGGATGAGACCATGCATATTCTTCCTACGCAACATTTATTATGTATGCATAAGAAATTAATCGAAACTATTCCAACCACATGGAATTCCAAGGGACCAAATATCTCCTAGTGATCTTTGAAGAAGTTATATATTTCTCTAGTTAATTATAGGAAATGCATGTAGGATGCCTGTACAAGAGTTAAAGATCTTCCTCAACTTTGGGAGCAGTACTAGATGTAATTGCAGACCCTTTCACTCTCTCCTTTGCAGTGAACACGGCCTCATCCATCGCATCCGCTGCTGATTTCGCCGAGAGCTCGGCCGCCTCCCTGCTGGTCTCCAGACTCTTGGTGGCAGCCTCCTTCATCACATCCCCGATGCTCGATTCGCTTCCATCAGGCCTGTATTCCACATACCAAAGAAAACAAGCAAGTATCATATCTAAAACGCAAGGTCCATCTTCAGGTACTTATCATACATATATGCATAAAAGCTTTGTTGTATTCAGCCTATGCCCGATTACAATGATGGAACCAAAGCTATTGATATTTGAGGGTTATCTTGACACTACAACAAAAGCGATATATAATGACATGTTTTTACTCCGTCGCTAAGTTGTCCAATGTTAAATTTGTAACGACGATAGTAATCGTTATGAAATTATTTTTTATATTTGAAATTAACGACAGATATTATATATATTATTATATCATTAACAACTGTGCGTATAGCAATATTTACCTGTTGTTATCTTTTTTTTGAAATTTTAGCTATTTGACACTCATTTTTTATTCAAAATTTATTATTAATGAGTACTTAAAGTTTTGAATAATAGCAACAGACAAGAACTGCTATATAGACCATTTGTGATAACTTAGCAACGAATATAACATTTTCCACTAATTTCAAGTATTCAAAATAAGTTCACAACAAATAATATCGTCGTTATATTTAGCAACTAATAATCACAATAAACAAAATTGATGTAAGGCAATAAAAAATGCAACATTCCCTACCATATATTATGTAGTTAAACATATAAGAATAATGTTCGTTACTTGATTTTTTTTAAATTCGCAAAGGTTATTATAGTTGTTTCTATATCATGAGCAATGAATCATGGAACAATTATTATTTATTTACTTTTATTTTTAATTATTGTTAAAGTTAGCCATGATCATTACAAATTTTAACGAATAAGCCAACAGATAAATCATCGTTATGTGAATATTTAATATCGAATATGAGGTTCATTGTTAATTGCGAAAATAAAAGCTAATATTGCAACGAAGAATATTCTTTGTTATATATTTGACATCGGAAGATATGTCAACTATTATTCAAATTGTTCATTATAGGTCAACTTTCTTGTTATATATATATATATATATATATATATATATATATATATATATATATATATGAGATTAATGGGGCTGCCCCTTGCGGGCAGCCAACCCCGCGTCGTTTCGGCTCTTTTTTTATTTTTTTTTGAAAAATATCGCCGTGTATATTCATCCCTATATCCCTCCTATATGTCATTCGAATTTCGTCAGAAACAGAGGCTCCTACGGCCTTCATTGAGGCAGTCGTTTTTTAACGGTAACATGATTTTTTAAATCAAACACCATCTCGATGGAGGCCGTAGGAGTCTCTGTTTCTGACGAAATTCGAATGGCATATAGGAGGGATATAGGGATGAATATACACGGTAATATTTTTCAAAAAAAAATAAGAAAAGCACCGAAACGGCACGGGGGCAGCCATCGGAAGATATGTCAACTATTATTCAAATTGTTCATTATAGGTCAACTTTCTTGTTATATATATATATATATATATTGTTTGATATAGATCTATTTTGTTATAATATTATACCATTTAGGGATGACAGTGGATATGGATATATCTCAATATCCGTTTACCGTATTCGAAAAATTAGCGGATACAAATATCCGTATCCAAATATTAATCGAATATCGATTGAATATGAATATGTGTTGTAAAATATTTTCGGATACAGATACGGATATAACAATAGCTTGAATATCCGGATTCGGATCCGGATATCTTAATACAATATTTAATATTATTTTTTGTATTAGTTAATATAATATATGCCACAACCTTGTGTTATTATATTATTATAATACATTATATATACAATGTATAATTAATGATATTAATATACTTTTTGTTTGGAGATGGGCATGAACAAAACTTACGAAATCCTACCCCTTTTTGCTTCCAATCAAGAATGCTGGTCACCTCGACACTCTTTTGTCATGATCCAACTTATTTATATTTCATTATAATTTTTAAAATTATTTTAAAATCATTATGAACTTTGATAAAAATTCAATTCGTATGTGGACTTTATTCGATCTGTATTCGGATTCCATGATTATTGGACCCATATTTGGATTTCACACTTTATTTGATTCATATATGGATTAGCTATTTATTCGATATGTATTCGATCCGTTCTTTATTCGATCCGTATCCGGATTCGATAAATATCTGATTCGGATTCGTATCCGTATTTTTAAGGATATGGTTTCCATAGTGCATATCCGAATCATATCCGCATCCGTATTCATATTCGATAGAGATGAAGCGAATATGGATAAGGAAATAAGCATATCATATCCTTTTTCATCCCTAATACCATTGATTCTTGGTCGACTTTTTCTCTATAACAATTAATACAAATTTATAACGAAGAAGTCTACGTAGTCAAATACGAAAATAGATATACATGTTGTCGTCTTCTTAATTAATCTCCAATATTAATGTGAATAAGACTGCATACGCCGACGCCCAATTTTAAAATAAAATAACAAATTTATATAAGCGTGTAGCAATAAGTTACGCACATATACTAAGACATATTATGTACATAGAATTATATAAGCGTGATAATATGTACATATGTACGTTAGATGGATATCATGCAATTCAAACGCATTAAATGTTATTACTTGGCTATTAATCATAGCAGCATGCTTAATTAAGGCATATATAAATGTTCTTATGACAGATATATTAATAATAATGCAATTATTTTTATTTTCCGAAGAAAAAAAGAGCTTTAAAAACATAAGTTTCCATGCAATAGGGCACCTGGAATCGGCGGTGGGGCGCCGGACGTCGACCAACTTGAGCTCCACCCACGTCTTGAAGGCGTCCCACCGGCTCTTCGCCCCGCCGACGCCCATTGCCCGTTCCGCCGGATTCGGCTCCTGATCGCCCGTCTCTTCCTTCCTCTCATCTCCCTTATCTTCTCCGGCTCCTCCTGCCAGCTTCAGTTTCGCCCACGAGACCGCTGTGCCCCACCGGCTGCTGATCCCCACCACCCTCTCCGCATTCTCAGGCCGCCTCTCGTTGCCGCCATGATTACCGTGGACTGTCGGAGGAGAGACGGCGGAGATCACGAGAATGGCTGTCGCAATGACGAGTATCGACCGGCGATCCATCGACGGTTGGAAGACGATATCATGGGAAAGGAAGAGGTCAGTGCGGCCCTTTTCCAGGGAGTTAAATCCTTACGTGGGCAGGAGGGTGTGTGGATGGATGCCACGTGGAATTCGATCTGAGTGGATGATCGCTAGATGTTTGGAGATGCAAATCTCACTGGGGAGAGAAGCTTATTGGCAACCCCTCCTAGATTGAACTAAATAAATCTTTCAAAAAAAAACTCCCTACATATAGGGAGTTTTTTTTACATGTGAGCATATCTTCTGTTGTAATTTAAATTCGTTTCTGGAAATTTCTTCCAAAAATCCAATCATATGGAATGAATCTAGGAATGTTGTTCTACTTAACTGTCAAGTTCCATCTATATCCAACAATTCTACTTATATTATCATAATGGTTAAAATTTTGATCTTTTTTAAATAGGTTTTTTTTCTTAAATGTTGACTTTCTTTTGACTTTTAAGATAATATACAGCTAGAAATGTTAGATTTGGATGAAACTTGTAGATATGTAAAAGGATATTCATATATTCAATCCATGTGGTTGGAAATAATAAACTCAAATAACCACAACGCTACATAGCACTTTTAATCACAAGATAATCAATTAATTCACTAGTGCACTTATATTTAACGTGAAGAGCCTCATGAGTAAAAACCATGATCAGAGTCTTCCGACTCAGGATTTCAACTAAACCTACATGTGTCTTCCACTAACTTGAGTTGATTACGCGAGCAACCCAACAATATTACAACCTGAATTAATTACACAGTCAACTCAATCGTATACATGTAAATAAAGAGTTGTTTACACGACCACTCAATCATATACAAGTAATAAACCTACTATTCTCAATATCAGAAATAAATATGTAGTAAAGAATATGAGGTAAAAAGCAAAATGATCTTAAAGAATGAGGAGCATTCTCGTAAGAATTTATCAGCAAATATCAGAGTTGTAGGCGTCAAGAATGGAATAGAAAATATCTCTTGGATCTTTCTCTCAGATTATAGAGTGAAAACCAGAGCGAAGAGAACTTGTTACTTTTGTTGGTTTTGCTAAACAAGTGAGGTATGTGACCCTTTTTATAGGGTTATTCCCCATAATTGTTGGCTTTGAAAAAGTTATCACTGTGAACAAATCGATAATGAATATGCCTTCACACGTCTTTCTGAAATGAAAAATGATCGATCTCTATACAAAGGATGATCAATCAACAGCAAATGATCGATCAAGTAGATTTACATGATTGATCAGACTCAAAATATGATCAATTAGTTATAATAAAATGATAGATCATAACGAGCTGTTGTAATTCAAAAATTTATCGATCAGGAGACAAGAGTGCAAAGTGATTATCAATTAACTTGACTCTTTGACCTGAAAGTCAAAGTCATATATCAAAGGCATAATTGCAATATACATGACACTTGATGTCTTTAACATTCTAAAATAATTACAAAAAATAGGACTCAATTGAAAAAAGAATTCATCTTCTTCTTGAGCTTGAGCTCCTCAAGCTTGAGCTTATTTTGCCCCCATAGATTTCCTGCTCTTGACCTAGCTTCAAACTAACTGTACAAATTTAATCTATTTGCATAAGTTTTATTATCATTAAAATCAAAATCATGCATGAACTAACAGTGGATTGTAGATTGTCGTTGTTTACTTGCAAACCTCAAATTTCTGAGAAAGTTGTTAGAGTGAATTTATTGCAATGTACTGCTCTTGCTTTATATTTGAGAAATATCAGGATATCATCTGAAAAGAGCATATTGGTGATGTGAATGTCAAAGCCTGGAATGGTGAAGCACTGGGCCATTGCTAAATTACAAAAAACACCATCCATGATGTTGATAGTGTTTATGAAGAGGAGAGGTAAGTGGGTTACCTACCGGACACTACAACTTTGGTTGATAAAGCCCGAAGCCAAGTTGTTGATTTTTAGAGAAATAGTAGTTATTATAAGAATAGCGAAATCCATTCCACAAATTTGGGTGGGCAACTAGTACGTTGGAGGGCCGTTTTTTAAATAACCAACTTCATTTTGTTGAAGGCTTTCCTCATGTCAAGTTTGAGAATTGTGGCTTTTGTTTTGGAGTTCTTCCATTTTGATAGGATTTCATAGGTGATAGCAAAGGCATCGACCGATCCAAGATCCCTTAGGAAATCACATTGAGTCGGTGTGATAAGCTCGTCTAGATGAGGAGCCCAACGATTAGCAAGTATCTTGTAAATGATTCGCATAGGCATGCTAATTAGGCTAATGGTGATGAACATGCACGGTCTGATGTTTCAAAGAAAAAATGTGCCATTGTATTCAGACTCCTAAACTAATGTGTATAGTGATAGTATGGAAGTGCCGAACTCAGGGGTAAACTATAAAGATTATGTATATAACAGAGTGATCTAGGTATAGGATTTAGTGAATTTTAAAGAATTTTAATTGTTTTTATCTTTTTAGTTTGTTTTAGTATTTTGAATTCACTACAAAAAAAGAGCTATAGTGACGGTTTTGAAAAAAATCTGTCACTAAATTAGCCATTGTCAAAAATATATAATGACGATACTATTCGTTGCGAAATGAGTTTTCGTACTCAAAACTAGCAACGAATATCATATATGTCGTTATATCATTAGCAACGGTCCACATAGCGATGTTTATTCGTTTCTATTTTTCAAAATTTTAATTAATCGTTGCTAAATTTTAAATTAAAAAAATAACGACGATTAGTTGATATTTTTAAAAATAGCATCGGATAAACGCCGCTATGTGGACCGTTGCTAATGATATAACGACAGATATGATATTCGTTGCTAGTTTTGAGTACGAAAACTCATTTCGCAATGAATAATATCGTCATTATATATTTAACAACGGCTAATTTAGTGATGGATTTTTTCAAAGCCGTCACTATAGCTCATTTTTGTTGTAGTGATTATTTTTATGTTATTTTTTATACCTATTTGTAAGAAGTGTAGGTATGTATTTTATATTTTGTGTTTGATTTTACCTTATAATATTTTTAAGTTTTCTTATTTTTGTTTACTATAATGATTTTTAGGATGACTGTATTTAGACTCCTAAACTAATGTGTTTCAAAGAATTAGATTTGCCATCCACAAGGGATTGATGATGTAGCTTGTTGCCCGTCTCTCAATAGTCTCTCTGTAAAATAATTTGATCTTATAAATCTCTTTTGGTTCTTTTAGGTAATTTTTAGATTTTTTCTGATTTTTAAAAAGCTTTAAATGTTGAAAATAATGTATTTATACAAAATAGAAAAGTACTATGAAATTTTAAAATACAAAAAATTAAAAAAATATTTTGATTTTATTTTTACTATACATGGAATGAAAATACCTTTAAAACATGGTATTATTCTCTTTTAATATTTTTAATTAATTAGTTTAATTTTTATAAGATTTTGTATATATTTTAATGTTTAGAGTTTTAGTATATGATTCTTAATTTCCTTTTGGTTTACTGTTTATTTTTGTAGAATTTTTGTATGTGTATTTGTATTTTTATGTATTTTAGAAGTTTGTATATATTTTTGTATCTTTAATTATGAAAAAGTAGAAAATATTTTCATTTTTAAAAACACTCTTTATATGGTATACAATATTCTAGTACGTATTTAATAATATTTTTATTGGATTTTTAGAATACATATTTATCGCAATTATGTATTTAATATACAATATATTAGTGTACTATAATATACTAAACTATTGGGGTGCGTGAAAGACTAAGCAAATGGTGAGAGGTTATGCAAAGAAATGCCAAAGTTCCACGTGATCGTGTACGTGAGTAGTAGATTTCAGGGCGTCTTTATGATAACGCCAAGTCTCAAGGGTTTGACTAGCAAATATTCCACAAATATCTGCAGCGTACGCGCACAACACGTGGGAAGAGGATCCTCTGCTGTAGAGGGTATTGCAGCAGAGGTGCTGTAAACCCCAATAATATTTTTGTGATTTAGATTCTAAAATCCAACCTTATAGATTGAATCTTAGATTAATGCTCTATATATCCTCCAAATTTCGCTTAAATACAATATTATTTGCTATTTTATCTTAATAGTCAAAATATCGCTCAAGATCTAAGCAACTTGAACTCCATTTAAAAAAGATCCGAATCTTGAACTATTAAGATAAAATAGCAAATAATCTCATATTTAAATGAAATTTGTATGATATGTAGAGTATTAATCTAAGATTCAATATATAAGATTGGATTTTAGAATCTAAATAACAAAAAAATTATTGGGGATTACAACACCTCTGTTGCAATCCCCTCTATAGCACGTGAGGTATCTCTTGAGCGGTACATTAGCGTGTGACTGCGATTCAACGGTTAATGTTAATCCAACGGCCCTGCTTCAATTTGAAGGGCTATTGGTCTTCCCCTGATTAAGACTTCATGTGGTAGCGCAGCGATCAGAAGCTCGGTTGGATCCAGGTGATTCGTACTTCGCTTCTCAGCTAGTATCGATCGACCAGCCGGGAAATGGCCCTCGTAGGTCTAATCTATGGGGATCTTGTCTGTGAATATATCTACAATTATCGAGGACAACAAAGGCATTTGTGTGTTGGATCACAATGCTTCAGATGTTGCCTGTCTCCCAAATGCTTCAATGATCGGTCAGATCTCCATTCACAGCTACAGATGTTCTTGATTGGGAAACGACAAAACTTGAAGTTTGATCAGGTGAGGATATTCTTAGATGGATCTGATGTTCGGATCGATCTCTAGCTTCTTGAGGTTCGTCTCATACGGTCGCCTCGCTACAAATGATGATGGCGGTGTTGAAGTCTGATGCTAGTGGTGCTCTGATCAAGTCTTGATGCTTAACGATAGATCCATCTCTATACGAATGCTTCGTGATGATCCTCGATTAGGTGCTCCAAATCAGAACTTGCACATGCAATGGCACGTACGGACTTGAGCACTAGCTCAGTCTAGACAATGGTGAATGGAGGAGATCCCTAATGGATGTGGAGGATGGGATCAAAGCTCAGATTTGAGATGGTGTAAGGTGATCAGGTGTGGAAGAGGGAGGAGAAATGGATCAGGTCAAGATGGAGATGGAATCGAGGGTTTTAGAGCTCGAATGGGAGAGAAAAAGGAATGATCCAGAGGAGACGAAAGACTTATCAAAAGGAAACTAAGAGATCTAACCTAATGACTAAACGGATGACGTGCATGTGAAATCAGAGCTCGTGCTCCAATGATGATTCTCGCCACGACTGTACAATGAAACCTGAGGTTTTACGTGTGGTGGAGTAGACCTCTAGCAACGTTTGATCTCGCCATACGTCGACCTCAACCTTGCTCAATGATGGAGAAGAGACCCTATCACAGACCCTTGCATGCTCGAGCTCTGGAGAAGAAGGAGAAAATGGCATATGGATCATGAGCTCGGAGATGGTAACCTTTTTATAGGGAAGAAGAAGATCCAAACATGGGTTCTCACCGCCGGTGGGAGGTTGACATGGAGGGGAAACCTTAGGGAGCATAACGAGGTGGTCCCAAAGTTTGTTGGGTGGTTGGTGGAGGAAGAAGGAGAAGAGGAAGAAAAAGAAAAGAAATAATCGAAGGAGGAATAGAAAGAGTAAGAAACGAATGAGGAAGAAGAGGAAAAGGAGGGGTTGAATAGTCAACCTCTCTTGGAATGCCCAATAGGGAGCTACCACATGGTAGTTGGCGCTAAAGGACAAAACGAAAGAGACAAGATAGATGTATTCACATAATATAATTAATTATATATAAATTAATAAATAGTAAATTAATTTAAATAAATAAATGATATAAATAAAATTATAAATAATTAAATAAATAACATAATTTTGAATTTAAATAAATTAAATAATTTAATTTAACTAGTTAAATAAAATAAATACAATAATTTATAGGTTTACATAACCTATATACAAAAGTTTATTAATATTTAATAACTTATTTTATTAAATATATTATTTAATTTATATTTTAATAATTTAATATATAAAATAAGGATTATAAATATACTATTTATTTTATTTTAAAAAGATTATATGATTAGTTAAATAAACAATATTATGTACAATATTAGAACATTATACCTATATAATAGGCATATATATTTTTTGTTATTTTAAGCATTGATAATTTTTATTTTATATAAATATTATAAAATATAAGGAAGATAATATAAATATAAATAATGAGAAAATTACAAAGAATAAAATAAAAGGAAAAGAATATATGATTGTTCTAGATATCATGGTAACCCAAAAAGCTAAAGTTTGCATAATAACTTTGAATTTAATGAAATCACTTTTATTTATATACTTTAATTTCAATTATAATGAAAGTGAGTTTGGTAACGTTTGAGTTCATACAAAGTAGATATTTAACTTTGAATGTTCATTTTACCCCTTTTCAGTTTTGTGTACCATGTTATCTATACATTAATTTTTTTGTGATAATTTATGTATTAATATACATTATTATAAACAAGTTTGAAGAATAAAATATTTTGATTTGAGATTATCTGATGGATAAAGAAAATATATGATATTTATACATGGTGAATTATGTGTATATGTACAACATGTGATATGCATTTTTTGATTTATAAGTTAAGATCATTTCCCCCCTTATTTATATTATCAACCAAGTCAATATTGATAAGATCTTAGGGTTAGAATCAGTATATACATATTTACATATTTAAATACTTATTTATTTTCATTTTTCTTTTTCTCTCTATTCTTTATTGTGGACAAAATAATTCTTAAATATACAATATTAACAATTGGAGTTAGTGTGTTAAGTTATGAAAATTAGATGATATTTACATGTATTTTAGTCATGATTTTTAAAAATGAAAGAATAAAGAAGATGAATCATGGATACATCATGGGGTCACCATTCTTATAAAAGGATAGTAATTATGGAGTTGTTGAGAAATTTCAATTCCATATGGTTGAAGACATGTTGGAAAATTATATGGATAAGACCGATGAAATCATCTTTTATAATGTGCTAATATTTTTAAAAAAAATCATGGAGGCATCAATCTGAACCTTGTGCATTAAGGGATTTAGATTTCGAATGGTAATGGAGACTTCTTCATATGTGATCGAGACTACAAGGTCTTTTGGGTTTGGGAGTCAACCAATTGATGAGCAGAGCCTTGGACGGCCTCGTAGATCTACAAGACAGATCCACAATCGTTAAGGCGACCGGTCATAAGAACTCTATTCGATCAACAATCAACTCATGATGAATAATTAATCAATCAAGAAAGCAAACACAAAGTGTATGAGTTAGAATTTATTATAACTCTATAAAATATGTGTATAGTGAATAAGTGTAGAGTGTCGAACCATAAAGAGGAAACGGGAGTAGCTTTTAGTAATTATTGCTAATTAATAATATATATATATCTAGTTATCTATATAATCTTTTTATGGGTTTTTTATTTTTCAAATTTTTATTTTGTTTTTATTTTGCAAATTTTAAATTTCTTTTTGATTTTAATATAATATATATAATAGTAAATAATAGAGGAAATATATAACAAAATAATATGTATATGCATATATGTGTGTATTTATAAGTATAAGTATAGATAAAGCTATATATGTATATATATACATATGAGTAGGTGTTTATCTATAGATAATATATGGATAGTAATATTTTTTGTTTTTAATATTTTTAGCGTTTTTGATGTTTAAGTTATTTTTACAAATTTTTATGAATTTTTAAATAATATATAAGCAAAATAAATAGGAAATATAAAGGCCGGATGTTTTGGGTTTTAAAACTCAGATAAATATCGCAAAAATTCCCCAAAATAATTTCTATAGATAATAGATATACACATAAAAATATAATAGAATTCTTTTTAATTTTTAATTTAATTTTACAAAATTTCTAATGTTTTTAGGGTTTTGAGATTTTTAAGATTTTATATTTTTAGTGGTTTTTGTATATGTGTTAGAATATAACATAAAATAACCACTCTAA
Source organism: Ottelia alismoides (assembly GCA_037367405.1). Taxonomy (NCBI): domain Eukaryota; kingdom Viridiplantae; phylum Streptophyta; class Magnoliopsida; order Alismatales; family Hydrocharitaceae; genus Ottelia; species Ottelia alismoides. The sequence goes on from JAZKJV010005232.1 coordinate 314,666, forward strand.
CTTTTTTGGGAATTTTGGATCATGTTTTATATATTTTTTGGTTTTTTTAGTTTAGATAGGGAATAAATGGCTCCTAAACTAATTTTAGCAAATAGAAAAACACACTAAATGCCCAACTAAAATTGCGAGCGTGTACAAGCAAGGTGAGAGGCATCTAACATATTTTTCTCAACATTTAAAACATATAGGAACCATTTTAAAAATTACAAACATAAAAATAAAAATTACAACATAAATGGGACTGAACTACAAACATATTAAAGCTTTAAATCGTTTCAGACACAACTGAAAAGTCAAAAGTTCTATCGGCCGTGTGTTCCACACAAGGAGGGGTTACAATCGTCGAAGACACCGACGAGAACCTCGGATTAATTCAACAATTGACCCATAATAATAATAATCAAGCAATGAAAAGAATGTGTGTAGTTAAAATTTATTTTATTTAACTCTACAAAATATGTGTATAGTGTAAGTAGTGTAGAGTGTCGAACACAGGGGGCAAAAAGGATAGATTGTGTAGTTGAATGCAAATAATGTGATGTGTGCTTCTTTTCTATTTTTTATCTGGATTATATATATATATATTATTTTATATTTTATATTTCATTTTTTTATTTTTTTTATATTTCCATTTTTTATATTTTTATATTTTTAGATTTTGTATTTTTCTTTTTCTTTTAATTATCTAATATAAGAATATATATATGTACATTCTATAGGGTAATATAGATATAAAAATAACTAAAAATTATAGAATTAAATAATTTGGTGCTTTAAATTATTTTTACAATGTTTTTTATTTTTTTAGTAATTTTGCTAATTTTTATATATTTTGTTTTAAAAAATATCCCAAATCAAGGATTTAATAAATACTTGAAACTGAAATGAAGATTAAAAATAGCAAAATAATTCTAAAATTCCTCGAATCAATTTTAATAGGTAGTAAAAATAGAAATAAAATTACAGAATAGAAAAATATATTTCTATGTTTTTTTAGGAATTTTAATATGTTTAAACTAGATTTCAGATCTTTTTTATTTTTATGAATTCTATTTTTCTATTTTTAGGATTTTTGGTTTCTAGAGTTGCAAAGTAAATTAATGAACACAATATATATTTTTTATTATTTTTCAAAAATTTTTATATTTTCTGGTATTTTATACTTGAGATAGGGAATAAATGTGCCATAATTGATTTTTAATAAATATTAAGAAGTTCTGAATTACAAAAATAAAATTATGGTGTGAGAGGGTGTGCAATCAGGAACCTACACATATTTTTTTGTGATTTTTGGAGCATAAATGATATATTTAATAAAGACAACAAACATACAAAAATACATGTACTAGCTGAGGCCTATATGTAATCGAAATAAAAGTCAGGGGCCTTGCTGTAATTTTCACAAAATAATATAACATAATAAAAACTTTCTAGACCAAAACGAAATACAACAAATTCCAAGGGCACCGATGCAAAATGACCAAAAGCGCACATCACGTGGGACCGCACGTGAGATGGCGTGGACTGGACTTAAATGCTAATAATGATAGTTCAGGGGCTTTGCTATAAATATAACAAAAATAAAATAACGACAGAGGAAAGTTTCTAGATTAATTATTAAATACAAAAATGCATTAGGTGAATAGTGCAAAATACCCAATACACTGCGTAGTTGGACGGTGGCAATCTGGTCACTTATATACGTGGCGTCCTTCTGCGCGACGATGACGGTTCACCTTGAACATATGGGATCAAATCCTGGCTCTTGATATGAGGGCTGAGGCGAATCGAATCCGACGATAGTTGTGTGTGGTGAAGAACAAGTAAAATCTGACGGCTCTAGATGATAGTGGAGGAACAGAGGAAGAACTCGCCTGGGCGAGTTTCGATCCGTTGCGGCATGCTTCTCCGGCCACTAATCCTCCTGCTGAAGGTCTCCTAACGTTGCTGCGACTCCTGTGAATCTCCCAGGCGCCTCAAATGGTTACAGAGACCCTTGGAAGGTCCCTAGAGGTCTGAGTACTCCGGTGAACCTGGAAGTCTCCTCTAGGTCTGATTGTAGATCCAAATGGGCTCTTATGTGCGCTGACCTATGCCAAACAAAAAGAGGGTCGAGGGCAAACTGCCTCGACCTTAATAGTGGGGAATGGAAGTCGGGTGAGGCGGTGCAATGGTCTCCCGGTGAGGCGGGGGAGTTAGGACACCCAGATCCTGTTCCAGGGAGGAGCCGGGTGAATGGAGTGGGTGATTGCGTAGAAGAATCGAAGGAGAGGATATGTGAGGTGGTTGGTGCATTGGAAACAAGCAAGGGTACGATGATAAGGTTCGCTGGTGCTGAGCTCCGACGAACTACAAAGTGGTTTTCTACGGCTAGATCTGGTGATTAAATATAAAAGAAAGAAATAAACCTAGGATTAAATCTAATCTAGAAAATACAAGTAAAAGTTACCTCAATGGCCGGAAGACCACGAAGTTGGGGACCTCGATGGTTTATTCGCTGAAGATGGTGGAATCACACTCCAAACCTCACCTCACCTCGCTCTCAAAGGCTAGAGAAGAGGTTGTCACCCTCTTCAATCCAAAGCACACGAAGAAGACGGCAAAATCAAGGCAAAAGAGGATTCAAAATGGAAGAGGAAGGTTGGATGTGGTTTTGTACAGGGTAACGGGTCAGGGGGAAAGATGCAGGAAGAGCAGGAGATGCATCGTTATTCATACCAAGAAGTCATAGGTGCGTGATGGACCGTGGATCGAGGAACAAAAACTGAGAAGGGATCAACCCAATGGATGCATGTATCCTTGGGGAAAAAATCGAGAAACTGGGGTCAAATGTAGGTCTGATACACTACAGGATGAGGGGCAGGTAGTTGACCCAAGTCAACTCGCGCCTCAACCTCGTTGGTCCACGTGGACCAAACAAGAAAAATACTCTTGAAATTATTTAGAAAATAAATAATAAATAGTAAATGATTTTATTAAATTAAACTTAAAAAAATTATTGCTTATTTTTCTATATTATTTGATTATTGTTTTTATTTATTTTTTAGAGCTTTTTGTTTACAAGTTAAATTTTTAGGGTTTCTTTATAGGTATATTTATTTATGTATTAAGTCTTTTATTTTGTATTTTTGATTTGATTATTTTATTTTCTTATTTTATATATTTATAACTTATTTTTATATACATAAATATATTTTATTAAATTTTCCTGATGTAATATATACACTTAAATAAATATGTATATTTATTATATATGTACAAGTATAGTATTTCATCTATGTATTTTATTTAGGTTTTTTTATTTTTAATGTTTTTTTCATGGTTTTATTCTAGTTTTAATATGTACATATATGATAAGTAATATTTAGATAATTATAAAAATATAAAATTATAAAGATAATAAATAATAAATAAAATGAATATGTTATACATGTATATTTATCAATAGGGGTCCAAAACCTACCTTTCATATATATATATATATATATATGTACTAAATCCCAAAAATATGAAACCACCTTTATTAAATAGCTAATCAAAAGTTATATACAATTAAAGTGATTTTGATACATTTTGAGTTTTTATTTGGGAGATACAAGTCTGTGAAGTTTGGTTTGCTGCTTTTTATTTGGTGTATAAAATGTACAGTGTATATTATCTACAATTTTCATGTACAAAGTTTCTTTATTTGAGGTATAAAAAGTGGAAAATAAAATAGGTCTCAAAAATGAATAAATTATGAATAAATAAATGGGATTTTTATTGTATTATTGGCCCTTATCTCGCCCTACTTTATTCCTTGTCGACCAAGTCATCAAGATGCCCAGGTCTTTGGGTTTATGGTAATAAAATACCTTTGGTATTTTATTCTTTTTCTTTTCTTTTCTTTATTCTATAATTTCGGCATTAAAAACAATATTTTATACAGTATTATACAATAAAGAATGAATATTAATTTGTACAAATAAAGGGTATTTACATGCATTAGCTAGGTTTTTAAGGTCAAAATAATAGAATAAAGGTGATGAAATGGAGATTCATCACGCCCAATACTTTCCTTATCTAGTATCTAGCAAACATTTCTGCAATAAGTGCAGAAAAATAAAAATAAAAATAAAAATAAAGAAAGTGGATTGAATTTAATTCTTAAGCTTAACTTCAAAAAATTAAATTTTAGAGTTTAAGTCGGACCTTTGGAATTTTAGTGCGGTCGAAACCTTATTGGCAATCAGATTTGAGACACAACAACCTTCATGAATCCCAAAACTCTGCTCAAGTCTCCTCAATAGCTAGGTTATAATATTTCAACTCATACGCAAACCCTTATGACTATGAGTCTCACTTATACAGTGTGTGTGATGGCAGCTCTCTCCAACTGAAATGACAAAGAGATTGACTTCTCCAGCATGACAACCCAATGATTCCCCAATCTAGCAACTCTTTCCTTGAGGGGGTATTCCCTTCTAAGTTCAAGTAGCAACCGACTCAAAAGGTGGGGGTGAAGAGAAGAATGGACGGTAGACAGTGTAGCAACCTGTCCTTGGATGCATGACCAGTGTAGTCAAGTCATCTAGTTGCAGGCTCACAAGATGTGACTTTGAAGCTCAAGCTTGCTTATTGGCAATACAAATATGTACACTCCGGAAGGCATTTTATTTTCAATCAGGCATGCCCACTTTTTTGGAGTTTTTTTTTGCTTTTTTAAATACCATATACATCAGCATTTACATAAGGAGTTTTTCCTCTTGAGCCAGTAGACTATCCCTCTTTTGAAGCATTATTGCAACCCACACTCTCTTGTCTTTAGACATCTCTGCTACTAGACAGGTTGGGGTGCACTTCTCTCCCTAGCCGAGGACAAATGTTTCCACCTGTGTGCATCTCATACCGGCAAATCAAATACCCTCACCACTCCAACAGAGTTGAGTCAAGTGAGAGGTGTAGGTGTCCAAGTTAGGTTACTATCGACAAGAGTCGTGAATGTGCTCCAAAATACTCTACTTAGGAAGTCAAGAATATATTGAACCAAGTCTCACGATTCCCAAAGAATTAAGTCAACTAGACATGAAGTACCTCAATTCCAGTTCCTATAATGTTCCTGTGATTAGGTAGATTTAAGGTCCAACCAAGCTCCAATTTTTGGATTTTACTTATACTTGTTCAATTACAAAACTCAATCCGAAAAATGCGAATGCTATGTACAATGCAGAAAAATATTTTTTGTGATGCAATTTTCAAAGTTTTGAACTTTTTGTTGATTTTTTAAAAGGTTTTGCAAGTTTTTATGCAATTGTTGAAAAAGATTTTGCAATTATTTTTGGGAATTTTGGTTTTGCAAATGTTTTTGTGATTTTTGAAAGTAAAAGATTTTGGCTAAGAAAACATGTATATGTATTTATACGGGGATGCATCTTATTATTTACAAGAGTTTGGTTTTTTAAGAATTTACAAGGGATGCTTGATTATTTTTATAAATATATTTATACAATTAATAAACAATTTTGGTGTGATGTATATATTCCTCAAAGAAACTCAGGTATTCATGGCTAAGAAAGCAAGGGAGATCGAGAAGACAGGCTTTAAACTCTGGTATCCAGGTAAAGATAAGGGTAGAAACGGTGTTGGAGTGGTTGTTCATAAGGATTTGAAGGATTGTGTGGTTGAGGTGCAAAGATTTGGGGATCAGATTATTTTGCTAAAATTGGTGCTTGAAGAAGAAATTCTAAATATAATCTCAGTTTATGCACCGCAAATTGGTTTAGATGAAAGGACTAAACAAGCTTTTTGGGATGATCTAGATAAGATTTTACAAGGAATCACACAAAGAGAGATGATTTGCATAGGTGGAGATCTTAATAGGCATGTGGGAAAATATGCTTCAGGGTATGCTAGTGTTCATAGAGGATATGGTTTTGGGGATAGAAATGAAGAGGGAAAAGTCATACTAGATTTTGAAACGGCATATGATCTTTTCATAGCAAACACTCTCTTCAAGAAGAGGGAGGAGCATTTAATTACTTATAAGAGTGGGCCAACAAGAACACAGATAGATTACTTTGCATTGAGGAGAAGAGATCGGTTTTGTTGTAAAGACTGCAAAGTAATCCCAGGAGAGAGTTTGACAACCCAACATCGCTTGTTAGTCTTGGATGTACAAATAAAAGGGCTGGTAAAGAAAAGGAGGGTTCCTAAGATCACTAGAACTAGATGGTGGAATCTTCCACTGAAGCAATCGAGCTTCAGGGAGAAGGCTTTAGAAGATTTATCTTGGGATTGTAGTGAAAGGTGCAAACGAGATGTGGGAGGCAGTAGCATCTTGCATCCGAAAGGTAGCCAAAGAGATGCTAGGCGAGTCAAAGGGAGGAGTCCCAGGTCAAAAGGAGGCTTGGTGGTGGAGTGAAGGGGTGCAAGAGAAGCTAAAAATTAAAATGCAAAGAAGATCAGCTGATGCACCAGTTAGGAGATGCGAGTGTTGGGATGTTGAGATGGCTAAGAGAGGGCGGGGACGGCCCAAGAAGTGTTGGAAAGAGACCATACGAAGGGATCTTTGTTTTTTGGATATAAGCCCGGGATTGACCCAAGATAGATCTGAATGGAGGCGAAGAATCCATGTAGCCGACCCTACTTAATTGTAGGAAAAGGCTTTGTTGTTGTTGTGTATATATTCCTCAAACTTATTTGAAAATGATTTTACAAATAATTTTGAAAAATATAGTCCAAAATAGTTTTTGCAAATAATTTTACAATCATTTACAAATATTTGAAATCCATTTTACAAATGTTTTTCAACCAGTATGTATAGATTTTTCAAAAATTATTTTGATGGCCATTTTCCAAACCATTTGCAAATCGGTTTTCAAATATTTTTATTTCAAATAAAGAAAAGGAACTTCTATAAACAAAATATTTTATGAAGGTTGAAAACATTTAACAAAACATTTTTCAACTAGTTTTCAAAAGATTTTTCAAAAAGATTTTCAAACTAGTTTTGAAACATTTTGCAAAAAATATTTTTACTTGATTTATTAATCAATATACACAAAAAGAATTTGAGGAATAATATGCATCTTTTTATTAAATGATTTTAATGAATTTTTATACAGTATTTTAGCCATAATTATTGAAAATACGAATGTACGAGTTATGGCTGACGTATATACGTAGTATATACGACCCCCTATACTTAGATTAAGCTATATCATAATAGATCAGAGAGAAAAAAAGAAGATGTAACTCGTACCGAGTATAGAAAATCCTAAAGAATAAACGAATGACGAAGAAATAAATGAATGAGAAATCATCTGTCCCCCTATACTTAGGATCAAATATTCCTACATATAGTGCACTGTACACAAGGCGGGGAGGGTCAAGGTAGTGGGAATGAACATATCATACTCAGACTGTCTCCCCCTATACTTAGGGCGAGATATCCCTAAGTATAGAAAAGAATAGGAGACAGTAGAGGAGTGATGAGCGGCCTACCAACTAGGGTTAAATATAAAAAATAAACACTGGTCGTTGTGACCCCAATCAATAGGTCAAAGCTCAACAAGAAAAATCAAGACCACACAAATCCTACAATCAAGCACAAAATCCATGTAAGTAGTCTCCGCTATTTATTTAACCTAGTATAGTGACTATGGTCGAACTCAAGGAGCACAAAAATGTACGAAAAGCTATTTATTTAACCTAGTATAGCAATTTTTATATTTTTAAATTAAGGAAAAAGCAAACAGGAGAATGAGGCAAACAAACACACAATCAAGCCTTCACAACTTCTAAGGTAAAAAATGCTCAAAATTCGGAAACAAAAATATTTTTATATTTTTCAAATAATCAGATGTTTTTGGTGATTTTATGGGATTTTTCCAAATTTTATATGATTTTATAAAAATCAAACAAAGGTAAATAGGGAAAACAATGAACAACCTAGACTAGAAAAAGTAAATAAAAATATCTAACAATAGAAACTGAAATCCTATTTTTTTGATTTTTTTAATTTTAATTATTTTTTATAAGTTTTCAAGGGTTTTGTAATTTTTAATGTTTTTATAATGATTTTTAAAACAAAAATGCTATTGAAATTAAAGCACACAAGGACAAGCAAACACTATTTTTATAATTTTTAAATCAATTTTTATAATTTTTGGATATTTTATAAAATAGACTAAACACTTTTTTAGGGTTTTTTATTTTTAGAAAATATCAAATAGTACTAAATAAATTCACAAACAATACCATAAATATTGCATGTTAGCAGGAGCTAACCTTAATTTTTATGGAATTTTTGGAGTTAATTAGGTATTTATTTGATTAAAAATGACACATACAGCAAGGACAGACCTAAGTGCAATTCTACAAAAGTTACAGACCAAAATATAATTTGTATAGAAAGCTTAGGGTCAATATTGCAAAATGTCTAGGAAATTCACGCACATGATCAAAAACTCACGCACATTGGTATATTTGCAATTATCAAAAATATTTCATTCAAAACATAAAATTCATAAAGTTCAGGAAAAAACATGCAAATAACACACAAACTCACGTGAACATGCACGTATCTCAGGTTTAGAAGGACTAAAATGCAAATACTAAAAAGATAAGGTCCAAACTACAAAATAACCAAACTTCAACTTTATTCTCTGGACTAACTAACAAAGCGTAAAAGTGTGGGATAAATTATGTAATATACCCTAAAGCACGTAAGGCACATGTGACGGCTCTGACGGTCCAGATTGTCCTCTGCGCAAAGATCTGACGGTTGAGAGAATGTCAGGAACGTGCGGTGGCAATTCTCTGCTATAGTGCAGATCTGTCAGCTCTGAAAAGGGATAGGACGTGCGGTGTAGATCTAACGCCTGCTCTGATCGACCATTAAGGATGAAGCGTGGTGTATGGTCAAGATCAGATCTGAAAGGTTGATCACCCCATCGATAATGGAGAAGATGGCTGGAAGAACTCATCGGGGATGAGCTTCGACAGAGGAGGGATCGAGATCCACTAATCCAATGAAGGATCAGAGGAGTCCGGCATCATCGTGAAAGTGATCTGCATCTAGTAGGAGGTTCCGATGGAGGAACCAACGGTCAGATGTGCTGGATGAGGGGGCCTCCGCCTAGAGCTGCTCCGTCGGGTAGCTGGACCTCTAACAGAAGCTCTTGTCGTGCTAGGGTACCTGCAAGGGATAGATGGACTCAGGGCGAAGCAACGATCCAGGTTATTGAAGCTGGAAGTGAAAAAGCAAAGGTGGATGGGATTCGATCTCCGACGAGGGCGACAGAGGGAGATCTTAGCCTTAATCTCGACCTGAGGGTTGAATCCAAGGGTGATTAGACTGTGGTGCGAGATGGAGCAGTCGTCGATGGTTCGATCGATAAGGAAGTGAGGGTGATATGGGTCTCCGACCAAGGTGGTCGGAGCAGATGAACTGCAATGGAGGGAAAGTGAAAGATTCAATGAAACAGGGAAAATGAAGTCGAAATAAGCATTACCTGAAGGTTGGAACACGTTCCAGAACCTCATGCGAAGAGGGTCATCGGGGTAGTGGCCTCGACCTCGCTGCGAAAGGCGGGAGGCTAAACGCGGTGGAGCTCTCCGACCATGTAGCTGAGCTACTGATTCAGCCAAACAAACTCCACTCCAGAGGCGTCTCCCAACTGCGGTCATTTGGCTAGGGATGTCTAAGGGTGAAGGAAGGGGTGAGGAACATGCTTCTTGACTGGGGAAGCTAAGGAGATATTTTATAGGCTTCCCAGGTGGATGGAAAGATTGGGCGAGAGCGCTCAACCGTAGGAAGATCTGTGCCTTCCTAGGGATCTACAAAGGTGATGGATCCTAGGAGAAGGCTTGGGCAAAGAATCGGATCGAGAGGACGCATGACCCGATCGGGAAAATGGGAGAAAAAGCTCCGACGGATGGAATCGGGTCGGGTCAGCCTTGGAAAAGGCGTTGACCATGGTCAACATCCGGCTGGACCAATTAGGAAATTAGAATTTAGAAATTATTTATAAAATCAATAAAAAAGTAGTATCTGAAGTCAAAATAAAAAGTGTATAAAATAAAAAATGTTTATTATTTTCAAACTATTTTTTTAAATTATTTTTATAAGAAATAAATTAGTGTCTACATAACATATAAGATTATATAAAGGTATAATATACCTATGTATTATGTACAATTATTTTTTATTTTTTACATAAATACCTCAAATTTTATATTTTATTTATTTTGAACATAAGTTTAGGAGTACATAATAAATATTTTTATTTTTATGGATTATTTACAGGTATAAAATAAATTATGATTGTGTTATATATGCATGTGTCTTTGTACACATGAGAGAGGATTTTATTTTTATTTTTATTTAATTTTTCTGATTTTTATTTTATTTTGTTTTATTTATAGGGATATATACAAGGAGGTAAAAATAATAATTTAATTTTTGTAGGTGAAAACTAATTATTTACATATATGGGCAATATGTACAACACAGAGTAGGCCCTATCTCTCTCTACTTATTTTATTAGGCGATCAGGTCAAGGCTTGACCTTCTCTTAGGGTTCGGGTCACTATGTATTTATTCTAAATACCTCCTTCCTTTTTCTTTTCCTTTATTCTTTTATTTTTGCACATATACATGCTAATTGTGCAATATCAACACATGCATGCTGATTGCCATGTTATTGTATTGACACCTATTTACATGTTGATTTGCCAAGATAAATAGCTAAAATAAAAGAATAAAGAGTGAGAATAAGGGATTCATCAAGGAGATCAAAGAATGAAATACTCCGGGTGCACACCCCCTATACTTAGGACAAAGTACGCCCTAAGTATAGAAGACTGACAAAAAGGGGTGCCACCTTTTCGGTAGAAAAAGAAAAATGGAAACGAAAAGAAGAAAAGAAGAAAAAATAGACAAAGACAGAATAAAGAATCGAAGAGAATGTACACATCACTCCCCCTATACGTAGGGTAAAAGATCCCTAAGTATAGGAAACAACAAGAGTGATGAAACAGAACAAAGACGAACACTGGGCTCGTCCACCCCTTATACTTAGGATAAAGTACGTCCTAAGCAAGGCACACACGAAAATGGGGTGGATGAGCGATACAGTGGATGGATGGAGGAAAACAAATGCGAATATACAAGAGGATGGATGTACAAAGATCAAGAAGGTAGAAAGCGAACCTTCTGGCAAGACCGCTAAGGAATGGATCTGACAAGTTATAGGTTGACACCAGGATCCTCAAATGACACAAATCGATCAGGGTCGACCTGGAAGATATCCTCAGTGGTCCTAGGATGAGACGGCACATACTAGTCAATGGAAGAAGTATGGCTAGGTATGGATTTGGGAATCTCAGCTAGGTCAAAACATAAGGGAATGAACTTGTCTGTGTAAGCAGTAAGGTCACTTTCGTCCTCTAAGGTCTAAGCTGGATCATCAATATCATTAAAAGGCCCGAATTGATGTATAAAAGCAATAAGATCAAATTCAGCCTCATCAATCTCATCTGCCCTCCACTCTAAAGTGTCAATTGTGTAAATCTCGTGGATGTCATCAACACAACTCAAATCACAGGAAGAGGGAGCTCCAAGGTCTATGCTTTCCGAGTCTTCCTCCATGTGGAGGAATATTCGGGTCTCATCATCGATCATAATGGAAACCTCTCTAATATCAGCAGATAGGCCATAGGCCTCGGGGTCAGCTAAGATAGGTGTAGTATAATCAGATGCAGGTCTCTGGTCGACAGTAGGTGCAGTGATGACCACATCGTTCCCATCATCGGGATTGAAGTGAATCTCTCCTGATCCATAATCAATAACAACTCTCGCAGAGGCGAGAAAGGGTCATCCCAGGATGATGGGAGAGTGCTCCCCAGTGGAGGTCTCCATGGGTAATACAACAAAATTGATAGTATAGCTCATGCCCTAAATCCAAATGACAGTGTTATCTAGAATATGCTTCGGCCTCTTGATAGATCCATTAGCAAACTAAACGATCATCCTTGTTTTCTTTAGAGGCCCTAAGTAAAGAGATTGTACCAACGAGGAAGGGTATGATGCAAATTGAAGCACCGTCGTCAAGGAGAGTGGGATCATAGGAATAGTCAGAAATGGTTCATCTAATGAATGGTGTAGTAGTGTTCCCTTTCCTAGAAGAAGGGCGGTGGGTGATGGCATGGACAGTGGCCATGGTCAAAATATGATGCTCAGATATGTTCCTATGCTTTCTCTTCTTGTGTTGTGGAGCAAATAAATGGATCATGGCCTGACAAATTGGGGCATCAATAAACTCATGAATGGCGACCACCACTTCGAGTTCGATCAACATTTTTTTGAATTTTTGGACCTCCTCCATACAAGGGAGGAGATCGGAATCATCATCTACACAAGGATGACTAAGAATAGTTTGTACAGTGTCATCCTTGGGGTCAAAAATGGGACAAGAGGTAAGTGAATGTGTGGGCAAATGATCTGGCAGGTGGGCCTTCTCCTCACAAACTGAATCGACAATGTGTCTCCCAAAATCTTTTTGGATTTTTAAAATTTTCTCATTTTTTGTATTTTTGGTGATTGCAAGATCTCATGATCATACTTATGTGAATCCATATCCTCAAATAGTGGAACGTCATTCTGACTCTTATTTACGCTAAATAAATTGTTAATCATCAAATTCATATGCTCCGTCATTTGGTTTAAGTCTCAAGTGTGGACATCGTGAAAGGTGACTCCAAAATCTCAAGATCAGGTAATTGGAATGAAGGTCGTGGGTATGGGTAAAAATCAAATTCCGGATCAAGGTATTCTTGGAAATGTGGATTGTTGAAATGTGAAGGTGATGGTTGTGGCAATGATGTGTGAAAATCAAAATCTGATTCATGAAATAATGGGTTAGGCGGGTATGTACAAAAATCAAGAGGAAATTTCTCCTGAAAAAGGAGATGGACCGGCTAGAGAGTACAAGGGCTCCGCAAAGTCCGAATAAAATCGCTCCAGTCGGCCATCCCTGAAACAAAAGAAAATGATCGAGAGAGCATGATAGTTAAATAATGAAATGAGAAAAAGGTGCAAATGCGTAGAGATAATTTAGTATACACACAAGCAATCACAAACGAACGCACACAAGACAAAACCCCTTAATTCACCTACTCAACATGGTGAAGACCGCAAAAGTGTGGTCTTTTATCTTGTCGGTTTTAGAGTTTGGTGAGAAGATAAAGTTATACAAGCACTTAGGTTGGCTTATGGGATTTGGGCACTAATCCTTAGTGTGTACGTGAGCAATCTAAAACGAAAAACAATGAGGGGATTACTCGCCCCAAGACAAAGATTTTTTTTCCTTTTTGATCGATTTTAGGGTCAAGTAATCTTAACAGTCCCAATTTTATTTGTTACTAAACTTAAGTCCCAATTTTGTTTGTTATCAATTTTTTGTATTTTTAATAAAAATGCACACGCCTATCGAGGAGTCAATTCCTTTAGCAACCCAGGTGATCAAAAACAGAGAAAGAGAGTCGGAAAAAGCAACGCAAGCGATGATGAATGCTAAAGCATAAATGCTCACCTTGCCTCCAGCTCTCTACATGCAAGGATGCCAAGCATGATTGAAAACTATACTATATGCAAATGCAAGCCGATGAAATCGCCCTAAGTACAGGAATTGCTATTGACGTGAAGCACAAAAATGTTAACTACTCAAAAATGAGACAAAGGTCTGGTCTTCGATGCCGATCGGTGCCCGCCACAACGGTTCTGCATGCTTTGTATACGACCTCTCTTGGCACACGGTTTCAAATCCAAATAATTAACAATTAAGTTTGTCTGAGTCCAAACGAGACTATAGGTACATGCAATAATATTAGGTGTTTGACCTTAATCTATCGATAAGCAATCCTATGCTAGGGCTCATACACATAAAATAAAGAAAAGTGAAAACTCGGAAAACAAATAAAAGAAATCCGATGGAAAACAACTGAAAATCGACAAGGCCCGCAAGGAGACAATCCCTCAGGCATTGGACATCGTGAAGTGTCGTAGAGTCTCGAGAATCATGAATATTACAATATATGTCTCTCTCTCACTTCGAATTACAATAAATAGATGAAATATGCTAAGTCAAAATATCTTCAAAAATCCTCCTAGTTTCCTTTGATGCTTCCTTCGAACAACTAGGTCAAAAAGCCGGCTTGGCTTCACGTGGGTGCGTAAGCGCTCTGAGTAGAGTGCCTCCCTCGATTCGCGGTACCTCGTAGCAAAGTCGATAAGGAGAGGTGATTAGACAATTCAACAATTATATCAAATAAAGTAGAAAGTAAATAAAGGAAAAATATGGATAAAGAAGACACAGTAAACTAAAATCAATCTATGCACAGTTGCTCCCTTGCAACGAAGACATTTGAAAAGCCAAAAATTCTATGGTCGTGTATTCCACACAAGGTGAGAGCACAATTGTCAAAGAAACCGACGAGAACCCCAGACTAATTCAAAAATTAACCTACAATAATAATCAAGCAATGAAAAGAATGTGTGGAGTTAAAATTTATTTTATTTAACTCTATAAAATATGTGTATAGTGCGAACAGTGTAGAGTGTCGAACATAGGGAGCAAAAATGATAGATTGTGTAGTTGAATGCAAAGAATGTGATGTGTTCTTCTTGTCTATTTTTTATGTGAGTTTTTAATTTTATATATTTTTATTTTTTTACATTTTTATATTTTATTTTTGAATTTAGATTTTTATAATTTTTATATTTTTAAAATTTGTATTTCCTTTTTCTTTTAATTATCTAATATAAGGATATATAAGATTTAATATATACTATAGGATAATATAGATATATATAACTAAAAATAACTAAAAATTGAAGAATAAAATATTTTCAGCTTTATAAATTTTTTACTATTTTTGTGATTTTTAGTTAATTTTATTAATTTTTATATATTTTTAAAATCAATATATCCCAAATCTGGGAATTAATAAATACCCGTAATTGAAAAGAAGATTAAAAAAAGCAAAATAATTTCAAAATTCCTCAAATCAATTTTAATATGTAGATAAAAATATAAATACAATTACAAAATAGTTAAATTTATTTATGTGATTTTTAATAACTTTTAATCTTTTTAAACTAGATTTTGGAGCTTTTTTTATTTTTATGAATTTTCTTTTCTATTTTTAGGGTCTTTGAATTCTGGAGTTGGAAAATAAATAAATGAACATAAAATATATTTTTTTTAGAATTTTTCAAAAACTTTTTATATTTTTTTGGCATTTTATATTATAGATAGGGAATAAATGTGCTCTAAATGACTTTTAATAAATATTAAAAAGTCCTAAATTTCAAAAATAAAATTATGGGCTGAGAGTATGTGCAACCAGGAACCTACAAGTATTTTTGGTGATTTTTGGAGAACAAATGATATATTTAATAAATACAATAAACATACAAAAATACATATACTTACATGGTATATATATGTAATTTATGTAAAAGTCAGGGGACTTGCTACAATTTTCACAAAATAATATAATAAGAATAAAAACTTTCTTGGCCAAAACGAAAGACAACATTCTAGGGGCACTGACGCAAAATGACCAAAAGCGCACCTCACGTGGGACCACATGTGAGGTGGCATGGACATGACTTAAATTCTAATAAAGATAGTTCAAGTGCTTTCTTGCAAATATTAAAAAAATAAAATAATGACAGGGGAAAGTTTCTACATTAGTTATTAAATACAAAAACGTGTTGGGTGAATAGTGCGAAATACCCAATATGATGCGCAATCGGATGGTGGCAATCTGGTCACTTATACACGTGTCATCCTCCTGTGCGACGATGACAGTTCTCCGAGAACAACTGGGATTAAATCCCGGCTCTTGATCTAAGGGCTAAGGCGAATCAGATCCGATGATAGCTATGCGTCGCAAAAAAACAAGCAAAATCCGAAGGCTTTAGACGGTGGTGGAGGAACTAAAGAAGAACTCGTCTGGGGCGAGTTTCGATCCACTACGACGCAATTCTCCGACCACAAATCCTCCTGTCGAAGGTCTCCTAATGTTGCTGCGACTCCTGCGAATCTCCCAGGTACCTCAAATGGCTCCAGCGACCCTTGAAAGGTCCATGGAGGTTTAGAGTACTCCGACGAACCTGGAAACCTCGTCCATGTCTGATCGTAGGCCCAAATGGGCTCTTATGTGCACTGACTTGTGCAAAACGAAAAGAGGGTCAAGGGCAAACTACCTTGACCCTATTGGATGGGAATGGAAGTTGGGTGAGGCGGTGCAGTGGTGTCCCGACGAGGTGGAGGAGATGGGACACATTGATCCTGCTCTCGGCAGGAGCCAGGTCAATGGAGTGGGTGGTTGCGTAGAATAATCAAAGGGGAGAAGATGTGAGGTGGTTGGCGTGTTGGAAACAAGCAGGGTTACGATGATAAGGTTCGCTGGAGCGGAGCTCCGGCAAACGACGAAGGGATTTTCTACGGCTTGATCAGATGTTTAAAATATAAAACTATAGCAGGAAACAAACCTAGGATTAAATCTAATCTAGAAAATACAAGAAAAGATACCTCAATGGTTGGAAGACCACGAAGTTGGGGACCTCGACGACGACTTCGCTGAGATGGTGGAATCGCACTCCAAACCTCATCTTGCTCTCAACGATTGGAGAAGAGGTTGTCACCCTCTTGAATCCAAAGCACACGAAGAAGACGCCAAAATTGGGTCCAAAGAGGATTCAAAATGGAAGAGGAAAGTCGGGTGTGGTTTTGTATAGGGTGATGGGTCAGGGGGAAAGATCGAGGAAGAGCAGCGATGCATCGTTCTTCCGACCAAGAAGTCATAGGCGTGTGATGGACCATTGATCAAGGAACAAAAACTGTAAAGGGATCAACCCCAAAGGTTGCATGTATCTTTGGGGAAAAATCGAGAAACATGAGTCAAACGTAGGTCTCACACGCTATAGGATGAGGGGCAGGAAATTGACCCAAGTTAACTTGCGCCTCAACCTGGTTGGTCCACGTGGACCAACCAGGAAAATTAACCTGAAATTATTTAGAAAATAAATAATAAAGAGTAAACGATTTTAATAAATTAAACATATTAAATAAAAAATGTTTCTTATTTTTGTAGTATTTTATTATTTTATTATTATTATTTTTATTTATTGTTATAGCTTTTTATTAACAAGTTAATTTTTAGGTTTCTTTATAGGTATATTTATTTATGTATTAAGTCTTTTATTTTTATTTTGTATTTTTAATTTTATTATTTTATTTTCTTATTTAATATATTTTTAACTTTTTTTTATATACGTACATATATATATATTTGTTATATTTTTCTGATGTAATATATATACTTAAATAAATAGATATATTTATTATATAGGTAAAAGTATAGGTATTTCATCTATGTATTTTATTTAAGTATTTTATTTTAACGTTTTATTTATGGTTTTATTCTAGTTTTTATATGTACATATATGATAAGTAATATTGAAAAATTATAAAAATATAAAATAATAAAAATAATAAATAATAAATAAAATGAATAATTTATACAGGTATATTATACAATAGGGGTCCAAAACCTAACTTTCACATACTACCTCCAAAAAATATGAAACTACCTTCATTAAATAACTCATTAAAATTTATATTCAAATAAAGGTGATTTCGATACATTTTGAGTTTTTATTTGGGAGATACACGTCTGTGAAGTTTGGTTTGCAGCTTTTTATTTGGTGTATAAAATGTACACTGTATATTATTTTTGTATGAAATCTGTTTTGCTTTATTTCTACATATTAGTATCTACAACTTTCATGTACAAAGTTTCTTTATTTGAGGTATAAAAGAGTAGAAAATAAAATAGGTTCCAAAAATGAATAAATGATGAATAAATAAATGGGATTTTTATTTATTATTGGCCCTTATCTCCCCTACTTTATTCCGCGTTGACCTAGTTATCAAGATGCCTAGGTCTCAGGTTTTAGGATAATAAAATACTTTTTTTCTTTTCTTTTCTTTATTCTATAATTTTGGCATTAAAACAGTATTTTATACAGTATTTATACATCAAAGAATGAATGTTGATTTGTACAAATAAAGTGTATTTACATGCACTAGCTAGGGTTTTTAAGGCCAAAATGATAGAATAAAGGTGATGAAATGGAGATTATTCACCAGCCCATAAATATTAGGGGTACACTTCATAATTTACATAGAGCCTCACGTGGCACAACATGTGAGGCTCGAGGACCAATATGCAAATACCCATAAGTTCAAGTGTCTCTTAGCAAAAGTTTCCATTATATTTACAATACAACTAAATATTTAAAAAGTGTGGATAATTACAAAAAGGCAGAAGGGGCCTTGATATTTACCCAAACAACACGTGATTCAAAGGCGCAGGGTGCGCCATGTAGGCGCCACTTAAGACGATCAATGATTGGAGGTGTACACTGATTCATTTCTAATTGGACGGGTGGGAAATGAACTGGCAGATGGGCTTGATCCAATGGTGCTTGGGTGTTCACAAAGAATACTTAAGATGTGGCATCTAGGGATCCGAGTTACCCATTTACATGACATTCACATGTTTAGTTTACGATGGATCGCATGAGTTACTAAAAAGTAGGGAAAATTTTTATGCTTCGAATGATATTCACAATGAAACAATAATCCCCAAGAAGATATGTGTCACCAAAGAAATAACACATCCATTTCCAGAAAATAAAACATGTATCAAAAGAAAATTTAGTGTTTTATACATGTATCTCTAAAAGAACAACAGAAGAGAAAGTAAGCACAAAATAAAAGAACTATCTATACAAGGGCTACCTGGAGTACCGTTTCAATCTTATCAGATATCTTCGAGGAGACATTTGATAAGATTGAAGTAGTACTCAGGGTAGCCCTTGTATAGATAGTGCTTTTATTTTTGTGCTTACTTTCTCTTCTACTGTACTTTTGGAGATACATGTATGAAACATTAAAAATATTCTTTTGATACATATTTTATTTTATGGAAATGGATGCATTGTTTCTATGGTGACACAAATCTTCTCGGGGCTTGTTGTTTCATTGTGAATGTCATTCAAAGCACAAAACAATTTCCCTACTTTTTAGTAACTCAATGCGATCTATCATAAACTAAACATGTGAATGTCGTGTAAAGTGATAACTCAGATCCCAGGGCGTCATAGAGTGGTATCAGAGTAGATGTACCCCACTACACACATTCAAAACATTTACGATCACATTGAGTTCTCGGATAGAGATAGTCCTCCGACTTGTCGTGAATCTGAGAGGGAATGAATGACCGACATATTGAACAACCACACGTGTCACCAACAATCCACATTTTACATCTAATGCCCTTATACTAATCTCAAGAAGAGAAAAACACAATCAATTATAACTATGAACACCCACTAGTATGACTAATGATGTTGGTTTTTGTGTAGAACCATGACGTCCGGAGCTGGTCAGGAGATGACAGACCGATTAGAGCGCATCCTAGCTATGCTTGCAGATCTCCATCAGCAACAGATTGCTATGAGGGGCCACCAGGACCAAATCTTGATCTAGCAAACGGAGATAGCTGATAGACATACATGCATAGAGATGAGATTCGAGGAGTTGTCGAACTTTTCCTACCGTCCATCTCAGGATGGAATACCACATGGCCAACCTCCTCAATCTGTGGAGGTTCAACAACCTCAGTCCAGTGTCCCGTCTAAGGAGACACCTATAAACAAAGTAGAAGATAGAGATTTTGAGAGGGATCAAGATCCTTTGCCGGATGAAGATGAGGTAGCGCATGAGCACTCTGCCTTACATAAGCATCAGTCGGTTTTCACTTCGTATCAGCGAGCCGATGTGCCCATGTTCAGAGGCATCGGGACCCTAGACGAGGAAGAACAATGGTTAAAGAAAGTAATGAAGATAATTCAGATGATTCACACACCACGAGACACATGGATATATTTTTTGGAGTACTCTTTGATCGAGTACGACAAGAGATGGTGGGAGGCCATAGTATCTGGATTGGGACATGAGCCTACATGGGACAATTTTGAGAAGAGTTTCATATCCCACTTTTTCTCTCGGAAGTGGAAATAGTCCCAGCGTAGACTTTTTGTGGAGCTCAGGCAGAGACGGATGACAACTAGAGAATACTATGTGTGCTACACTGAGCTATCACGCCACACACCCGCCGCTACTACATACCCATAGGAGAATCTGGAGAAGTTCATCAGAGGGATGAGGGAAGAGGTGCAGGAGAAGCTAGCTGGAATGCATCTCATATCGATCTTCGAGGCTACAAACACGGTGAAGAAGTTCAAGTATATTAGTGAGAGACAATTATGGGGGTTCTTTTAGGGTAGCACCTATACCACAATGGTCATCTGGACCGATACAACGACCATTTCAGCAGTAGAGGTCAACACGTCAATTTCATCCTTCAGGATCGACATTCTCTAGTAGTGCCCGCTCATCTCTAGTGACTACCTTGGTAGGGGCAGTTGCTAGACGTGGCACCAATTCAACATTATCATATGGGTCGCAAGGAGTGGAGAGAACCACAACAGGACCCACTCAGAGCACTGACACGCCTACTACGTCTATCCCATTAGCATAGTGTTTTCTATTCCATTAGTGGGGTCACTACCGGTATTAGTGCCCACTGGCTTCTAGCACACCTCGACCCCAGCCACAGTCTTCTCAGCTATCGTCACAGCGTGGGGGGGAGTCTCCGTGGTATGAACTCCAACTTCAGGAGACCGCAGAGAAAGACACAGAGTGTGGCCGGCTCAAGTGCTACACTAGCAAAGCAAGGACAACTTCATGGAGTGACTCAGGAGCAGGCACATTCTATAGTCACTGTAGTGAAAGGTATGGTCTCGATCTTGAGTCGTCCTTTCCATATTTTATTTGATTCTAGCACAACCTATTCATTTATTGCCTCGAGACTAGTAGTTTTAACAGGTAAAGTTGCAGATACCCTAGATCCTCTGTACTATATCCATGGGCTAGGTGGCCAATTATTCGTCATTTCATTGATAGTCGGAGGGTTACTAATGCTGATTGGCGGTCACAAGATGATTGCATATTCTCTTGTACATCTTGATGAGTTCGATCTAATTTTGGGCATGGAATGGTTATCAGCTCATCATGCTAAAGATGATTGCTTAGGAAGACAATTGTCTTTATGATGCCATGTTTACCCGAGTTTACTTTCAAGGGTAATTTACATGACCCCAAAATGGAGTACATCTCAGTGGTGAGATCTTCAAGACTTGTTGATCAGGGATGTGATTCATATCTAGCATTTGTTCAACAGGTACATGTTGTTACGCTTTTCTCGGGTTTTAATAGATGAATTATGAAAAAGTCATTGCAACCCAATCAAGCGTCAAAAAAATATTTATTTTCTTAAGCCAAAATAATTACAAAAACGTAGCAAGAGAATTTTGCTATTTAATTAACCTGTATAGCAACATGATCTAACTCAGGGAGGCTACAATTCCCGAGGTTATTCTAATAATCAAAAAATTAATTAACAGAAAAAGGGAATCTAAAATGCTAACTATCTTGGTTTTTGTGACATTTTTATTATTTTTATTTTTTTATTTCTATTTTTTATTTTTCTGATTTTTTATTGATTTTTAATTTTGCAAATTTACAATTTTCAAAAATATAATTTTCAAAATAAATTTATACACAAAAGAAATGCTATTTTTTGGATTTTTCAAATATGATGAAAATGATAAAAAATTCTTAAAGAAAATATTTTTGTATTTTGATAAATTTTTTACTATTTTTGTAATTTTTCATAGATTTTTAGATGTTTTAAGGATTTTTAAAATGAATAAAAATAGGGAATAATTCAAATAGTAAACGAACATGACTATTTTGCAATTTAAAAATATAAAATGATAAAAATCACTGCAATTATTTTTCTAAAACTAGAATGAATTATCTACAAACAATAAGTGAAATCACATTTTTTTGGATTTTTATACAATTTTATATGATTTTTTAAATATTTTTAGTATTTTACAATTTCTTTGAGTTTTAAAAATTATTAATGCGTTAAAATTGGATAGGAAATAAAGCACATAAAAAATATTCTATTTTTTTTGAATTTTTTACGCAATATTTGATTTTTTATGATTTTTCAAATTTCAAGTAGTTAAAAATGGAAAGTTTTTGATTTTTTAATAATATAAAATGACAATAAATTGCAATGAGAAAATTACACTAGGAAGAGACACGAATCGGAGGCAAAACATGACTTTTGCAAAATTTATTGACCAACAAAGTATTTATTTCAGTAAAAAGAGCATGCAATTGTAAAGTATGGAATTGAAGGACTTAAACGCAAATGTTTAATGTCTTTGCAAGATAATATAACATAAATAAACAATAGAGACAATTTTGTAAATTATAGAATAAGACGTACAAAGCACGTGACTTGAATGCTGGTAGAACTATTTGCGATTCTTGAAAACTTTGGGGAACCTGATGATATTTACCCAAAATAGGGTTACAAGTGTGGACTTCATTCTTGTTCTTCACACCAAAGAGAAAGGGGGCATGATGAATCCACGATTCATCATCTTTATTGTTTTATTTTAGCTTCATTTCCTTAGTCAAACACATGTTTATACCCACTAATTTCATGAAATTACCATTTTGCATGCATTTGTTAAATATACATTTTTAACACTTTTTGTATTAAATAATAAAGAATAAAAGAAAAAAGAAAGAAAAATAAAGGATGTGTTTATGGAATAAATGCAGATTGAACCGAACCCTGAGAGAAGGTCAAGACTTGACCTGATCGACCAAGAATTAAGTAGGGGGAGATAGGGTCTTTAATCAAAAAAATAATTTAGAAATATTTTTCCATGTATATTTGTACAAAACTTACACTATTTTATTTGTATATAAATTGACCTCAAATCAAATATTTTTGTAAACAAAAGTTGTAAATAAAAATGTGTTGTAAATAATAAAAATAATTGCAAAATAAAATAAGGTACAGATTGTAAATAATTACACTCAGAAAAAGTCATAAAGCAACAATTGAACAATCAATTCTAGCTCCATATGGACTCAAATTGAATCAAACTCACTTCCACTATACTATAAATTGAATTATCTTTCAAATGGTTGTGGTTTCATAATTGTTGGAGTTAGGGTTAAAAAGTTGATTTTCTGGGGTGTTTTGTACAGTTTTACCACTTACATATTTGTATATTTATTCATATTTATTTTTTTTACATAATGTTCATATTTGTAAATATTATTTTTATTAAAAATTAAAAAATATAAATAACAAATTTAAAAAATATTTAAAAATGTATCCCTTATTTATACATATGTATATTGTAGTATATGTATATAATATTTGTATACAACTAATTTCCTTATATAAAAATCACCAAAAAATAAATATCTAACATTAATTAATTAATTTAATTACTAAATTTATATTTTATTATTTAATTCATTATTTGATTTAAAAACATGCCTCGAATATAAGATATTATTTTATACCATTAATAGCCACCATTAAGGTAGCTAACTATTTTTATAAATTAATTATTTTATTTAATTTACTTAATTCTAAATTTCGTAATTAATTAATTAATTAAATTAAATTATTTAATTAACCAATAAAAACCTTCCTTATACGTAGATACTTTCCATTTTGATTTTCATCTTTTTAATGGGCTCCTCCCCCTTCGTTATTCGTTGATCAATCTTTATTGGAGAGGAGCCCGATCTTCAAGAGAAATCTTGTCGAAGAAGGGTGCCCAACCTCCGAGCCATCCGGTGACAGCGGTTTGGCCCTCGTCGAGGCCGTCACGACGTATCCGATCCTGAGGTGAGATCCAACTTTATTTTTCATCATTATTGTAGCGTAATTTTAGATTAATTCTAGGTGTAGTTTGTAGTGTTAAATCTTAGGTAAATTTCCACCACAACTCGATTCCGTATCCGATCTGATCACCACATTCATCTTCGTAATCCCTCCATTTTCATTTCTATGTCACACAATCTTCCACCTCCGGTCACGCACGGTGACCGAAGATCCAGGTCCATCTTCCATATTTCTGGATCTGCACTTGCTCACGTATCCTATTTTGTTTATAAATAAAATAAATAAATAAATAAAAGAAAAATACACATAGTTGTTTTTGTTCTCTCTCTAACATTTGTTTTGTAGGTTCATCATAAAAAATAAAAAATAAAAATAAAATTTCCCAGTCCCTGTTTAAAGTTTCTTTAAAAAATTAATAAAAGAGATTTTTATTTACTTCTATTTACATATAAAAAGAAAAAATAAAAAAAAGAAAAACAAACTCGGACAGCAGGCGACAGCGCCACCTGTCACCGCCCAACTCCAGCAAGGCGCCCGCGCCCTTCACCTCCCCTTGGAGGTAGCCGCAGCCCGACGACACCCCCTCCGCTGTGTACCACAGTGCCGACTCCCACACTGATCAGCCCCACCACCGTGACATATGTGCCACCTTCTCGAAGATTGCCCCTCCGTCTGCTTCCCAGAGGCGGCCATCACCCCGACCGCCAAAGGCCTCCGCCTGTGAGGTAGCCGTCACCGCGGTGCCGCCGCGCGCTCTCCCTCCAGCCAGCGTGTCCTCGACCTACGCACGCCGCCCATCGCCCATGCCACTGCAGCGTCGTGCGCCATGCACCGCTCCAGCATGCGCCGCCCTGCTCCTTCGGCGCAACGCCCGTGCACCCCCGTCGCCTGCGGGCCCGCTCCGCCTAAAGCTCCAAATCCGCACGTGCGATGGCTCCCAACGGCACCTCCCCCCCTTTTTGATCTTGAAGACGGCGGTGACCTCCCCTCTTGCTTGAAGAAGCAACGCACAGGAACCCTAGTAAGAGTGTTTAAAAATAAAAAATTGGAAGAATTACAAATCTACCCCCTGGAACTTTCAGAAATTACAAAACATTCCCTGTGCTCCAGAAGGTCACGTGCAGTGTACGAGTTATTGGGTAATTTGCATATTCTGCCCGCATGTTTATTTTTTTATATTTTAAGGCAAATACTTAAAGTAATTGCACTTTAATCCATGTACTCCAGATCTTTAATTTTTCTTGTTATTTTCATCAAAATAAATATTTATCATGCTCTAAAAATTCTACAAAAATTTATAAATACTCTTGCTATTTCCTTGATCATTGTATAATATTTTCATCGTATTTCATTATCATTTGATAATTTAAAAAAACAAAAACAATATCTTTTTTCTGCCTGAAATTAGAAAAATCATAAAAATTCGAAAATTTGCCTACAAATTTCAAAAAAATATGTAGGTGTATTTTACCGTCCTTTAATTTTTATTCAATTTTCGTGCATAGATCATATATAAAAACCAAAAAAATTACAAACTACTGAAAATCTTAAAAAATGTAGAAAATCTAGAAAAATCCAAATTTTATGATTTTAGTCTTTGTTTGTAGATATTTAATTGTATTTTATCTTAAAAATAAGCTATAGGAGTATTGGGGCACTTAAAGTATTTTTAAGTTACAAAATACTCTCGGTTGTGCACTATTTTACTGTATTTCCACTGTTTTATTTTTTATAAATTCTTAAAAACATCAGAAAAATTTGAAAAAAAAATTACCAGAAATATTTTAAAATATGTAAACCTAAAAATATTTTCTTTGTAATTTTTTTGAGCATTTTTGGATATTATGAAAAATACAAAAAGAGAGAGAGAGAGTGTGTGTGTGTGTATTTTTATTCCCTTGTGCATATTGTGACTTGTGCTTTATTTGAAAATAAAAAATTGAAAAAACGAAAATCACTAAAAAAATTATTTTCGAAAGTTGACTACTTAGTTTTTAAATCGTGCTCCCTATGTTCGACCCTGGTCGCTATACCAGGTAAATTGAATAGCGAAAATCGCTTGCTTCTCATTGCTTGATTTCTTTAAAGTGGTTTAAAAATATTTTTCTCATTGATCGAATTTATGGGTTGAGAACAACAACCTTTGCATAATTATTCCAACTTAACCGCATCGGTTTTTGTGTCATCATGGCACCACCCCTTGTTCTTCTCTCCAAAGGGGATTCGGTGATCGGTGGTTGTGCTCGAGGGAGGAGATGCGAGGAGGCCAGCAGAGATGCTTGGCGGATGCGGTTGCTCCTGACGAAGATGCAGGCGGAGGGCTGATAGATGGTCAGCCCGAGGTGGTCTTACACAGGTCGGGAGGTGGTAGCGGTCGTCGTGCGGAGAGGGCTGGATGGTGGCGTCCACACGAGTAGTGTGTTTAAGAGCAGAGCGGCATACCTGCAGAGGTGCAGGCGATAAAGGCACGGTTGGTGCCTGCTTCCAGATGGCAGCTATGGGGGGTGCTTCTACGTGTCTGGATGGTGGCTGCAGCATCGACAGTCGATGGAAGGAGCTGCGCGAGTTCAACGACGACGGTGATGCGGTGGAAGATGGGTGGCCGATGGGCTCCAGACGCCAACCCCTTTTTTATTTTTTGTAATTTTTTTTGTAAAAACCACAACTAATTTTTTTGAATTATTTTTAAAATTTCTTGTACCTGCAATAAAATGGAGGTATCTGACTCGAGAACGACGGCTCAGTCTAAAATCAAATATGGAATATTTGAGTTGATGACGGATCTGGCGGTTGTGATGGAAGATCCGTGTCTACGAACAGGTAGTAGTCGGAGGTGAGAGATCGTGTGAGGCAGAACGTGAAGCGGATAGATCGAGAGGGTGATGATGGAATCGGTAGTCGTGATGGTTGATTAAAAAAATGATGATGAAAGATTAATGATTAACTACAATCTAAGATTAAAAATTGACAAAAAAATAAAAAATGCAAAAATTAAACTATGATTAACCTAGTTTAAGAACAAGAAAAAAACAGATCTCACCGTGGGAGCGGAAAATGCCGTAATGGCCTCAATGAAAGCCAACTCGTTGTCACCGAAAGTCTCGGAGGCTAGGCACCTTTCTACAACAAGAAGCTCTTGGAGATTAGGCTCCTCTCACCAAAGATGATCAAGTGAGAATGAGAGAGGAGGACCAATTAAATAGAAAATAAAACGAATTTGAAATTTAAAATTTAAATGGAGAGGAAAATAAGGAAGAGAGTTAGAGGTGGAATTAAATAATTAAAATAAATTAATTGAATAAATTAAAAACAAAATTCGGAATTAAATAAGTTAATAAAATATTAATTGGTAAAAATTAATCAGTCACCTTAATGGTGGTTATTTAAGGTGTACAATCAAATCTTATATACATAGTAGGTTTTCAAATAAATAAATCAAATTTTCGTAATTATATTAATTTAATTTATTAATGTTAGATATTATTTTTTGGTGGTTTTTATATAAGGAGGTTAATTTTATACATATCATATATACATTATGTACATTACACACATGTACAAATAAGAAAATATTTTATTTTTTTATTTTTTACTTTAAATTACAATGAACAATATTTACAATTATTAAAAATATAATGTGTACAAAAATAAAATAATAAATAAAATAAATAAATGGTCAAATTGCAAAAACCACCTCAGAAAATTGTCTTTTCAACCGTAACTCTAAAAATTATAAAACACAACCATTTTAAAGATAATTTAATTAAGAATACAATGGAAGTGAGTTTGATTCAATTTGAGTTCATATGGAGCCGGAATTGATCTTTCAGTTATAGGTTTACGGCTTTTTCCGAGTGTGGTTACTTTTATTTTGTAAATGATTTTATTTTGCAAATATTTTTATTATTTAGGAAACATTTTTATTTACAACTTTTGTTAAGAGAATTATTTAATTTGAAGTCAATTTATATACAAATAGTGTATTCATACAAGTGCACAAAGAATAAATTCAAAATATTTACACAATATTTTTTTGTATTTTCTGATTGAAGACCCTATCTCCCTCTACTTTATTCCTTATCAATCAGGTCAAGTCTTAACCTTCTCTCGGGGTTCGGGTCAACCTGTATCTATTGCATATATACAGTCTTTCATTTTCTTTATTTTCCTTTATTTATTTATTTATTTTAGGTGAAAATAAAAATAAATGTACAATGTTTACCACAGATGCAAGTTAGTAAGTATAAGGATTTAGTATTATATACATGTGTTTTATAAAGGATTTTAAGCTAAAATAAATGAATAAAGATGATGAAATGCAGATTCATCATCCCCCTATGCTTTACCTTTGCTAGTACCTTAGCAAACACTTATTTGAAAGAATAAGTGAATAAAAGAAAAAGAAAGGAAAAATAAAGAAATTGGAACAAATTTGAGTATTAAACTTATCTTCATAAAGTTGTAGTATGGAGCTCTATACGACCTTTGGATTATTAGTGTGGCGGAACCTTAATGGGAAATGGATTTAAATCCTAACAGCCTTCAATTTCCATAAGACTCCTATTCATGTCTCCTCAACAGTCAGGTCAGAACAAGTCTACATACACAAATTGTTATGACTATGAATCTTTACTTGTACAGTGTAAGTAAATTATTGCTCCCCATCTCAAAAGTAGCAAGAAACAACCTCTCTCAACGAGGTAACTCTAGTCCCCTGGTCTAGCAACTCTTTCCTCGATGAGCGGGGATATTCCCTTCTAAGTTTAAGTACAACTAGCTCAAGAAGAGGAGATGGAGAAAAGAATGGACGGTAACCAGTTTAGCTACTTATCCTTGGATGCATGACCAATGTAGACAAGTCATCCAGCTGCAAGCTCACAAAAAATTGACTTTCAAGCTCTTATTATTATTTTTTCTATACTTTCATATACACTCCATTTCTTATAAAGTTATTCTAAAATTAAGTGGATTAAGGCCCAACTAAGCTCCATTTTCAACTTTATTCTAGACTTAGTTTAAATTTCAATATTATTCTGAAAAGTGCACATGCAAATGGAAGAAAATATGTACAATGCAATATATTTTTTCTTTTTCTTCTTTCTTCTTTCTTCTCTCTCTCTCTCTCTTTTTAATGAACAGGGTTGATAAAACATATGCAAGTATATGCATAGATTAATTTTTTTTTCAAAAAAACTATTTTTCTCAAGCTGAAATAATTAAAAAATATAGCAAGAGAATTTTTCTATTTAATTAACCCGTATAGGAACATGATCGAACTCAGGGAGGCTACAATTCATGAGGGTTATTCTGTAAACAAAAAAAGTCAACTAAAAGAAAAAGGAAATCTCAAATGCTAACTATCTTGGTTTTGTAAAATTTTTATATTTCAATTTTTCAATTTTTTATTTCTATTTTTTATTTTCTTATTTTCAAATTTTAATGATTTTTAGTTTTGCAAATTTTTATTTTTTCAAAATATATTTTTCAAAACAAATTTATACACAAAAGAAATGAATTTCTTTGGATTTTTCAAATGTGATGAAAATGATCAATAATATCTAAAGAAAATATTTTTGTGTTTTAATGAATTTTTTATTGTTTTGTATTCTTTTCAGAGATTTTTAGATTTTTTAGGATTTTCAAAATAAGTAAAAATAGGAAATAATGCACACAATGAACAAATAGGAATATTTTGCAATTTAAAAATACAAAATGGAATAAAAATTACTGCAATTATTTTTCCTAAAAACTAGAACGAATTATCTATAAATAAGAAGTGAAATCACATTTTTTGGATTTTCTACAATTTTATGTGATTTTTCAATATTTTTAGTATTTTGTATTTTTTTTAGTTTTAAAAATGATTAATGCGTTAAAATTGGACAAGAAATAAAATATATAAATATAAAACTATTCTTTTTTTAATTTTTTTACGTAATATTTGAAATTTTTATGATTTTTCAAATATCATTCAATGAAAAGTGGGAAGTTTTTGAATTTTTTAATAATAGCAAATGACAATAAAATGCAATGAGAAAATTACACTAGGAAGAAACACAGATCAGAAGCATAACATAATTTTTGCAAAATTTATTGACCAACAAAAGTTGTTTTTTCAATGAAAAGAACATGCAATTGTGAAGTCTGGAATTGAAGATTTAAATGCAAATGTTTAATGTTTTTGCATGATAATATAACAGAAATAAACAACAAAGAGAATTTTGCAAATTACCCAATAAGACGTGCAAAGCACGCGACTTGAATGCTGGCAGGACTATTTGCGATTCTTGAAAACTTTGGGAAACTTGATAATATTTACCCAAAATAGGGTTACAAGTGGGGACTTCTTTCCTGTTCTTCACGCCAAAGAGAAAGGGTCGCCACCCCTTGTTCTTCTCTCCAAAGGGGACGTTAGCGACTGGTGGTTGTGCTCGAGGGAGGAGATGCGAGGAGGCCAGCAGAGATGCTTGGCGGCTGCTGTTGCTTCAGATGGAGATGCATGCAGAGGGCTGAGAGGTGGTCAGCCTGAGGTGGTCTTGCGCAGGTCGGGAGGAGGTGGCGATCGTCGTGCGGAAAAGGCAAGTTGGCGCCTGCTTCCAGATGGCGGCGATGGGGGGTGCTTCTGTAGGTCTGGATGGTGGCTACGGCTTCGACCGTATGTGGAAGGAGCTGCGCGTGTCATATAGTGACGATGATGCAGTGGAAGATGGGTGGCCGGCGGGCTCCAGACGCCAGCCCCTTCTTTTATTTTTTGTATTTTTTGTAAAAACCACAACTAACTTTTTTGATTTTTTTTAAATTTCATGTGCTTGCAATAAAATGGAGATATCTGACTCAAGCACGACGACTCGATCTAAAATCATACGGAATACATGAGTGGATGATGGATCCGACGATTGTGATGGTAGATCCGTGTCGCCGGCCATAGTACGCAGTCAGAGGTGAGAGATCGTGTGAGGTAGAACATGAAGCGGATAGATCGATAGGGTGATGATGGAATCGGTAATCGTGATGGTTGATTAAAAAAACGATGAAAAAAGATTAACGATTAACTACGATGTAATATTGAAAATAGACAACGAAATTAAAAATGCAAAAAAATAAACTATGATTAACCTAGGTTAAGAACAAGAAAAAAATGGATCTCATCGTGGGAGCGGAAAATGCGGTAATAGCCTCGACGAGGGCTGACTCGTTGTCACCGAAAGGCTCAGAGCTAGGCACCTTTCTACAACAAGAAGATCTTAGAGATTATGCTCCTCTCACCAAATATTGATCAAGTGAGAATGAGGGAGGAGGAGCCAATTAACTAGAAAATAAAACCAATTTGAAATTCAAAATTTGAATGGAGAGGAAAATAAGGAAGAGAGTTAGTGGTGGAATTAAATAAATAAAATAAGTTAATTAAATAAATTTAAAAAGAAATTCGAAATTAAATAACGTAATAAAATAATTAATTGGTAAAAATTAGTTAGCCACGTTAATGGTGGTTATTTAAGGTATACAAACAAATCTTATATACATGGATGGTTTTCAAATCAAATAAATAAATCAATAAATCAAATTTTTGTAATTATGTTAATTTAATTAATTAATGTTTGATATTAATTTTTTGGTGGTTTTTATATAAGGAGGTTAATTTTATACAAATCATATTTACATAATGTACATTATACACATGTACAAATAAGGAAATATTTTTATTTTTTTAATTTTTTATTTACTTTTGATTACAGTGAATAATATTTACAATTATTAAAAATATATTATGTACAGAAATAAAATAATAAATACAATTATAAAGGGTCAAATTGCAAAAAACTACCCTAGAAAATCGTCTTTTCCATTCAACCATAACTACAAAAATTATAAAACCATTACTATATTGAAGACAATTTAATTTAGAATACAATGGAAGTGAGTTTGATTCAATTTGAGTTTACATGGAGCCGGAATTGGTCTTTCAAGTATAGCTTTACGACTTTTTCCGAGTGTGGTTACTTTTATTTTATACATGATTTTATTTTGCAAACATTTTTATTATTTAGGAAAGATTTTTATTTACAACTTTTTGTAAAGAAAATTATTTAATTTGAAGTTAATTTATATACAAATAGTGTAAGTTTTGTACAAGTATACAAAGAATAAATTCAAAATATTTACATTTTTTTTGGATTTTATGATTAAAGACCTTATCTCCCCCTACTTTATTCCTGATCGAACAGGTCAAGTCTTGATCTTCTCTCGAGGTTCGGGTTAGCTGTATCTATTGCATATAAAGTCTTTTATTTTCTTTATTTTCCTTTATTTATTTATTTATTTTAAGTGAAAATAATAATAAATGCACAATATTTACACACAAATGCAAGTTAGTAAGAACAAGGATTTAGTATTATATAAAGGTGTTTTATAAGGGATTTTAAACTAAAATAAATGAATAAAGATGATAAAATGCAAATTCGTCAGTACCCGAGAGAGAGAGAGAGAGAGCCAATGATCCAAGACATCATGGTGGTGTCAGACGACCCTGATGTATTTCCTGATGACTTACCAGGTTTGTCGCCTGAGAGAGAGATTGAGTTTGAGACCACATTATTAATTGATACACAACTGATCTCGATGGCTCCATACCATGGCACTAGTTGAGTTGAGAGAGCCGAAGATGCAGTTACAGGAGTTACTTGACTTAGATTTTGTGAGGCAAAGCACTTCACCATGGGGTGCTCCCATCCTTTTTGTCAGGAAGAAGGATGGATCTATGAAGTTGTGCATTGATTACTGACAAATGATTAAAAAGAACCGTTATTCTCTACCGCGAATTGATGATTTGTTGATCAACTATAGGGTTCTTTGGTGTTTTCAAAGATCAATCTTCGATCCGGATACCATCAGCCGAGGATTCGAGAATCTGACATCCCCAAAAAAACATTTGGGACTTGGTATGGTCACTACGAGTTCGTTGTGATGCCATTTGAGACCACAAATGCCCCTACCGCATTCATGGACATGATGAATAAGATCTTCTGTACGTACTTAGATAAGTTTGTGGTTATCTTCATCGATGATGTGTTGATATATTATCGGAATGAGTGGGACCACACAAATGATTTGAATATAGTCCTTGACAAACTTCGAGAGCACGAGCTGTATCCACGATGAGCAAGTGCGTGTTTTGGTTATCTGAAGTCTCATTCCTTCGCCATGTCATTTCTGGGGCAGGAGTCATAGTTGATCCTGCGAAGATTGAGGCAGCCATATCTTGTGAGTAGCCCATGACGGTTACTCTGATCCACAGTTTCCTTGGACTGGCAGGCTACTACAGATGCTTCGTCAGTAATTTTTTATGGATTGCTCTTCCCTTGATGCGGTTGACGTAGAAGGGAGTTCCTTTGGGACAATTCTTGTGATCATGTTTTCAGGACACTGAAGGAGAGGCTGATGACTTCTCCCATTCTTGCACTTCCGTCAGGTACTCAGGACTATGCAGTTTATATAGATGCTTCAGGAGATGGCCTCAGAGCAGTGTTGATGCAGCGAGGGCACGTGATTGCATATGCATCACATCAATTGAGGATGCATGAGCGGAACTACACCACTCACGACTTGTAGCTGGCGACAGTTGTCTTAGCCTTGAAGATTTGGCGCCACTATCTTTATGGGGTGAACTTTGAAGTTTTCACGGACCACAAAAGTCTGAAGTACAATTTCTATCAGAAGGATCTGAATATGAGGTATTGCAGATGGCTTGAGCTACTGAAGGATTATGACTGCACAATCTCTTGCCACACTGGTAAAGGCGACGTGGTCGCAGATGCGCTTAGCACAAGATCTCATGCATATGGTACAATGAACTGGTTGTACACATGGGATATGATTGTGAGGAATCTCTAATTAACCATACTATCTATCAATTATTAATATCCTAACTTAAACAAATCAATAAAGTCCACATTTAATTCCTTAATATTAACTATTAGTATGCTGTATATATTTAACTTTAACTAATATATAGGTAACCCTAATTGCTAACCCTAATTATTGTATATCTAACACTAACATTTTCTTTATTTTCTTATTTATTAAAAACACAAAAAAAACGATAATTATTGTATATTTATTTTGGTTTTAAAAAAAATTAAAAATAACAAAAATAACAAAATCATAAAAATAGTGCTTTTTATTACTTAAAAATACTTATAAAAAATATTTCTTTATTCATTTGGTCTCTTTTGACTTTTTTGGTCAACATGAAACTTGTAGATCTCATCGAGATCTACAACTTTCATGTTTTGACTTTTATCTAATTCGACTTACTTTTATTTATTTTTTATTTTCCTTTCATTCATTCTTTATTTTGTTTTCCTTTTTTCTCATTGGGCCATGTTGCCATCCTCTTCATTAGCCACCACACATCTTCCCCACCATCAGATCGTATCCCCTGCTTTGATCTTTACCGTCTGCTCCCGCTCGACTCTCAGACACTCGATCAGATCTTCTAATCACATTTAGAGCACCCATTTGCGCCTCGATCTCAGCTATTGAATCACCTGATCCAACAACAGAGCCTCGTCGTCTACGTCCTGCATCTCCCCTACCATA
This sequence comes from Ottelia alismoides, assembly GCA_037367405.1. Classification (NCBI taxonomy): domain Eukaryota; kingdom Viridiplantae; phylum Streptophyta; class Magnoliopsida; order Alismatales; family Hydrocharitaceae; genus Ottelia; species Ottelia alismoides. Next base: position 349,178 of record JAZKJV010005232.1, read on the forward strand.
CATTATGCCCTGCCAAGATCGCGCCCCCTTCCTTTTTTAGCATCTAGCTCGGACCGCCTTCACCTGATCCAATGCCACCCCTCCATAGCCATTATCCGTCCCCTTCATGCACCCTTCATTGCTCCACTTTAGAACTTATAGTGATGTCGTTCACCCATTTCAAAACTCGTGCCCACCACCTGTAATTGTCGGAGATCCGCCCATAAAACCTCCCTCTCTGCCCACCTTCTCCCTCGTCCACCAATCCACGGGCCAAACCCTAGCTCCTTCACTCTCTCCTGTGACAGGGGATGGGAGATGGAGGAAGCGATCATGGTCAGTAGCCTCGTTGGTGACCCACAGTTTTCATTGTCATGTTACGGTCTCCCTCGGAATCGTAGAGTCTCTTGACCGGTTGTCCAGATCAAGCGAAGACCTGAGGTTCATTAAAACCTCATCCCATGCCACATCCTACACCCTCGATACCCATCCGATCTCTAGGTAAACATCTGATGCTTTTCTTTGAGTTTTCTTCTAGTTAATTTGGTGCACATTATAACCATCATCACCAATTAAACCCTCACCTCCAACACCTTCGCGGTAGGCCCAGTTCACGAACTCTCCTCCTCCAGAACCTCCCCACTCCAGGCTTTCTCCTCTGCCTGCGGTGGAGGAGAACCCATCCAGGGCGCCATCTTCTCTATCTCCACAATCCTCCGTTCACCTGCCAACACGTCCGTTTTGCTTCGAATATCCATCTACCAACCCCTATGTGTCGGATACATTCAATGGTCAGAGCTTCTGCAATATCTCTGATTGATAGGATCTTCCCTGATGAGATTGCACTAATGAGGATCTCCAGACAACTTCAATCCTCATTCGACCTTCCACCATCTTCGCTTGCCTCTTTTGAAGATCAGACGAGCTTTGGAGGAGCAACAAACGGTCGGAGGAGGAATGACAGACTCATCGGAGCACCACCAAGTCTACCGCAGGAGGTGGCACTACTGAGGAACAAAGAGAAAAGGTACTGCCTAATCATGAGGATCGTATGGCTCAGATGAGTCCCAAGATGACACTACAGAACCAACAGTCTCGGAGGATCCGAACATTTTCCGAAGCATCTCGGGCTGCCTACGTGGCTCCCAAACCTGTTACCCATCGAGCCTAGATCCGACCCCATGCGCGTGCCTCACGTGCGTGCCTGGGGTATTTACATTCAGGCCCTGCCATGTTCTAACAATTGTAGAGATGCCCCCGCGCACAAGGAGAAATTATAGGGGTTCCCCACTGGGTTTCTGAAATTGCAAATATGCCCCTCAAGGGCCTATTATGATTATTTATTCATTTATTTTCATAGTTTTATATGCATTTATGCCCCTAAACTCAAATGCTCATTTCTTGAGCATATGGACTCTGATTTGGTTGATTTCAACTTCTTTTTATTACACTTTTTATTCTCTATCTAATGGGATCATAATTCCTATTTTTATACCTAATTAGACATGCTAAATTTTGATATGTATTGTGTCATATTACTAATCATTTTAATGCCATTCATGCTCACTTTGATTCATTTTAATGCATCAATGGAATCTGAAATTAATCTCTCTTTTATTGCTCAAGTATCCAATAAATTTAGGGACATCTTTGTACATAATTATCTACTCGCAATACATAATATCATGTTGCATATTGCATCACATTTTTAACCTGCATAAAATCAAATAAAAATTCATTTCATTTCATATTCCATACATGCATCACATGTGCATCATATTTTGCATCATCTTTTTTTGTGCATCTGTGTGTTGACTTAGGTTCATCAATAATCACTTGATAAAGATATTAAAATCCAATTAATCATAGAGGTGGCTTGTGTCCATGAGTTCGATCTTGGTATACTTACCATGTAAAATACTCCACAACATTCAAAGATTGTGTTTTTTGATAGATCATTTTCTACCTTCCTATACTACAATTCTTCACTTTTAAGAGAGGTAGATTTGTAGTTCATCAGATGACGTCGTTTTCGGGGACAAGGCTCGTCTTCTTGATTTTTATGTTTTAATTTTTAATTAAAATGATTATATACTTTGGTCATATTATGTGTTCTGTTGTATTATCTTGTGTTGTTAACGTTGATTATTATTCTTGATAAAGATCTAATGCATGGATTTTTTGGCAGAGCCCATGGAGACCGAGGATGCTTGGGAACCATGAAGGCATGGAGTCAGGAGCTCTCGTTGTGAGGAGCCACATCAACAACCTTGAAGAGATCGAGAGAACAATCAGTATTTCTGGTCATTCTTGTATTGTAAATAATTGTAATAATTGAATTTTTATAGAGGTCCTCATTTGAGGACTCACGTGTGTAATCATTGACCTGAACATTGCATATGTAGTGTGGAGAGTTTGTTTCACCCTTAAGCAGGGTGGGAATCCACTTGAGTGTCGACCTAGGGTTAGACATGTGGCTCTTTGAGATCTTTTCATTTCCTTATCACTTGTGCTTAACCGTATGATAGGACATACTAATAAGGATATAATAGACCCACTTCGCCTCCTCAGATTCATGAGACGCACTAAACATCGATTAACTTAGCAGAACTCAACTCATTTCTTCATCGCTAATAGTATCATGTTTAGAATGTGTCTTTTATCGACTTGCATGCATTTAACATAGATTCAAATTCAGTCTTGCACGTGCATGGAGAATGTTGGAGGCACTGTAAGTCTTCTCTTAAGCACGCATCATGGTTTTATCATATGCATCAATTTTTCTTGATCTCCCTTTGATTTACAATGTAGGATTTAATGGTATCGGGATTGGCCGCTAGACGATGCTTACTTGGTCTATGTTCACATTAAATTCAATGATAATCAAAAGCATAAAACTGGAAGTGATAATGCAAGTTGATCAAATAAAATGAAATAAAATCAAGCTTGGATTATGGGAGAGCAATACCCACATTGTATGCATGTTTCTATGCATGTTGAGAGGTGAGGACTTATCTCAGGATAGTGCCCAAAACCTATCATTAATCCCTGAATAATGGACTTCAATTTTGGATGATCACTATAAAATCGGCAAGATAAATGACTAACACTTATTGATCTTCATGGATGCAGTGGTGAATCAAGGGTGTACTGCTTGACCAGTTAAGCCATGGATGTGTATTTGCCCAATCCTCCGGTAACCCTAGATGCTTCATCTCTATAGATTCATCCATTCTATACATCCATTCCACTCTAACCCTAACTAGGATCCCGGTTCCCCATCTTAGCTCAAGAATCTAAATACTTAGGCTCCACTTAAGCCTAACAATAGGGGGAACTATGTACATCTCTGATTTCTCACCTCGGGTCCCTCCATCCTCATCGCATATCTATATACTTAGGCTATTCTCATCCTAAGTATAGGGGGACATGAATCCCCATACATTTTCCACTCATTTGATCTCTCCTCAAGGTCCTCTTCTTATACTTAGGTTATTTTAACCTAAGTATAGGGGGGACGAGTCAGTTCATGTATATCCTTTATATTTTAGCATGAGTTATGGCTTCATATCACTTTGTGCTATGAGGACATAACAAAAGCAAAAATAGGGAGTGTATCATATATATTACATATATACTTTAGCCATATCTCATATTTTGAAAATTTTCAATCTTTTTGGGACTAGGGTATAAGTACTTTTGAACTGATTTCTGTAAAAATATTTGCAAAATGCTTTGAAAATTTTTCTAACCTCGTGACACTATTTTGAAAAATGTTTGACATTGGTTTGAAAAATGGAGATTTTATTTGTTTTGAAAATCGGTTGAAAGAATTTTGAAAATTTATAAATTATGTGACATGGTTTGGAAAATATTTTCAAAAAAAAATTCAAAAAGGAGCGATAAAATGAGATTATTTGTGTTTGTAAATACTTCTGACCATATTCAAAGAAACCCATAAAAATCAAGAAAAATAAAAAAATTTCTTTGATAAATTCTGACTACCGAACTCAAAAAGGATAAGCTACTTTTTCGTGTGAGAACTACGATCTTCCTTAGTAGAGTGGGTGGTTAAAAGACAACACATATAACACTGTCTCGAAGTAATACATCTAGCGATCTAACGGTCTGTACTTACGCCCATACTGGCTGAAAGTAGACGCAACTAGTCGTATGAGTGCAAGCCAGTCATTATTATCTAAAGAGCTAAAAAATTGTAAAAACTCAAAAATCACAAGAACATTAACTATTGAGTTGGTGTATCCCTGACATTATCACTATCACTCAAGGCTTGAGAATATGATATCACCTGGTTTATGAGGTTTTGACAGTCTGAGTTAATCAACATTAGTCATAGGGTTTGAGACTTAATAATCCAGACTTACCTAGTTTGAAAGATATGAGTGCTATATTGCACACTTCATCTTTATTTCTATAGAATATGATTAGCACATCACATACACAACTGCATGAATGATGAGATGAGTCAATGTTTCACTTAAGGGACTGTGACTTGAGATTTGAGTTTAGACCTGATTTTATGATACACAAGGATGGGATAACGTCGATGAAAGCTTCATGAAACCTAAGTGTCAACAAACCCTAGCCAGTATGAGAACAAGTTCTCTTGCTATCTCCTGGTGAAAACCTATGTGCCAGGGTGTGCTGAAACATAAATAATTTGTTGATCAGTGTGTGAAAAAGAAGTGGAGATTTCCATACCAATATCATTGCAAAAATTCAAAGAAAACGCTCAAAGTTCCAAAATGAAAAATTCCACAAAAGAGCTGAATATCTGGCGAGTGCTCCCAACCTTTTCAAAGTATCTAGTTGGACCAAAGCTACCAGAATAGGAGTCGGTCTAGCACCCAAAAAGAGCTCTGCATCGTAAATGCTACAAGTCTGGTTGTAGAAGGCACCTTAGGTACTCAGAAAAGACACACCCCAGTGTATTCCCAAGAAAACAAATGCAGAAGACTCTTCTCTTGACAGACACACTAGTCAACAACCAAAATATATATATGTCTTGTGTGTAAGGCACTTGAGATGATCCTTATTCCAATGAGAGGGGGAGAAGAAATGACACAATCATGTACCCTCTATCATCTGGCATGCCATCTACGGTTTCAAGTCTAACAAACTAATGAGTCGGTGGATTGTATGTAAGAATTGATTTATTCCCTAGTGTTGAGGTTTGGATCTTAAGGAGAGTCTCTTGGACTAGGACTTTTGGTGACACTTTGACTCTACTCTCATGAAATGCATTACATATTAATTATCATATCTTTAACTATATGTACAAACAGAGAGTTTGATAATTAGAGGAGTTGGATTCTTTTTAACTAAAGATTAGTTCGATAGAGAGTTTTAATATCACTAAACCAAGAGTTCTTGATATATCGAGCCTCGAAATTTCACATACACGGTCATGTATCAATCTGACTCAATCATTCTTTAGATGCTCGAGTACAAGGATGGTTTAAGTATATGGGGATCACGAATTTCTGATTAATCATACTATCTATCTATTATTATTCTCCCAACTTAAACAAATCAATAAAATCCACATTTAATTCATTAATATTAACAATTGGTATGATGTATGTAATTAACTAACTATTGTATAATTAACCCTAATTTCTAACCCTAATTATTGTATATCTAACACTAACATTTTCTTTATTTCCTTATTTATTAAAAATCCCCAACAAAATTAGATAATTATTGTATATATTTATTTTGATTTTCAAAAGAAATTTAAAAATACAAAAATAATAAAACCTATAAAATAAGTGTTTTTAATTACTTAAAAATGCTTACCAAAAGTATTTCTTTATTCATTTGGCCTCTTTTTGACTTTTTGATCAACATGAAACTTGTAGATCTCATTGAGATCTACAACTTTCATGCTTTGAATTTTTTCTAATTCGACTTATTTTTATTTCCTTTTATTTTCCTTTCTTTTTATTTATTTTATTTTCTTTTTTATCATTGGGCCATATGGCCTCTCAACCTTCAGCCACGTGGCCCGCCTTTTTCATTAGTCACCGCACATCTTCCCCACCGTCTGATCATATCCCCTACTTCGATCTGCACCATCCACACCTGCTCGACTCTCAGCCACTCAATCAATCTTCTGCTGATCTGGAGCACCTGTTTGTACCCCGATCTCAGCCATTGGATCACTTGATCGAACGACGGAGCCTCGTCATCTTCCTCCAGCATCTCCCATACCGGACGTTATGCCTCGCCAAGACCGCGCCCCTTCCTTTTTTAGCATCTATCTCAGACCTCCTTCTCCCAATCCAACGCCACCCCTCCATAGCCATTACTTCCGTCCCCTTCACGCACCCTTCATTGCTCCACTTCCAAACTTCTAGGGATGCCGTTCACCCGTTTCAAAACTCGCGCCCACCACCTATAACCATCGGACCTCCACCCATAAAACCTCCCTCTCTGCCCACCTTCTTACTCGTCCAACAATCCACGGGAGAAACCCTATTTCCTCTGCTCTCTCCTATGACATGGGATGGGAGATGGAGGAAGCGACCATGGACAGTAGACTCCGTGTCGACCCACGTCTTTGATTGCTGTGTTACAACCACCCTCGGCGTTGTAGATCTCTCTAGACCGGTCGGCCAGATCGAGCGACAACCGAGGTTCATCAGAACCTCATCCCAAGCCACAACCTCCTCCCTCGATATCCATGTGATCTCCATGTAAACATCTGATGCTTTTACTTGAGTTTTCTTGTAATTAATTAGGTACATATTATCACCATAATCACTAATTGAACTCTCATACACCTCTGACAAACCTTCGACACCTTCACGATAGGTCCAGTTCACCACCACCTCCTACAAATCCTCCCCACTCCAGGCTTTCTCCTCCGCTTGCAGTGGAGGAGAACCCATCTAGGGCACCATCTTCTCCACATCCGTAGCCCTCCGTTCACCCACCAACATGTACGTTTCACTTTATCTATCCATCTATTGACCCTCTACAGATCAGAAACATTTAATGGTCGATAGGATCTTCCCCGACGAGCTTGCACCGTCATGGATGTCCAGACAACTTCAATACTCCTTCGATCGTCCACCATTTTTGCGAGCCTCTTCTGAAGGTCGCACGAACTTTGAAGGAGAAATAGGAGGCCAGAGGAGGAATCCCAGGCTCACCGGAGTCCCACCAAGTTCTCCGCAGGAGGTGGCACTGGTGAGGAACGAAGAGCTACATGTACCGTCTGATCATGAAGATCGGACGACGTAGATGAGTCCCAAGTCATCGTTGCATAAACAACAGGCTCAGAGGATCCGAACCTCTTCCGAAGCATCTCGGGCTGCTTAAGTGGCTCCTGAAGTTACTACCCACCGAGCCTAGATCCGACCCCATGCACATGCCTCAAGTGCGTGCTTGGAGTATTTGCACTCAAGCCCTACCGTATTCTAATAATTGTAGAGATGCCCTCGTGTGTAAGGAGAAATTATAGGGGATCCTACTAGGTTTTTGAAATTGCAAATATACCCCTTAAGTGCATGTTTGTGATTATTTATCCATTTATTTTCATATTTTTATTTCCAATTATGCCCCTGAACTCAAATGCTCATTTCTTGAACATATGAACTCCGATTTGGTTGATTTTAATTTCATTTTGTTGCATATTTTATTCTCTATCAAATGGCATCATTTATTCTCTGTTTTGATACTTAATTAAACATACTAAATTTTGATATGTATTATGTTACATTACTAATCATTTAAATGCCATTCATGCTCACTTTGATTCATTTTAATACATCAATTGAATCTGGAATTAATCTCTCATTTATTGCTCAAGTGTCTGATTAATTTAGGGCATCTTCGTACATAATTATCTGCTTGCATTACATAGTATCTTATCGCATATTGCATTCTATCGCATATTGCATCACATTTTTAGCTTGCGTAAATCAAATAAAAATTCATTTCATTCCATATTCTGTGCATGAATCACATGTGCATCATATTTTGCATCATCTTTTGTCTTTGCATCTGTGTGTTGACTTAGGTTCATCAATAATACTTGATATAGATATTAAAATCCAATTAATCATAGAGGAGGCTCATGCCCTTGAGTTCAATCTTGTTATACTTACCAGGTAAAATACTCTACAACATTCAAAGATTGTTGTTTTTGATAGATCGTTTTCTACCCTCCTACACTACACTTCTTCACTTTTAAGAGAGATAGATTTGTGATTCATCAGATGGCATCATTGCGAGGAGTCCATTAACAGATTGGCACCCTCATAAGAGTGCATCCACATTTACTGTTATGCCTCCACAATTCAGTAGCTTATGGGATCGCATGGTAGATGGTCAGCAATCATATGCTTGGATCAGAGACAGATACATGCGTGCCATCAAGGATGAATGCCACCATTTTATGGTGACAGAGTCCATTTTGTGAAAGGCTGGCCAGATCATAGTGCCTGATAATGAGAAGTTGCACAGAAATATCCTTGATGAGGCAGACAATTTACGATTGTCTATTCATCATGGTAGTACGAAAATGTATCATGATCTATGCAAGCATTTCTAGTGGGACGAATGAAGCACGATGTGGCCCATCATGTTAGCAAGCGCTTGACTTGTCAGATGGTCAAGGCGGAGCATAGGAGACAGCCAGGGTTGTTACAATCTCTCCCCATTCCTAAGTTGAAGTGGGAAAGCACCTCTATGGATTTTTTCACTAGAGTGTCGATGACATCAGGAGGCCAAGATGCTATTTGGGTTGTTGTTGACAGTTTGACCAAGTCAACCCATTTCATACCTGCCAGCATGACTTACACTCCATCTCAGTTGGCCATGTTATATGTTCAGAAAATTATCAAACTTTATGGTATACCTTGAGAGCAGTGTCTGATAGACACTCGAGGTTCACATCTCACTGCTGGCATCAGTTCATGTCAACATTATAGATAGAGCTGAAGACGAGTTCCGCCTATCATCCGTAGACAGATGGACAGAGTGAGGCCTTATCCAAACACTTGAGGACTTGTTTCGTGCTTATACACTTGAGTGGAAAGAGTTCTAGAAGGACCACCTGCCGTTAGTGGAGTTTACATAAACAACAACCATCATTCCAGTATGGATATGACACCATTCGAAGCCTTATACGGGCAGAGATGTCTTACACCTTTCAATTGGCATGAGGTAGGTGACCACACTCTTTACTCAGTGGATCTCCTGGAGGAGACTGCGAGGGCAGTTGACCTTATGAGACGGATGCTTCTGATGGCTTAGAGCCGCCAGAAAAGCTATTCAGACCGACGTAGGAAAAATTTGGAGTACGAGATAATCAGATACTCTTCTCCCATCACTTTTTAATTATTATTTTTCTTCCCTTCTCTCCCCATCTCTTATTTCTATCGACCAAACTCTCCTTCCCCAACTCCTTCCTCTTTTTCCTCCTCCCCCAAACGAAGAACCCAAACTTACATCTCCATTTCCCCTACTGACCAAGCCGCTCCTCCCTCTCCTGTGCGCTTCAGCAAGCTATGTGGCGGTCCGGCAACAGCCAGCAGGTACTCCCTTCCCCAACTCTCCTCCCTCCATTGATATATTCAAGAAGTCCAAACCAAACCTCTCTTGCTGTCATTCTTGTACAAATCCTTTCCCCATCTTATGACCGTTTCCGTATGATGTCTCTACGGAATTAGGTTTTCATTTTCATGGTTGGATCTTGTAATAGTAGTCCCCCGCTGAGAATGAAGTTCGTTGTTATTGTAAGATCAAAACCAGACATGGGTAGTAGTTGGGACACGATGATCTAGAGGATGATGCATATTGTAGCTGGGGAGGTACTCTTCTTTCTCCGTTTTTTTCCGAGGTCCTGTTGGGTGTTTTTTTTTTATGTACAGAACTTATTATATCTGAGTACTGCAAGTTATTACTTTTGTCCCTCTTGTATCTCGAGCCTTTCTACGATATGGGGTCCAGTTCTGGGAATTGGAAGCTTCAACTGAAGATATGAATATAAAACTTGGACTTTGCTTTTGAATGAGACTTATCTTTATGTAAAGTATCCATCAGTTTTGGCGTTTTTAATGAAGGTTGCTGTTACTGAATTGTTGTTAGATTTTGATGCTTAATGAAGATTGCTGTTACTGAATTGTTGTTAGATTTTGACGCAAATAGAAAAGATAGATAATTATATGTACACCAAGCTATAGGATACAAAAAGGTGATACATTAATGCTAAGAGTACTGAATGTATATACAAATGCATAGAAATTTCGTCCAGCCATTTTCTCTCTTCAGAACACGAACTGCTGCAATATTTGGAATGACATCAAAGCTACCAAATTGTTTGCTGGTTTGCGTACTTCCCATCCCTGTAGATGTACCTGCAATAATAATTATAGCACTGTACAAGAGCCCCTACATGCTGCTGAAAAGATGGCATCAACTTTTGATTGATTCGGTGGATAGAGGTTGGAGAATCCCAAACTTTAAATAGCTTTATAAGAAAGGGATTTTTGCATCTTATAATCTTTGTCAATTACCTCTATAAAATTTGAAACAACCTAATTCCCCTCTGACTCCGTAAACTTGCTAACCCTTACCCCGTGAACTCTGCGGTTGACTCCCATCAATTCACCCATTAAATTGAACCGGATTCCGTGAAAAAGAGGTGCGAGTTGCCCTCTTTGTTTGATAAATTTACAAAAATACCATCTTCCTCCACCTCTTCCTCCTCCCTCCCCTTGTTCCTTTGCCTCCTCCCCCAGCCGCCTCCTCCCCTTCCTCCGCCTCCGCCCCCAGCCTTCTCCTCCCTTACTCCGCCCCCAGCGACCTCCTGCTCCTCACCTTGCTCCTCTGCTTCTGCCCCCTCCAAAGAAAGAAGAGTACAAAAAGGTGCTATCTTGGTGGGGTTAACAAGTTGCTGGACGTTCCTTGTTTGCACTCCAGGATCAGGTAAAACTGGAGCAGAGCAAGGAAAGGTACCTTAGAATCTACACAAGGACCCATAGTTACACCACCATCCTCCCCTCTAACAAGCAAAGCTTCTGTTTCCCGTCGTGCCCACCCAAAGGTGCCCCTCTCCTTCACTCAGTACAACCTGCTGTCTTTGGTATGAGGTCAAGACCCACCCAACTTTAAATGGGTTGCCCATGCATTCTGTGTATGCTTTTCCCATAAAGGGTAGCCCCTTTCTGTGCTCTGCTCGCATTCCCTCCTTCAACAATGCTCTTCCCTAGTTGCTCCTCCGCTTCCAAGATGGTGGTACTTCACCATCTTCCTCCCATTGGCGGCGGAAGAGAGGAGGGTAAATGCGAAGAACAAGAGGGGGAGAGAGGAGGGATGGCGAGATCCTCTTGTGCTCCTCCCTCCTCCCACCATCATGTGCAGCAGCCCATGACATGAGCTGTGACCAGTCGATCAGAGACGATGAGATCCTCTCATCCCCAGAGGGTCAATTGTCTTTGGGTTTCTTCAGTCTGGGATCAGGGTGGAACTCCTCTCACCGCTTCCTGGGCATATGGTAAGCCTTCTCCAACCATACCATCATATGAGTAGCCAACAGGCACAACCCCATCATTGATTCCACCAGGATCACAAGTGCTACTCTGCACTAGGACTGTCACAGCTGACGACGACCTCATCCTCCTCCACCGAACGAACAACACCGTATGGTCCTCCAGTGTCTCCGACAAAGCAGGCGCCAAGGCCTCATGGTTGTTAGATTCCGGTAATCTCGTCGTCGAGGACAGCTCCGACGTACCTATATGGCAAAGCTTCGCCCATCCAACGGACATGATGCTACCGGGTATGAAGCTGGGGCTGAACCGCGACAAGAACATGCAGATCGTATCGTGGAAGAGCCTGGACGATCCATCCTCTAGAGACACCATTTACTCGATGGATCGCGATGGGGAGTTGTACCTCAAAATTGGTGGAGTGATCACCTACCGTCCGGGCCCGTGGAACGGGCGCTGCTTCAGCGGGATCTCGAGGTTGAGTGCCTATGGCGACATCCTGAAGGTGACATTCATCCGGAACCCTCCTAGCGAGATCTACTTCACCTTCAAGGCCGTGATGTCAAGGACGACAATGAGAATCGACGTGACAACGCCAGGGAAGGTGCGGCTAGTGGCGTGGAACGGGGCGACCAAGGCACAGAGCACCGTGAATCGATTCAAGAATATTCCATAACTCGATTCAAGAAATCAGAGAAAGACATGGTTTATCCGTGAAAATAATTTTTTTTTGTAATTTGGTGGATGGATGGAGATGAGGTGAAGAGAGAGAAAATAAAGAGGAGGAGGAAGAAGAAGATGAATAGAACAAGAAGAAAAAGAGGAAGGAGATGATGAGGTGAGAGATTCACCGTGTAATGCTCCTCTGGTTAGATTAACCCAAGGTATTGACTCAAGTAAAGCTAAATTTAACGGCAAGGTTTGTGGGGCAAGATAGAAAAAGTTTACGGGATCAAGGGGGGAATTATGTTATTTCAAAGGTTGCAAAGGTAATTGACAAAGATTATAGAGTCTGTCGGGTAAAAATCCCTGTAAGAAGTTAATTAGAATCAACTTTTGGTGACTAAATTTAGCCGAAAGAAATAAAGGATACCCCTTATATATTCCGACTGATTGTCAACTCATGAATGAAGAGAATGGATATTATAGTTGGCACATACATCCATGGATATAAATGTAAAATACATATTTTTAGCATCTTCTGAAATTCTTTTTAGCTTAGCTGTTCATTTCTTTCACATACAAACAGAATCTTGTACTGTTAAAGGTATTCATTCTAGATAATAAAGACTTGGGTGTTGATTGTGAGATGTCAGACTCAATACAAGGAATATATATGCATCCACAAAATATAGCTACAACTCATGCAAAAAAAGGGGGGGCATGAAAATATCCTCATACTTACATATGTTATTAACCATTTTACAAAAAGTCTTGTCAGCTTAGGATTCGTCGATTACATAAAATCAAATGAAACAAACCATGATTTAAGTCATAAAGCTTTAACTGGAGCTACTAAACATAATATTTGAGCACACGTCTTAGATGTGGGCAGTGTGCATATAACCCATTCATAACTTTACATTGCATGCACTCCAACTTTAGTGGCATTGCTCTTACAAGAAGTGATGGTAATCAGTGAATGCTAATATGGGAGTCTAATGACCATGGATCATGGAGGTGGTGGAAACTAGCAAGCTGCGAAGCAACGATCACTTTGGATGTGTAAGGCTAACAACACAAGATAATGTGAATTGAATCCATAGTCAAGTGCATGTACATGATTGTGAATCAGTGACGATAGATAGTTGTGCCGGTCAAGATGCCTCTTACACATGACCATGCGAGGGTGCGGTGGCCCTCAACTGGGGTAGAGTTAGGATGCCCAGATTGGGTAGCGGCTGTCTAGTGGGCGGGTCTAGGATCCTAGTCCTTTCCTCGGTTTTTATCGCGAGCTCGTCGTTTTTTTTATTTCCCTGGGATCCATATGTTTTCGATAGATTGGTTCCGCTGACCTTGAGTTCTATGAGGGTTCCTAGGCTAGGGGACCAGATTTTTCATTGAACTTCTTTAGCCCGTTCCTACACTAGTCCAGGCTGGAGTGGAGTGACTCGGACCAGAAAGCCTCTCCCACCCGTCTTAGAGGGGTAGTTGGAGTTCGCCCAGCTTCACCCTGGACTGCTCTTCCACTGGGGAAGCGAGACAGATGAGTCCCTTAGGGGGCTTCCTCACCGTTTGAGTTGGTTACTATTCCACTAGTAGGTTTTGGTGAGGAAATGATCGTGGCATTTAAATCATCATCAGTCAACTATGTCACGTTGAGATCTATCGCTACATCTTAAAATATTATCAATAAAAGGACACGACTCATATCCAGATCTCTCACTCAGACAGTATCTCAAAATCAATAAATGAAGTCACTAGGTCTTGATTATTAGGGTGCGGTGAGTGAGAAAACACCTAGTGTCCTTAATTGTTAAGTAACCTTCATTTCATGCAAATAGTTGAATTATTGAATAATGTCTTCACCTATCTACTTGCTTTCTTTTGTAACCACCTAAGTTCCTATTTATTTTTAATATTAATGTCTGTACTTAACATTTGTTGGTGTCTCATTGTCCCTAACATAGATGACAGGGAAGCGCTTGCAACAGAGTAGCTCGATTGGCCGGATTCTAGCTTTTGGTGATCCGACAGGATTTTTATTTTGAGGGTATACAATATAGACTTGTACATATAGTGTAGTTCTTTGGTTCTTACTTTCTCTTTTATATATTTTTGGAGATACATCTATAAAACAATGAAATTTACTTTTGATACATGTTAAACTATATGAAAAACAATGCAATGTTTCTTGGTGACGCATATCCAATTGTGGTTGTTAATTTAGTGTGAATGTCATTCAAATCACGAAAACTTTTCCCCGCATTTTTGTAACTTGATGTTATCTATAGCGAATGTAATAATGTGAATGTCAAGTAAACGGGTAACCCAAATCTCGAGGCATCACACAAGAATTCGATATTGAAGTTCCTCGATCATGGATTCCAGCTTGTTCGACCTCCTCCAATGCTCCTGGTGGGCTCAAGATCTTCCTTGAAGGGTTGCGCATCAGCAGGGGGCATCAATCAGCTCCAGATCCCAACGATGGGAACCTTGAGGGTTTTCGAGCTTCGGTCGCCTGAGACTAATATCCAGCACTCGATTCCATACCAGGTGGCCCTTTTTGGCCTTGCACGTATACAAAAATTGCTCAGCAGCTCGAGGTGAATGTCCTCGACCGGTTGTTGAAGCTGTTATGTAGGGAAATGAGCTGGGTAAAGAAGCTATGTGAATGGTAGAGGATGAAGCTCCGATGGACCTCGATTCTTGCATGAACGATGGGGAAAGAAAGGGGATCTGATGGAGAACATGCTGGGAGACGAGGATGAAGTGATGACTTGTCTAAACAGGGGGTAGATTACTGTGGATTTGGGCTGGAGCGTCGGCACCAGTGAATGAAATTTTAGGTAGTTACTCTAAACTATGATCTAATTGTATAAATCAAAGCCTAATTTACGATGCAAGATTAAAATACAACAAGAACAACCTAGGATTAACAGCTCTATAGGCTTACCTAGAGCAGATGAAGCATCACCTAAAGAAGACCTCCGATGAGATGGATCGACCTCCGCCACTACTTTTTCCTCATCGCGGAACTTGGGGCTCCTTGATGTCACCAAGGCGCACTCATTGATCTATTCATTGGCTTTACATAGGTGCAAGAGGGATTAAAATATCAAAAAGGGGCTTGGAATTTTATTTATAGAACAAGGAAGTGGTAGGTGGAGATTAGGTTTGTGATTGATTGGCTTAGGCTTTGGATTATCAGAGGCAAGGGCAAGCGGCAAGGTAATCAGGTGCACACTTTTCGTGAAGGAGTCGAGTTGATCATAAGAGCCATGCACATGCAAAAAATGAATGAAGAAGGTAACTTGGCGATTTGACAGAGAACGTGGGTGTATTGGTACAATTGACCAAGAGGTCAACAAATGACGGTCACTTATTGGGCTACGTAGGACAGATAAAGATAAAAATAAAAAGGAAAAGAAGAAATAAATGAAAATAAAATAAAAGGAGATAAAATTAAGACAAACACAAAAAATGAAAATTATTCCTTATTTTATATACTATTTTTATATGATTTTTATTTTTTTACAATATCATTTATTATGTATTATTATTTATTCACCATTTCTAAGTATTTTATTTATTTATATATCATGTATTTTAATTTATTTATGGTTGCTTTAATATATAATAATGATATTTATTATTTTATTTATTCGTAGCATATTTAATAAAATAATTTTTATATTTTTATTTATGTTCTTAAATAATTACAAATGTTAGGTTCATAGGTGTATCTAACATGTATTTTTGGATCAATGTATTTTTGATGCTTTTATTTTTGTTTCTTATTTTATTTTGAATATATATAATACATACAAGTATTTAAAAATATAAGATAAATAAAAATAGAAAGAATAAATAAATTGAATTTTCAGAATCATAGTAAAATTGGGACCCAAAATCTGACTTTTGCATCATAGCTCGATTTTTAATGAAACTACCTTCACTAGATAGATAATTTAATTTTATGAACAATAAAGTGAGTTTGATCAACTTCAATTGGATATGGAGGAGATACAAGTCCGTGAAGTTTGGCTTACAGCTTTTTGTTCTGTGTGTCCCAATCACATTGTGCATTATTTTTCTGTGAAATAAATTTCTATTTTTCTATACATCAATATGTACATTTTCATGTTAAAAGTTTATTGATTTGAGGTGTAAATAATAAATAATAAAATATGCCCAAAATGCCAATTTATTAAAGAATTAAATCAAGGTTTCAGGTATGTTATTCTTGATCGACCAAGTCAATATTGACTTGATCTCGAGGGTTAGAATCATTTAGTGTCTTTGACACTTCATTTCCTTTTCTTGTATTTCCTTTATTCTTTTATTTTGGAATTAAATACATGTATTTATAGAGTGTATACAAGTCAAATAATGCTTGTTATTTCTTATATTTTAATGTTATGGCCAAAATTAAAGAATAAAGGTGATGAAATGGAGATTCATCACTCCCTTATACTTGCCTTTGCTAGTCCCTAGCAAACACTTAAGCCTATAAGTGTAGAGAAAGAAAATAAAGAAAAGAAAAAGAAAGAACTTGGACTTATTTTAACACTTGAACTTATCTATATAAAACCAAAGTTTGGACCTCAGTCAGGCCTTTGAATTTTTAGTTTGTTCGGAACCTTATTGGGAACCAAATTAGAAACTTAACTACCTTCGAGAATTACAGAACTCTGCCCAAATCTCCTCAATAGCCAGGTCAAAACAAGTCTACATCATATGCAAACCTTTATGACTATGAGTTTCACTTGTATAATGTATGTGAATGTAGCTCCCCTTAGCCAAAATGACAAAAAGATTGACTTCTCCAGCATGATGATTCGAATTCCCCAATCCAGCAACTCTTTCCTTGAGGAGTGAGGTATTCTCCTCTAAGTTTAAGTACAATCGACTCAAGAAGAGGGGTAGAGAAGAGAATGGATGGAGACCAGTGTAGTCACACATCCAGGGATGCTTGACCAGTATAGTCAAGGAATCCAGCTGCAGTCTTACATGAATCTGACTTTGAAGCTCAAGCTTGCTTATTTGAATATATACATACTCCGACGAGAATTGATTTTTCTTGAATTTTTTCCCATCTAACTTTTTTGGAGTCTTTATTGAACATACTTTTTTTGAATACTATATACAACAACATTTACGTATGGAATTTTTCCTCTTGAGCCAGGAGTCTATCCCTCATATGAAGCTTTATCACAACCCACAACATCCTGTCTTTAGACCTCGTCGCCACTGGACGGGTTGGAGTACACTAGCCTCCGATTGGGGCGAGGTATGTTCTCATTCACGTGACTCTCATGCTAACAAATCCAACCCCCTCACCACTCCAACTGAGTTGAGATAAGTATAAGGTGCATGTGTCCAAGTTAGGTCACTTTCGAAAAGAGTCATGGGTGCATCTCGAAATGTCCTAGTTAGGCAGTCAAGATGACATTGAACCTAGTAATGTGTCTCAAAGAATTAGGTCAAGCAAACCTTAAGCGCCTCAATTCCAGTTCCGATAAGGTTCTGATTAAGTGGATTAAGGTCCAACAAAGCTCTAATCTTTGGATTTTATTTAGACCAGTTCGATTGTTATTATCATTCCGAAAATATGCAAATGCAAATGTAGATGAGGGAAAATATTTTTATGAAAATAGTTTTTGATTTTGAAATTTTTATAAATTTTTGGAAAAATATTTTTGCAAAATTTTGTGCAATTTTGAAAATATTTTGCAAATTTTTGTAGTATTTTGAAATTTTTTGGGGACTTTAAAAACATTTTCAAAATTTTATGGGATTTTTAATAATGGTTAGTGAATGGTATATATAGTTATTTACACAGGAGCGCATCTATATTTACAATATTTAAGTGCAGATTTTACACTAGAAAGTGTTAGTTTATATTCACAAGTTTTATACAAGGATTAAATGCAAGTTGTAAGGAATTTTATCTGGAGTATTATATGCATGGTTCTCAAAATAATTTGAAAGAATTTTCACAAATATTTTGAAAAAAATATTTTTGCAAATAATTTGACAAATTTTTTTACAACCATTTACAGGAGTTGAAAATCTTTTTGTAAAGATTTTTCAAAGGGTATATATAGATTTTTCAAACATTTTTACAACTATTTTCCAAATCATTTGGAAATTGATTTTCAAAATATTTTATTCACACAAATAAAACAAGTTTTTACAAACATTTATAAAGATTTTTACAAAACTTTGAAAATATTTTACAAACAATTTTCCAAACAATTTCAAAAGATTTTTTTAAATATTTTCCAACAACTTTTCAAAATTTTTTCGAAACATTTTTACCCAGTTTATTAACTGTTCTTACAAAGAATTAATGTGTATTTTGAATTATATAATCGTCAGTTCATTATTCTTGTTAGCCATATCATTGAAAATATGAAAATATGGGTTTTCGATAAAGTATATACAATGTATATATGACCCCCATACTTAGAACGAACTATGTCCTCATAGTGATTAGAGAGAAAAAGGAAGACATAACTCGTGCCGAGTATAGAAAAGCCTATACTCCAATGACTAAAAGAATAAGAAGTCGGTCATCCTCCCTGTTGATCCCAAAAAATTATATTTTTTGTATTTTTAGTATTTTGTATCTTCGAACTAAAAACCACTAAAAATAGAAAAAGAAAAATCGTAAAAATTTAAAAGCTACAAAATCCTTTATAAAAACATAAAGAATCCCCCAAAACTCTAAAAGTATTGATTTTTATTCTGTAATTTTCTTTTTATTATATATTATTATTTAAAATAGTTTTTGAAAAATTTATCTTTATTTACTATTTTTAGATTCCAAATCAGCCTATTTATTTAACCTCTATTTTGGGATGTTTTTAATATTAAAAATATAAATATTAGCAAAATTCTCAAAAAATCAAGAAAATAGTAAAAAAATTAATTAAAAACTAAAAATATTTTATTCTATAATTTTTTGTTACTTTTAGTACTATTTATATATATCTTACTCTATATTGTATATATAGCCTTATATATTCTGATATTATATATTTATAAGAACAGAAAAGGGAGGTTGCTGCGTGTAGCAGCCAAGCTGGCTGCTACATGTAGCATTCTCCCCCAAATTTTTATATTTTTTTGGCGAAATTTCGTCATGTATATTCATCTATATATCCCTCCTACTTGTCATTCAAATTTCACGAAAAACAAAAACTCCTAAGCCCTCCATCTAGACCGGGTAATTTTTAACGGTCTGAAATTTGTTGTAATCTACCCCTTCTAGATAGACGGCTTAGGAGTCTTTGTTTCTCGCGAAATTTGAATGACACGTAGGAGGGATATATAGATGAATATACAATGTGAAATTTCGCAAAAAAATAAAAAAATTTAGGGGAGAATGTTACATGTAGCAGCCAGCTTGGCTGCTACACGCAGCAGCCTCCCGGTCCTCTTATAAGAAAAGAAATTAAAAATCAAGAAAGACAAAAAGAAAATAAAAAAAATATAAAATTAAAAACAATAAAAATATAAAAATTAAATCCAAAAAATATAAAATTAAAAACCCATACAAAAATACATAGACAAGAAAACCACAAATTTTGGAATTCATTTGCCTGATTTATCTAGTTTGCTCCCTTTGTTCCACACTCTACACATACTTACACTTATACACATAATTGTAGAGTTATAATAAATTTTAACTCCACATTTATTTTGCTCCGCTTAATTATTAATTGTGGGTTAATTGTTGAATTACTCAAGGTTTCGTGAGTGGTCGCCTCAACGACACTTTTGTCTTCACTTCTCATTGAGGATAATTTTTAGACCCTCACAAAACCCCAATTTTCAAGAGTTCAGCTTGGAGACTGTGCATTGACCCTAGGTCAATGCATGAGGTGCTTTGATTGGTCCAACTAGGATCGAATACAGATAAAATAAGAAAAGAAAATGAAAAAATCAAAATAAAATAGAAATATCTTTATTTATAAAAAAACTCAAATAATAAGAAAAGTGTTTTTATTTACATAGTATTTAATTATGATTTTTATTTTTACAATATTATTTATTATGTATTATTATTTATATACAATTATATATTTTTTTATATTATATATTTAGATTTATTTACAGTTATTTTAATAAATAATGGTATGATTTATAATTTTATTTATTTATAGTGTATTAAATTACAAATTTAAATATTTTTGTTGTATTTTTATTTTTTTGTACATATACTTAAATAAATATATGTTTTTGGTATATATGTATATTTTACCTGTATTTTGAGTCTTTTATTTATTTAAGACATGTTTCATGCATTTATGTATGTTTCTTATTTTATTTATGATATATACAATATGTACAAGTATATAAAAATATAAGAATGAATTAAATGTAAAGAGTGAATATTTGTATATTATATATAGATATACAATACAATAGGGACCCAAAAGCCAGATTTTGCATCTTAACTCCAAATTAAATGAAACTACCTTCATTAGATAGATAATTTGATTTCAAGAACAACAAAGGTAAGCTTGGTTGATTTTGAGTTCATATGGAAGATATAGATCTGTGAAGTTTGATTTACGTCTTTTTGTCCTATGTGTCCCAGTTGCACTGTGCATTATTTTTCAGTGAAATAAATTTTGTATTTTTCTATACATTATTGTGTACAAGTTTCATGTCCCAAGTTTACTGATTTGAGGTGTAAATACTATAGAATAAAATAGGTCCCAAAAAATCCTATTTGTTGGTGGATTGAATTAGGGTCTGGAGGTATTTTCTGTACAGTTTGGTACCCTATCTCCCTCTACTCTATTCCTGGTTGACCAAGTCAATATCAACTTGTTCTCGGGGACTAGGATCACTCAATGTTTTTGACACTTCATTTCTTTTTTTACTTTCCTTTATTGTTTTATTTTGGTATTAATTTTTTTGTATTTATACAGTATTTATATTACAAATAATGGATGCTATTTCGTATAAATTGATGCTAGTTACATGCATTTATCTAGAGATTTATGGCCAAAATTAAATAATAAAAGTGACGAAATGGAGATTCATTAGCTAGCAACTGGGCATTTATGATATTCTAATCAACAGGTGACTGTGGCCCTTGTTAGTAATGTGAGCCTGAGGAGAACCATTCCTGCAACAAATGTTATTGTAATAAATGATTTATCAATAAAAGTTATTGATTATTTTTCACTCCCTTTCTGAGATTGAATGAATGAATGCACTATAAGTTCCCTTTGTACAATAAGGGTTATGTACCATGGCTAACTTGATAATCATACAGCTGTTGATTCATTGATTGAATCATAGAGGTTGATGCTTGGATGAATATCTAAGGAGTTAGATAGAGGACTCATCAAGCATCATCAAATGATTGTTAAGTGATGATCTCCAACCTGAGTAGGAGATGGCAATCCTTTCTCTTTTTGATTGATATCTGATCGACCTCTTGATGCAGGTCCTCTGCATGGGAATAGTGATTCGGAAGTGTCAGATTAGTTGAGTCAATGGGTTGACTTAACGAGATCGAGATAACCAAAGACCTATGTTGAATACTGTCATAGCATAGGCACACATCCTCTAACCATAGACAGATGTGTTACTACAGCAGCGAGCTGGTGTGCATGTAAGGACATATGAGTTATACGATCTCTCAAAGGGATCATACTGGTTCACATGCGAACCGGGAGACATGTGCTCACTCATGTGGTATTGGGACTGATCAAATTCTATGCATGGTCGTCATGCTTTGAAAGCATGACATGAATTTGAAGGTAATATATATGCTTTGGGAAAGCATATGATCTATACCAATTCCCAATGACAAGATTGAGGAAACTTGGTGATCAAACCCTGAAGATGACAGTGTAAAATTGATCTATATCTTCAGGATGAGCATAGGTCTTCCAGTATGCAGGATGTACAGGTGTTGGGAATATCTGAGGGTGATGTGATCATAAACGATTGTATAACCATGCCGCTTCCATTCCGAGGGAGTGATGAAACATGTTTGGATTTTAGTTACTCCTCTTAGTAAAGAAGTGATCTAATCTTAGTCCATGTATTGGACATTGATCTGAATGAGATTCAGATGCAATGAGAAGGTTAGGTTTATGGCCTTGATTTAATCAAGCATCTATGGGAGGTACATGAGATCTGGATTTGAGATGTGATCTCAATATCCAAGTCACTATACGTGGAACAATACAATCGCCATGTCCTTATCTCCAAGTATCTGCAGAGAAATCGCATTATTCTTAAAAGGGTTCAAGAATAATTCCATAGTTGAATTATATCTGAGCATTAAGAGAATGATAGTTAAATGTGATTTAATTATCTTGATGCATGTGGAAATTATCCAATATAATTAAATGTGATTTAATTATTATGTATAAGAATAATGTGGATAGCAATATCCAATTATTCATAGTATATTATAAATGTGATTTATAATGTATTAGAGAGAGCTAATTGTAATTTATATTTGTTAATTAATTATTGGTGAGAATTGGATTCACATTGTATAATTAATTGAAAATGTAAATTATATTTTGTTTTGGGTTGTGAATATGAATCACAAATTTTTAATGGCAAGATTGCAATATTCTCAAAATTAATTATGAATAATTTTTGTAGAATAAATCACAACAAAAGTTGTTGAAAAATATGAGAGATTTTCATGGAGATATGCAATCTCATGAGATTGCATGAGATTGCCTCCACCATGAGGTCATGGTGGACGGCCACCACCAATTCCCACAAGGAAGTTGGTAGCCGTCCTACCTATTCCTTATGTGAAGCAATCTCCATGCTAATCTGTCCATATTTGTGTGATTTAATTTAATATTGAAATGTATTTGATTTATCAAATATATTTGATCTAAATTAAATTATTAGTTGTTGGCTTTTACCAACAATAATCTTGACCATTGGATTAAACATAAATCAATCTCATCCATTGATTTTATGTATCCCATGGATTGTGGTCCATGGAACCCAAAAGCCTATAAATAGAGAGGCATACCATGTTCTCTAGGATTATGCAATTGAGACACATCTCTCTCTCTCTCCCTCTTCCACACATCAAGCCTCTCTCCTTCTCCCTTGGTGGCCGTCCACCAAAACCCTAGAGGAGAATCTATCGTCGTCGCTTCGCCACCGCGCCACCGCCTCGACGTTCTTCGGTTCTCCATCTTCTTTGGAGTGCTACGCTCGCGAAGAAGGTGCTCGATCTTGTACGATGAGATCAGGAGTTCATCGTGCTTGGATCAACTTGTTGGATTGCGAGGATCATGCAACTCATTCCCATGCTCGCAATCGTCTTCTTCGACGATCAGACTTGAGACATGAGGTCTCTTTTCGTAGAGACTCGATCAACCACGCGACAGGAGGCATTCCTTTATACTTGATGTGGTTCTAGATGAAACGATCCAAGAATCGTTCTGGGATAATGTGGTTTCATCGCATGAAAAAATTTTAAATTCCGCTGCATAGAACAACTAGTTCGACTAGTCGTTCTTCGTTGTATTCAATACGACGCTCTCGCTTCTCTGATGCGTTTGAGGATTATATCCAATATCCTTCAAGTGGTATCAGAGCCTTAGGTCGAAGGTTTTGGATACGATCCGTAAACCTAGGACGACTTGGGTTCGTTAAGGTCGCGAAAGTTTTTGTCGCATTTGATTTTTGCACGTCTGTTTAGTAAATAAATTCGGCCCTATTTAAAATGTTTAAACACAAATTAATCATTGGATTTTGTTCCCCATTAAATATGGAAATCATAGGATCTGAGTTTACGTAATTTGGATTTCGTTTGCTCGAGATATGGTCGTTTTAATGAACATGTATTCACTGTTGCGAGAACTGCGAATCTTAACATGATTAATGAGTTAATTACTGTTTTGATAATCCTAGAAATGCGTGAAATATCACTTAGATTCTGTCCTAAATCAAATTAGCAATCTTTAAAAAATGATTTTGTCTAATTTGGATTTAAATTGATTGAGATATGTTAATTTTAGTAAGTAGGGGTCACTGCTGAAATTACATTCCTAATCAAGAACCATGTGATTGTCAATTAGTGAAATTAATTACTAATTTCATGAAATAATTATGGAAAATATTTGAGAATATTTAGTGATGATTATTTCCTTAATTGACTTGGCCTCAACCAATAAAATGATTAGATTTGATCTAGATCATAATTGGAAACACAATCAACAAACAACTTGCTTGAATAGGATTGAGAATTTGTCTAGCAAATTTCTTTATAATCAAAATTATTTTGATTATTACTTTATGGTATAATTTCAGTTGAAGAACCAATGATCATCTCAAGTACTGATGAATACTCATTCATCACTCTTTATTCTTATATTTGAGCTACAAAAACCTTTGCAAATGCATGTAGATACTTGTAAATACAAATAATTACCAAAAGACATGCATTGTGGAAAAACTAATAATTAGCATGTTTTTTTGCAAAAATAAAAGAATAAAGAATTAAAAGAAAAAGAGGGAAATATTTAGAATAAATATTGAGCAACCTAATCCCAAGGGAGGGCTCAACATGGGTCTAACTGCATAAAAGCCAAAGTAGAGAGAGATAGGGAGCTCATGTGTGTAAATATACCTGTAAATATAATAAAAATATTTTCCTCGAAAAATAAAATAAAAATGGGCTTGTATATATTTGTATATATTTGTAAAGACAAAATCAAAATAAAAACAGAAAAATTAAAAAGAAAATAAAAATGACCTTCCTTGTACATATTCACCATGTATATAAACCCACACTTTTATTTATTTAGCCTTGTAAATAAATAAATCAAAATCCCTAAGAATTTGTATATATTCCATATTTCATGGTGTAAATAAATAAAATAAAAACCATAAAAACAAAAATAAAATAAAAAAGAACAAAATTAAAAGCCAAAAAAAACATTGTATATATACCATGTATATAAATGTATATATCTATTTATTTTACCCTTGTAAATAAATAATAAAAATAAAATAAAAACATCAAAATATTCCTAATTTTATGCTATAAATAAAAAAAATATAAAATGGGAATAAAAATGTACAAAAATAATTAATTAAAAATCAAAAAATTAAAAATCTATATTGTATATATACCTATATATAGCACTATAGTGTAAATACCTTATTTTTATTTCAAAAAAATAATAAAAAATCACAAAAAATAGAAAAAATAAAACAAACATTTTTCATGTTTTAAGTTTTTCTTAAATCGATCATTTTCTAATTTTTTAATGAATTTTTAAATCATTTCCACATGGCCAGCCCTCATTGGTCCACGGGGGATGTTGACCCCCCGGTCAACTCCCCCCCTTGGACCACTTCCCACGGGTCCATGGCGCCTGACCCGATTTCGCCGATTTATCACGTCATGACCCGAGCACCAAATTCGAAATTCCCGGGCGCTACTACTTCCTCGTGCATCCGAGATCCTCGCTCGGTTGAGTGCATTGGGATCCGCGCCTCGCCGTGCCCTGCACGACCTGTTCTTGCCGGACCCCTTGTCGTATAAAGTCCGAGCTCCGCCTCCATTTTCTCGCATCTTTGGCTCATCTCTCTTCACCCTAGGACCTCCATAGCCTTCGCAGGAGTGACAGCTTGCAGTTGGCCGTGTCGCAGCGAGGAGGGAGAGACCAGACCACTGATCCGGCATCTTTGCGCCGCCGTGCGCCGCCTGGAGGCGGTGCTCGAGCCTCGGGCACCGACGACCCTTAAGGCTAGGACCTGGAGCATCTCCTGCTCCTCCCCAGTCGACCTCGACCAGTAGGTAGTCCCCGTTCTTCCTCCATTTCTTTAATTTTCATTTCCCCCAAATCGACCCATCGCCGTCCATCGCTGATTCCGACCGCCCTCGCTCTCATTTCGATCATCGGAGTCGCCCATCATCTCCGCCTTTCCTCCGCGCACATTCTCCACCCACTCATCCAACCCAGTTCGCACAGGAATTGGGATTGGGGCTCCTCTGCCGTCGCTTCGCCAGAGCCCCTTCATTCCGACGCACCGTTCACTTGCACCACCCCTAACCTGGTCGAGGCACTTTGCCCTTGACCCAGGAGTTCGTTGCTTTGCTTTGCAGGTTCATCCGAGCCCATCTGAGGGCTTCGTCCATTCGAGCAGCAGCTCCGCCTCCGCCAACGTCGCCTGAGCTCCCAGGAGCTCCGTTGCGCCATCAGAGGGGCCCATTAGACGCGGGAGGCCAAGGTGAACATTCTCCGGTCAGTAGCAGCCCGCGAGGAGGGTCATCGTGCGTGCACCGGGCCGGTGAAGTTCGCCGGCCGCTTGTTCTTCGTGCACCCTCAACAGCCGTCCGATCGGCCTCCGGCTCCAGTCCAGATCAGATTCGTCCATTTGAGGAGCTGCCTGCACCGTCAGATCCTTGGAGGCTTGATCGTAACCGTTGACTCAGCGAGGTTCCTCAACAATGTACGAGAACCGTCAGATCAGCCACGTGGGGAGCCCAAAGCCGTTCGATCCGAGCCGAGGACCCTACGTTGAGGCGCCACCTCCCCTGACCGTCGGATACCACACGTGGCGCTCATCCGTCCCTCGGATATAATAAGGGGTAAATTTCTTGTAGGCCCCCTATTTGTTTCTTTTATTAGTTAGTCTTGTAAATATCGCATATAGTTGTTTTTATTTTGGTACATTTGCACTTAGGACCTCGTACTGTAGTTTATTTGCTTTTATACCCCTGTGTGTAGAGGTACACGTGCTTCGTCACGTGTTTTTATGGGTTAATTGCATGTATAGGCTGGATGTTTTAGGGTGTTAATGAATGAAGTTATATTTTTGATATTTGCAGAAATACCCCTGTGAGTGTTTTATTTGCGCATGTGCTTGATATAATGGGTAATTTATACTTATGCCCCTGGACTTTTAGTACGTGTTACTAAATAGTCCAGGGACTTAAGTTTGTTTGCAATTAGGTCCCCGTGTGCCCAGGTCACGTGCGTCGCGCGTGAGTCCTTGGAGAAATTGCACCGGACCCCCTGGAACTTGTTTTAATTGCGTACAGGTCCCTATGCACTGTACCGTTGTTTTCATTTTTAATAAAATAGCAAACCAACTCCAAATTTGATGAAAAGTGGACACATGGCTCTTGCCATGGTGTAAAATTTTCTGTAAATTTTGGAGACATTTTTTATTTCATTTATTAATTTTAAAAATTCAAAAACAAGCATTTTCATTACTGTCTAGCTTTAAAAATCACAAACAAATATTAAAACATCTTTAAAAATTAAGAAAAAAATTATATAGTGTTGTTTTGTGCTTTTTGATTTTCTGACCAATTTTGGTCATTTTTAGATTTATAAAACCTATAAAAATTACAAAACCTCATAAAACCTATAAAAATTCTAATAAATAATTGAAAAATCAAAAATTAATAATTCTGGTGCCTAAAGTTTCCTTGCATTTTCTACTTTATAGGAAAATTACCTTCAGACCTTGATAGGGCCATTTTGCATTTTAATTTGGCCCTCCAAGTCTGACTGGACAGTGCCTTGCTTTTTCCGCCTTGTTTGATTTTTATAAAATTCAATAAAAATCAGAAAAATCTCAAAAATTAAACAAAAACAGTAAAAAATATAAAAAACCTAAAAACATTTTTGTTTGAATTTTTGGAGATTTTTTAGTAGTTAAATAATTGTTTGTAGTTGCTTGATTTATTGCTTTTCTATTTTCTTAATTAAATTAAAAATCCAAAAAAATTTAAAAACGTTAAAAATCCACCAAAAACATTTTATTTTATTTTATTTTTATTTTAGACTACTTCGTAGGTCGCGAGGCCATCACGTGCTCCCTGAGTCCGACCCTGGTCGCTATACCAGACTAATCCAATAGCCAGGACCGCTATTATTTTTATTTGATTTTCATTCTATTTTGGTGGTTTGCTCTTTATTTTTTCTTGATTGAGCCGAGGTATCTATCGATCCGGGTCGCAACGACCCGAGTGTGATATTTTTACCTGATCCGGATTAGTAGAATTTTGGCCCATCAGAATGGCGCCGTTGCCGGGGAGCACGGCTTAATAGTCTTTTTAGCTTTCATTTTATTTTCTTTTCTTTTTTGCGGCTTTCCGTGGCTCTTTCTGAGTCCGCGAATTTTCACGGCTTTTTATTCTTCTTTCATTTTTATTTTATTTTATTTTATTTTCTCTTATTTTTGTTTTTATTTCTGCTTGTTTATTTTTCCTGCTATTTTTTTGCATATATACCCTGCTTGCATTATTTTATCTGTTTCATTATTTTATTGGTGTTTGACACTCTATTGCTAACTTGCGAGGGCCCGAGGACCGAGGCGGCGACTCTCAAGTAGCCGGCGCAACCGCGGGATTCAGAGGCGGCTCCCTTCTGCAAGGAGCCGCAGGAGAGCGCGAGAGAGTAGCTGAGTGGGAGAGGTTTAGATTAGAGTAGACTTTACTTTATTTCAATTGATTAATTGTAATAACACAGGGACAGCAGGACTTGGACTTGAAACTTTTTCGGGTCTGTTTCGCCGAGCACCGGTGTGCTCGGGGGACCCTTAGGTTTTTCGCGGCTTTTCACGCGGTTTTAGTTTTTCGCTGCCTTTTCCGGTTTCACGCAGTTTTTATTGAGCCCCTAGCTTTATGAATTTCTGATTGATTGTGCCGTAATTAGTAGGATCCAAACACCTAATTATTTGCTTTTGCCCATAGTTCGGTAATTGGACCTATTAATAAAAGATTAATAAAAATAGCTGATTCACTTCCTTCGAGCCTACGTGCCGCAACCTGCCCTGCCAAGCGCTGCTCCTGAACCCGATTTGTTGGGAGGAGGGGTAGACCGAGATCGGACTCTTTGGATCGAAGGCTGGTGACCAGGTAGACAGTTCTTTCGAGTAGAAGTTGCTATTTAGGGGTCGATTTTCCGCTTGCACCATTTAGGTAGTTTTATTTCCGTCTTTCAATTCTGCGCGTATCATATTGCATGTAGACTGCTGGAGTCAGGTACACATCCCTTCCTCTGCATGCATCATTGATTTCATCGCGCATCGGCTTTTTCGTCTTCTCCCCCTGTTTTTGACTTAATAACCAGGAGAACCGAAAAATTCGTTAGGCGTTTTTGTTTTTATTGAAAAAAATATAAAAAGAAAAATCATAAAATTGGGACGGCTAAAACTATTGACCCTAAAAGACATCTCACTTAAAAATCTGTCTTGGGGAGAGCAACCCCCTCATTGATTGGTTTGATTGTACGAGAGAGTGACCCCGAACACTAGATATAGCCCTCCGATACTCTTCTCGACTGATTACAAACTACTTCTGTGCGGGACAGTCGGTTGGGAAAGTATCGGGTAACCCAACAGGTCACATAATCGCTCTGATATCTTGATTGTTCACCAAAATAAGAATTGACAAGACAATTTGATCGAGCCTTTACGGTCTTCAGCTCGCATTGCGTTGGTGAACAGGGGGTTTGCTTGTGATCATAGTTTTTCCAGATCTCATCCGCCTTACTCGCCACATCAAGATGATGGGCAGATGATCTCTTAGGCAGCCTCTGGCTGCACCGCTTTCGAGCGCGTCTACCCGTTCATCTAGGTTGGTTCGCAAGAGCCGAGACCCGCTCTCCGAACCCGAGTATGATTCCATCATGTTCCCCCTCGACCCCCTTTCTTTCGATTCCGAGAGACCAATGCCAGAGGAGAGACTATCAGATTTATCGGCACCTGAGTTTGGATCGTTTGATTTTGCAGAGACTATGGCCGGCAGTTCCGATGATCGTACTAGAGGTTCACAACCTGAGCATTTCGTTTTAGACCATGGTGCGATCAACTCCACCCTGATCGCCTCCCTCGAGACAGTGCAGCAGCAGTTGAGGGATCAGGGAGCTTTCATGTTGGATATGAGGCGCGAGATGGAGCAGATGAGAAAGTAGCGAGAGCAGCGTGGAGACGGGCCGAGGATCCCAGATGAGGCAACAACAGCAGCAGCCGCAGCAGCCGCGGCAGGAGCAGAGCAGCCGAGACCGATGCGGGAGTTGCACAACCCCGGATCGACCCTGATGCATCACTGGGTTGTGCTACCAGCTATCGTGGGGGACTTCAAGTTCCCCCCGAACACTTTGCAGCTCCTCCCCCGTTTCCATGGGCTCGCCACAGAGGAGCCCCATCTCCACCTCCAGGAGTTTCTGATGATCTCCAGCACCGTCCACGACCGTCAGGTGGACCAGGACACCATCTGGATGATTGCCTTCCCCTTCTCCTTAGCCGACAGAGCAGCCACCTGGCTGAAGCATTTGGGGAAGTTTGTCTACACTTGGGAGCAGCTCCGTACCGAGTACTTACACAAGTACTACCCACACGGGCGGACCAATGCTGCTAGAGCCCTGATCAGCAACTTCTCCATGCTCCCCAACGAGCAGTTTCACGAGGCATGGGAGAGGTTCAGAGAGCTGACAGACAGATGCCCGCATCACGACATTTCCAAGCCGAACCTTGTTCAGAGCTTTTTCAGCAGGCTGACACCAGAGCTTCAGGGCTTGGTTAACGCTTCTTGTGGCGGGTCTTACTTCGCCAAGGATCACGACTAGGTCTGGGCCATCTACGAGGAGATGGCTGAGAACTACATGATGATGTCCCAGACCCGGTTATACACTCAGGGCAGACCCCAGCAGCCACAGACCGTGCAGTACCAGAGGATAGCATGGGTCAACGCCAGTCCTTCCAGTTCGTCCGCAGTAGCAGCAGCACATGCCGAGTCATCAGCCGCGGACATGGGGATCATCAGCGAGAAGCTGGACTGGATGGAGATTATAGAGAAGAAGCAGTGCCAGGGCATCACGCAGATGGAGCAGATGGCACAAACTCTGAGTGAGCTGAAGACACAACTCATGTGTCTCCAGGAGGCACAGACGGCTTCACAGCCCCGTCTTCAGGCACGAGGCGATCCGAGCAGCAGCAGCAGCCAGTCCCAGCGCTCCAGCTCCTACCAGCAACCTAGACAGGTTCATCTTGTACAGGCGGAGCCGTACCAGCAGCTGCAGCCCACCTACCAGTCACCGTCGTCTCCAGACATGCATATGGTGGTATACTAGCCGGATCATCCTCTGGCAGTGCTTCCGCCGCCCCAGTACGATGCAGAGCCGTTGATGTTAATCAACGGGATTTGGTATGACCGCCCCCAGCCCGGTATCCGACGAAACCATCCTGGATTTCGTCGGAGGACCGGAGGTACCCAGCCCCAGCAGCAGCCGTCAGGACAGGGTGGCCAGTACGGCCATCAGAGAGAGCACCAGCAGCAGCAACCCCCAGTGTACCCACAGCCACAGCAACAACAGTCACAGTATGGTCCTCGTCCCTATCAGCAGGGACAATCTTGGAGGCGTGATCAGCCTCACCAGCAGCAGCATCAGCAACCACATTCTTACCCCTCTCAGCCACAACAACAGTTCCTGCAGCCTCATTACCAGAGAGGCTACCCGTCAGGCTCCCATGAGAGCCCTGTCTTGGATGATATAGCCCGCCTTCTCACAGATCAACATGCTACTTTTCGACGGGAGATGGACGAGTTTCTCCAGGAGATACGGGACATCATGAGAGGGAAGGCCGCCATCCCTGCCCAGATTGAGCCGAATCCCAACAATCTGAAGAGGAAATCTGAGCAGGTAGCTTGTACTGAGTATGCCTCTCCTAGTGATGCATTTGGTGATATGTCTGCATATCTTTTTGATACTGATTTTGTCACACTTAGGAGCGGTAGGATGCCAGCAGGCGACGCCTTGTCTGAGCGACACCATGAGGAGACACCCAGAGCGCCAGGCGAGGTGGATAGCGGTACTGAGGCCGCTAGAGATGATGATAGTGGTACTGATGCCACCACGGATGCTGATCCCACCGGCGGTATTGAGGCCGCCGTTTCACAAGTTGGAGGAGGTGGTACTGAGGCCACCCAGGATACCGAGCCAGAGCGCGGTACTGAGGCCGCGAGTCTTCCAGCCGATGGTGGTGCTGATGCCACCAAGTCTTCGAAGATTCCTGTTGTTTTCCCATTACTGATGTATCTCGGAACATTTCTGTGAATAAAGGAAAGGGTTTATTTTCTTCTGATCCCACTGTGGTGCATGATGTATGTGTGGATCAAGTCATCGAACCGTCTAGACCCTTTCCTAGTCCTTCATCTGAGAAGGACCCTGTGATCCCCTTCCCTAGGGCCCTTCAGATGGGGAAGGGGAAGAAAAAAGAAAATCCAAAAAAGAGAGAGCAGGAAGAGTTCAGCCAGCAGATGATAGATCGGTTTCACATACAGCTGACTCTTCAGGAGGCTTTGCAGCACATCCCTCTTCTTCAGCGTTCCCTTAGAGACAGGACTACAGTCAGGAGGAAGAGGAGGAACCACCACTCAGAGATCCATGTGCTGACGAAAGCCACTTGTTTCGCAATCCAGAACCGTCTGCCGGCCAAGAGGCCAGATTCAGGAGCCCCATATGTCTGATGTCACATCAGAGAGCAGAGGTTCGACCGCACTCTACCATACAGCGGATCGTCGATCAACCTCCTTCCGGCAGCCCTTCTCGACCGCTTCGAGTTGGACACTCTTAGACAGAGCAGGACAGTCCTTCAGTTTGCTGATCGATCTATCAAGAGGCCGAAGGGGTTGTTGCGAGACGTTGTCGTCACGATTCAGGGCCTGCAATTCCCCGTGGACTTCGTAGTGTTGGACATGGAGATCCCTGATTCAGTGACCGATACCCTCATCATTCTTGGTCACCCGTTCTTGGCCACAACCAAGGCGGTGACTGACCATGATAGCGGGAAGGTATACTTTCGCGTCGAGGGCGAAAGTGTACAAATAGAGACGATCGAGGACAACCGAGCCAGAGACAGATCATGCTCAGAGACCACTTCAGACACAGAGCAGATGACAGATGCCGAGCTAGACATCCACCAGGATTGTGACTTTGTGATCACAAACGATGAGGCAGTTTGGGCAGACCCAGCAGCACATGCCATCCTCTCACTTTCAGATTCCGCTGATGCAGAGACGCCAGTAGAGGAGAGCTTGGAGAGCACATTCCTGGTCCAGGATACTTCAGAGGCAGCAGACCCGGTTCTCGACCGTGAGACAGATTCTTGTGATGATGGTGGTGCTGATGCCACCTTGGATGATGTATATCCCTCGGAGTCAGATTCTGATTGGGCAGATTGTGATGATTATATGCCAGACCTGACTTCCACTGAGCCTGTAGATAGGGAGGAGGTAGATGCCGAGCAGAGCAGAGACAATCCATCAGGGCAGCCTTCTCCAGTTCTTGAGAGTAACAGAGAGTTTCAGTTCTCCCATGCAGATTTGGCAGCGTTCACGCAGACTTTCAGAGGCCAGATCCACCAGCACCCAGTTGTCCAGGGCTGAAGCTGCTTCCTACATCACTGAAGTATAGATTCCTTGCGGGTGAGCTTGAGATGTACCCAATCATTATCTCCGTTGATTTGACTGGAGAGCAAGAATCCCGTCTGATGGGGGTTCTTGAAAAGAACCGCAAGGCAATCGGATGGAGCATAGCAGATCTCCAGGGGATAAGTCCGGCCCTGTGCTCCCACCATATCTATCTCGAGGATGAGGCGAAGCCGTCGCGTGAATTCCAGCGGCGGCTGAACCCAAATCTGAGAGAGGTTGTCATGAACGAGATTTCGAAATGGTGGAGCGTCGATTTTATCTACCCCATCTCCGACTTCAAGTGGGTCAGCCCTTTGCATGTGGTGCCCAAGAAGACAGGCATCACTACAGTGGTCAGTGAGTCGGGAGAGGAGATTGCTACACGGATACCCACTTCTTGGCGGGTCTGCGTTGACTACAGGAGACTCAACCAGGCCACCAAGAAGGATCATTTCCCCCTGCCCTTTATAGATCAGATCATTGAGAGACTGGCGGGGAAGAGCCACTACTGTTTTCTGGATGGGTACTCGGGCTACAACCAGGTGTCCATCGCTCCAGAGGACCAGGACAAGACCACCTTTACCTGTCCCTTCGGCACATACGCCTTCCGACACATGCCATTTGGGCTATGCAATGCCCCTGCGACCTTTCAGAGATGCATGCTATCGATCTTTTCGGACAGGGTAGGGGAGTGCTTGGAGGTGTTCATGGATGATTTCTCGGTTTACGACGACAGATTCGACTCCTGTCTTGACTGCCTAGACCGAGTACTTCAGCGATGTATAGAGGTTCACTTGGTGCTATCTTGGGAGAAGAGTCACTTCATGGTGACTCAAGGGACGGTGCTTGGCCATATCATCTCCAACAGGGGCATGGAGGTTGATCCGGCCAAGGTAGATGTCATTAGAAAACTCGCACCACCGTCCAATTTGCGGCAGTTACGGTCATTCCTGGGGCACGCCGGTTTCTACCGACGATTCATTCATGATTTCAGCAGGATTTCCCGACCGTTGACTGACCTGCTGACGAAAGACACCAAGTTCCTTGTCGATGACAAGTGTCTTTCGTCCTTCGAGACTCTCAAGTAGTATGTCGTTGAGGCTCCTGTCCTTCAGCCGCCAGATTGGTCTCTCCCATTCGAGATCATGACGGACTTCTTCGATTTTGCCGTAGGGGCCGTGCTGGGACAGAGGAGGGATGGAGTCCCATTTGCTATCCACTACGCTAGCCGCACATTGGATTCCACGCACGGAACTACACAGTCACAGAGAAGGAGATGCTAGCCGTAGTGTTCGCCCTAGATAAGTTCAGATCGTACATTATTGGATCTAGAGTGACCCTGTTTACCGATCATACCGCCATCCGATACCTAATGGCAAAGAAGGATGCCAAGGCCAGACTGACTAGATGGATCCTTCTACTCCAGGAGTTCGACATTGAGATCAAAGATAAGCCTGGAGTCAAGAATGTGGTGGCGGATCATCTCTCCCGACTAGAGCATCTTGAGGAGTCTGAGCAGATTGACCCGATTTGTGGGACCTTCCCAGATGAGGCGATCCTTGCTATCGCCTCTCTCCCGTGGTATGCTGACATTGTGAACTTTCTTGTTGCTAAGAAAGTCCCACAAGGTTGGCCCAGGCAGAGGCTTGAGACCTTCCTCGCGAAGGCTAAGTCCTACCACTGGGAGGATCCCATCCTTTACCACGAAGGAGGGGATAGCGTCTGGCGTAGGTGCATTCCTCAGGAGGAGCACCATAGCGTCCTCACTTACTGCCACAAGCTTGAGGCAGGAGGACATCACTCTGGGAGGAGAATGGCACAGAATGTGCTCCAATCTGGCTTGTGGTGGCCTACCCTCTTCAAGGACTCTGATGAGTTCGTGAAGAGGTGTACTGACTGTTAGAGG
This sequence comes from Ottelia alismoides, assembly GCA_037367405.1. Taxonomy (NCBI): domain Eukaryota; kingdom Viridiplantae; phylum Streptophyta; class Magnoliopsida; order Alismatales; family Hydrocharitaceae; genus Ottelia; species Ottelia alismoides. The sequence continues at coordinate 384,696 of JAZKJV010005232.1, forward strand.
ATGGGCACTTGTGGACAGCGTGATATGATGCCGATGCAGCCCATTCACTTCTGTGAGGTTTTTGACGCATGGGGCATCGATTTCATGGGTCCATTCCCTAAGAGTCAGGGATTTGAGTACCATTCTGTTAGGCGTTGATTATGTGAGTCGTTGGGTTGAGGCCATCCCCGCCCGAACCGCTGATGCCAGGACAGTTTGCATATTTCTGAGGAAGCACATCATCACGCGGTTCGGGGTACATCGAGTATTGATTTCTGATGGGGGGTCTCATTTCATCAACGACCAGGTGAAGGCCCTTGCTAGCGAGTTTGGCATAGACCACAAAGTTGCCACTCCATACCATCCACAGACGAATGGTCTAGCCGAGATGTCGAACAGGGAGATCAAGACTATTTTGCAGAAAGTCATCCGCCCTGACCGAAAGGATTGGTCACAGCTTTTGGACTCGGTCTTGTGGGCATATAGGACAACCTTTTAAGATACCATTGGGCACATCTCCCTTTCGCCTCGTATATGGCGAGCCGTGCCATTTACCTGTTGAGCTGAGACACAGGTCACTTTGGGCAGTCACTGAGATACTTATTGATCCAGATAGTGTAGGAGACCAGAGGAGGGCAGAGTTAGCAGCCTTGGAGGAGCTTAGAGATACCGCCTTCTCAAACATCCTACAGTACAAGGAGAGAGTAAAGGAGTGGCATGATTCTCATATCAGCCACAAGCATTTTGAGCCTGGACAGAGAGTATGGCTGTTTGATGCGAGGCTTCGTTTATTTCCAGGGAAGCTACAGAGCAAATGGAAGGGACCCTATCTTGTGAGAAAGGTACACGACAACGGTAGCATTGATATATCCGAGTTGTCTTCTGAGAGTACCTTTCGAGTGAATGGCCAGCGGCTCAATCCATTTCTAGATCATGAGCCGCGGGTCATTGATGTTGCCCCTATTCATTTTGCGTGAGATGTGGTCTCTTGACTCACATCTATTACATCTCACGCCTGATTATCACTGTTCTTCCGACCTGTATAGATCCAGATGTCCATATCATTACATTCTTTAGTCCCACATCCCTTTCTTGATCTTTTGATTATGCTATACTTAGGGTGTACTTTATCCTAAGTATAGGGGGGATGTAGGACCTTTGGGTATTTCTTTTGATCCTTTCTACCCCTGCTTTGCTGCCTATACTTAGGGATATTTTACACTAAGTATAGGAGGGGTAGACCCTGTACATTCTCCACTCGGTTTTCCCTTTGTGTACAACCTGCTATACTTAGGATTATTTGATCCTAAGTATAGGAGGAAAAGCCGACTCTCTTGATTTTCTATTCATTCATTCTTCTTTGCATATAGCCTTCCTTTTCACTTGCCTATACTAAGCACGAGTTATGTCTTCTTCATCGCTCTTGACTCTGAGGACATCGTTCGAGCTAAGTATAGGGGGGTGTGTATATATTTCATATATACTTTAGCCATAACTCATACTTTGTGTGAGTGTGTTAATAAATAAAAATGGCTAAGAACCCTAAAAACCACAAAAATTAAAATTTTTTTCCTGTACATAAACATTCTTTTATTGCACATACATAGCTAGTGTACAAATTATTTTTGTAAAAATATTTTCAAAACCTTTTTGTGTAAAGTTTGTGTAAATATGTGTATAGCAAAATTATGTATATAGTACAAAAATTTTCCAAAATGTTTTGAAAATCAAAAGTTTGCAAAAATCTTGTGTAAATGTGTGTAAATACTTTTGCAAAACTTGCATTCATGCATTCATCCATTCATGATTTCAAAACATTTTTCAAAATTTTTTGCATGTTTGTAAATATTGTGTAAATAACATCTTTGTGTATATATGTATATAGTTTTTCCTGGATTATAGTTGACATTTAAACTAGCCTGGAATTAACTTGGGAAATGGAGCTTGATTAAGATCTTAATCCACCTAATTTCTAAGTGGAACCTTATAGGGCTTAGGGTTAAGGCTTTTCAGGTACATGGTGACTTAATTCTTTGAGTCCACTAGGCTATGATCACATGTCATCTCAATGAGCCTAAGTAGAGCACTTAACAACACACACATGACTCATATAGACAATGGCTTTACTTGAACACCACACTTAGCACCGAGCTCTCTACGGATGAGGTGGTGAGGAGGCAGTCTTCCTTGACTTGGGGTAGCATATGAGGGTAGTACTTCTAGGCGGAACCTCTCTTCTTCTTTTAGTGAAGGAAGTGCGTCTCAACTTGGTCTGGTTGCCATGAGGTCTAACGACATGAGTTGTGGGTTGCAATAATGCTTCAAAAGAGGGATAGTCTACTGGCTCAAGAAGAAAAACTCCTTGTATATATGCTGCACATGTATATGTTGTATAGATGCACTTGAAAAAAAAGCAAAAAGGAAAATAACTCCAAAAAAGTGGTGGGTCTGATAGAAAATGATAATCCCACCGGAGTATGTATATAGTGCAATAAGCCAAGCTTGAGATTCATGCCCCACCTGATGTAGCTTGCAGCAGGGAGACTTGGCTACACTGGTCAAGCTTCCAAGGATACATGGCTACACTGGCCATGGTCCATTCTCTTCTTCCCCCTCTTCTTGAGCCGGTTGAACTTGAACTTAGAAGGGAATACCCCGCTCCTCGATGAAAGAGTGGCCAGATTGGGGTCATAGAGTTACCTTGTTGGGGAGGGTTGTCAAGTTGCTATTTCTGAGGTGGAGAGCTTATACTTCACCTTCACAGTACAAGAAAAAATTCATGGTCTTCAGGGTTTGTGTTTGATGATTTGTTCTGATCTGGATTGTTGAGGAGTCCTGGTTATAGATTAGTGGAACTTAGAGGCTGTCGAGTTTTAAACTTAAGTCTAAATAAGGTTCCGACACATTAATAATCCGAAGATCTGATCGAACTCCATATCTCAAGTTAATGAAGGCAAGTTTAATAATCAACCTTGATCCATGTACATTCTCCTCTTTTTCTTTTTCTTTCTCTTTTTCACTTCTTTTTCAAATAAGTGTTTGCTAAGGGACTAGCAAAGTTAAGTATAGGGGGTGATGAATACTCATTCATCACTCTTTATTCTTATATTTTAGCTACAAAAACCTTTGCAAATGCATGTAGATACTTGTAAATACAAATAATTACCAAAAGACATGCATTGTGGAAAAACTAATAATTAGCATGTTTTTGTGCAAAAATAAATGAATAAAGAATTAAAAGAAAAAGAGGGAAATATTTAGAATAAATATTGAGCAACCTAATCCCAAGGGAGGGCTCAGCATGGGCCTGACCGCATAAAAGCCAAAGTAGAGAGAGATAGGGAGCTCATGTGTGTAAATATACGTGTAAATATAATAAAATATTTTCCTTGAAAAATAAAATAAAAATGGGCTTGTATATATTTGTATATATTTGTAAAGACAAAATCAAAATAAAAACAAAAAAATTAAAAAGAAAATAAAAATGACCTTCCTTGTACATATTCACCATGTATATAAGCCCACACTTTTATTTATTTAGCCTTGTAAATAAATAAATCAAAATCCCTAAGAATTTGTATATATTCCGTATTTCATGGTGTAAATAAATAAAATAAAAACCATAACAATAAAAATAAAATAAAAAGAACAAAATTAAAAACAAAAAAATTGTATATATACCATGTATATAAATGTATATATCTATTTATTTTACCCTTGTAAATAAATAATAAAAATAAAATAAAAACATCAAAATATTTCTAATTTTATGCTATAAATAAATAAAATATAAAATGGGAATATAAATGTACAAAAATAATTAATTAAAAATCAAAAAATTAAAAATCTATATTGTATATATACCTATATATAGCACTATAGTGTAAATACCTTATTTTTATTTCAAAAAATAATTAAAAATCACAAAAAATAGAAAAAAATAAAATAAACAATTTTCATGTTTTAAGTTTTTCCTATATCGGCCATTTTCTATTTTTTTAATGAATTTTTAAATCATTTCCACATGGCCAGCCCTCATTAAACTACGGGGGATGTTGACCCCCCGGTCAATTCCCCCCCTTGGACCACTTCCCATGTGTCCATGACGCCCGACCCGATTTCGCCGATTTATCGCATCATGACCCGAGCACCAAATCTGAAATTCCCGGGCGCTACTCCTTCCTCGTGCATCCGAGATCCTCGCCCAGTTGAGTGCATTGGGATCCGTGCCTCATCGTGCTCTGCCCGACCTGTTCTTGCCGGACCCCTTGCCATATAAAGTCCGAGCTCCGCCTCCATTTTCTCGCATCTTTGGCTCATCTCTCTTCACCCTAGGACCTCCATAGCCTTCGTAGGAGTGACAGCTTGCAGTTGGCCGTGTCGCAGCGAGGAGGGAGAGACCGGACCACTGATCCGGCATCTTTGCGCCGCCGTGCGCCGCCTGGAGGTGGTGCTCGAGCCTCGGGCACCGACGGCCCTTGAGTCTAGGACCTGGAGCATCCCCTGCTCTTCCCCAGTCGACCTTGACCAATAGGTAGTCCCCGTTCTTCCTCTATTTCTTTAATTTTCATTTTCCCCCAAATCGACCTGTCGCCGTCCATCGCTGATTCCGACCGCCCTCGCTCTCGTTTCGATCATCAGGGTCGCCCATCATCTCCGCCTTTCCTCCGCGCACATTCTCCACCCACTCATCCAACCCAGTTCGCATAGGAACTGGGATTGGGGCTCCTCCGCCGTCGCTTCGCCGGAGCCCCTTCATTCCGACGCACCGTTCACTTGCACGACCCCTAACCGGGTCGAGGCACTTTGCCCTCGACCCAGGAGTTCGTTGCTTTGCTTTGCAGGTTCATCCGAGCCCATCTGAGGGCTTCATCCATTCGAGCAGCAGCTCCGCCTCCGCCGACATCGCCTGAGCTCCCAGGAGCTCTGTTGCGCCATCGGAGGGGCCCATTAGACGCGGGAGGCCAAGGCGAATATTCTCCGATCAGTAGCAGCCCGCGAGGAGGGTCACCGTGCGTGCACCGGGCCGGCGAAGTTAGCCGGCCTCTTGTTCTTCGTGCACCCTCCGCAGCTGTCCGATCGGCCTCCGGCTCCAGTCCAGATCAGATTCGTCCATTTGAGGAGCTGCCTGCACCGTCATATCCCTGGAGGCTTGATCGTGACCGTCGACTCAGCGAGGTTCCTCCACAGCGTACGAGAACCGTCAGATCAGCCACGTGGGGAGCCCAGAGCTGTTCGATCCGAGCCGAGGACCCTGCGTTGAGGCGCCACCTCCCCTGACCGTCGGATACCACACGTGGCGCTCATCCGTCCCTCGGATATAATAAGGGGTAAATTTCTTGTAGGGCCCCCCTATTTGTTTCTTTTATTAGTTAGTCCTGTAAATATCGCATATAGTTTTTTTTATTTTGGTACATTTGCACTTAGGACCTCGTACTGTAGTTTATTTGCTTTTATACGCCTATGTGTAGTGGTACACGTGCTTCGTCACGTGTTTTTATGGGTTAATTGCATGTATAGGCTGGATGTTTCAGGATGTTAATGAATGAAGTTATATTTTTGATATTTGCAGAAATACCCCTGTGAGTGTTTTATTTGCGTATGTGCTTGATATAGTGGGTAATTTATACTTATGCCCCTGGATTTTAGTACGTGTTACTAAATAGTCCAGGGACTTACGTTTGTTTGCAATTAGGTCCCCGTGTACCCAGGTCACGCGCCTCACGCATGAGTTCTCAGAGAAATTACACCGGACCCCCTGGAACTTGTATTAATTGCGTACAGGTCCATGTGCACTATACCGTTGTTTTCATTTTTAATAAAATAGCAAACCAACTCCAAATTTGATGAAAATTGGATACATGGCTCCTGCCATGGTGTAAAATTTTCTATAAATTTTGGAGACATTTTTTATTACATTTATTATTTTTAAAAATTCAAAAACAAGCATTTTCGTTACTGTCTAGCTTTAAAAATCACAAAAAAATATTAAAACACCTTTAAAAATTAAAAAAAGTATATATTTGTTTTGTGATGTTTGATTTTCTGACCAATTTTGGTCATTTTTAGATTTATAAAACCTCTAAAAATTACAAAACCTCATAAAACCCATAAAAATTCTAATAAATAATTGAAAAATCAACAATTAATAATTCTGGTGCCTAAATTTTCCTTGCATTTTATACTTTATAGGAAAATTACCTTCAGACTTGATAGGGCCATTTTGCATTTTAATTTGGCCCTCCAAGTCTGACTGGACAGTGCCTTGCTTTTTCCGCCTTGTTTGATTTTTATAAAATTCAATAAAAATCAGAAAAATCCCAAAAATTAAACAAAAAACAGTAAAAAATATAAAAAACCTAAAAACGTTTTTGTTTGAATTTTTGGAGATTTTTGAGTAGTTAAATAATTGTTTGTAGTTGCTTGATTTATTGCTTTTCTATTTTCTTAATTAAATTAAAAATCCAAAAAAATTTAAAAACATTAAAAATCCACCAAAAAGCATTTTATTTTATTTTATTTTTATTTTAGACTACTTCGTAGGCCGCGAGGCCATCACGTGCTCCCTGAGTCCGACCCTGGTCGCTATACCAGGCTAATCCAATAGCCAGGACCGCTATTATTTTTATTTGATTTTCATTCTATTTTGGTGGTCTGCTCTTTATTTTTTCTTGATTGAGTCGAGGTCTCTATCGATCCGGGTCGCAATGACCCGAGTGTGATATTTTTACCTGATCCGGATTAGTAGAATTTTGGCCCATCAAGTACACATTGATCTATTTGGCATTATCCTTTCCTGAGGTGGATATGGTGTCTAGTCGGGGAGCATTGGGGTAGCGGATCGTACCGGTTGCGGTCCATCCCACTTCCATAAGTACTGGCCATGACAGCGGGTAGGGACTTGATAATGCTGGAGAAATCAAGGTGTATTTTTCTAATTATTAAAATTCGAAGTAATATATAGAGATAATACCATATATATATATTCAAGTAAAACAATCAAGTTTGTTGATTGAATTGGATTGATAATTAATTTAATGAGATTAAGTTAATTATATCCAATTAAAACAATCTATTATGAATAGATGTGTATTTCTCTTGGAAGAATTAATCATATGAATATGATTTATAATAATTAATTAAAATTTGAATATGAGGTGGAGGATCACATAAGTGACATCCATGGTCTCCCGTCAAGGCGAAAGGTTCCGTCGTCAGATATTATATGTAGGAGATGCATGTCCGAAGTGACAGCTCCTGCATACAATCCATTTGGATCAGACTCATCGCTTCTCGAAAGAGTAATGACGTATGCGTAGTGACCCCAATATCAGATCCTCGCATTATTGGGGTGATATTGGATTGCGCATAGCGAGTTGTATTCCTGTTGATGGTTGGTTCAATTAATGATGGGTTAACATCACCTTAGGGGTGGTGGGCCCGTGTGTTAATGATCGAATTGGGAAATGCAAGTTGGACTTGCAAGACGGAATGTGTTCCCGCTTCTCTTTATTGGAGTCATAGATTCTCGTATTATTGGGATATGACAAAGATAAAGAGGAGATCCCAGTTTTTGCTTGAGATATAGTGGTTAGTATATCTATTACTTTGAAGGTGATTAAGGGAATAAACTTTCAAAGTTGACAGAGCAAGACCAATTTGATTTAAAATGCCTTAATCAAATATCATAAATTTGAATATATGATTATATATTCTAATATAGTGCATTCTTAATTTCAGAAAATGAAGTTCATGAACCCACTAAGCATGCTTCTGGAGGTCAACTAGTTGACCGGACTGAATTACTTGGATTATATCCGTAATTTGGAGCTTGTTCTCTCGACTGAGCACATAAGTTATGTGCTCACAGAAGACAAGCATGAAAGCCCTAAATCGAAGGAAGAAAAGCAGTACAATGACAAGTATGATGAAGATCATGTCTTGGCTAGATGCTATATCCTAGGTTCTCTCTCCAATGTTCTTCAGAAGCAACATGTGGAGATGAGTACATGGCAGGAAATATTGCAAAATCTGAAAGATATTGGTGACATTAGCCGCAATCAACGTTACAATATTATGAAAGAACTCGTTCGCTGCAAGATGCAGGAAGTAACTTCAGTTCGAGAACATGTACTCAAAATGTTTGGGTACTTGTTTGAGCTGGCGACCCTTGGGGCAAACATGGATGCAAACATGCAAGCTGATTTCATTCTGCTGTCTTTGCTCAAGTTTTCAATAATTTTGTGGTTTTATTCCACATGAACAAGTTAGACTTGACGAACGCTGGACTTCTTGTTGCATTAAAGTCTGCAGAAGATGTAATGAAGAAAGATGGTCCCGTTGGTAGTACAATGGTTGTACAGGTCATAGGGAAGCGCGGTCGGAAGCAAGGTTCTCAGAAGGGCCCGACCCAGAAGAGAGAAGAAGAGTTAAGGCGTTGGCTCATCTTCCAATGCATCCACACTGATAGCGTCGAAGAAAACCGACGTCTATCACCACTGCAAGAAGCCGGGGCACTAGAGGCATAACTGCCCGGAATACCTGAAGTCGGTCAACAAAGGTAAAGTCCTGATAACCGGTCTGAATGACTAAGGTAAAGGTATAGAAATGGTCGTTACGACCTTAATCACTCAGACTAGGTATATCAAGAAAAATCAGACCACTAGAACAAATAAAATCAATCAAGCTCGACAGTAGCGGTCCCGCTATGAGATTAACCTGGTATAGCACCCAGGGTCGAACACAAGGAGCACGGGTTGGCCAGAGGCCTACGAAGTAGTAAAAATAAAATAAAAGAACAGACAAGTATTTTTAGTGGTTTTTAATAATTTTATAATTTTTTTTGGATTTTTAAGAGTGAAGAAAATAAAAGAAGCACAAAAACAAGCAAGCTTTAGCTAATTATTAAATGTGTCAAAAATCAAGCAAAACTTCAAACAAAAAATGTTTTTATGTTTTTTTGGTTTTTTAGTGTTTTTGGTGAATTTTTGGGATTTTTATAAGGTGTATTTTATTTTCTAAAAATCAAACAGTACTAAAAATGCAGGGCACTGTCCAGCCAGGCCCAAAACCCAAAGATAAAATATCTAAGGATCTCAAAGGGACCAAGAGGTAATTTTCCTGTATACTAGAGAAAACAAGGAAAATTTGGGCACCAAAATTATTGTTTTTGGATTTTTAGATTAATTATTATGATTTTTATGAGTTTTTAGGTATTTTTGAATTTTTAGGGTTTTTACTCAATGAAAAATAGCCAAAATAGGCTAGAAAATCAAGGAACACAAAAGAAACAGTAACTAATTTTTATAGACTTTTTGAGGGTGTTTTTATATTTTTTTGGGATTTTTAATTCTAGACAGTAGCTAAAATAGATGTTTTCGAATTTTTAAAAATAACAAATAAAATAAAAAATGTCCTCAAAAATTCTCAAAAATCCTACAACATGGCAGGAGCCATGTGTCAACTTTTCATCGAATTTGGAGGTGGTTTGATATTTTATTCAAAAATCAAAAGGGGGCACTGTGCACAGGGACTTAAGTGCAAATACCCGAAGATCTCTGGGTCCAGGTGCAATTTTCCCAGCAAGTCACGCGCGTGACGCGTGCCTGGGGCACTCAGGGACCTTCTGGTAATGAAAACAAGTCCTAAGACCTTTTGGTAACTCGTACCAAAAAGTCCAGGGGCTATGTTGCAAATAACCCACTCAAAAGACGCACATGCGCAAATACAACACTCACAGGGGCATATATGCAATTACCAGAAAGTTTCTATTCATTCATAAAGCAACCAAAACTACAGGACTAATATTGCAAATAAACCAAATATACACGTGACGAAGCACGTGGACATACAGGGGCATAAATGCAAATACTAAAAAGCACGAGGTCCAATGTGCAATTATCCAAACGTAAATAAAGAGCATAAAATATTTACAGGGCTGAAATGTAAAGCACAAACTACGAGGGGGCCTAAGGTAAATTACCCCTTTATTACGTCGACGGCTGGATGAGCGCCACGTAGCTGATCTAACGGTCTCGAACGGCGGGCGCTGGTCTTCTTCCGCACGTGGGCCGATCGACGTCCGAGAGCGAGGCACGTGGAAGATCGAACGGCTGGCAGGTGCTGGTGCCTCCCTCTCTCTGCTCTGACGGTCCAGATCAACCCTCGAAAGGATCGGACGGTAACTGCTCCTCCGTGGATGAACGGTCACGATGACAACTGGAGGTCGAGGCTGATCGGACGGCTAGCGAGGATCCTCGAAGAACAGGTGGCCGGCGAGTTTCGCCGGCCTCGTGCGCGTGCTGGGGTCCTCCTCAGCTGCCTCCGAGGATCGGAGAAGATCGGCGGTGAAGTCCCGCAGCTGGTGATGGCCTCCGATGGCCCAGCCGAGCCCTGGAGGGGCTCCGGCGAGGTCGACGGAGGGGAGCTCCTGGCCTGGATGTGGGGAGGCCTCAGATGGCCTCCTCTGGACCTGCAAAGTAGCTCAAGAGCTTCGCGGGTCGAGGGCAAAATGCCTTGACCCGGTTAGGGGGTGTGGAGGTGAACGATGCGTCGGGGTGAGCGAGCTCCGGCGAGCGACGGACGGTGGAGCTCGAACCCCAGCTCCTGTGCGAGCTGGGTTGAACGAAGGGGCGGAGAAGGTGCGTGGAGGGATGGCGATGGTGAGCGTGGGTTCCGATGATCGAAAAGATATGCGATATAGCCGGAATCGACGGAACTCGGCGGAACTATGATTTGGGGGAAACAAGAAATTACGCGAAATAGGGAAGCTAGAAGGTTACATGGGTGGCGCAATAGACTATGCTGGAGCTGAGGTAACTCCTGGTCGTCGCCTCGAAGGTCGTCAAGGCCTGAGGCTCGAGCTCCTGCACTGGGCGGAGCACGGCGGCGCAAAGTCGCCGGATCAGTGGTCCGGCCACCCCCTCCTCACTGCGACAAAGGCAATCGCGAGCTGTCACCTCAGGGATCGCTATGGAGGTCACGGGATGAAGGGTGGAGAGCCAAAGATGGAAATGGAATGCGGCGGAGCTCAGACTTTATATGGGTGCAGGTCCGGGAAGAAGAGCTCGGGTCCGGCTCGATGGAGCACGGACCCCTAGGCAAGGTGTCGGGCGAGGTTCCCGGATGCATGGGGAATGATCGGAACTCGAGATTTGCGGATTTGGAAGCCGGGTCGTGACGCGAAAAATCGGGGAAGTCGGGTCGGGCGTCACGACCCGTGTGAAGTGGTCCACAGGGGGGAGTTGACCGGGGGGTCAACATCCCCCGTGGACCAATGGGAAGCTGCCACGTATTTTCTTTTTTTGTTTATTTATTTTGGGCTAGATAACAATGGATTTAGCAAAAACTTAAAACACAAAATATTTTTATTTTATTTTTTTTCTATTTTTTGGTGATTTTTAATTAATTTTTGGAAATAAAAATAAGGCATATACAATATAGCTATACATAGGTATATATACAATATGTTGATTTTTGATTTTTGATTTTTAATTATTATTTTTATACAATTTTATTCTCGTTTTATATTTTATTTATTTATAGAATAAAATGAGGAATAAAAGGGTATTTTTAATTGGTTTTTATTATTTATATACATAGTTGAAATAAATAGTTATATACACTATGTACATGGCATATGTACAATATATTTTTGCAATTTTTAATTTTGTAATTTTTATTTGATTTTTGTTTTGATTCTTTTTATTTTATTGATTTACAATATATAACATAGGATATTTACAAAAAGTTTAGAAAATAATTTTATTTATTTATAAGGTTAAATAAATAAAGAAGGTGGTCTATGTACATGATGAAGGGATATTTTTGGTCTTTTTTGATTTTTAAACTTTTTGTTTTCAATAGTTTCTAAATATATACAAAATATGTACAAGCATATTTTTGGGTGAGGAAAATATAATTTTATTTATTTACAAATATATACACACATGAGCCCCTATCTCCATCTACTTGGCTTTTATGCGGTCAGGCCCATGCTGAGCCCTCCCTTGAGTTAGGTTGCTCAATATTTATTCTAAATATTTCCCTCTTTTTCTTTTTCATCTTTATTCTTTTATTTTTGCACAAAAACATGCTAATTATAGGTATTTACAAGATGCATGCTTTTGCTAACTTTTCCTATTTACACATATCTACATGCATTTGCATAAGTTTTTGTAGCTAAAATATAAGAATAAAGAGTGATGAATGGGTATTCATCACCCCCCTATACTATACTTTGCTAGTCCCTTAGCAAACACTTATTTGAAAAAGAAGTGAAAAAGAAAGAAAGAAAAAGAAAAAGAGGATGCACATGGATCAAGGTTGATTATTAAACTTGCCTTCATTAAATTGAGGTATGGAGCTCAATCAGATCTTTGGATTATTAATGTGTCGGAACCTTATTTAGACTTAAGCTTAAAACCTAACAGCCTCTAAGTTCCACTAATCTATAACCAAGACTCCTCAATGCTCCAGATCAGAACAAGTCATCAATCACAAACCCTGAAGACCATGAATCTTTCCTTGTCCTGTGAATGTGAAGTCTAAGCTCTCTACCTCAGAAATGGCAACTTGACAACCCTCCCCAACAAGGTAACTCTATGACCTCAATCTGGCCACTCTTTCCTCGAGGAGCGGGGTATTCCCTTCTAAGTTTAAGTACAACCGGCTCAAGAAGAGGGGGAAGAAGAGAATGGGTCAAGGCCAGTGTAGCCAAGTACCCTTGGGAGCTTGACCAGTGTAGCCAAGTCTCCCTGCTGCAAGCTACAACAGGTGGATCATGAAACCAAGCTTTGCTTATTGCACTTATATACATACTCCGGTGGGATTATCATTTTCTCTCAGACCCACCACTTTTTTGGAGTTCTTTTCTTTTTGCACATTTTTTTTTCGAGTGCATCTATACAACATGTACATGTGCAGCATATATACAAGGAGTTTTTCCTCTTGAGCCAGTAGACTATCCCTCTTTTGAAGCTTTATTGCAACCCACAACTCCCGTCGTTAGACCTCATGGCAACCAGACCAAGTTGAGACGCACTTCCTTCACTATAAGAAGAAGAGAGGTTCCGCCTAGAAGTACTACCCTCATATGCTACCCCAAGTCAAGGAAGACTGCCTCCTCACCACCTCATCCGTAGAGAGCTCGGTGCATAGTGCGGTTGTCCAAGTAAAGCCATAATCTATATGAGTCATGTGTTGTTGTTAAGTGCTCTACTTAGGCTCATTGAGATGACATGTGATCATAGCCTAGTGGACTCAAAGAATTAAGTCACCATGGACCTGAAAGGCCTTAAACCTAAGCCCTATAAGGTTCCTCTTAGAAATTAGGTGGATTAAGATCTTAATCAAGCTCCATTTCTCAATTTGATTCCAGGCTAGTTTAAATGTCAACTATCATCCAGAAAAACTATATACATATGTACAAAAAGATGCATATTTACACAATATTTTACAATGATGCAAAAATTTTTGAAAAATGTTTTGAAATCATGAATCATGATGCATGAAGTGCAAGTTTTGCAAAAAGATATTTACACACATTTACACAAGATTTTTGCAAACTTTTTGATTTTCAAAACATTTTGGAAAAATTATGTACTATATACATAATTTTGATACAAAAATATTTACACAAGCTTTACACAAAAGATTTTTGAAATCATTTTTACAAAAATAATTTGTACACTAGCTATGTATGTGCAAATAAAAGAAGATTATGTACATGAAAATTTTTTAATTTTTGTGGTTTTTAGCCATTTTATTTATTAACACACTCACACAAAGTACGAGTTATGGCTAAAGTATATATGAAATATATACACACCCCCCTATACTTAGCTCGAACGATGTCCTCGGAGTCAAGAGCGATGAAGAAGACATAACTCGTGCTATGTATAGGGAAGTGAAAAGGAAGGCTATACAAAAGGAAATGAAAAGTCAAGAGGGACTCGGTTCTTCCCCCCATACTTAGGATCAAGTAATCCTAAGTATAGCAGGCTGTACACGAAGGGAAAACCGAGTGGAGAATGTACAGGGTCTACCCCCCCTATACTTAGGGTGAAATACCCCTAAGTATAGGCAGCAAAACAGGGGTAGACAGAAACAAAAGAAATACCCGAAATGTCTCACATCCCCCCTATACTTAGGGTAAAGTGCACCCTAAGTATAGCATAATCACAAGATGAAGAAAGGGATGTGGGACTAAAGAATGTGATGATATGGACATCTGGATCTATATACAACGGAAGATCAGTAAAGCTCAGGCGTGAGATGCATTAGATGTGAGTCAAAGACCACATCTCACGCAAAATGAATAGGGGCAATATCAACGACCCGCGGCTCATGATCTAGAAATGGCTTGAGCCGTTGGCCGTTCACTCGGAAGGTACTCTCAGAAGACAACTCAGATATGTCGATGCTACCGTTGTCGTGTACCTTCCTAACCAGATAAGGTCCTTTCCATTTGCTCTGTAGCTTCCCTGGAAATAATCTAAGCCTCGCATCAAACAGCCATACTCTCTGTCCAATCTCAAAATGTTTGTGGCTGATATGAGAATCATGCCACTCCTTAACTCTCTCCTTATAATGTAGGCTGCTTGAGAAAGCTGCATCTCTAAGCTCCTCCAGGGCAGCTAGCTCTGCCCTCCTCTGGTCTCCTATACCATCTGGATCCATAAGTATGTCTGTAACTGCCCAAAGTGACTTGTGCCTCAGCTCAACAGGTAAATGGCATGGCTTGCCATACACGAGGCGAAAGGGAGATGTGCCCAAAGGTGTCTTGAAAGACGTCCTATATGCCCACAAGACCGAGTCCAAAAGCTGTGACCAATCCTTTCGGTCAGGGCGGACGACTTTCTGCAGAATAGTCTTGATCTCCCTATTCGACACTTCGGCTAGACCATTCGTCTGTGGATGGTATGGTGTAGCAACACGATGATCTATGCCGAACTCGCTAGCAAGTGCCTTCACCTGGTCGTTGATGAAGTGAGATCCCCCATCAGAAATCAGAACTCGTGGAACCCCGAACTGCGTGATGATATGCTTCCTCAAAAATCTGCAAACTGTCCTCGCATCAGCGGCTCGGGCGGGGATAGCCTCCACCCAACGACTCACATAATCCAAGGCCAACAGAATGTACTCAAATCCCTGACTCTTAGGGAATGGACCCATGAAATCGATGCCCCATGCGTCAAAAACCTCACAGAAGTGAATGGGCTGCATCGACATCATATCACGCTGTCCACAAGTGCCCATCCTCTGACAGTCAGTACACCTCTTCACGAACTCATCTGAGTCCTTGAAGAGGGTAGGCCACCACAAGCCGGATTGGAGCACTTTCTGTGCCGTTCTTCTCCCAGAATGATGTCCTCCTGCCTCAAGCTTGTGGCAGTAAGTGAGGACGCTATGGTGTTCCTCCTGAGGAATACACCGACGCCAGACACTATCCCCTCCTTCGTGGTAAAGGATGGGATCCTCCCAATGGTAAGACTTGGCCTTCGCTAGGAAGGTCTCAAGTCTCTGCCTGGGCCAATCTTGTGGGACTTTCCCAGCAACGAGAAAGTTCACAATATCGGCGTACCATGGGAGTGAGGCGATGGCAAGGATCGCCTCATCTGGGAAGGTATCTCGGATAGGATCAGTATGCTCAGTCTCCTCAGGCTGCTCTAATCGGGAGAGATGGTCCGCCACCACATTCTTGACTCCAGGCTTATCCTTGATCTCAATATCGAACTCCTGGAGTAGAAGGATCCATCTAGTCAGTCTGGCCTTGGCATCCTTCTTTGCCATGAGGTACCTGATGGCGGTGTGATCTGTAAACAAAGTCACTCTAGATCCAATGATATATGATCTAAACTTATCCAGGGCAAACACTACGGCTAGCATCTCCTTCTCTGTGACCGTGTAATTCCGCTGGGCGGAATCCAATGTGCGGCTAGCGTAGTGTATAGCAAATGGTACTCCATCCCTCCTCTGTCCCAGCACTACCCCTACGGCAAAATCAGAGGCGTCTGTCATGATCTCAAATGGGAGAGACCAATCAGGCGGCTGGAGGACAGGAGCCTCAATCACACACTGCTGGAGAGTAGCAAACGACGAAAGACACTTGTCATCGACAAGGAACTCGGTGTCTTTCGTCAAGAGGTCAGTCAACGGCCGGGCAATCCTGCTGAAGTCCTGAATGAATCTCCTATAAAATCCAACGTGCCCCAGAAATGACCGTAGCTGCCTCAGATTGGACGGCGGTGCGAGTTTTCTAATGACATCAACCTTGGCCGGATCAACCTCCATGCCCCTGTTGGAGATGATGTGGCCAAGCACCGTCCCTTGAGTCACCATGAAGTGACTCTTCTCCCAAGATAGCACCAAATGGTACTCAATACATCGCTGAAGTACTCGATCTAGGCAGTCAAGACAGGAGTCGAATCCGTCGCCGTAGACCGAGAAATCGTCCATGAAGACCTCTAAACACTCCCCTACCATGTCCGAAAAGATCGACAGCATGCACCTCTGAAAAGTCGCAGGGGCGTTGCATAGCCCAAATGGCATGCGTCGAAAAGCATATGTGCCGAAGGGACAGGTAAAGGTGGTCTTCTCCTGATCCTCAGGAGCGATGGCCACTTGGTTGTAGCCCGAGTACCCATCCAGGAAGCAATAATGGCTCTTCCCTGCCAATCTCTCAATGATCTGGTCAATAAAAGGCAGGGGGAAATGGTCCTTCTTGGTGGCTTGGTTGAGTCTCCTGTAGTCAACACAAACCCTCCAAGAGGTGGGTACTCGTGTAGCAATCTCCTCTCCCGACTCACTGATCACAGTCGTGATGCCCGTCTTCTTGGGCACCACATGCAAGGGGCTGACCCACTTGGAGTCGGAAATGGGATAAATAAAACCTGCACCCCACCATTTTGATATTTCCATCATCACAACCTCTCTCAGGTTGGGGTTCAGACGCCGCTGGAACTCACGCGACGGCTTCGCCCCTTCCTCAAGATAGATATGGTGGGAGCACACTGATGGACTAATCCCATGGAGATCTGCTACGCTCCATCCGATCGCCTTGCGGTTCTTTTCAAGAACCCCCATCAAACGGGATTCCTGCTCTCCAGTCAACTCGGCGGAGATGATGACTGGGTACATCTCAGGCTCGCCCGCAAGGAATCGATACTTCAGCGAAGTAGGGAGCGGCTTCAGCTCTGGAATGCTGGGTGCCGGCAAATCTGGCTGCGGAAGAAACTGAGTGAAAGCTGCAAGGTCGGCCAAATCTGCCTGGGAAAGTGAAAGCATACTCTCGCAAACTGGATCGGAGGAAGGCGGCTCAACTGTACTGTCTCTGCTCTGCTCTGCATCTACCTCCTCCTCCTCCTCTATAGGCTCAGAGGGACTCAGGTCTGGCATCTGATCATAGCAATCGGCCCAATCAGACTCTGAATCCGAGGGATCTGTATCAGAAACGGTGGCATCAGTACCACCGGAAAACAAGGTGGCTTCAGCACCACCATCACTAATCATCGTGCTGCGATCGAGGACCGGCTCTGCTGCCTCAATGGTATCCTGAACCAGGTCTGTGCTCTCCAGACTCTCCTCTGCAATCGTCTGTGCATCAGCTGTATCTGAAAGTGAGAGGGTGGTCTGTGTCTCAAGGTCTGCCCAAGCTGCCTCATCATCTGTGATCACAAAATCACAGTCCTGGTGGATGTCTGGCTCTGCGTCTGTCAGTTGCTCTGAGTCGGTACTCGCATCTGAGCGGGATCTGAATCTGGCTCTATAGTCCTCGACCGTCTCTATTTGTATACTCTCGCCCTGGACGCGAAAGTATACCTTCCCGCTATCATGATCAGTCACCGCCTTGGCTGTGGCCAAGAACGGGCGACCAAGGATGATGGGGGTATCGGCCACTAACTCAGGGATCTCCATGTCCAACACTACGAAGTCCACGGGGAATTGCAGGCCCTGAATAGTGACGATAACGTCTCGTAATAACCCCTTCGGCCTCTTGACAGATCGATCAGCGAACTGAAGGACTGTCCTGCTCTGTCGAAGAGTGCCCAACTCGAAGCGGTCGAGAAGGGCTGCCGGAAGAAGGTTGATCGACGATCCGCTATCTAGAAGAGTACGGTCGAACCACTGCTCGCTAATCTGGCATCTGACATACGGGGCCCCTGAATCTGGCCTCTTGGCTGGCAGTCGGTTCTGGATCGCAAAGCACGTGGCTTTTGTCAGCACATGTATCTCTGAAGTGTGGTTCCTCCTCCTCCTCCTGACTGTAGTCCTCTCTCTCAAAGATCGCTGGAGAAGGGGGATGTGCTGCAAAGCCTCCTGGAGGGTCAACTGGATATGGAATCGATCGATCAGACTCTGGCTGAACTCCTCAAACTCTCTCTTTTTTGGATCATTTTTCTTCCCCTTCCCCATCTGAAGGGCTCTAGGAAAGGGGATCACAGGGTCCTTCTCAGATGAAGGACTAGGAAAAGGTCTAGACGGTTCAAGGACCGGATCCACACATACATCATGCACCACAGTGGGACCAAAAGAAAGTAAACCTTTTCCTTTATTCATAGCAGAGTTCCGAGATACATGAACACGAGGAAAAACAACATCTCTGTCTGTACAAACACCGGTGGCCTCAGTACCACCACGGGCTGGTTGCTCTGCTGCTGCTGAAGGTAGACGTCGTGCGGCATCAGTACCGCTGGCTGGCTCGGCTGAATGGGTGGCATCAGTACCACCTCCTAGATCTGGTGAAGCGGCGGCCTCAGTACCGCCGGTGGGATCAGCATCCTTGGTGGCCTCAGTACCACCGTCATCGTCTGGAGCGGCCTCAGTACCGCTCTCCTCCTCCTGTGGCGCCTCGAGATGGTGCTCAGATGAGGCGCCGCCGCCTGCTGGGGTCCTACCGCTCCTAAGTGTGACAAAATCAGCATCAAATAGATCCGAGGAAGTATCATCAAATGGGTCACTAGGAGTGGCTAACTCAGTATGTACTACCTGCTCAGATTTCCTCTTGAGGCTGTTCGGATTGGGCTCTATCTGGGCTGGTATGGAGGCCTTCCCTCTCACCAGGTCCCGCATCTCCTGGCGGAACTCGTCCATCTCCCGTCGGAATGTAGCCTGCTGGTCCGTGAGGAGGCGGGCGATGTCATCCAAAGCGGGGCTCTCGTGGGAGCCCGACGGGTGGCCTCTCTGTGGGTGAGGCTGCTGAAACTGCTGTGGTGGGTAAGAGGGGTAGGATGGAAGGTGCTGCTGGTATCCCTGGTGAGCCTGCTGCTCACGTCTCCAAGGCTGTCCCTGCTGCTGATAGGGACGAGGACTGTAGGATGACTGTTGGTGATATGCTGGGGGCTGCTGCTGCGGCTGGTGCTGGTCTCTCTGATGGGAGTACTGCCCTCCCTGTCCTGACGGCTGCTGCTGGGGCTGGGCACCACCGCTCCCCCACCTGAATCCGGGATGGTCTCATCGGATCCCAGGCTGGGGGCGGTCGTACCAAATCCCGTTGACATCCATCAACGGCTCGGCATCAAAGGGGGCTGGCGGGAGTACTGCCAGAGGCTGGTCCGGCTGGTAGACCACCATCTGCATCTCTGGAGATGGTGGGGACTGGTAGGTGGGCTGCGGCTGCTGGTACGGCTCCGCCTGTACAAGGTGAACCTGTCTAGGCTGCACGGGGGTGCTGGAGCGCTGGGACGAGCTGCTGCTGCTGCCGGTGTCGCCTCGCGACTGAAGACGGGGCTGAGAAGCCGTCTGTGCCTCCTGGAGACACATGAGCTGTGTCTTCATGTCGCTCAAGACCTGTGCCATCTGCTCCATCTGCGTGATACTCTGGCACTGCTTCTTCTCGATCAGCTCCATGCGGTCCAACTTCTCGCTAATGATACCCATGTCTGCAGCTGACGACTCTGCCTGTGCTGCTGCGGCTGCAGACGAACTGGATGGACCTGCATCTACCCGTGCTACCCGCTGGTACTGCACGGGTCCTGGCTGATGTGGCTGGGTCTTCTGAGTATAGAGCCGGGTCTGGGACATCACCATGTAGTTCTCTGCCATCTCCTCAAAAATAGCCCAGACCTGGTCGTGGTCCTTGGCGAAGTAGGACCCGCCACAAGAAGCATTCACCAGGCCCTGTAGCTCTGGTGACAACCCACTGAAGAAGCTCTGAACTAAGTTCGGCTTCGTGATGTCGTGGTGCGGGCATCTGTCCAGAAGCTCTCGGAACCTCTCCCAAGCCTCGTGAAACTGCTCGTTGGGGAACATGGAGAAGTTACTAATCAGGGCCCTCGCTGCATTCGTCCGCCCGAGTGGATAGTACTTGTTCAAGTACTCGGTGCGGAGCTGCTCCCAGGTATAGACAAATCTCCCCAAATGCTTCAGCCAGGTGGCTGCTCTATCTGCCAGTGAAAAGGGGAAGGCGATCATCCTGATCGTGTCCTGGTCCACATGTCTGTCGTGGAAAGTGCTGCATATCATCAAAAACTCCTGGAGGTGGAGGTGGGGCTCCTCTGTAGCAAGTCCATGGAACCGAGGAAGCATCTGCAAGGTGTTCGGGGGGAACTTGAAGTCCCCCACGATAGCCGGAACCACAACCCAATGGTGCATCAGTGTAGATCCGGGGTTGTGCAACTCCCGCATCGGTCTAGGTGGTCCTGCTCCTCCTGCGGCTGCTGCCGCTGCGGCGGCGGCCGCGGCTGCTGCTGCTGCTGCTGCGGCTCGTGCCTGTGCATCTGCATCCGGGATCTCCTCGGGCTCGCTCTGCTGATCTCGCTCTGCTCTGAGCCTCTCCAACTCTCTCCTCATCTCTATCATGAATGCTCCCTGATCGCGGAGCTGCTGCTGGACTGTATCGAGTAATGCGATCAGGGTGGAGTTGATCGCTCCCTGGTCTAGTACAATGTGCTCTGGTCGACGGGAGTGATCATCAGAACTGCCTGCTCCGGCCATATCGACGTCTGCAAAATCAAACGAGCCCAACTCAGGTGTTGTCAAGTGTATCAATCTCTCCTCGGGCTCGTGTCTCTCAGGAAGGTCAGAAAGGGGGTCGAGGGGGAACAGGGTGGAGTCGTACTCGGGCTCGGAGAGCGGGTCGGAGCTCTCGCGAGCCAACCTAGATGATGAGGTAGACGCGCCCGAAAGCGGTGCAACCAGAGGCTGCCTAAGAGATCGTCTACCCATCATCTTGATCTGGCGAGTAGGGCGGATGAGATCTGGAAAAATTATGATCTAAAAACAAACCCCCGGTTCACCAATGCGACGCGAGCTGAAGACCGTAAAAGTTCGGTCAAATTATCTTGTCAATTTTATTTTGGTGAACACACAAGATATCAGAGCGCTTACGTGACCTGTTGGGATATCCGCTGCTAACCCAACCGACTGGCCCGCACGGAAGAGTCGGTAATCAGTCGGGTTTAGCAACGGGGGGCTCTACCTAGTGTGCGGGTCACTCTCTCGCGCATACAAACCAAGCAATGAGGGGGTTGCTCTCCCCAAGACAAAATTTTTAGGGTGAGCGAGTTTTAAGGTCAATAATTTTAGCAGTCCCAATTTTATGGTTTCATTTTTTTAATATTTTTTTCAAAGCAAACAAATCACCTAACGAATTTTTCGATTCTCCTGATTATTAAGTCAAAAACAGGGGGGAGAAGTCGAAAAAGCCGATGCACGAGAAATCAATGATGCATGCAAAGTCAGAAATGCGTACCTGCCTCCAGCTCTCTACATGCAAAATGATCCGTGCATAAAATAAAAGACAGAATTAAAACTAAGCTAAATGATGCAGCGGGAAGCCGAGTCCTAGACGAGCAACTTCTAGCGAAGAACCGTCTAACCGGTCACCGACCTCCAAGCCAAAGGGTCCGGTCTTGGCCCGTCCCTCCCCTGCCCGACAAATCGGGGGTAGGAGTAAGCGCTTTACAGGACGGGCTACGTCACATAGGCTACGGAGGCTAGCGAGTCGGTTATTTTTATTATTTATTTTAAGTAGGTCCAATTACGATCTATAGGAACAGATATGCAATTAAGTGTGTGGATCCTACTTAGTTACGTCACATCCACCAGAAAGTCCTAAATCTAGGGGCTCGAGCAAAAACCGCGAAGAACCGGAAAAGACAGTATGAAAAGAAAAATAAAACCGCGAAGAAAGCCGCGAAAAACCGCGCAAGTCCTAATGGGTCCCCCGAGCACACCGGTGCTCGGCGAAACAGACCCGCTACGGTCACAAGTGTCCAAGTCCAAACAGTCCAAGTCCCTGTCCCTGTATTATTACAATAATAATAATAAATGAAATAAAGTCCTAAGCTATCCTCACCCACTCAACTCTCTCTCTCTCGCTCTCTCCTACGGCTTCGTACAGAAGGAAGCCGCCTCCAAGTTCCTCGGCTGCACCGGCTCCTCGAAAGTTGCCTCCGCGGTCCTCGGGCCCTCGCAAGACAGAGAAAAGAGTGGTCAGACCGGCAAAAATAATCAAATAATAAAGAAAAATAAATGAGAATAAAAGTGAGGGTATATGTGCAAAAATGGAAAATAAAATAATCACACAAAATAAAACAAAAATAAAAATAAAAATAAAATAAAGGAAAATAAAAATAAAACAAAATAAAACAAAAAGAAATTATAAACAAGAGCCGCGAAAAGCCGCGAAAAAAGAAATGAAAATAAAAACAAAAATAACTACTAAGCCGTGCTCCCCGGCAACGGCGCCATTCTGATAACCGGTCTGAATGACTAAGGTAAAGGTATAGAAATGGTCGTTGCGACCTCAATCACTCAGACTAGGTATATCAAGAAAAATCAGACCACTAGAACAAATAAAATCAATCAAGCTCGACAGTAGCGGTCCCGCTATGAGATTAACCTGGTATAGCACCCAGGGTCGAACACAAGGAGCACGGGTTGGCCAGAGGCCTACGAAGTAGTAAAAATAAAATAAAAGAACAGACAAGTATTTTTAGTGGTTTTTAATAATTTTATAATTTTTTTTGGATTTTTAAGAGTGAAGAAAATAAAAGAAGCACAAAAACAAGAAAGCTTTAGCTAATTATTAAATGTGTCAAAAATCAAGCAAAAATTCAAACAAAAAATGTTTTTATGTTTTTTTTGGTTTTTTCGTGTTTTTGGTGAATTTTTGGGATTTTTATAAGTGTATTTTATTTTCTAAAAATCAAACAGTACTAAAAATGCAGGGCACTGTCCAACCAGGCCCAAAACCCAAAGATAAAATATCTAAGGATCTCAGAGGGACCTGGAGGTAATTTTCCTGTATACTAGAGAAAACTAGGAAAATTTGGGCACCAAAATTATTGTTTTTGGATTTTTAGATTAATTATTATAATTTTTATGAGTTTTTAGGTATTTTTGAATTTTTAGGGTTTTTACTCAATGAAAAATAGCCAAAATTGGCTAGAAAATCAAGGAACACAAAAGAAACAGTAACTAATTTTTATAGACTTTTTGAGGGTGTTTTTATATTTTTTTGGGATTTTTAATTCTAGACAGTAGCTAAAATAGATGTTTTTGAATTTTTAAAAATAACAAATAAAATAAAAAATGTCCTCAAAAATTCTCAAAAATCCTACAACATGGCAGGAGCCATGTGTCAAATTTTCATCGAATTTGGAGGTGGTTTGATATTTTATTCAAAAATCAAAAGGGGGCATTGTGCACAGGGACTTAAGTGCAAATACCCGAAGATCTGGGGGTCCAGGTGCAATTTTCCCAGCAAGTCACGCGCGTGGTGCGTGCCTGGGGCACTCAGGGACCTTCTGGTAATGAAAACAAGTCCTAAGACCTTTTGGTAACTCGTACCAAAAAGTCCAGGGGCTATGTTGCAAATAACCCACTCAAAAGACGCACATGCACAAATACAACACTCACAGGGGCATATATGCAATTATCAGAAAGTTTCTATTCATTCATAAAGCAACCAGAACTACAGGACTAATATTGCAAATAAACCAAATATACACGTGACGAAGCACGTGGCTCACACATACAGGGGCATAAATGCAAATACTAAAGAGCACGAGGTCCAATGTGCAATTATCCAAACGTAAATAAAGAGCATAAAATATTTACAGGACTGAAATGTAAAGCACAAACTACGAGGGGGCCTAAGGTAAATTACCCCTTTATTACGTCGACGGCTGGATGAGCGCCACGTAGCTGATCTAACGGTCTCGAACGGCGGGCGCTGGTCTTCTTCCGCACGTGGGCCGATCGACGTCCGAGAGCGAGGCACGTGGAAGATCGAACGGCTGGCAGGTGCTGGTGCCTCCCTCTCTCTGCTCTGACGGTCCAGATCAACCCTCGAAAGGATCGGACGGTAACTGCTCCTCCGTGGATGAACGGTCACGATGACAACTGGAGGTCGAGGCTGATCGGACGGCTAGCGAGGATCCTCGAAGAACAGGTGGCCGACGAGTTTTGCCGGCCTCGTGTGTGTGCTGGGGTCCTCCTCAGCTGCCTCCGAGGATCGGAGAAGATCGGCGGTGAAGTCCCGCAGCTGGTGATGGCCTCCGATGGCCCAGCCGAGCCCTGGAGGGGCTCCGGCGAGGTCGACGGAGGGGAGCTCCTGGCCTGGATGTGGGGAGGCCTCAAATGGCCTCCTCTGGACCTGCAAAGTAGCTCAAGAGCTTCGCGGGTCGAGGGCAAAATGCCTCGACCCGGTTAGGGGGTGTGGAGGTGAACGATGCGTCGGGGTGAGCGAGCTCCGGCGAGCGACGGACGGTGGAGCTCGAACCCCAGCTCCTGTGCGAGCTGGGTTGAACGAAGGGGCGGAGAAGGTGCGTGGAGGGATGGCGATGGTGAGCGTGGGTTCCGATGATCGAAAAGATATGCGATATAGCCGGAATCGACGGAACTCGGCGGAACTATGATTTGGGGGAAACAAGAAATTACGCGAAATAGGGAAGCTAGAAGGTTACATGGGTGGCGCAATAGACTATGCTGGAGCTGAGGTAACTCCTGGTCGTCGCCTCGAAGGTCGTCAAGGCCTGAGGCTCGAGCTCCTGCACTGGGCGGAGCACGGCGGCGCAAAGTCGCCGGATCAGTGGTCCGGCCACCCCCTCCTCACTGCGACAAAGGCAATCGCGAGCTGTCACCTCAGGGATCGCTATGGAGGTCACGGGATGAAGGGTGGAGAGCCAAAGATGGAAATGGAATGCGGCGGAGCTCAGACTTTATATGGGTGCAGGTCCGGGAAGAAGAGCTCGGGTCCGGCTCGATGGAGCACGGACCCCTAGGCAAGGTGTCGGGCGAGGTTCCCGGATGCATGGGGAATGATCGGAGCTCGAGATTTGCGGATTTGGAAGCCGGGTCGTGACGCGAAAAATCGGGGAAGTCGGGTCGGGCGTCACGACCCGTGTGAAGTGGTCCACAGGGGGGAGTTGACCGGGGGGTCAACATCCCCCGTGGACCAATGGGAAGCTGCCACGTATTTTCTTTTTTTGTTTATTTATTTTGGGCTAGATAACAATGGATTTAGCAAAAACTTAAAACACAAAATATTTTTATTTTATTTTTTTCTATTTTTTGGTGATTTTTAATTAATTTTTGGAAATAAAAATAAGGCATATACAATATAGCTATACATAGGTATATATACAATATGTTGATTTTTTATTTTTGATTTTTAATTATTATTTTTATACAATTTTATTCTCGTTTTATATTTTATTTATTTATAGAATAAAATGAGGAATAAAAGGGTATTTTTATTTGGTTTTTATTATTTATATACATAGGTGAAATAAATAGTTATATACACTATGTACATGGCATATGTACAATATATTTTTGCAATTTTTAATTTTGTAATTTTTATTTGATTTTTGTTTTGATTCTTTTTATTTTATTGATTTACAATATATAACATAGGATATTTACAAAAAGTTTAGAAAATAATTTTATTTATTTATAAGGTTAAATAAATAAAGAAGGTGGTCTATGTACACGATGAAGGGATATTTTTGGTCTTTTTTGATTTTTAAACTTTTTGTTTTCAATAGTTTCTAAATATATACAAAATATGTACAAGCATATTTTTGGGTGAGGAAAATATAATTTTATTTATTTACAAATATATACACACATGAGCCCCTATCTCCCTCTACTTGGCTTTTATGCGGTCAGGCCCATGCTGAGCCCTCCCTTGAGTTAGGTTGCTCAATATTTATTCTAAATATTTCCCTCTTTTTCTTTTTCATCTTTATTCTTTTATTTTTGCACAAAAACATGCTAATTATAGGTATTTACAAGATGCATGCTTTTGCTAACTTTTCCTATTTACACATATCTACATGCATTTGCATAAGTTTTTGTAGCTAAAATATAAGAATAAAGAGTGATGAATGGGTATTCATCAAGTCCCAGCAGGTATGAAATCTACTTTCATCATTGAAACTAGTTTTCTCGTTGGACGAGAAGGAAGTTGGATTGTTGATTCTGGTGCTTCTGTTCATGTATGCAATTTGTTGCATTTGTTTCAGGAAACTAGAAATCGGGAAGAAGGGAAGATAGTCATCCAGATGGGATCTGATGTAAGTGTTGCAGCAGTTGTCGTCGGGACCTATCGACTATCATTATCTAGTGGTAGAGTCCTAGTACTTAAGGAGTGTCTTTATGTACCAGAAGTCAGAAGGAATTTGATATCTGTATCAAAGCTTATTAAAAGTGGATATTCATTCCTTTTCTGTAATAAATTAGTCATAAATCATTATGATAAATATATTGCGGATGGTATTTTGACTTCTGGTGGACTCTATGAATTATGCATTAATGAGCATGTCATGAATGTTACAACCACTAATAAAAACCCTAAAAGATACAGGGAGAATAAAAATCATTCGAATATGATTTGGCATCAAAGGCTTGGTCATTTATCTGTTGATAGGATCAATAGATTGATAAAGGATGGACCTTTAGATTTTCTACAGGTTCTATCTTTGCCTACCTGTAACATTGTATTCGAGGTAAAATGACTAGGATGCCTTTCCGTAACAAGGTTACAAGATGCGAAGGTATTATTGACCTAATACATATCGATGTATGTGGTCCCTTCAGTACCACGATTCAAAATGGATATCGATATTATTTGACGTTTATTGATGACCATTCGTGATACAGATTTATCTTCCTATTACGTCATAAATATGAAACCTTTGAAAAGTTCAAAGAATTCAAGGCTTTGGTTGAGAACCAAACCAATAGGAAGATTAAACGGATTCGATCTGATCGAGGTGGCGAGTACCTCTCAGATGAATTCAAGGAATATCTTAAAGAGAATGGAATTGTCTCCAATCTCACTCCTCCTGTAACTCCCCAACTTAATGGTGTTGCTGAAAGACGCAACAGGACCATCATGGATATGGTTCGTTCAATGATGAGCAAAGCACATTTACTACTTAGTTTCTGGGGATATGCAGTAGAGACTGCAATAATATTCCTAGCAAATCTGTGCCTAAGACTCCTCATGAGCTCTGGTATGGAACCAAACCTAGTGTTAATCACTTGAGGGTTTGGGGTTGCTTAGTCCATACGAAGAACGTGGATGCAAGTAAGCTAGAATCTCGCACTCGTGAGTGTTACTTCATTGGGTATGTTAAAGATGATATTGGATACCAGTTCTATGACCCTGAGATCCAAAAGGTTTTTGTCTCTAGAGATGTGAAATTTCTGGAGAATGATTTCCTTAAAGATCAAGACAAAAATGAAGTAGAGGAACTCATTAAATCTCCTCAGGATTCCGAGCTTCCAGAAACTGAAGAAATAAATAAAGATGAAACACCCATACCTCTTCAAAGGAGTTCGAGGGTGGTTGCACTACCTGAAAGGTATGGATTCCATGTGTCAAGCGAGACTGACAATGATCCTACTTCATTTGATGAAGCACTCACGGATCATGACATGGATAGATGGATGCTCGCAATGAAGTCAGAAATTGACTCCATGCATAAGAATGGTGTATGTACCCTAGAGGATCCGCCTAAAGGGGTAAAACCCATTGGGTGTAAATGGATCTTCAAGAGAAAGAGGGCACCTGATGGGAAAGTAGAAACTTTCAAGGCACGGCTCGTAGCCAAGGGCTACACACAGAGAGAAGGCATCGACTTCGATGAGACATCCTCTCCTGTGGCTATGCTTCAATCCATCAGGACACTGCTAGCTATAGCTACATATCTTGACTACGACATCTGGCAGATGGATGTCAAGACGGCTTTACTCAATGGATACCTCGAGGAGGATATCTATATGGAGCAACCCAAGAGCTTCATAACTAATGATGTCAAAGTATGCAAACTGAAGAAATCCATCTATGGGCTCAAGCAAGCTTCTCATGGAACATCAGATTTGACGAAATTATAAAGAGTTATGATTTTATGCAGAATCCTGATGAACCTTGTGTGTATAAGAAGCTTAGTGGGAGCACCGTTGTGTTCATCATGCTTTACGTAGATGACAACTTATCATTGGGAATGATACATGGATGATGACAAGTGTGAAGATTTGGCTATCCCATACCTTTGAGATGAAAGATCTTGGAGAAGCCTCTTACATCTTATGCCTAAAGTTGTTCAGAAACAGAGAAAAGAGGATATTGGGATTGTCACAACATGGGTACATTAAGAAGATTCTTGAACAATTCCGTATGGATAGTTCTAAGAAAGGTTTCCTTCCCTTAAGGCATGGTATCCACCTGTCTAAAGGGATGGCTCCTCAAACTTTGAGGAAAAGAAAGCCATGGCTGGATGCCCTTATGCATCAGTTGTAGGAAGCTTAATGTATGCCATAATGTGTACTAGGCCAGATATCTACCATGCAGTGGGAGTGATAAGTCGTTACCAATCCTGCTGTGGAGAGCAACACTAGAATGTAGTAAAGAACATATTCAAATATCTAAGACGGACGCAAGATTACATCTTGGTTTATGGAGATGTTGATCTCCAAGTCTTGGGATATACAGATTCTGACTTCCAATCAGATATTGATGATCGAAAGTCGACATCAGGGTTTGTATTCCTGTTGAACGGTGGTACTGTGAGCTGGAGAAATAAGAAGCAGGACACTACAACAGATTCAACGACAGAAGCCGAGTACATTGCCGCATCAGATGCTGCAAAGGAGGCGGTGTGGTTGCGTAAGTTCATCCTGAAGCTTGGCGTAGTTTCCTCTGATACTCCCATCCCGTTACTCTGCGATAACATGGGAGCCATTGCCCAGACGAAGGAACCCATATGGCATCAAAAGAGCAAGTACGTGGAAAGGAAATACCACATCATTCGAGAGATTCAAAAGCGTGGTGATATAATCATCGCCAAGGTGGCCTCCGTCGAAAATGTTGTTGATCCTCTTACCAAACCTCCAACACAGATGATTTTCGACTAGCATGTCATGAGTATGGGTTTAAGGATTGTTCCGGAATGGTTCTGAGGGCTAGTGGGAGATTGTTAGCAATGTGAGCCCGAGGCGAACCATTCATGCAATAAATGTTATTGTAATAAATAAGTTATCAATAAAAGTTATTGATTATTTTTCACTCCCTTTCTGAGATTGAATGAATGAATGAACTATAAGGTCCCTCTGTTCAATAAGGGTTATGTACCATGGTCAACTTGATAATCATACAACTATTGATTCATTGATTGAATCACAGAGGCTGATGCTTCGATGAATATCTAAGGAGCTAGATAGAGGACTCATCAAGCATCATCAAATGATTGTTAAGTGATGATCTCCAGCCTGAGTAGTAGATGGCAATCCTTTCTCTTTTTGGCTGATATCTGACCGACCTCTTGACGCAGGTCTTCTACATGGGAATAGTGATTCGGGGGTGTCAGATTAGTTGAGTCAATGGGTTGACTTAACGAGATTGAGATAACCAAATACCTATGTTGTGTCACAGCATATGCATGCATCCTCCGACCAGAGACAGATGTGTTACTATATGTCTGAGTGTGTACATTTGGTAGACCAATACGTTGATGACCTAACCAAGGTCTATACACCGGCGAGCTGGTGTGCATGTAAGGACATATGAGTAATACGATCTCTCAAAGGGATCATACAGGTTCACATGTGAACCGGGAGACATGAGCTCACTCATGAGGTATTGGGACTGATTAAATTCCATGGATGGTCATCATGCTTTGGAAGCATGACATGAATTTGAAGGTAAGATATATGCTTTGGGAAAGCATATGATCTATACCAATTCCCAATGACTAAGATTGAGAAACTTGGTGATCAAAACCTGAAGATGACAGTGTAAAATTGATCTATATCTTCAGGATGATCATAGGTCTTCCAGTATGCAGGATGTACGGGCGTTGAGAATACCTGAGGGTGAAGTGATCATAAATGATTGTATAACCATGTCGCTTCCATTCCGAGGGAGTGATGAAACAGGTTTGGATTTTAGTTACTCCTCTCAGTAGAGAAGTGACCTAATCTTAGTCCATGTATTGGACATTAATATGAATGAGATTCAGATGCAATGAGAAGATTAGGTTTACGGACTTGATTTAATAAAGCATCTATGGGAGGTTCATGAGATCTGGATTTGAGATGTGATCTCAATATCCAAGTCACTATACGTGGAACAATACAATCGCCTTGTCCTTATCTCCAAGTATCTGCGGAGAAATCGCATTATTCTTGAAAGGATTCAAGAATAATTCCATAGTTGAATTATATCTGAGCATTAAGAGAATGATAGTTAAATGTGATTTAATTATATTGATGCATGTGGAAATTATCCAATATAATTAAATGTGATTTAATTATTATGGATAAGAATAATGTGGATAGCAATATTCAATTATTCATAATATATTATAAATATGATTTATAATGTATTAGAGAGAGAGCTAATTGTAATTTATATTTGTTAATTAATTATTGGTGTGAATTGGATTCACATTATATAATTAATTGAAAATGTAAATTATATTTTGTTTTAGGTTGTGAATATGATTCAAAAATTTCCAATGGCAAGATTGCAATATTCTCAAGATTAATTATGAATTATTTTTGTTGAATAAATCACAACAAAAGTTGTTGGAAAATATGGGAGATTTTCATGGAGATATGCAATCTCATGAGATTGCATGAGATTGCCTCCACCATGAGGTCATGGTGGACGACCACCAATTCCCACAAGGAAATTGGTAGCCGTCCGACCTATTCTTTACGGGGAGCAATCTCCATGCTAATCTCTTCATATTTGTATGATTTAATTTAGGATTGAAATGTACTTGATTTATCAAATATATTTGATCTAAATTAAATTATTAGTTGTTGGCTTTTACCAACAACAATCTTGACCATTGGATTAGACATAAATCATACTCGTCTATTGATTTTATGTATCCCATGGATTGTGATCCATGGATCCCAATACCCTATAAATAGAGAGGCATACCATGCTCTCTTGGGTTATGCAATTGAGACGCATCTCTCTCTCTCCCTCTTCCACACGTCAAGCCTCTCTCCTTCTCCCTTGGTGGCCATCCACCAAAACCCTAGAGGAGAAGCCATCGTCGTCGCTTCGCTACCGCGTCGCCACCTCGACGTTCTTCGATTCTCCATCTTCTTTGGAGTGCTACGCTCGCGAAGAAGGTGTTCGATCTTGTACGACGAGATCAGGAGTTCATCGTGCTTGGATCAACTTGTTGGATTGCGAGGATTACGCCACTCATCCCCGCGCTCGCAAGCATCTTCTCCGATGATCATGCTTGAGACAAGAGGTCTCTTT
Organism: Ottelia alismoides; assembly: GCA_037367405.1. Lineage (NCBI taxonomy): Eukaryota > Viridiplantae > Streptophyta > Magnoliopsida > Alismatales > Hydrocharitaceae > Ottelia > Ottelia alismoides. Next base: position 416,413 of record JAZKJV010005232.1, read on the forward strand.
TCGTAGAGACTCGATCAACCACGCTACAAGAGGTATTCCTTTACACTTGATGTGGTTCTAGATGAAACGGTCCGAGAATCGTTCTTGGATCATGTGGTTTCATAGCTTGAAAAAATTTTAAATTCCGCTGCATAGAACAGCTAGTTCGACTAGTCATTCTTAGTCGTATTCGATACGACGCTCATGCTTCCATGATGCGCTTGAGGATTATATCCAATATCCTTCAGCCCTGATTGGTCTGCTATGGTTGGTGTAGTCCCTTCTCTTTTCTCGATGGAGCCATCTCTGAATCAGACTCAGAGGAAATGATCTCAAGATCGGATTCCAAGTTCTTTCCTTGATATGCATAATGAGAGTAATCCCAGTCAGACTTGTAATATTCTGCATCAGATGAAGAGATGAATATGGAATTCGGATCAATTCCAGATGGATGTGAATGGATTGTTTGATATGAGATGAAATCAATCTCCATCCACAAGGGGCGATGGTCGGGACAAGAGCGATCTCAAATTATTGGGGAAATATAATGTGAAGGAAATGAAGACAAGGAGACTGGAGATCGGTTCGCAAGATCTGAACTGAGTTCTTGAGAATCACCTTTAATTATATGAGATGACGACATCATGGAATCAATGTGGGCGTCAACGGGTTCCTGACTAAATCATCCATGAGTCGACATCGTGGAATACAAGAGGGATATTGATGGGGAGTAGAAGATATGATGATGAACAAGGAATAAAAGGAATAGAAAACAGATGAATGCTCAAAGTGGGAAAAGGGTCAAAGAGAATGAAAAAACAGATGAAATGAAAAATGTGCGCTAGTGTGCGGGATTGATCTTTGAATCCTAATCTAGATCCAAACAAACATAATACACGCGTGGATTCACCAATTTAACCCAAGTGAAGTCGTAGGAGATCGATTATTTTTATCTTTTCAATTTTAGATTGTTATCAAAGCAAATCTTGTAGTTTGTTTATAGAGGATGGACCTATAGGAGAGTGAGTACTGTCAAAAAAGTATCCCTTACTTTCCACTTCCTTTGTAACATGTGGTCTACACTTTTTGAGGTGCTTGACATCTGTCTTGGGGGGATACTCAACAAAAGAATAAGAAAGGAAGCCGATGGTGGCGAATCAAATACTTTGTACTAGGCTCGCAAGTAGACAAGGCCCTACTCGGATGCGAAACTATGAGACAGACGCACCCGTGAGAGCGTGACATATGCTCAGCACTTCAGACCTGGTCTGCAAGTAGACAAGGCCTTACTCACCCACGTATGATATAAGCACCAGCACTTCGTCTTACCTAGATGATAATCGAGGCAGCCACAGATCGGGATTTTGGCTCTTTTCCTTAGGGCCGTGGCTCGATCTATCTGAAAGGTACCTAAAAATAATGTGTGCTTTATGAACCAAAAATAAGGATGTCCGTTACAGATTTTAGCTAGGTCAAAGTGTTATTTAGCAGTCCCCTTATTTTAGTTTATGAGTTTTCACCTTTTTGGGTATTTTTCAGAATAAGCAGCTAATGATTTTTTTGTGTTTTATTTTTAGTCCTAACTTATCGAAAACTGGGGGAGAAGTCAAAAAAGCCATGCAAGAGACACTATGATGGAAATCTCACCATTGTGTCTTATGATGCACTCTCAGTTAGAAGACTTATAGTGCTTCCCATCTCTCTCCATGTGGGATGCAAGGCATAATTGAAATATTTACACTTCATGCACGGTATGTAATTCGTTGAAATCACCGTAAGAAAGAATTGCTATTAAACGTAAAGAATCAGATGTTGAGTGCTTAGAAATAGAACCCCAAAAGTCTGATCTTGGAGGTTCGTCGATGTCAAACAAATTGGATCTGGACAACACTGTATCGAACCTCTCTCAATGCTCGGTTTCATATCTAAGTAGATAATAATTTAATTTGAGCTAATGTCCATGCGTAGAAGACTATATGTACATGTTTTTAATTAGGCTTTGGACTTAGCTACCGTCTCAAGCACTCCTAGGACTACGGGCTCAATTAGCGAAGACAAAAACAGAAATAAAGGTGGAAAACTTCAAATCACAGAAATCAAAGTGAAATAATGAGAAAAATAGGAAGAAATAAAGGTAAAGAGCGATGAAAACTACAAGAAAATCGGTGAGCCACCAAGTAAACAATCACTTGGTAAAATAGGCCCGATAGAATCTGTCCCGTAGTGTCCACCTATATTATTAGAAATAATAATGTCACTTTTTCACAAAATGAAATTAAAACCTTATTCTAAAACTAAACTAATCAGTCCCTCAGTCGGCTATGAAGCTCTCTCCAATCGGCTTGGTCTTAAAGCCGTCTCTACTTGGCCTGGGTGCCTTGATCTCCTAGGATGATGTCCACGCTCGATGTGCCCTCGCAACAAAGACCATAGAGAGATGTGATCAAAACATGTCAAAAGAAATATATAGATAAAAGAAAATTAAAGACAGAGAATTAGATAGAAGAACAAATGAATATCTACAATCTAAGCTACTCTATGAGTTGTTCCCCGGCAACAGAGCCATTTGATGAACACAACCTTGGACGGTCTCGTAGATCTACACGCCTGATGAATCCTCATTCATCATTCTTTATTCTTTTATTTTAGCTAAAAATCTTTGTAAAACACCATGTATATGTTTGTAAATATAATAAATTACCAAATAGCATGCACTGTGTAAATAGCAATAATTAGCATGTCCTTGTGCAAAAATAAAAGAATAAAGAAATAAAGAAAAAGAGGAAAATATTTAGAATAAATATTGAGTGACCTGAACCCAAGGGAGGGCCAATCATTGGCCTGACCGCAAAATAAAATAAGTAGAGAGAGATCGGGTAACTCAACCTTGTATAAAATCCTCCTCTTATGTATATATTTTATTTTCATAAAATAAAAATATATATGTGTTTCCCATATTTTTTATATATTTATAAAAATAAAATAAAAATGAATAAAATAAAAAAAACCAAAAATAAATAACTTCTCTCTCCTCAGTGTACATATACCATGTATATAAGAATAAAAGAACTTTTTTTACCCTTGCAAATAATTAATAAAAATCAAATAAAAATTATTTTGTATCCCAAATTTTAGTATGTAAATAAATAAAATATAAAATTGGGATAATTATACATAAATAAAATAATTAAAAATAAAATAAAAAATACGTAGGTACCTATACCAATATATAATATAATGTATATACATAATTTATTTTTCAAAAAAATAAATAAAAATCACAAAAATACTTCAAAAATAAATAAACATTTTTCATTTTGAAAATATTTTGAAATAAAGCCTTTTACTATTTTTAATTTAATTTCCAAATATTTATGAGGTGGCGCCTCCTCATTGGTCCACGGGGGATGTTGACCCCCGGTCAACTCCCCCCCTAGACCACATCTCCGTGGATCCACGTCGCCGACCCGACTTCGCCAATTTTTCCTGACGTGGTCCGCCTCCCATTTATCCAAACCCCGACCTCCGATTGTCAAGCTCACATCCGAGATTCACGCCCGAGCATCTTCTTAGGGATCCGTGCATCGATCCACGTGCTCCACTCCCATCTTATCGGACATGCACCTGTATATAACCTCAGCTCCAGCCGCATTTCTCCGCACCTTTGGCTCCCGTCTTCGACCCCAATGACCTCCATCTTCATCCTCGAGTGACAGTGAATGATTGAGAGTGTTGCAACAAGGATTTGGAGGCGTTTGCCCTAGGTCCGGCGACCATCATCGTCGAGCTCCGCCGCCGGTGCAGCCCGAGCCTCTGGAGGCGTCGCTCCATCGAGGCGAAGACCGTAGGAGACTCAGCATCTCCAGCCTAGACGATTCCTTCCATCAGGTACCTCTGTTAGCTCTTAGATCATCGTGTAGCTTTAATCCTTCCTATCTTCCTCCGTCAGCTCCGCCCCAGTGGCCGGATCCCCGACACTTCATCCTATCCGTATAGATAGACGCCTCGACTCATCGTCACCCTTCGTCCACAATCTGATCACCTCAATCTTGGCTATCCGAGCCAAGATCGGGATAGGTCCCTTCCGCCGCCTCCGCCGGGACCCCCCTTTGCTGACCCACCCGCTTCCCTTTGCTGTTTCTCAAATAACCCATGCCGGAGTCTTCCTCCGAGCACGAGCTTTCCTTTGCTGGTGAATAATCGCGAGTCACCCCCCTGAGCCGCATCTCGCATACCTCGCCGGAGTCGCACATGTCCTCCTACCTTCACCAGAGGATCGGACCGTTGGGAGCTCCATCAGTCACCACCACCAGACGCGGAGCGACGAGGCACGTCGAAGCCCTCTTTCCGAACACCCATCGGGCGTGCACAACCACTCCGGCTCGTCGACGAAGTCCGCTAGGGAGGAGTTAATCCAGATCCTCTCGCCTCCGTCGGATCACGCCTCACTTCCAGACGCCATCTGAGCAGTTCGAGGACTGCCACTGACAGGTCGTTAGATCCATGATCTGATGGCCACGTGCACCCCACGTTTGCCCTCTCGTCCGGACCATTGGATCTGCCAGAAGGCGTCATCAGAGCCGTATGCCCTCCAGCCACTCACCGCCTGACACCTGGCCCCTACGTGCCCTGCACTCGCTTTGGCTGGGTAACTTGCGCCCGACCCCCTGCACTTTATTTCAGTTTTTGTTTAGTCTATTAAATAAATTAGCAAACTTGGGTAAATTGCAGATAAGGACCTGTAGTTTATGGTATTTGCACTTTGGTCCTTACTTTGTGGATTCACGTGCTTCGTCACGTGAGGTTTTGGGATTTTTGCATGATTAGGGCTGGGTTTTATGACTGTTATGGAATGAAAGTTTAGTTTCAGATATTACATATATACCCCTGTGCATACTGGAATTGGAGCATCTGTGGAATTTGATGTGGAATTTGCACTGATACCCTTATAGTTCCTGCACGTGTTTTATTTTAGCCCTGAAAACTTATTTTTCTTGTGTTTAAGTCCTAGTGTGCTGTGGCTTTTATATTGGTTGAATAAAATAGCAAATCACATCCAAATTTATTGAAATTTGGACACGTGGCCCTTGCCACTGTATAAAAATTTCACTAATTTTTTGGGACATTTTTTAGTTGTTTTTCTATTTTTAAAAATTCAAAAACACCTATTTTTCCTACTGTTCGGTTTATAAAATCAATTAAAAATATAAAAAATCATCTATAAATTATAAAAAGTAGGTACTTTTTGTTTTAGTGTTTTCTTGCTTCAATCCAATTTTTGCTCATTTTGGATTTATAAAACCCCTAAAAACTATAAAACCCTAAAAACCTTATAAAAATTATTAAAATTTCTAAAAATTCAAAAATTACAATTTTTGTTCCTGCAGCTTAGTTTTCATTTTTAGTCTGATATAAAATTGCCTCCAGATTTTAGAGGTTATTTAGATATTTTTAAATAACCTTTCAAATCTGGCTGCACATTGATTTCAGTTTTCTTCTTTCTTTCATTTTTATAAAATCCATAAAAAAATCATAAAATTCTTAGAAAATTACCAAAAACACATAAAAATATAAAACTCAAAAATAATTTTATTTTGATTTTCTGGCTTGATTTGATGCATTAAATAATTTGTTGTGTGTGTCATTTTTGCCTTGTTTTCTATTTTTCTTATAATTTAAAATCACAAAAAAATTTAAAAATACATAAAATCCACCAATAATATTTTATTCCTTTTATTTTCTAGACTACTTCGTAGGCCTATTCGGCCAACCCGTACTCCTTGAGTCCGACCCTGATCTCTATACCTGGTTAAATAAATAGCGAGTCCGCTATTCGATTTCATTGACTTTTTGATTTATTTTGGTGGTCTTATTTTCTTGTTGAGTCCGATTCGAGGGATTGAGGTCGCAACGACCTGTGATATTTATCTACCTTAGTCTCTAGGGTTTTTCGGCTTATCAGAATGGCGTCGTTGCCGGGGAGCACGGCTTGGTAGTCTTTCTGTTTTTGTTTTTGTTCGGTTTTTAGTTTCGCGGCTTTTTCCGCGACTTTTCTTTCTTTCCTTGCTTTTCATGGCTTTTTGTCTTATTTCCTTTCTCTTTTATTTTATTTTTGCTTTATTTTTTCATCTTTGTTTTTATTTTATTTTTGCATATAGTTGTCATTTTATTTTATCTTATTTTTCTTTGCATATTTTTATAATAACTGTGTTCGATACTCTTTTGTTTGATTTCTTGCGAAGGCCCGAGGACCGAGGCGGTTTTCTTCGGAGAGTCGAAGCAACCGCGGAAGCCGGAGGTGGCTCCCTTCTGTACGGAACTGCATGAGAATGTGAGGAGTTAAGCCGGAGAGAGAGGAGAGGATAGTTTAGACTTAATTTCTAGTTTCAGATTATCATTTTTGTAATAATATAGGGACAACCAGGACACTTTCAGACTTGTGGTTGACTTGCCGGGGTCTGTTTCGCTGAGCACCGGTGTGCTCGGGGGACCCCACCGCATTTTTCGTCGGTTTTGAGTTTTATCACCTTTTACTGCTTATCTGATTTTCGAGGATTTAGCCTTAGCTGTAGGATTTTCTTTGATTGTGACGTAATTGATTAGGATCCCAACCTAATTAGATTGCATGTTCCTATAGACCGTCTAATTGGACCAAACTAATTAATTAATAAAGAAAAAGCTAACCTGGTCACTCGAGGGGTCACGTGCCACTAGAGGCCGTATACAACGTTGGCAGGATCCGTTGTGGCGGACACCGATTGGCATCAGAGAGCAGACCCCAGCCCCTCCCGTTGACCCGTTAGCTACCGTTCTCCACGTGTAGAAATTGCTTCGTCTAAGGTTGTTTTCCTCATGCATCATATAGGTAGTTTTATTTCTGTCTTTACTTTTATGCGTGGATCACACTGCATATAGACTGCTGGAGTCAAGTATGCATCTCTTACTCTGCATGCATCATCGTGTTTGACCGCGCATCGACTTTTTCGTCTTCTCCCCCCTCCCGATTTCTAGACTTAATAAAATCAGGAGAACCGAAAAATTCGTTAGGCGATTGTTTGCTTGAAAAATACCTAAGAAAGAAAAATCATAAAATTGGGACTGCTAAAGCAAATTGGACTTAAAAATTCACCTCACCCAAAAAACCTCACCAAAAAAATCTTGTACTAGATAGCAACCCCCATATTGTATGGTTTGATTGGGTGAGAGAGTGACCCACACCCTAGGTAGAGCTATATCCGACCCTTCTTCAGACTACTGCTTCTGGGCTAGTCGTTCTCCAGTGAGGATCGCTCCAGTCTCCGGTAAAGCGGGTCGCGATATCCTTAATAGTGCAAGTCGATTGGGTAGCCGGTAAACGGTCCGCGGCTTGTACTGGCTGGGAAAGATCTAGTTTGGGATCGAGACAGTCTCCTGGGGGTGTTGGATTCCCAACAGCTCGCTTAATCGCTCTGTTAGACTGTTTTATCACCAAAATAAAAAAATACAAGACAAAAGATCGAACTCTTATGGTCATCAGCTCGCGTTGCGTTGGTGAATTTGGGGTTTGCTTGTCCATCCTGTTTGCTTCCCAGATCCCATCCGCCTGACTCGCCAGATCACGATGATGGGTCGGAGGTCCCTTAGGCAGCCTCTGGTTGCACCGCTTACGAGCACTCCGGCCCGTTCATCTAGGTTGGTTTGTGAGAGCCGAGACCTTCTCTCCGAACACGAGTTCGCTTCCATCCTGTTCCCCCCGACCACATTTCTTCTGATAGTCTTGAGGTAACCGATCAGAGAGAGCAGCAGACAGATTACAATTCAGCACCTGAGCTTGGGTCTTTTGCCTTTACAGAGACCATGGTCGGCAGTTGTGAGGACCGCACTGGAGGCCCGAGAGCAGAGCAAATATATGTATTGGACCAGGGTGCGATCAACAACACCTTGATAGCTTCCCTCGAGACGATGCAACAACAGATTAGAGATCAGGGAGTTTTCATGGTGGATATGCGTAGAGAGATGGAGAGGATGAGAACAGAGAGAGACCAGCCGAGAGCCGCAGGAGCGGGAGACATTCTAGACCAGCCTGACGAGCCGGTTCAGCCAACAGCAGCAACAGCCATACCGATGCGGGAGTTGTACAACCCCGAATCAACACTTACGCACCGGTGGATCGTGCTTCCGGCGATCGTGGGGGACTTCAAGTTCCCCCCTCATACGATTCATCTTCTTCCCCATTTCCATGGGCTCGCGACTGAGGAGCCACACCTTCATCTCCAGGAGTTCGAGATGATATGCAGCACCGTCCACGATCGTCAGGTGGACGAAGATACCATACGGATGATTACTTTCCCATTCTCCCTGGTAGACAGAGCAACCAACTGGCTGAAGCATTTAGGGAGATTCGTGACCACCTGGGAGCAGCTCCGCATTGAGTACTTGAAAAAGTACTATGCACTCGGGCGGACGAATGTAGTGAGGGCCTTGATCAGCAACTTCTCCATACTCCCTAACGAGCAGTTCCATGAGGCATGGGAGAGGTTCAGAGAGCTTACCGACAGATGCCCGCACCATGACATCTCGAAGCCGAACCTAGTTCAGAGCTTCTTTTGCGGGCTAACACCAGAGCTGCAGGGCTTGGTGAATGCTTCTTGTGGCGGTTCCTACTTCGCCAAGGATGAGGATCAGGTCTGGGCCATCTACGAGGAGATGACCAAGAACTATATAGCGATGTCCCAGACCCGACTTTACACTCAGGGACTCCCCCAGCCACAGGCCGTTTAGTTTCAGAGGATAGCAGGGGTCAATGCCGGTCCTTCCACTTCGTTAGCGGCAGCCGCACATGCAGAGTCTACAGCCGCAGACATGGGCTTTATCAGCGAGAAGCTGGACCGAATTCGAGCTGATCGAGAAGAAGCAGTGCCAGGGCATATCTCAGATAGATCAGATGGCACAGACGATGAGTGGCCTGAAGACACAGATCATGTGTCTCCAGGAGGCACAAACGGCTTCTCAGCCCCGTCTCAGGTCACGGGGAGATCCGAGCAGCAGTAGTAGCTCGTCCCAGTACTCCAGTCAGCCTAGACAGGTTCACTTTGTACAGGCGGAGTCGTACCGGCAGCCACCGCAGTACGTCCAGTCACCACCATCTCAGGACAGCCAGATGGTGGTGTATCAGCCGGATCAGCCCCTGGCAGTATTCTCCTCACCCACCTACGAGCAGGAGCCGTTGATGGATGTCAACAGGATTTGGTACGACCGACCCAGCCCGGTATCCGACGAGACCATCCTGGATTCCGCTGGTTGGCAGGAGGCACCAGTTCCCAGCAGCAGCCTCCAGTTCAGGGTGGCCAGTATGGCCAGCAGCGAGAGACTTACCAGCAGCCCCAGCCCCCAGTACACCAGCAGCCATCCCACCGAGAGCAGTATGGTCCTCGTCCCTATCAGCAGGGAAAATCTTGGAGGCAGCAACACACTCAGCAGCAGTATCATCCCCAGTACCCCTCTTACCCTCACCAGCAGCAGCAACAACCTCACTACCAGCGAGGCCACCCGTCAGGTTCTCATGGGCCGACCTATGAGAACCCCGCACTGGATGACTTAGCCTGCCTCATGACCGAGCAGCAGGCTACCTTTCGATGGGAGATCGATGAGTTCTGTTAGGAGATGAGGGAGATTGTGAGAGGGAAGGCCGCCACCCCTGCCTAGATCGATCCAAACCCGGACAACCTGAAGAGGAAATCTGAGCAGGTAGAGTTCACTGAGATTACCACTCCTAGTGCTTCACTTGGTAATGTTTCTGCATATATGTTTGATGCTGACTTTGTCACACTTAGGAGCGGTAGGATGCCAGCAGGCGGCGCCTCGTCTGAGCGACGACCCCATGCCACTTCAGGAGCGCCAGATGAGGAGGAGAGCGGTGTTGATGTTGCTCGTATACATGATGATGACGGTGGTGCTGACGCCACCAAGGATGATGATCCAGCTGACGGTACTGAGGCCGTCGTTTCACCAGATGGAGGAGGTGGTACTGATGCCACCATACTTGTTTCCGAACCAGAGTGTGGTACTGAGGCCACAGATCCAGATGCCGAGGGTGGTGCTGAGGCCACCATTTCTAGTTCTTCTGCTAGTCCTATTGTTTTTCCTTCTGTGCAAGTACCTCAGGATATTTCTGTAAATAAAGGAAAGGGTTTGATATTTTCCGATCCACCTGTGTTTCCTGATGATGTATGTGTGGATTCTGCCGTGCTTGAGCAGCCCAGACCCAGTCCCAGTCCTTCATCTGAGAAGGACCCGGCCGCCCCCTTTCCCCAAGCACTCCGCTTGGCTAAGGGACACAAAAAAGACCCAAAAAAGTCCCACCAGTTAGAGTTCAGCCAGCACATGATGGACCGATTTCAGATACAACTGACTCTACAGGAGGCCTTGGAGCACATACCTCTCTTCCAGAGATCACTCAGAGACAGGACCATAGTTCGGAGGAAGAGGTGGAACCACCAGTCAGAGATCCATGTGCTCACTCGCGCCACATGCTTTGTGATCCAGAACCATCTGCCAGCCAAGAAGCCAGATGCAGGAGCCTTGCATGTCAGATGCCATATTCAAGAGCAAAGGTTTGATCGTACTCTATTAGACAACGGGGTCTTCGATCAACCTACTTCCGGCAGCCCTACTCGACCGCTTGAGTTGGGCCCTCTACGACAGAGCAGGGCAATCCTTCAGTTTGTTGATCGATTTGTCAAGAGGCCGAAGGGGTTGCTAAAGGGACGTTGTCGTCACGATTTAGGGCCTGAAATTCCCCGTGGACTTCGTTGTGTTGGACATGGAGATCCCTGAGTCCGTGACCGATACCTCCATCATTTTAGGACGCCCGTTCTTGGCCACAGCCAAGGCAGTGTCTGATCATGATAGCGGAAAGGTATACTTTCGCGTCGAGGGCGAGAGTATACAAATAGAGACGATCGAGGATACTAGAGCCAGAGATTCAACTTGCTCTGAGCTGACATCAGATTCAGAGCAGATGACAGAGGCAGGGCGAGACATCCACCAGGACTGTGACTTTGTGATCACAGATGACGAGGCAGTTTGGGCAGATCCCGCAGCACAGGCCATCCTCTCACCTTCAGAGTTCGCTGATGCACATATGCAAGTAGAGGAGAGCTTGAAGAGTGCATCCCTGGTCCAGGATACATCTCAGATAGCAGAACCGGTTCCCGATCGTGAGGATTATTTCTCGTGTGATTCTGATACAGATCCCTCGGAGTCAGATTTCGACTCGACAGTTTGATGATTTGACACCGTTTCTGACTTCCACAGAGCCTACAACTAGGGTGGAGCCTGATCCCGAGCAGAGCAGAGAGATACCAGCAGAGCAGCCTCCACCAGATTCAGATTGTGAGAGAGAGTTCTCATTCTCCCATGCCGATTTGGTCGCATTCACTCAGACTTTTCATAGGCCAGATCTGCCAGCACCGAGTTGTCCAGAGCTTAAGCCATTACCATCATCGCTGAAGTATAGGTTCCTTGCTGGTGAGTATGAGATGTACCCAGTCATTATCTCATCAGATTTGACTGGAGAGTAGGAATCCCGTCTGATGGGGTTCTTGAAAAGAACCGCAAGGTGATTGGATGGAGTGTAGCTGATCTCCAGGGGATAAGTCTGGCCCTCTGCTCCCACCATATCTATCTCGAGGAGGACGCAAAGCCGTCGCATGAGTTTCAGCGGCGACTAAGCCCGAACCTTTGAGATGTTGTCATGAAGGAGATCTCGAAATGGTGGGGCACCGATTTTATCTACCCCATCTCCGACTCCAAATGGGTCAGTTCGTTACATGTGGTGCCCAAGAAGACGGGCATCACCACAGTTGTTAGTGAGTCTGGAGAGGAGATCGCTACCCGGGTACCCACTTCTTGGCGGGTCTGTGCGGACAACAGACGATTGAACCAGGCCACCAAGAAGGATCGTTCCCCCTGCCTTCATTGATCATATTATAGAGAGGCTGGCAGGGAAGAGCCATTACTGTTTATTGGATGGGTACTCCGGATACAATCAGGTGGCCATAGCGCCGACCAGGACAAGACTACCTTCACATGTCCCTTCGAGACATATGCTTTCAGATGGATGTCCTTTGGATTGTGCAACGCTCCGACGACATTCCAGAGGTGCATGTTGTCCATCTTTTTGGACATGGTGGGGGAGTGCTTGGAGGTCCTCATGGACGATTTTTCGTCTACGGCAACAGATTCGATTCTTGTCTTGACAACCTAGACCGCGTCCTCCAGCGATGCATTGAGGTACACCTGGTGCTTTCTTGGGAGAAGAGTCACTTCATGGTGACTCAAGGGACTGTGCTTGGCCATATCATCTCCAACAAGGGCATGGAGGTTGATCCGGCCAAGGTGGATATCATTAGGAAACTCAGTCCACCATCCAACTTGCGGCAGTTACGGTCTTTTCTGGGCATGTTGGTTTCTACCGACGATTTATTCATGATTTCAGCTGGATTGCCGACTGTTGACTGATCTGTTGACGAAAGACACCTAATTCATTGTGGATGATAATTATCTAGCGTTATTTGAGACTCTCAAGAGTCTAGTTGTAGAGGCTCCTGTCCTCCAGCCGCCTTATTGGTCTCTCCCATTTCAGATCATGACGGATGCCTCCGATTTTGCCGTAGGGGCCTTGTTGGGACAGAGGAGGGATGGCGCCCTCTTTGCTATTCACTACGCTAGCCGGACATTGGATGCCGCTCAGTGGAACTACACCGTTACCGAGAAGGAGATGCTAGTCGTAGTGTTCGCCCTAGATAAGTTCAGAACTGACATCATTGGATCTAGAGTGACCATCTTCACTGATCATACCTCCATCAGGTACCTCATGGAAAATAAGGATGTTAAAGCCAGGTTGACCAGATGGATCCTTCTACTCCAGGGATTTGACATAGAGATTAAGGATAAGCCTAGAGTCAAGAATGTGGTGGCGGATCATCTCTCCCGATTGGAGTTTTTTAGGATTCTGAGCAGATCGAGCCTATTCGTGAGACCTTCCCAGATGAGGTGATCCTTGCTATCTCCTCTCTCCCGTGGTACGCCGATATTGTGAACTTTCTTGTTGCTAAGAAAGTTCCACAAGATTGGCCCATGCAGCGACTTGAGACCTTCCTTGCGAAGGCCAAGTTCTACCATTGGGAGGATCCCGTCCTTTATCATGAAGGAGAGGATAGTGTCTGGCGTAGGTGCATTCCTCAGGAGGAGCACCACAATGTCCTCACCTACTGCCACAAGCTTGAGGCAGGAGGACATCACTCTGGGAGGAGAACGGCACAGAAAGTGCTCCAATCCGGCCTATGGTGGCCTACTCTCTTCAAGGGCTCTAATGAGTTCGTGAAGAGGTGTACTGACTGTCAGAGGATGGGCACTTGTGGACAACGTAATATGATGCTGATGTAGCCCATTCATTTCTGTGAGGTTTTTGACGCATGGGGCATCGATTTCATGGGTCCATTCCCTAAGAGTCAGGGATACGAGTACATTCTATTGGTTGTTGATTATGTGAGTCGTTGGGTTGAGGCCATCCTCGCCCAAACCGCAGATGTTAGGATTGTTTGCAGATTTTTGAGGAAGAATATCATTTCATGGCTCGGGATACCTCAAGTGTTGATTTCTGACGGGGGGTCTCATTTCTTCAACGACAAGGTAAAGGCCCTTGCTAGAGAGTTCGGCATAGACCATCGAGTAGCCACACCGTATCATCCTCAGACCAATGGTCTTCCTGAAGTGTGGAATAGTGATAACCGTCCGAATGACTAAGGGTAAAGGTAAAGAAATGGTCGTTGCGACCTCAGTCAATCGAACTAAGTATATCAAGAAAAATAGACCACTACGAGATAAAATCAATCAAAAATGCGGGAAAGCGGTCTCGCTATGTGATTAACCTGGTCTAGCTCCCAGGGTCGAACACAAGGAGCACGGATTGGCCGAAGCCTACGAAGTAGTAAAAAAGAAATAAAAATAAAAGAAAATGTTTTTTTGGAGGTTTTTATGAATTTTTATATTTTTTTTGGATTTTAAAAGAGTAAGAAAATAAAAGAAGGTAAACTCAAGCCAACTTCAACAATTTATTAAACACACCAAAAATAATGCAAAAATTAAGGAAAAATTGTTTTTATGTTTTTTAGGTTTTTAAGTGTTTTTGGTTAATTTTTGATATTTTTCTGATGTGTAAATTATTTTCTAAAAATCAAACAATGCTGAAAATAAGAGGTACTGTCCAGCAAGGCTTAAGACCCAAAAATAAAATACTTAAGGATCTTAGAAAGCCCTGAAGGTAATTTTCCTGTAAACTAGATAGAATAAGGAAAATTTAGGCACCCTAATTATTGTTTTTGGATTTTTAATTTATTTATTATAATTTTTATGGGTTTTTAGGGGTTTTTCAATTTTTAGGGTTTTTAAGCAATGAAAAATAGCCAAACTTGGCTAGAAAATCAAACAGCAAGCAAACAACAATATCTAAATTTTTTAGAATTTTTAGAGGTGATTTTATATTTTTTTGGTATTTTTAAACCTAAACAGTAGCTAAAAAGGCTGTTTTTGAATTTTTAAAAATACTAAATGAAAATAAAAATGTCCTCAAAAATCACTGAAATTCCTACACCATGGCAGGAAGCCATGTGTCGAAATCTCATTAGATTTGGAGGTGGTTTGATATTTTATTCAAAAATGCAAAGTGGGCACAGTGCACAGGGACGAATGTGCAAATACCCGAGAATCTGGGGGCCCAGGTGCAAAATACCCAGCAAGTCACGCGCGTGGCGTGTGGCTGGGGCACACAGGGACCTAATGGTAATGAAAACCAAGTCTTAGGGTCTTTGATAACTCGTATCAAGAAACCAGGGACGCGGTTGCAATTAACCCAATAAAATCCGCACATGCACAATTAAAACACTCACAGGGGTATAACTGCAAATACCATAAAAGATTTCTTCATTTCATAACAACCCAGATCTACAGGATAAAAGATGTAAAAAGCCCTAAACTACACGTGACGACGCACGTGGTCTCATACAAACAGGGGCATACATGCAAATAGCAACAAACACAAGTCCACAGTGCAAATATCCCTACGTAAATAAAGTTCTAAAAATATTTACAGGACTAGAAATAAAATGACAAACTAAGAGGGGGCCCTAAGTAATTTACCCCTTTATTGGTCGACGGCCAGATGCGCGCCACGTGGTAGATGGACGGTCAGGATGGGCGGCGCTCTCCTTCTCTTCTTCTCTTGGGCCTGATCGATGGTGGAGAGAGGGCCACGTGTAAGATCGGTCGGCTCTGGTGAGTGGAGTCCCTCTCTCTCTGCTCGGACGGTCCAGATGAGATCCTCTGGATGATCAACGGTCGCGGCTCCTCGAAAGTTGGACGGCTGAGATCAAAACTGGAGCTGAGGCCTCATCGAACGGTTCTGGAGGATGATGGAAGAACTCGACGCCGGCGAACTTCGTCGGCCTCCTGCGTGAGCTGCACTCCTCCTCGGCTGCTGCTGATGATCGGAACGGGTCCGCGGTGAAGCTCCGCAGCTGGTAGTAGTGGCCGATGGCCCAGCCGAGCCCTGGAGGGGCTCCGGCGAGGCTGGCGGCGCGAAGCTCCGGTTTGGAATGTAAGGGGGTCTCAGACGACTCCCTTTGGACCTGCAAAGCAAACCAACAGCTTCGCGGGTCGAGGGCAAAATGCCTCGACCCAAAGAAGCGAGGTGAAGGTGGCTGGTGGGTCTGCGCGAAGGAGCTCCGGCAAGTGACAGGTGGTGGAGCTCGACTCCCAGCTCCGGGGCGAGCTGGGTTGAACGAGTGGGCGTAGAACGTGCGTGAGGAGATGGCGGAGGTGATGGGGTGCTCCGATGATCGAGATATTAAGCGAGATGGTCGGAATCAGGGAAGCACGTCGGACGGTCGATTTGGGCGAAATCCAAAATTACTCTAAATGGCTAAGCGAAATGAATACCTGGGTGACGCGGTAGACTATGCTGGAGCTCAGCTAGCTCCTGGTCCTTGCCTCAAGGGTCGTCAACGCCCGAGGCTCGAGCTCCGGGTGGTCGTCGGAGCACGGCCGCAAGAAGCGGCCGGATCGATGGTCGGACACCTCCTCCTCGCTGCGACACCGCGGGGGCAAGCTGTCACCTTGCTGGTTGCGATGGAGCTCACTGGAGAGAGAATGGGGAACCAAAGATGGCGAGAAAGTGCGGCGGAGCTCGGGCTTTATAGTGGGTGCAGGTCCGGGAAGACTCGATCGGGTAGGGCGAGATGAAGCGCGGATCCCAAGGAGGGATGTCGGGCGAGATTCCCGGATACCTGGGGGACGATTAGGATCTGGGATTAGGCTAAATGGAGGTCGGGTTTGGTGGGAGTAATTGGGTGAAGTTGGGTCCGCGAACAGGACCCGGGCTCTGGTGGTCCTGGGGGAGGTGTTGACCGGGGGTCAACAATCCCCGTGGACCAATCAGAGCCCGCCAAGGCTTGACATTTTATTTGATTTTTTTGGGGCCTTAAATGGCCGAATTTTCAAAAACTTAAACATGAAAAATGTTTGTTTTAATTTTTTCTATTTTTTTGTGATTTTTAATTAATTTTTGGGAATTAAAAATAAAGGTATATACATAGTAGCTATACATAGGTATATATACACTATATTGATTTTTGATTTTTAATTTTTAATTAGTTATTTTTATACATTTTTATTCCCATTTTATATTTTATTTATTTATAGGATAAAATGAGGAATAAAAGGCTATTTTTATTTTATTTTTATTATTTATATACATGGGTTAATTAATTAGTTATGTACATTTATATACATGGTATATATACAAGGTATTTTTGTATTTTTAAATTTTGTAATTTTTATTTGATTTTTGTTTTAATTCTTTTTATTTATTTTATTTACAAAACATAAAAAAGGGATATTTACAAAAAGTTTTTGAAAACAAATAGCTTTATTTACAAGGTGAAATAAGGCAAGGGAAGTGGTCTATGTACATGGTGAAGGTGTATTTTTGGTCTTTTTGATTTTAAAGTTTTTATTTTATTTTTAATAGTTCTAAATATATACAAAATATATACAAGTATATTTTTGGTTGAGGAAAATATTATTTTATTTATTTACATAAATATTACACATGAGCCCCTATCTCCTCTACTTGTGGCTTTTATGCGGTCAGGCCCATGCTGAGCCCTCCCTTGGGTTAGGTTGCTCAATATTTATTCCTAAATATTTCCCTCTTTTTCTTTTTCTTCTTTATTCTTTTATTTTTGCACAAAAACATGCTAATTATGTAATTTTACAAACATGCATGCTTTTGCTAAATATCCTATTTACACATATCTACATGCATTTGCATAGGTTTTTGTAGCTAAAATATAAGAATAAAGAGTGATGAATGGGTATTCATCACCCCCCTATACTATACTTTGCTAGTCCCTTAGCAAACACTTATTTGAAAAAGAAGTGCAAAAGAAAGAAAAAGAAAAAGAAAAAGAGAATGTACATGGATCAAGGTTGATTATTAAACATGCCTTCATTAAATTGAGGTATGGAGCTTAATCAGATCTTTGGATTATTGATGTGTCGGAACCTTATTTAGACTTAAGCTTAAAACCTAACAGCCTCCAAGTTCCACTATTCTATAACCAAGACTCCTCAATGCTCTGGATCAGAACAAGTCATCAACCACAAACCCTGAAGATCATGAATCTTTTCCTGTCCTGTGAAAGTGAGGTCTAAGCTCTCCACCTCAGAAATGGCAACTTGACAACCCTCCCTAACAAGGTAACTCTATGACCTCAATCTGGCCACTCTTTCCTCGAGGAGCGGGGTATTCCCTTCTAAGTTCAAGTACAACCGGCTCAAGAAGAGGGGGAAGAAGAGAATGGGTCAAGGCCAGTGTAGCCAAGTACCCTTGGGAGCTTGACCAGTGTAGCCAAGTCTCCCTGCTGCAAGCTACAACAGGTGGATCATGAAACCAAGCTTTGCTTATTGCACTTATATACATACTCCGGTGGGATTATCATTTTCTCTCAGACCCACAACTTTTTTGGAGTTCTTTTCTTTTTCACACATTTTTTTTTTCGAGTGCATCTATACAACATGTACATGTGCAGCATATATACAAGGAGTTTTTCCTCTTGAGCCAGTAGACTATCCCTCTTTTGAAGCTTTATTGCAACCCACAACTCCCGTCGTTAGACTTCATGGCAACCAGACCAAGTTGAGACACACTTCCTTCACTAAATGAAGAAGAGAGGTTCCGCCTAGAAGTACTACCCTCATATGCTACCCCAAGTCAAGGAAGACTGCCTCCTCACCACCTCATCCGTAGAGAGCTCGGTGCATAGTGCGGTTGTCCAAGTAAAGCCATAATCTATATGAGTCATGTGTTGTTGTTAAGTGCTCTACTTAGGCTCATTGAGATGACATGTGATCATAGCCCAGTGGACTCAAAGAATTAAGTCACCATGGACCTGAAAAGCCTTAAACCTAAGCCCTATAAGGTTCCTCTTAGAAATTAGGTGGATTAAGATCCTTAATCAAGCTCCATTTCTCAATTTGATTCCAGGCTAGTTTAAATGTCAACTATCATCCAGAAAACTATATACATATGTACAAAACGATGCATATTTACACAAATTTTACAATCATGCAAAATTTTTGAAAAATGTTTTGAAATCATGAATGATGATGCATGAAGTGCAAGTTTTGCAAAAAGATATTTACACACATTTACACGAGATTTTTGCAAACTTTTGATTTTCAAAACATTTTGGAAAAAATTTGTACTATATACATAATTTTGATACAGAAAATATTTACACAAGCTTTACACACAAAAGATTTTTGAAATCATTTTTACAAAAATAATTTGTACATTAGCTATGTATGTGCAAATAAAAGAAGATTATGAACATGAAAATTTTTAATTTTTTGTGGTTTTTAGCCATTTTTATTTATTAACACACTCACACAAAGTACGAGTTATGGCTAAAGTATATATGAAATATATACACACCCCCCTATACTTAGCTCGAACGATGTCCTCAGAGTCAAGAGCGATGAAGAAGACATAACTCGTGCTATGTATAGGGAAGTGAAAAGAAAGGCTATACAAAAGGAAGAAGAAAAGTCAAGAGGGACTCGGGTCTTCCCCCTATACTTAGGATCAAGTAATCCTAAGTATAGCAGGCTGTACACGAAGGGAAAACCGAGTGGAGAATGTACAGGGTCTACCCCCCCTATACTTAGGGTGAAATGCCCCTGAGTATAGGCAGCAAAACAAGGGTAGACAGAAACAAAAGAAATACCCAAAAGGTCTCACATCCCCCCTATACTTAGGGTAAAGTGCACCCTAAGTATAGCATAATCACAAGATGAAGAAAGGGATGTGGGACTAAAGAATGTGCTGATATGGACATCTGGATCTATGTACAGCGGAGGATCAGTAAAGCTCAGGCGTGAGATGTATTAGATGTGAGTCAAAGACCACATCTCACGCAAAATGAATAGGGGCAAGATCAACGACCCGCGGCTCATGATCTAGAAATGGCTTGAGCCGCTGGCCGTTCACTCGGAAGGTACTCTCAGAAGACAACTCAGATATATCGATGCTACCGTTGTCGTGTACCTTCCGAACCAGATAAGGTCCTTTCCATTTGCTTTGGAGCTTCCCTGGAAATAATCTAAGCCTCGCATCAAACAGCCATACTCTCTGTCCAATCTCAAAATGCTTGTGGCTGATATGAGAATCATGCCACTCCTTGACTTTCTCCTTGTAATGTAGGCTGCTCGAGAAAGCTGCATCTCTAAGCTCTTCCAGGGCAGCTAGCTCTGCCCTCCTCTGGTCTCCTATACCATCTGGATCCACGAGAATGTCTGTAACTGCCCAGAGTGACTTGTGCCTCAGCTCAACTGGTAGGTGACAGGGCTTGCCATA
Organism: Ottelia alismoides; assembly: GCA_037367405.1. Classification (NCBI taxonomy): domain Eukaryota; kingdom Viridiplantae; phylum Streptophyta; class Magnoliopsida; order Alismatales; family Hydrocharitaceae; genus Ottelia; species Ottelia alismoides. The sequence continues at coordinate 436,349 of JAZKJV010005232.1, forward strand.
CACGAGGCGAAAGGGAGATGTACCCAAAGGTGTCTTGAAAGACGTCCTATAGGCCCACAAGACCGAGTCCAAAAGCTGTGACCAGTTCTTTCGGTCAGGGCGGACGACTTTCTACAGAATAGTCTTGATCTCCCTATTCGACACTTCGGCTAGACCATTCGTCTGTGGATGGTACGGTGTAGCAACTCGATGGTCTATGCCGAACTCGCTAGCAAGTGCCTTCACCTGGTCGTTGACGAAGTGAGATCCCCCATCAGAAATCAGAACTCGTGGAACCCCGAACCGCGTGATGATGTGCTTCCTCAAAAATCTGCAAACTGTCCTCGCATCAGCGGCTCGGGCGGGGATAGCATCCACCCAACGACTCACATAATCAACGGCCAACAGAATGTACTCAAATCCCTGACTCTTAGGGAATGGACCCATGAAATCGATGCCCCATGCGTCAAAAACCTCACAGAAGTGAATGGGCTGCATCGGCATCATATCACGCTGTCCACAAGTGCCCATCCTCTGACAGTCAGTACACCTCTTCACGAACTCATCTGAGTCCTTGAAGAGGGTAGGCCACCACAAACCGGATTGGAGCACTTTCTGTGCCGTTCTCCTCCCAGAATGATGTCCCCCTGCCTCAAGCTTGTGGCAGTAAGTGAGGACGCTATGGTGTTCCTCCTGAGGAATACACCGACGCCAGACGCTATCCCCTCCCTCGTGGTAAAGGATGGGATCCTCCCAATGGTAAGACTTGGCCTTCGCTAGGAAGGTCTCAAGCCTCTGCCTGGGCCAATCTTGTGGAACTTTCCCCAGCAACGAGAAAGTTCACAATATCGGCGTACCATGGGAGTGAGGCGATAGCAAGGATCGCCTCATCTGGGAAGGTATCTCTGATCGGATCAATCTGCTCTGACTCCTCAGGCTGCTCTAAACGGGATAAATGGTCCGCCACCACATTCTTGACTCCAGGCTTATCCTTGATCTCAATGTCGAACTCCTGGAGTAGAAGGATCCATCTAGTCAGTCTGGCCTTGGCATCCTTCTTTGCCATGAGGTACCGGATGGCGGTGTGATCTGTGTACAAAGTCACTCGGGATCCAATGATATATGATCTGAATTTATCTAGGGCAAACACTACTGCTAGCATCTCCTTCTCTGTGACTGTGTAATTCCGCTGGGCGGAATCCAATGTGCGGCTAGCATAGTGTATAGCAAATGGTACTCCATCCCTCCTCTGTCCCAGCACCGCCCCTACGGCAAAATCGGAGGCGTCCGTCATGATCTCGAATGGGAGAGACCAATCAGGTGGCTGGAGGACAGGAGCCTCAATCACACATCTCTGGAGAGTAGCAAACGACGAAAGACACTTGTCATCGACAAGGAACTCGGTGTCTTTCGTCAAGAGGTCAGTCAACGGTCGGGCAATCCTGCTAAAATCCTGAATGAATCTCCTGTAAAATCCAACGTGCCCCAGAAATGACCGAAGCTGCCTCAAATTGGACGGCGGTGTGAGTTTTCTAATGACATCAACCTTGGCCGGATCCACCTCCATGCCCCTGTTGGAGATGATATGGCCAAGCACCGTCCCTTGAGTCACCATGAAATGACTCTTCTCCCAAGATAGCACCAAGTTGTACTCAATACATCGCTGGAGTACTCGGTCTAGGCAGTCAAGACAGGAATCGAATCCGTCGCCGTAGACCGAGAAATCGTCCATGAAGACCTCAAGGCACTCCCCTACCATGTCCGAAAAGATCGACAGCATGCACCTCTGAAAAGTCGCAGGGGCGTTGCATAGCCCAAATGGCATGCGTCGAAAAGCATATGTGCCGAAGGGACAGGTAAAGGTGGTCTTCTCCTGATCCTCAGGAGCGATGGCCACTTGGTTGTAGCCCGAGTACCCATCCAGGAAGCAATAATGGCTCTTCCCTGCCAGTCTCTCAATGATCTGGTCAATAAAAGGCAGGGGGAAATGGTCCTTCTTGGTGGCTTGGTTGAGTCTCCTGTAGTCAACACAAACCCTCCAAGAGGTGGGTACCCGTGTAGCAATCTCCTCTCCCGACTCACTGATCACAGTCGTGATGCCCGTCTTCTTGGGCACCACATGCAAGGGGCTGACCCACTTGGAGTCGGAAATGGGATAAATAAAACCTGCACCCCACCACTTCGATATCTCCTTCATGACAACCTCTCTCAGGTTGGGGTTCAGACGCCGCTGGAACTCACGCGACGGCTTCGCCCCATCCTCGAGATAGATGTGGTAGGAGCATACTGATGGATCAATCCCATGGAGATCTGCTACGCTCCATCCGATCGCCTTGCGGTTCTTTTCAAGAACCCCCATCAGACGGGATTCCTGCTCTCCAGTCAACTCGGCGGAGATGATGACTGGGTACATCTCAGGATCGCCCGCAAGGAACCGATACTTCAGCGAAGTAGGGAGCGGATTCAGCTCTGGAATGCTGGGTGCTGGCAAATCTGGCTGTGGAAGAAACTGAGTAAATGCTGCAAGGTCGGCCAAATCTGCCTGGGAGAGTGAAAGTGTACTCTCGCAAACTGGGTCGGGAGAAGGCGGCTCAACTGCACTGTCTCTGCTCTGCTCTGCCTCCACCTCCTCCTCTGTAGGCTCAGGTGAACTCAGGTCTGGCATCTGATCATAGCAATCGGCCCAATCAGACTCTGAATCCGAGGGATCTGCATCAGAAACGGTGGCATCAGTACCACCGGAAAACAAGGTGGCATCAGCACCACCATCACAACTCACTGTGCTGCGATCAAGGACCGGCTCTACTGCCGCAACTGTATCCGAACCCAGGTCTGTGCTCTCCAGACTCTCCTCTGCTATCATCTCTGCATCAGCTGTGTCTGAAAGTGAGAGGGTAGTCTGTGACTCCAAGTCTGCCCAAGCTGCCTCATCATCTGTAATCACAAAGTCGCAGTCCTGGTGGATGTCTGGCTCTGCGTCTGTCAGCTGCTCTGAGTCGGTACTAGTGTCTGAGCGGGATCTGGATCTGGCTCTGTAGTTCTCGACCGTCTCTATTTGTATACTCTCGCCCTGGACGCGAAAGTACACCTTCCCGCTATCATGATCAGTCACCGCCTTGGCTGTGGCCAAGAACGGACGACCAAGGATGATGGGGGTATCGGCCACTGATTCAGGGATCTCCATGTCCAACACTACGAAGTCCACGGGGAATTGCAGACCCTGAATAGTGACGATAACGTCTCGTAGCAACCCCTTCGGCCTCTTGACAGATCGATCAGCGAACTGAAGGACTGTCCTGCTCTGTCGAAGAGTGCCCAACTCGAAGCGGTCGAGAAGGGCTGCCGGAAGTAGGTTGATCGAAGATCCGCTATCTAAAAGAGTACGGTCGAACCACTGCTCTCTGATCTGGCATCTGACATACGGGGCCCCTGCATCTGGCCTCTTGGCTGGCAGACGGTTCTGAATCGCAAAGCACGTGGCTTTGGTCAGCACATGGATCTCTGAGGTGTGGTTCCTCCTCCTCCTCCTGACTGTAGTCCTCTCTCTCAAAGATCTCTGGAGGAGGGGGATGTGCTGCAAAGCCTCCTGGAGGGTCAGCTGGATATGGAAGCGATCAATCATGCTCTGGCTGAACTCCTCAAGCTCTCTCTTTTTTGGATCAATTTTCTTCCCCTTCCCCATCTGAAGGGCTCTAGGGAAGGGGATCACTGGGTCCTTCTCAGATGAAGGACTAGGAAAAGATCTACGCAGTTCGAGGACCGGATCCACACATACATCATGCACCACAGTGGGACCAAAAGAATGTAAACCTTTTCCTTTATTAATCACAGAATCCTGAGATACATGACCATGAGGAAAAACAACATCAGATCTCTCTCTACAAACACCGGTGGCCTCAGTACCACCACGGATGGGCTGCCCTGCTGCTGCTGGAGAAGGTAGACGTCGAGCGGCATCAGTACCGCTCACTGGCTCGGCTGCTGCTGGGGTGGCATCAGTACCACCTCCTGAATCTGGTGAAGTGGCGGCCTCAGTACCGCCGGTGGGATCAGCATCCTCGGTGGCCTCAGTACCACCGTCATCGACTGGAGCAGCCTCAGTACCGCTCTCCTCCTCCTCCTGTGGCGCCTCTGGATGGTGCTCAGCTGAGGCGCCGCCGCCGGCTGGGGTCCTACCGCTCCTAAGCGTGGCAAAATCAACATCAAACAGATCTGAAGAAGTATCATCAAATGGATCGCTAGGAGTGGCTAACTCAGTATGTACTACCTGCTCAGACTTCCGCTTCAGGTTGTTCGGATTGGGCTCTATCTGTGCAGGTATGGCGGCCTTCCCTCTCACCAAGTCCCGCAACTCCTGGCGGAACTCATCCATCTCCCGTCTGAAGGTCGCCTGCTGGTCCGTGAGGAGGCGGGCGATGTCATCCAAGGCGGGGCTCTCGTGGGAGCCCGACGGGTAGCCTCTCTGTGGGTGAGGCTGCTGGTACTGCTGTGGGTGAGAGGGGTAGGACGGAGGGTGCTGCTGGTGCTGGTATCCCGGGTGAGCCTGCTGCTCACGCCTCCAAGACTGTCCCTGCTGATAGGGACGAGGACCGTACGAAGACTGCTGCTGGTAAACTGGGGGCTGCTGCTGCGGCTGCTGGTGATGGTCTCTCGGCTGGGAGTACTGCCCTCCCTGACCTGACGGCTGCTGCTGGGGCTGAGCACCACCACTCCCCCACCTGAATCTGGGATGGTCTCGTCGGATCCCAGGCTGGGGACGGTCGTACCAGATCCCGTTGACATCCATCAACGGCTCTGCATCCAAGGGGGCTGGGGGTAGTACTGCCAACGGCTGGTCCGGCTGGTAGACCACCATCTGCATCTCTGGAGATGGTGGGGACTGGTAGGTAGGCTGCGGCTGCTGGAACGGCTCCGCCTGTACAAGGTGAACCTGTCTAGGCTGCGCTGGGGCGCTGGAGCGCTGGGACGAGCTGCTGCTGCTGCCGGAGTCGCCTCGCGACTGAAGACGGGGCTGAGAAGCCGTCTGTGTCTCCTGGAGACACATGATCTGTGTCTTCAGGTCGCTCAAGACCTGTGCCATCTGATCCATCTGTGCTATGCTCTGGCACTGCTTCTTCTCTATCAGCTCCATGCGGTCCAGCTTCTCGCTGATGATGCCCATATCTGCAGCTGATGACTCTGCCTGTGCTGCTGCTGCTGCAGACGAACTGGCTGGACCTGCATCTACCCGTGCGATCCTCTGGTACTGCACGGGTCCTGGCTGAAGTGGCTGGGTCTTCTGCGTGTAGAGCCGGGTCTGGGACATGACCATGTAGTTCTCTGCCATCTCCTCAAAAATCGCCCAGACCTGGTCATGGTCCTTGGCGAAGTAGGACCCGCCACAAGAAGCGTTCACCAGGCCCTGTAGCTCTGGTGACAACCCACTAAAGAAGCTCTGAACTAGGTTCGGCTTCGTGATATCATGGTGTGGGCATCTGTCTAGGAGCTCTCTGAACCTCTCCCAAGCCTCGTGGAACTGCTCGTTGGGGAACATGGAGAAGTTGCTGATCAGGGCCCTCGCTGCGTTCGTCCGCCCGAGTGGATAGTACTTGTTCAAGTACTCGGTGCGGAGCTGCTCCCAGGTGTAGACGAATCTCCCCAAGTGTTTCAGCCAGGTGGCTGCTCTGTCTGCTAGGGAGAAAGGGAAAGCAATCATCCGTATGGTATCCTGGTCCACATGCCTGTCGTGGACAGTACTGCAAATCATCAAGAACTCCTGTAGGTGGAGATGGGGCTCCTCTGTAGCCAGTCCGTGAAACCGCGGAAGCATCTGCAAGGTGTTCGGGGGGAACTTGAAGTCCCCCACGATAGCCGGAACCACCACCCGGTGGTGCATCAGTGTAGAGCCGGGATTGTGTAAATCCCTCATCGGTCTCGGTGGTCCTGCTCCTCCTGCGGCTGCTGCCGCTGCGGCGGCGGCCGCGGCTGCTGCTGCTGCTGCTGCGGCTCGTGCCTGTGCCTCATCGGGCTCCTCGGGCTCGCTCTGTGCATCTCTCTCTGCTCTGAGCCTCTCCATCTCACGCCTCATCTCTATCATAAAAGCTCCCTGATCGCGGAGCTGCTGCTGGACTGTCTCTAACTGTGCGATCAGGGTGGAGTTGATCGCTCCCTGGTCCAATACAAAGTGCTCGGGTCTGCGGGAGTGATCGTCAGAACTGCCTGCGCCGGCCATCTCAACGTCTGCAAAATCGAAGGAGCCCAACTCAGGTGCTGTCAAATGAATAAGTCTCTCCTCGGGCTCAGGTCTCTCAGGTAAGTCAGAAAGGGGGTCGAGGGGGAACAGGGTGGAATCATACTCGGGCTCGGAGAGCGGGTCCGAGCTCTCGCGAGCCAACCTAGATGATGTGGTAGACGCGCCCGAAAGCGGTGCAACCAAAGGCTGCCTAAGAGATCGTCTACCCATCATCTTGATCTAGCGAGTAAGGCGGATGAGATCTGGAAAAATTACGATCAGAAAACAAACCCCCGGTTCACCAACACAACACGAGCTGAAGACCGTGAAAGTTCGGTCAAATTATCTTGTCTATTTTATTTTGGTGAACAATCAAGATAGCAGAGCGATTACGTGACCTGTTAGGATATCCGCTGCTAACCCAACCGACTGGCCCGCACGGATGAGTCGGTAATCAGTCGGGTTTCGCAACGGGGGGCTCTACCTAGTGTTCGGGGTCACTCTCTCGCACAAGCAAACCAAACAATGAGGGGGTTGCTCTCCCCAAAACAAAATTTTTAGGGTGAGCGAGTTTTAAGATCAATAATTTTAAACAGTCCCAATTTTATGGTTTTTCTTTTTAGGTATTTTTCAAGCAAACAAAATCGCCTAACGAATTTTTCGGTTCTCCTGGTTATTAAGTCCAAAAACGGGGGGAGAAGTCGAAAAAGCCGATGCACGTGAAATCAATGATGCATGCTGAGTAAGAAATGCGTACCTGCCGCCAGCACTCTGCATGCAAAATGATCCGCGCATAAAATAAAGACAGAAAAGTAAACTAAGCTATATGATGCACGGTAAAAAGCCGAGTCCTAAACAGGCAATTTCTATTGATCGTGAAGAACAGTAGTTAGTCAACCGAATCGAGTCCGGAGTCCGATCTTGGGAGTCACTCGGTGCCCGCCACAACGGGTCCTGCCAGCGCTGTATGTGACTCCTAACGGCACGTGGTCTCGAATCCAATCAAACTAACTTTTTTAGTGAATTTTAGTAAGGTCCAATTACGTTCTATAGGAACAGATATTCTATTAAGTGTTGGGCCTTAGAGATCCTACGTCACAATCAACAAAAATCCTATGTCTAGGGGCTCGAACAAAAACCGCGAAAAATCCGGAAAATGACAGTAAGAAAAGAAAAAGAAAACCGCGTAAAAAGCCGCGTAAAAACCGAGGGTCCTAATGGGTCCCCCGAGCATGCCGGTGCTCGGCGAAACAGACCCGCTACGGTCTAAGTCTAAAAGTCCAAACAGTCTCAGAGTCCTGTATTATTACAAATAATAATGAATGAATAAAATTCTATCCTACTGCCTCACTCCACTCAACTCTCTCCTCTCGCTCTCTCCTGCGGCTTCGTAGAGAAGGAAGCCGCCTCCGAGTCTCGCGGCTGCACCGGCTCCTCGAAAGTCGCCTCCGCGCTCCTCGGGCCCTCGCAAGAAAACAGGAAGAGTGGTCAGACCAATAAAACAATCAAATAATAAATGAAAATAAAAACAAGGGTATATGTGCAGAAATGGAAATAAAATAAACACACAAAAATAAAACAAAAATAAAAAGATAAGAAAATCAAAATAAAACAAAAGAAAACAAAAAGAAAATAAATACAAAAGCCGTGAAAAGCCGCGGGCTCCGAAGAGCCGCGAAAAACCGCGAAAACAAAAACGAAAATAAAAACACTACTAAGCCGTGCTCCCCGGCAACGACGCCATTCTGATAACCGTCCGAATGACTAAGGGTAAAGGTAAAGAAATGGTCGTTGCAACCTCAGTCAATTGAATTAAGTATATCAAGAAAAATAGACCACTACGAGAAATAAAATTAATCAAAAATGCGAAAGCGGTCTCGCTATGTGATTAACCTGGTATAGCTCCCAGGGTCGAACACAAGGAGCACGGATTGGCCGAAGCCTACGGAGTAGTAAAAAAGAAATAAAAATAAAAGAAAATGTTTTTTTGGAGGTTTTTATGAATTTTTATATTTTTTTTGGATTTTTAAAAGAGTAAGAAAATAAAAGAAGGTAAACTCAAGCCAACTTCAACAATTTATTAAACACACAAAAAATAATGCAAAAATTAAGGAAAAATTGTTTTTATGTTTTTTAGGTTTTTAAGTGTTTTTGGTTAATTTTTGATATTTTTCTGACGTGTAAATTATTTTCTAAAAATCAAACAATGCTGAAAATAAGAGGTACTGTCCAGCAAGGCTTAAGACCCAAAAATAAAATACTTAAGGATCTTAGAAAGCCCTGAAGGTAATTTTCCTGTAAACTAGATAGAATAAGGAAAATTTAGGCACCCTAATTATTGTTTTTGGATTTTTAATTTATTTATTATAATTTTTATGGGTTTTTAGGGGTTTTTCAATTTTTAGGGTTTTTAAGCAATGAAAAATAGCCAAACTTGGCTAGAAAATCAAACAGCAAGCAAACAACAATATCTAAATTTTTTAGAATTTTTAGAGGTGATTTTATATTTTTTTGGTATTTTTAAACCTAAACAGTAGCTAAAAAGGCTGTTTTTGAATTTTTAAAAATACTAAATGAAAATAAAAATGTCCTCAAAAATCACTGAAATTCCTACACCATGGCAGGAGCCATGTGTCGAAATCTCATTAGATTTGGAGGTGGTTTGATATTTTATTCAAAAATGCAAAGTGGGCACAGTGCACAGGGACGAATGTGCAAATACCCGAGAATCTGGGGGCCCAGCTGCAAAATACCCAGCAAGTCACGCGCGTGGCACGTGGCTGGGGCACACAGGGACCTAATGGTAATGAAAACCAAGTCTTAGGGTCTTTTGATAACTCGTATCAAAAACCCAGGGACGCGGTTGCAATTAACCCAATAAAATCCGCACATGCACAATTAAAACACTCACAGGGGTATAACTGCAAATACCATAAAAGATTTCTTCATTTCATAACAACCCAGATCTACAGGATAAAAGATGTAAAAAGCCCTAAACTACACGTGACGACGCACGTGGTCTCATACAAACAGGGGCATACATGCAAATAGCAACAAACACAAGGTCCACAGTGCAAATATCCCTACGTAAATAAAGTTCTAAAAATATTTACAGGACTAGAAATAAAATGACAAACTAAGAGGGGGCCCTAAGTAATTTACCCCTTTATTGGTCGACGGCCAGATGCGCGCCACGTGGTAGATGGACGGTCAGGATGGGCGGCGCTCTCCTTCTCTTCTTCTCTTGGGCCTGATCGACGGTGGAGAGAGGGCCACGTGTAAGATCGGTCGGCTCTGGTGAGTGGAGTCCCTCTCTCTCTGCTCGGACGGTCCAGATGAGATCCTCTGGATGATCAACGGTCGCGGCTCCTCGAAAGTTGGACGGCTGAGATCAAAACTGGAGCTGAGGCCTCATCGAACGGTTCTGGAGGATGATGGAAGAACTCGACGCCGGCGAACTTCGCCGGCCTCCTGCGTGAGCTGCACTCCTCCTCGACTGCTGCTGATGATCGGAACGGGTCCGCGGTGAAGCTCCGCAGCTGGTAGTAGTGGCCGATGGCCCAGCCGAGCCCTGGAGGGGCTCCGGCGAGGCTGGCGGCGCGAAGCTCCGGTCTGGAATGTAAGGGGGTCTCAGACGACTCCCTTTGGACCTGCAAAGCAAACCAACAGCTTCGCGGGTCGAGGGCAAAATGCCTCGACCCAAAGAAGCGAGGTGAAGGTGGCTGGTGGGTCGGCGCGAAGGAGCTCCGGCAAGTGACAGGTGGTGGAGCTCGACTCCCAGCTCCGGGGCGAGCTGGGTTGAACGAGTGGGCGTAGAACGTGCGTGAGGAGATGGCGGAGGTGATGGGGTGCTCCGATGATCGAGATATTAAGCGAGATGGTCGGAATCAGGGAAGCACGTCGGACGGTCGATTTGGGCGAAATCCAAAATTACTCTAAATGGATAAGCGAAATGAATACCTGGGTGACGCGGTAGACTATGCTGGAGCTCAGCTAGCTCCTGGTCCTTGCCTCAAGGGTCGTCAACGCCCGAGGCTCGAGCTCCGGGTGGTCGTCGGAGCACGGCTGCAAGAAGCGGCCGGATCGATGGTCGGACACCTCCTCCTCGCTGCGACACCGGCGGGGGCAAGCTGTCACCTTGCTGGTTGCGATGGAGCTCACTGGAGAGAGAATGGGGAACCAAAGATGGCGAGAAAGTGCGGCGGAGCTCGGGCTTTATAGTGGGTGCAGGTCCGGGAAGACTCGATCGGGTAGGGCGAGATGAAGCGCGGATCCCAAGGAGGGATGTCGGGCGAGATTCCCGGATACCTGGGGGACGATTAGGATCTGGGATTAGGCTAAATGGAGGTCGGGTTTGGTGGGAGTAATTGGGTGAAGTTGGGTCCGCGAACAGGACCCGGGCTCTGGTGGTCCTGGGGGAGGTGTTGACCGGGGGTCAACAATCCCCCGTGGACCAATCAGAGCCCGCCAAGGCTTGACATTTTATTTGATTTTTTTGGAGCCTTAAATGGCCGAATTTTCAAAAACTTAAAACATGAAAAATGTTTGTTTTAATTTTTTCTATTTTTTTGTGATTTTTAATTAATTTTTGGGAATTAAAAATAAGGTATATACATAGTAGCTATACATAGGTATATATACACTATATTGATTTTTGATTTTTAATTTTTAATTATTTATTTTTATACATTTTTATTCCCATTTTATATTTTATTTATTTATAGGATAAAATGAGGAATAAAAGGCTATTTTTATTTTATTTTTATTATTTATATACATGGGTTAATTAATTAGTTATGTACATTTATATACATGGTATATATACAAGGTATTTTTGTATTTTTAATTTTGTAATTTTTATTTGATTTTTGTTTTAATTCTTTTTATTTATTTTATTTACAAAACATAAAAAAGGGATATTTACAAAAAGTTTTGAAAACAAATAGCTTTATTTACAAGGTGAAATAAGGCAAGGGAAGTGGTCTATGTACATGGTGAAGGTGTATTTTTGGTCTTTTTGATTTTAAAGTTTTTATTTTGTTTTTAATAGTTCTAAATATATACAAAATATATACAAGTATATTTTTGGTTGAGGAAAATATTATTTTATTTATTTACATAAATATTACACATGAGCCCCTATCTCCCTCTACTTGTGGCTTTTATGCGGTCAGGCCCATGCTGAGCCCTCCCTTGGGTTAGGTTGCTCAATATTTATTCTAAATATTTCCCTCTTTTTCTTTTTCTTCTTTATTCTTTTATTTTTGCACAAAAACATGCTAATTATGTAATTTTACAAACATGCATGCTTTTGCTAAATAATCCTATTTACACATATCTACATGCATTTGCATAGGTTTTTGTAGCTAAAATATAAGAATAAAGAGTGATGAATGGGTATTCATCAAATAGGGAGATCAAGACTATATTGCAGAAGATCGTCTGCCCTGACCGAAAGGATTGGTCACAGCTTTTGGACTCAGTCTTTTGAGCATATCGGACGTCCTTCAAAACACCTTTGGGTACATCTCCCTTTCGCATCGTTTATGGCAAGCCCCGTCATTTACCTGTTGAGCTTAGACATTGGTCACTCTGGGCAGTCATAGCATTCTTATGGATCCAGTGAGTGTAGGATATCAGAGGAGGGAAGAGTTAGCAGCCCTAGGTACACGACAATGGGAGTATTGATATATCTGAGTTGTCTTCTGAGAGTACCTTTCGTGTTAACGGGCAGCGGCTCAAACTATATCTAGATCATGAGCCGCTGGTCGTTGACGTCGCCGCGATTCATTTTACATGAGATGTGGTCTCTTGACTCACATCTATTGCATCTCACGCCTGATTATCACTGTCTCCCGACCTGTATAGATCCAGTTGTCCATATCACACTATTCTTCAGTCCAACACCCCATTTGCATCTTCGACGTGGCTATACATAGGGTGCACTTTACCCTATGTATAGGGGGGGTATGAGACTTTTGATTTCCTTTTGATTTATTTCTACCTCTGTTTTGCTTCCTATACTTAGGGATATTTTACCCTAAGTATAGGGGAGGTAGATCCTGTACATTCTCCACTCGGATTTCCCTTTGTGTACAGCCTGCTATACTTAGGATTACTTGATCCTAAGTATAGGGGGAAACCCCCGAGATTCTCTTTCCATTTTTATTCTTTCATTCGTCTTTGTATATAGCCTTCCTTTTCACTTCCCTATACTAATCACGAGTTATGTCTTCTTCATCGCTCTTGATTTACTCTGAGGACATCGTTCGAGCAAAGTATAGGGGGTGTCGTATATATTTCATATATACTTTAACCATAACTCGTACTTTGTGTGAGAGTGTTAATAAAAAATGGCTAAAAACCTGAAAATCCATAAAAATTAATTTTTTTCATTGTAAATAAAATTCTTTTATTGCACATACATAGCTATTTGTACAAATTATTTTTGTAAAAATGTTTGTAAAAATATTTTGTGCAAATTGCTTGTAAATATTTTGATATCAAAGTTATGTATATAGTACAATATTTTTGAAAAATGGTTTGAAAATCAAAAGTTTGCAAAAACCTTGTGTAAATTTGTATAAATATTTTGCAAAACTTGCATTCATGCATACATTCATGTTTTCAAAACATTTTTCAAAAATTTTGCACATGTGTAAATATTTTGTAAAAAATGCATCTTTGTAAATATTATATAGTTTTTCTTGAATCATAGTTGACATTTGAACTAGCCTGGAATTAAATTGAAAAATGGAGTTTGGTTAAGATCTTAATCCACCTAATTCTAAGAGGAACCTTATAGGGCTTAGGGTTGAGACTTTTCAGGTCCATGGTGACTTAATTCTTTGAGTCCACTAGGCTATGATCATATGTCATCTCGATGAGACTAAGTAGAGCACTTAACAACACACACATGACTCTTTTAGACAATGGCTTTACTTGCACCAACACTTTACACCGATCTCTCTACGGATGAGGTGGTGAAGAGGCAGTCTTCTTTGACTTGGGGTAGCATATGAGGGTAGTACTTCTAGGCAGAACCTCTCTTCTTCTTATAGTGAAGGAAGTGCGTCTCAACTTGGTCTGGTCGCCATGAGGTCTAACGACAGGAGTTGTGGGTTGCAATAATGCTTCAAAAGAGGGATAGTCTACTGGCTCAAGAGGAAAAACTCCTTATGTATATATGCTGCACTTTGTAGATATGTTGTAAATATGCACAAAAAAATGCAAAAAGAAAAGAAAATTCCAAAAAAGTGGCGGGTCTGAGAGAAAAAGATAATCCCACCGGAGTGTATATAGTGCAATAAAGCAAAGCTTGGTATCCATGTTCTATCTTATGAAGCTTGCAGCAGGGAGACTTAGCTACACTGGTTGAGCTCCCAAGGATACGTGACTACACTGGCCACGGTCCATTCTCTTCCTTCCCTTCTTCTTGAGCCGGTTGTACTTGAACATAGAAGGGAATACCCCGCTCCTCGAGGAAAGAGTTGCCATGCTAGGGTATTAGAGTTACCTTGTTGAGGAGGGTTGTCATTTTGCTACTTCTGAGGTGGAGAGCTATATCTCACTTACACAGTATAGGAAAAGATTCATGGTCTTCAGGGGTTGTGTATGTAGACTTGTTCTGATCTAGATTGTTGAGAAGCCTTGACTATAGATTAGTGGAATTTAGAGGCTATTAAGTTTTAAACCTAAGTCCAAATAAGGTTCCGACACATTAATAATCCAAAGATCTGACTAAGCTCCATACTTCAATTTAATGAAGGCAAGTTTAATAATCAGCATTGATTCATTTCTTCCCCTCCTTTTCTTTTTCCTTTCTCTTTTTCACTTCTTTTTCAAATAAGTGTTTGCTAAGGGACTAGCAAAAGTAAAGTATAGGGGGGTGATGAATCCTCATTCATCACTCTTTATTCTTTTATTTTAGCTAAAAATCTTTGCAAAACACCATGTATATGTTTGTAAATATAAGAAATTACCAAATAGCATGCATTATGTAAATAGCAATAATTAGCATGTTTTTGTACAAAAATAAAAGAATAAAGAAATAAAGAAAAAAGAGGAAAACATTTAGAATAAATATTGAGTGTCCCGAACCCAAGGGAGGGCCAATCATTGGCCTGACCGCAAAATAAAATAAGTAGAGAGAGATAGGGTAACTCAACCTTGTGTAAAATCCCCCTCTTATATATATGTATATATTTTATTTTCGTAAAATAAAAATATATATGTGTTTTCCATATATTGTATATATTTATAAAAATAAAAAAAATGAAAAAAAATAAAATTAAATTAAAAATAAATAATTTCTCTCTCCTTAGTGTACATATACCATGTATATAAGAATAAAAGAACTATTTATTTTACCCTTGTAAATAATTAATAAAAATCAAATAAAAATTATTTTGTATCCCAAATTTTAGGGTGTAAATAAATAAAATATAAAATTGGGATAATTGTACATAAATAAAATAATTAAAAATAAAAAAATACATAAGTACCTATACCTATATATAATATAATATAATGTAAATACATAATTTATCTTTCAAAGAAATAAATAAAAATCACAAAAAATACTTCAGAAATAGATAAACATTTTTCATTTTGAAAATATTTTGAAATAAAGCCATTTACTATTTTTAATTTAATTTCCAAATATTTATGAGGTGGCACCTCCTGATTGGTCCATAGGGGATGTTGACCCCTAGTCAACTCCCCCTGGACCACATCTCCGCGGATCCACGTCGCCGACCTGACTTCGTCAATTTTTCCTGACGTGGTCCGCCTCCCATTTACCCAAACCCCAGGCTCCGATTGTCAAGCTCACATCCGAGATTCACGCCGAGCATCTTCTTAGGGATCCGTGCATCGATCCGTGTGCTCCACTCCCATCTATCGGACATGCACCTGTATATAACCTCATCTCCAACCGCATTTCTCCGCACCTTTGGCTCCCGTCTTCGACCCCAGTGACCTCACCTTCATCCTCGAGTGACAGTGAGTGATTGAGAGTGTTGCAACGAGGATTTGGAGGCGTTTGCCTTAGGTCCAGCGACCATCGTCGTCGAGCTCCACCGCGGCGCAGCCCGAGCCTCTGGAGGCGTCGCTCCATCGAGGTGAAGACCGTAGGAGACTCAGCATCTCCAGCCTAGACGATTCCTTCCATCAGGTACCTCTGTTAGCTCCTAGATCATCGTGTAGCTTTAATCCTTCCTATCTTGCTCTGCCAACTCCGCCCAGTGGTTGGAGCCCTGTCACTTCACCCAATTAGTATAGATAGATGCCTCGACTCATCGTCACCCTTCGTCCACAATCTGATCACCTCGATCTTAGCTATCCGAGCCAAGATCAGGATAGGTCCCTTCTGCCGCCTCCGCCAGGACCCCCCTTCGCCGAACCACCCCACTTCCCTTTGCTGTTTCACAAATAACCCATGCCGGAGACTTCCTCCGAGTATGAGCTTTCCTTTGCAAGTGAATAAGCGCGAGTCACCCCCCTGAGCCGCATCTCGCATACCTCGCCGGAGTCGCCCAGGTCCTCCTTCCTTCACCGGAGGATCGGACCGTTGGGAGCTCCATCAGTCACCACCACCAGACGCGGAGCGACGAGGTGCGTCAAAGCCCTCTATCCGAACACCCATCGGACGCGTACAACCACTCCAGCTCGCCGACGAAGTCCGCCGGGGAGGAGTTCATCTAGACCCTCTCGCCTCCGTCGGATCACGCCTCACTTCCAGACACCATCTGAGCCGTTCGAGGTCTGCCACTGACAGGCCGTTAGATCCATGATCTGACGACCACGTGCACCCCACGTTTGCCCTCTCTTCCGGACCGTTGGATCTGCCAGGAGGCACCATCAGAGCCGTATGCCCTCCAGCCACTCACCGCCTGACACCTGGCCCCCACGTGCCCCGCACGCGCTTTGGCTGAGTAACTTGCGCCCGACCCCCTGCACTTTCTTTCAGTTTTTGTTTAGTCTATTACAGCACACTTGGGCAATTTGTAGATCAGGACCTGTAGTTTATGGTATTTGCACTTTAATCCTTACTTTGTGGATTCACGTGCTTCGTCACGTGAGGTTTTGGGATTTTTGCATGATTAGGGCTTGGTTTTATGACTGTTATGGCATGAAAGTTTAGTTTCAGATATTTACATATATACCCCTGTGCGTACTGGAATTGGAGCATGTGTGGAATTTGATGTGGAATTTGCACTGATACCCTTATAGTTCTTGCACGTGTTTTATTTTTCTTATGTTTAAGTCCCTGTGTGCTGTGGCTTTTATATTGGTTGAATAAAATAGCAACTCAAATTTAAATTTAGTGAAATTTGGATTCGTTGCCCCTGCCACTGTGTAAAAATTCACTAATTTTTTGGGACATTTTTTAGTTGTTTTCCTATTTTAAAAAATTCAAAAACACCTATTTTTGCTACTGTTCGATTTATAAAATCCATTAAAAATAAAAAATCATCTAAAAATTATAAAAAAAATTAGGTACTGTTTGTTTTAGTGATTTCTTAAATCAGTCCAATTTTTGCTCATTTTGGATTTATAAAACCCCTAAAAACTATAAACCCTAAAAACCTTATAAAAATTATTAAAAATTCTAAAAAACTTCAAAAATTACAATTTTTGTTCTTGCAGCTTAGTTTTCATTTTTAGTCTGATATAAAATTGCCTCCAGATTTTTAGAGTTATTTAGATATTTTTAAATAACCTTTCAAATCTGGCTGCACATTGATTTCAGTTTTCTTCTTTCTTTCTTTCATTTTTATAAAATCCATAAAAAAATCATAAAATTCTTAGAAAATTACCAAAAACACATAAAAAATATAAAACCAAAAAATAATTTTATTTTAATTTTCTAGCTTGATTTGATGCATTGAATAATTTGTTGTGTGTGTCATTTTTGCCTTATTGTCTATTTTTCTTATAATTTAAAATCACAAAAAAAATAAAAATACATAAAATCTACCAAAAAATATTTTATTCCTTTCTTTTATTTTCTAACTACCTCATAGGCCTATTAGGCCAACCCGTGCTCCTTGAGTCTGACCCTTGTCGCTATACCGGGTTAAATAAATAGCGAGACCGCTATTCGATTTCATTGACTTTTTGATTTATTTTGGTGGTCTTATTTTCTTGTTGAGTCCGATTCAATGGATTGAGGTCGCAACGACCCGTGATATTTATCTACCTTAGTCTCTTTGGTTTTTCGGCTCATCAACGCCATATCCATAATCATTGAAGCGACTGATCACAAGAACTCGATTCGATCAACAATCAACCCGCAATGAATAATTAATCAATAAAACACAGAGTTCGTGAGTTAAAATTTATTATAACTCTACTAAATATGTGTATAGTGAATAAGTGTATAATGTCGAACCACAAAGAGAAAACAAGAGTAGCTTTTATTAATTATTGCTAATTATATATATATATAGCTATCTAATCTTTTCGAGGGTTTTTGGTTTTTCAAATTTTTATTGTTTTTTAATTTGCAAAATTTTAATTTCTTTTTTATTTTAAATATAAAAAAGATATAGTATTAGCTAATAGAGTAAATAGATAATAAAATAATATATGTATATATGTGTGGGTATATATGTGTGTCTGTGTATATTTATATCTATAAGTATATATAAACCTATATATGTGTGTATATGTATGAGTAAGTATATATATTGATAATATATAGAGAATAATATTTTTATTTTTTTTTAAATTTAGTACTTTTGTGATTTTTTAGATATTTTTGTAAATTTTTATGGATTCTTTATTTATTTAAATAAGCAAAATAAATAAGAAACATATAGGCTGAATTGTTTGGGGGTTTAAAAATTAGATAAATGTCTCAAAAATTCCCAAACTAATTTCTATAGATAATAGATATACTAAATAAAAACATAGAATAGAAATATCCTTTTTTTCGATTATTAATTTAAATTCGCAAAATTTTCTAAGGTGTTTAGGGTTTTGAGATTTTCAAAATTTCCTTTTTGAAAATTTTAGTGATTTTTTTAAATGTATTTGAATATAACATAAAATAACTTCTTTATTTTTTTTTGAAATTTTAGATTAGGTTTATATTTTTTTTAAAAAATTAGGTTAGATAAAAACAAGCTAACTGCCTAACTTAAAATGTGTGCGTGTACAAGCAAGATGAGAGGCATCTACCAAATTTTTCTTAGCATTTAAAACATCCAGGACCATTTTTAAAAACTAGAAACATGTCAATAAAAATTACAACAAAAGAGGGACTGAACTGCAAATATATTAAAGCTTTAAGACATTTCAGAATCAACCCACAAACATTAGGCGTACCCTTTGCAATTTACACATCGCCTCACGTGGAGAAACATATAAGACACGGGGAGAAATATGCAAATACTCAGAAGTTCAGGTGTCTGTTACCAAAAGTTTTGATTATATTTACAATACAACTAAATATTTATAGAGTACGACTAATTACAAAAAGTAGGAGGGGCTCTTGATATTTACCCAAATGGCACGTGATCCAAAGGCATAGAGTGCACTACGTAGGTGCAACTTAGGATGATCAACGGCTGGAGGCTTGCACCAATTTGTTTCTAATCAGACGGTTAGGAAATGAACTAGCAGATGGGCTTGATCCAACGGTGTCTGGGTGATCTCAAAGAACACCCAAGAACTCGACACTTAAGTTCCTTAGATCGTGGATTCCATCTCGCTTCAACCTCCTCCGACACTCTAGTGGGCTTAAGACCTTCTAGGAAGGATTGCACATCAACCGGGGGGGGAAGGGGGGGGAAAGGGTCTCATTCAGTTCCAAGTCCCAAAGATGGGGACCTGGAGGGTCTTCGAGCTTCGATCGCCTGGGACTAATATCCAGCACTCGATTCCATGCTAGGTGGCTCTTCTATCCTTGCACCTACACAAAAAAAATGCTCAGCGGCTTGAGGTGAATGTCCTCGATCGATTGTTGAAGCTGCTACACAGGGAAATGAGCAGAGCGAAGAAGCTCTATGAATGGCAGAGGGTGAAGCTTCAGTGGACGTCGATTCTTGCAGAATCGAGGGGGAAACAGAGGGGATCTGATGGAGAACGTGTTGGGGGCGAGGATGAAGTGATGTAGGGTCGAAACAAGGGGTAGATCACTTTGGATTTGGGTTGGAGTGTCGGTTCCATCAAATATTTTTTTTGGTAATTATATAAACTACGATCTAATTGCAGAAATCAAGCCTAAACTATGATGCAGGATTAAAACGCGACAAGAAAAACTAGGATTAGCAGCTCTACAAGCGTACCTGGAGCAGATAAAGCGTCGCATGAAGAAGACCTTTGGTGAGCTCGATTGACCTCTGCCATCGCTTTGTTCTCACTGCAGAACCTGGGTCTCCTTGTTGTCACCAAGGTGCAGTCACTGATCGATTCGTTGGGGCTACATAGGTGCAAAAGGGATCAAAACATCAAAAAGGGGATTGGGATTTTATTTATAGAACAAGGAAGTGATAGGCAGAGATCACAGGTTTGTGATCGATTGGCTCAATTTGGATTATCAAAGGCATGGATGAGCGGCAAGGTAATCAGGCACACTTTTCGTGAAGGAGTCAAGTTGATCAGAAGAGCCATGCGCATGACAAAAATTTATGAAGAAGTTGTGTTGGCGAGTCTGACACATAACATGGGGGTGTTGGTATAGTTGATCAAGAGGTCAACAAATGACTGCCCCTAATTGGGCCACGTAGGACATATAAAGATAAAAATAAAAAGGAAAAGAAGAAATAAATGAAAATAAAATAAAAGGAGATAAAATTAGGGAAAAATAAACCATGAAAATATTCGTTATTTTATATACTATTTTTATATGATTTTTATTTATTTTTAAAATATCATTTATTTTGTATTATTATTTATTTACGATTTTCTAAGTATTTTATTTATTTCTATATAATGTATTTTAATTTATTTATATCTATTTTAATACACAATAATGTTAGTTCTTATTTTATTTATTCATAGCATATTTAAATACACATTAATATATTTTTGTTATATTTTTATATTTTTTTATGTGCTTAAATAATTACAAATTTTATGTTTATAGGTGCATCTTACATGTATTTTAAGTATATAGTATTTATTCAATATTTTTTTAATGTTTTTTGTTTATTATTTTATTTAGGATATATATTATATACAAGTATTTAAAAATATAAGATAGATAAATATACAAAGAATAAATAAACTGAATTTTATATACAGAATCATAGTACAATTAGGACCCGAAAGCCGACTTTTGCATCATAGCTCTTTTTTTAATGAAACAACCTTCATTAGATAGATAATTCAATTTTATGAACATAAAGTGAGTTTGGTCAATTTTTAGTTCATATGGAGGAGATACATGTCTGTGAAGTTTGGCTACGATTTTTTGTTCTGTGTCCCAGTCACACTGTGCATTAATTTATGTGAAATAAATTTTGTATTTTCCTATACATTAATATGTACAAGTTTCATGTTCAAAGTTTATTGATTTGAGGTGTAAATAATAAAGAATAAAATAGGTCCAAAATAGCCATTTATTGAAGAATTAAATCATGGTTTCATTCAGGTCTGTTATATGTACAGTTTGGTGCCCTATCTCCCCCTACCTTATTCATGATCGACCAAGTCAATATTGACCTTGTCTCGGGGGCTATTATCATTCAGTGTATTTGACACTTCATTTCTTTTTCTTTTCTTTCCTTTATTCTTTTATTTTGGAATTAAATACATGTATTTATAAAGTATATACAAGTCAAATAATGCATGTTATTTCTTGTACTATAATGTTATTTACATGTATTTATCTAGAGATTTAAGCCCAAAATGAAAGAATAAAGGTGACGAAATGGAGATTCATCACCGGTCCAAGAAGGGTTTAGTATAAACCCTGAGCAATGCCTCATTTCAGGATCAACGAATAGATTTTGGAAGAACTCAATGTAGTTATTTGTAGTTTGATGTGTATGATGGAGGAGACACAATTATTATCCCAGATAGCGAGGATATGGTTTCTTCATTATCTTGATGAAGCGACCATATTAAAGAATTTGGTATTATGATCGCCCTCATGAAGCCATATGATCTTGGCTCGTTGGTTAAGTCTCATAAATTCATCTTCCATATGGCTTTAAAGCTTCATGTGTTTGCAGGAGAGCTCAACCTTTTCATGCTCACTAAGGGGCAATGGTTAAGACATTCCTCTAAGCTCGCAATGTCTTGTCTGGTAACCTCAATTGATTGCGAGGGGATAGGGAGATTATCCTTCTTCCAGTTTAGGATAACCCTTTTGAGTCATTTGACTTTAAAGTGCTAGGCATGGAGTGGATTATGTGCTTGGATGGGCGATGTGTAGGAAGAAAAAACCATCAACCCAAAGGAAGGTTTATTGAACTAAAAACCTTCCATTTTGAAGTTGGGTGGGAAAGCTAGCGTAGTAAGGATAAAGCCTTGTCTAGTGGTTTGTAGATTGAGAATGTTGTTGGAAGTGCCAAGATCTTGACAATAGAAGAGATATCTTCAGTTGATGCGATGATAACAGACAATGTAACTTTTTCCAACGGCCTTGCGATAAGGCAGTCCAGGTATGACCTTGAATATGACAATCGAGGTCGATTAGGTCCATGTGTTGACACTAACTATATTCATGTGTCTGTGTGCTATGGGATCATCTAGACAAAGATTTGAAGGGGAATATAAAAATTTTGAAGTCCCTTATGATGATCAACTTGGAGCCCATGAAAGATGTTGATATGCCTTGAATCCTAGTCATCTGACCCAGGTTGAGGAATTCCTCTTATGCACCTCCTCTTGCCATACCATGCCCCAACAAGACGGGGGTCGGGGGGGGGGGGGGAGGAGAGCAGATGCGCTCCCCCCACCCCTCTGCAGGGTTATGGGGGCAACACCCCTAGTGAATTTTTTTATGAACGCTTCTATTTGTATTCGAGTATATGGATCTGTTTGTTTAAGGGATCCTTATGTTTGAGAGTACTATATAAACTCCCTAGGGTTAGGGCTCTCTGTATCCTTTGTACTCTCTCTTCCTTCTCCACATAGTGAAAACCGATCACCACCGCTCAAGGATGTAAACCAGTTACGGGTGAATCTTGGAAATATGTGCGTCTCTATGCTTGCTTAATTGGTCTTATTTTACATGCTTCCGCAATTCGCACCAGAGGATGGATTCGAGTTCAAGAAGGAAGTTTGCCTTGTTGTCATGGTGCGGTGGGTTGTATATGTTTATGAAAGTTATTCTATGATTGGCTACGCGGTGCATGACTTCGATGAAGTTAGAGAATTCCTTGTCCATGATGCTAAAATAATGAAAGATGGGTAGTATACCTCAAGTTTTGCCGGTTGGGTTGGAGTGCCACTCATAGGAATCTAAGTAAGGTAGTCCTTTTTTTGGGATATCATTGTCTCTCACTCTTGTTTCTTGAATAGACAACATGTTAAGCTTAAACTTAATCTCCAAATTCCTAAGTCTGGCGAGTTTCCATGGGCCACCAAGCCCACGGATGTTCCAAGTTAATAGGTTTATATCCATCGGGGGAGAGGTGATGTACTCGAGTTCGAGTGACAAAATGATGCATGGTAAAACTTCATTGGAGAGACGAAGGGCAATCGGAGTTACTTTGGATAATGGTGGGTTTGGTGAATCGAAATCATCGAACGTAATAGTTTAATCTGGAGTGGAGAAAGGGTTTTAGACCTTGCCCGTTATGGAGGTGGTGACTTGGTTGGAATCTTGACTCTTGATGCAAGGGGTAAGCTTTGGGTTGACCACATGGGGGCTTTCATTTTTGTAATGGCTATCTTAAGAGGAAGGAAGGCGGTATACTTGAGAACACTGTCACCAATGGTAGTGCCCATGCTTTTAAGCCTAAGGATGGCATTCTCTCTCTGTTGCCAATCAAGTCCTTAATTTAGTGTAGCACATCTCAACATCAGTGGTGTACCCACGGTGGGTAGGGAATGGCAAGGGGTCAATCGAGGCTCGATCCCATGAGGCATTAGGGAAGATCTTGATCGAAAATAGGTGGAGCACGGATCAATCAAGATCTTCCTTATCATGTGAATAGCTCAATCTTGATCGAACAGCTCACGGCACTTCCCATGTTACAGCCGGCCTTTGCAGTACCGCGGAAGATCCTTGTTCCAATAAGTGAGGGTGTCCCAGTTCTCGGTTTCATGTGAAGGGAGATATGGCCGGCGGGTCAGCAATGTCGAACTTCGTGACAAGGACGCTCCATGTGGAGCTTTACGCTGAAGGGCTATCGTGATATATGACTGTAATTTCAAAAAGTACCTAACTAGCAGGTAAATGACTATGTAATTTCTATTCATTTCATTTTCGACCGCCAACAAATACAAATCGGCTAATGAGAGATATTTTTTATTTACTTTAATCACCATCACTTTTTATTTGAGTATGGAAATACAGATAGTCAATATCCAGAAGCAGTAACAAGCACTATATATCAGCCCCTTGCTTTAATAATCCTATCACCATTTTCAAAACAAAAGTCTCTTCACTTGTTGTAAGAATGTAAGCTTTATATCCTTCATCTTATACGCACGGTACGCTTGTAAAAACTCGATTATCTCATCGTTACTCGGTATGACGTTCCTCACGGCTTCATCGGTGCTCAAGTGCTCGACCCATTTAGTGAGTGAAGGAGTCTTCTCTTCACTAAAGAACTCGATCCCATACATCATTTCCGCTACCCTGATTATCGCGACGAAGCCACCGAGCGAGATATCAAGGAAGCCGATGGTGTCACCACCGAAGAACTTCTTTCCCTTGCTACATTTCTCAAATGCTCCATCAAGAACTTGGAGGGATGCAAGCATCTGTTCGACTGCTTCAGCTTTCTCCTTTGTGGTACCAGCAATAACCATGCTGCCCATGCTACTGAACAGCTGCATGCACATGCAATATTATAAATTATTAGAAAACTCATCCTTTTAGACGCTATCATCCAAGGGATTAGTGTAACTTACTTTGTCGTCGATATACGTCGCCCAAAAGCGGGCCGTTGCATTGTCATAAGGATTCGAGGGAAAGATGGATGATCGACCTTCGTTCTTCCAAATACCGTCGATGTATTCGACAATGATCATGGACTCGCAGATGATGTGGTCACCATGGAGGAGGACAGGTATCTTCTTGTAGATTGGGTTGCACTTGAGGAGAAGCTCGCCCTTATCGAAAGGGTCAGCATGCACAAACACATAAGGGATCTTCTTGAGATTGAGCATGAACCTCGTTCTCATCACGAAGGGGCTAGCCGATACTCCCAAGAGCTTCAATTCCTCATTTCCTCCTGCCATCTCTCTCTCTCTCTTTAATGTTTAGGTTTTCTTTTGTGATGTCTAAAGGGATTGGACGAAGTGGTGCAACACCTCTTTTAGTTAGGTATTTATAGAGACATAGGAGTCAATACTCAATAGTTTATGTTTGTTTGCTGGGACCGGGTCATCTGCTGTACATTTCCCTAGGATGTGGCTGACGCATCCCCCTACGTTTTTTTTTGAAAGGTTGCATCCCCCTACGTTACAGTAGGAGAATCCACAGCTTATTTGCTTGCCACCTAAGAACGCGTTCCTTCTCGAGGATGTTTTGCATTGACATCGGGGAAAAGATATATAACTATCGACATAGGGCGACGCGCAACCTATTCAAATATTCTTGCAAACAAATTGCAACAATAAACAAATATACGAGACATCGATTGTCAAACCTATTGCCAGTGCAGGGCACCCCCTCCTCCGTACGAAATTAATTTAAACGATATAAAAATCGAACAGTTACCGTTCTCTCTCTCTCTCTCGCTTGTTTTTTCGGATAAAATTATTTTCTTATAATATGGAGCCTATGGGAAAATAAAATAAGACCGTTGATGTTTTTATTTTGACATTTAAGGAGTCTCGTTTTGACTTGAATCCACTGCAACGAATGAGCATATGTTGACGTTTTTTTTCTTAAAAATTATTCATTATACGTCTGTTGTTAAATATAAAGAGAATAATATTATTAGGTGCGAAATAATTTTTCAAATTTGAAATTAGCAACGAATGCTAAATTATTAGCGACAACTCTATAACAACACGTAATAGAATGCTTTTCTATTACTATTTTCACTTCAACAAAATATGTTAAATAATTTAAGGGATTTTTATCCCGCAAACCTTAGAAACTTGTTAAATTACGTCCATGACCTTTTGCACAACATAATTACCCCATCGACCCTTTAAATTACCCGCGAGCTTCAAATAGATTAACTGCAGGGTTCATGGGTAAGAGCTATTAAGTTTACAGGATCGAGGAGGGAATTACGTTATTTCAAAGGTTGAGAAGGTAATTTACAAAGTTTATAAGAGGTGTAGGGTAAAAATCCCATAATTTAAATACTCATCATCAAATTTTCCGATGTTAAGTATATAACAATGAACAATATATGTAGCAGAATTAGCTTTTGTTCTTTCTAATTAACAATGAAATGCCATATTCGTTGCAAAAGTTCATATAACAACTATTTGTATGTTGCCGTGATTATCAAATATTGATCTATCCGCAACCTTACGCTAACTTTGTTGTAATGTGTTCAAAATTTGTGCAAATTATAGTTAACAATATTATTTGAAATCCATCACTTATCGTTCATTGATAAATTTAAAGTGATGTATATTATTCGTTACGAAATAATTTTTATACTTGAATTTTACGATTTATATGATATTTGTTGCAGATATCATTAACGATGGCAATTACAACAAAGTTTATCCAGTATTATTTTTTAAACTTTTGAAGTAATCGTCACTAATAGCAATGGATATGACCTTTGTCACTAAATGAAACTTCACTAACGATATAGCAACGGATATGACCGTTGCTAATCATATAGAAATGGATATGATTATCGCTAAGAAATAATAATATAGGAATAGATACGATCATCACTAATAATATAGAATCGGATAAGGATATGGCATTCGTTGCTTATTTAAACTATAAATAATTCTTTTGCAAGGAACGATACTCATCACAATACATTAAATAACGGATAATATAGTGACATATTTAAAAAAAGCGTCACTACAAACCCATATTAATGTAGTGAATTCTGACATATATTTTATACGATATTCTTTTGAATTTAAAAAGAAAGCGTAAATACATGTTTTTATCCATCACTTATTTTCGTATATGCAATGCTTGATATTTATTTATTTGGTTAATTTTCAGTTTTTAGGTTTGAATGATATTACAGTATTCTGAACCTAAATTTAAGGTTGTACCAAGAGTCCAATCTTTGACGCATATTTGCACAAAGTCAAATATCAAATTCAACCTCACAATAAATTAAAGAAATGTAGACAGCATACCTAAGTCTTATTAAATGGGAAATAATGTGTCATTCTAGCACGCCCCACCACTACCACACACAAACACACAGTCACACACACATACATACATACACACACATGTGGTTAAATGAGTATGCTCCTTGGAAGCATATAAGAGCATGCTCCCATCTTTTTTCCACAATTTTTTTTTGAAATGAAACCCGGGGGGATTATTTTAGAATAATAAGAGGAATATGTGTTTCAAATTTTGTGTAAAACAGACGTTCCAAGCACGTCCATCTGGAGGGGGTCAATTTTAGCAATTCTGAGATCATAAAAATTTGACAGTCTTGATGGAGGGGATCAAAGCAAATTAAGTCGAATTTTAAATGACACCATAGTGATTTAAATTCCACTAGGTTTTATTTCATAGAAATAAAAAAATTGGGGCATAAAAGGGTGGCAGCATGTAAGTTACATGCTCCTGATGAATACCCATTCATCACTCTTTATTCTTATATTTTAGCTACAAAAACCTTTGCAAATGCATGTAGATATGTGTAAATAGGAATAATTAGCAAAAGCATGCATTGTGTAAAAACCTATAATTAGAATGTTTTTGTGCAAAAATAAAAGAATAAAGATTAAAAAGAAAAAGAGGGAAATATTTAGAATAAATATTGAGCAACCTAACCCAAGGGAGGGCTCAGCATGGGCCTGACCGCATAAAAGCCAAAGTAGAGGGAGATAGGGGCTCTTGTGTAAATATCTATGTAAATAAATAAAATTATATTTTCCTCACCCAAAAATATGCTTGTAAATACTTGTATATATTTATAAAAGATAAAAACAAAATAAAAAAAGTTAAAAATCAAAAAAAGATCAAAAATACCCTTTCATCATGTACATAGACCATGCTTCTACATTTATTTAACCTTGTAAATAAATAAAGTTATTTTCAAAACTTTTTGTAAATATTCTATGTTATATATTGTAAATAAATAAAATAAAAAGAATCAAAACAAAAATCAAATAAAAACAGAAAAATAAAAAATATAAAATACATTGTACATATACCATGTATATATATGTACATAACTATTTATTTTACATATGTAAATAAATAATAAAAATCAAATAAAAACATCCTTTTATTCCTTATTTTAGACTATAAATAAATAAAATATAAAATAGGAATAAAATTGTACAAAAATAATAATTAAAAATCAAAAATCAAAAGCCTACATATTGTATATATACCTATATATAGCTATATAATGTAAATACCTTATTTTTACTTCCAAAAATTAATTAAAAATCACCAAAAAATAGAAAAAAATAAAATAAAAATATTTCATGTTTTAGGTTTTTGTAAATTCGGCCTTTTTCTAACTCAAAATAATTAAATAAAATTTCATAGCTTGGCGGCCTCTGATTGGTCCACAGGGGATTGTTGACCCCCGGTCAACTCTCCCCCCAAGACCACCAGAGCCGGGTCCTCCTCGCCCGACCCGTTTTCTCCAAATTTTCCACGGATGACCCGATCGCCAATCCACCAAACCCCGGGTCCAGATCACTCCACTCGCATCCGGCATCCTCGCCGGAGCCGCTCCCTCGGGATCCCTGCGCTCCTGAGCTCGCCCGATCGCCATCTTTTCGGACCCAGCACCATATATATAGTCGTCTCCGGCGACCTAATTCTTCCATCTTTGGTCATTCCCCTTCTTCCCTGTGAGCTCCAGCGTGATCGTACGAGTGACAGCGAGCGTCTCCACCTGTTGCAGCGAGGCGAGGAGGAGGTTTCCACTGATCTGGCGAGTATCACCGTCGTGCTCCGCCCTGAGTTGGAGCTCGAGCCTCGGACGTCGGCGTTCCTTGAGGCGAAGACCCAGAGCTGCGCAAGCTCGACCACAGCCCATTCCTTCACCCAGGTAGACCTGTAGTTCTTTCTTTTTCTCTAATTTTCGATTAGCCCCAAATCTCGCCGTCGCCAACCATCATCGATTCCGGCCATCTCCCCCTTCCGTTCGATCATCAGAATCCCCCATCACGTTCGCCCTTCCCCCGCGCACCTTCTCCGCCCCTCCGTTCAACCCAGCTCGCACAGGAGCTGGGGTTCGAACCCCTTCGCCGTCGCATCGCCGGGGTTCGCCCGCACCACCGCATTGTCCACTTGCACCACCGCTAACAGGGTCGAGGCAGTTTGCCCTCGACCCAGGAGCTCTTTGGTTGCATTTTGCAGGTCAATCGAGGGTTGTCTGAGGCCCTCCTACTTGAGAACCGGAGCTTCTCCTCCGCCGGAGTCGACAGAGCTCTCCGGAGCTCCGTTGATTCATCGGAGACGTCCCACAGACGCGGGAGGCCAAGGCGAAGCTTCCTCGATCATCAGAAGCCCCCACGGAGGCTCGGAGCGCGCGTACTGGGCCGGCGAAGTTCGTCGGCCTCTTGTTCTTCGAGGACCTCCAGCAGCCGTTGGATTGCCCTCCTGCTCCAGTTTTGATCGCCACCGTCCGCTTCAGGAGCCACCAGCAGCGTTAGATCCATCTGAGGAGCGATCTGGACCATCGATGCCCGAGGTTTAGCCACAGTACCTCTCCACCGTTCGATCTCCCACGTGGCGACGCCTGGACCGATCGATCAACCCGAGGGATATCAGCGTCGGGCGCCACCCATTTCCAGCCGTTCATCAGTATACGTGGCGCCCATCCGACGGCCAACTTAATAAAGGGTAATTTATCCCTTAGGCCCTTAGCTTTAGTCTTGTTTTGTTTCAGTCCTGTAAATATTTGTCGTATTTTATTTACGTTGGTACATTTGCACTTTGGACTTCGAGCTTAGTTTATTTGCATTTATACCCCTGCCTGTGTGAGCCACGTGCTTCGCCACGTGTTTTGTTGGTGTATTTGCAATCTATACCCTTGTAGTTCTGGATTGTTCTGAAATGGAAGAAACTTTTTAGTTAATTGCATTTATACCCCTGTGCGTGGTTATTTTACACACGTGCGTTGTTTTTTGGGTTATTTGCAGCTGAGGCCCTCGGACTTTTGGTACGTGTTACCAATTGGTCCTTGGGACTTATTTTTATTACATATAGGTCCCTGAGTACCCCAGGCACGTGCTTGGCGTGTGTTTTGCTGGGTATTTCGCACCGGGACCCCCAGAACTTCGGGTATTTGCATTCCAGTCCCTGTGCACAGTGCCCCCTTGTTGTTTTTGAATAAAATATCAAATCACCTCCAAATTCGACGAAAATTTGATACGTGGCTCCTGCCATGGTGTAGGATTTTTGTATATTTTTGAGGACATTTTTTATTTTATTTGCTATTTTTAAAAATTCAAAAACCATCATTTTTATTACTGTCTAGATTGAAAAATCACAAAAAAATATAAAAACCCCTCTAAAAATTCTATAAAAATTAGCTACTGTTTAATTTAGTTTGTTTTATTTTCTAGCCAATTTTGGCTATTTTTCACTGCTTAAAAACCTTAAAAACTTAAAAACACTAAAAAGACCATAAATATTCTATAAAATAATTTAAAAACCCAAAAATAATAACATTAGTGTTGAATTTTCCTTATGTTATTTACTATATAGGAAAATTACCTTCAGGTCATTTTAAGGCCCTTAGATATTTTATCTAGGGACTTTTGGCCTGGCTGGACAGTGCCATTGCTGTTTGTTACTGTTTGATTTTTAGAAAATAAAATATACATCAGAAAAATCTCAAAAATTCACCAAAAACATAAAAAAATATAAAACACATAAAATTATTTTTGTTTTAATTTTTGGTTGATTTTTAATGCATTAAATAAATTGTTGAAGTGTGCTTGTTTTTGTTCTTTCTTATTTTCTTTATATACTAAAAATCCAAAAAAAATATAAAAATAATTAAAAACCACTAAAAAATATTTTGTCTTTTATTTTATTCATTTTTACTACTTCGTAGGCCTTAGGCCAATCCTTGCTCCTTGAGTTCGACCCTGGGAGCTATACCTGGTTAAATACATAGCAGGACCGCTTCCTTGCTTTGATTGATTTTATTTACATCGAGTGGTTCATTTTTCTTGATATACATGGTCTGATTGCTCGGGTCACAACGACCCTATTTCTGTACCTTATACCCTAGCCTTCGGACCTGTCATCAGAATGGCGTCGTTGCCGGGGAGCATGGCTTAGTAGTTCTTTTTCCTTTTCGTTTTTATTTTCGCGGCTTTTCACGGCTTTTGTTTATTTTTTCTTTTTGTTTTATTTTGTTTTATTTCTCTTTTCTTTTTTTTATTTTTATTTTATTTTTGTTTTCGTTTGATTTTGTGTGTTTATTTTATTTTGCATTTTTGCATATATATCCTTTATTTTCATTTTCATTCATTATTATTTTATTTTATTGGTTCTGACCACTTTGTTTTCTCTTGCGAGGGCCTGAGGACCGAGGCGGCTACTCTCGAGGAGCCGACGCAACCGCGGGACTCGGAGGCGGCTCCCTTCTGTACGGAGCCGCATGAGAGAGTGAGAGAGAGTTGAGTGGGTGAGGATTAGGGTAGACTTTTCTTTTATTACATTATTATTGTAATAATACAGGACTTGGACTTCTTGGACAGTTGTGGACTTGCCGTAGCGGGTCTGTTTCGTCGAGCACCGGTGTGCTCGGGGGACCCTTAGGACTTGTGCGGTTTTTCGCGGTTTTTCACGGTTTTCTTTTCTTTTCTTTCTGCCTTTTCCGGTGTTTACGCGGTTTTTGCTCGAGCCCCTAGACTTAGGAATTTCTGATGAATGTGCCGTAATTAGTAGGATCCACACACCTAATTGATTATCTGTTCCCATAGATCGATAATTGGACCTACTTAAAAATCACTAATAAAAATAACCGACTCATTTGCCTCCGTAGCCTACGTGCCGTAGCCCGTCCTGTAAAGCGCTTTCTCCTACCCCCGATTTGTCGGACAGAGGAGGGACAGGCCAAGACCGGACTCTTTGGCTTGGAGGTCGGTGACCGGTTAGACAGTTCTTCGCTAGAGATTGCTCGTTTAGGACTCGGCTTTCCCGTTGTATCATATAGGTAGTTTACTTTCTGTCTTTACATTTATGCGCGGATCATCTTGCATGTAGAGTGCTGGAGGCAAGGTACGCATTTCTGACTTTGCATGCATCATTGATTTATCGTGCATCGGCTTTTTCGTCTTCTCCCCCCTGTTTTGGACTTAATAATCATGAGAAACAAAAAATTCGTTAGGCCTTTTGTTTGCTTTGAAAAATACTAAAAAAGTGAAACCATAAAATTGGGA
The DNA here is from genome assembly GCA_037367405.1 of Ottelia alismoides. Lineage (NCBI taxonomy): Eukaryota > Viridiplantae > Streptophyta > Magnoliopsida > Alismatales > Hydrocharitaceae > Ottelia > Ottelia alismoides. Next base: position 468,207 of record JAZKJV010005232.1, read on the forward strand.
CTGCTAAAATTATTGATCTTAAAAACTGCTCACCCTAAAATTTTGTCTTGGGGAGAGCAACCCCCTCATTGTATGGTTTGGATGCGCGAGAGAGTGACCCGCACCCTAGGTAGAGCCCCCCGGTGCTAGTCCCGACTGATTACCGACTCTTCCGTGCGTGCCAGTCGGTTGGGTTAGCATCGGATATCCCAACAGGTCACGTAAGCGCTCTGATATTTTGTGTGTTCACCAAAATAAAATCGACAAGATAAATTGACCGAACTTTCACGGTCTTCAGCTCGCGTTGCGTTGGTGAACCGGGGGTTTGTTTTCTGATCATAATTTTTCCAGATCTCATCCGCCTTACTCGCCAGATCAAGATGATGGGTAGACGGTCTCTTAGGCAGCCTCTGGTTGCACCGCTTTCGGGCACATCTACCTCCTCATCTAGGTTGGCTCGCGAGAGCTCAGACCCGCTCTCCGAGCCCGAGTATGACTCCACCCTGTTCCCCCTTGACCCCCTTTCTGTTCTACTTGAGAGACACGAGCCCGAGGAGAGACTGATTGATTTGACAGCACCTGAGTTGGGCTCGTTTGATTTTGCAGACGTCGCTATGGCCGGAGCCGGCAGTTCAGATGATCACTCCCGACAGCCCGAGCATTTCGTACTTGACCAGGGAGCGATCAACTCCACCCTGATCGCATCATTCGAGACAGTCCAGCAGCAGCTCCGCGATCAGGGAGCATTCATGATAGAGATGAGGCGCGAGTTGGAGAGGCTCAGAGCAGAGCGAGACCAGCAGAGCGAGCCCGAGGAGATACCTGATGATGCAGATGCACGTGCCGCAGCAGCCGCAGCAGCAGCTGCGGCCGCCGCAGCGGCAGCCGCCGCGGCAGGAGGACCACCACGACCGATGCGGGATTTACACAATCCCGAATCTACTCTGATGCATCACTGGGTAGTGGTGCCGGTGATCGTGGGGGACTTCAAGTTCCCCCCGAACACCTTGCAGTTGCTACCCCGCTTCCACGGACTTGCCACTGAGGAGCCCCACCTCCACCTCCAGGAGTTCCTGATGATCTGCAGTACTGTCCACAATCGTCACGTGGACCAGGACACGATCCGGATGATAGCCTTCCCTTTTTCACTGGCAGATAGAGCAGCCGCCTGGCTGAAACATCTAGGGAAGTTTGTCTACACCTGGGAGCAGCTCCGCACCGAGTACTTGAACAAGTACTATCCACTCGGGCGGACCAATGCAGCGAGGGCCCTGATCAGCAACTTCTCCATGCTCCCCAACGAGCAGTTTCACGAGGCATGGGAGAGGTTCCGAGAGCTCCTAGACAGATGCCCGCACCACGACATCTCCAAGCCGAACTTGGTTCAGAGCTTTTTCAGCGGGTTGACGCCAGAGCTTCAGGGTCTGGTGAACGCTTCTTGCGGCGGGTCCTACTTTGCCAAGGACCACGACCAGGTCTGGGCCATCTACGAGGAGATGGCAGAAAACTACATGGTGATGTCCCAGACCAGGTTGTACTCTCAGAGACCCCAGCTACAGCAGCCAGGACCCGTGCAGTACCAGCGGATAGCACGGGTAGATGCAGGTCCATCCAGTTCGTCCGCGGTAGCAACAGCACAGTTAGAGTCGTCAGCTGCAGACATGGGCATTATCAGCGAGAAGTTGGACCGCATGGAGCTGATTGAGAAGAAGCAGTGCCAGAGCATCACGCAGATGGAGCAGATGGCACAGGTTCTGAGCGACATGAAGACACAGCTCATGTGTCTCCAGGAGGCACAGACGGCTTCTCAGCCCCGTCTTCAGTCGCGAGGCGACTCCGGCAGCAGCAGCAGCTCGTCCCAGCGCTCCAGCACCCTCGTGCAGCCTAGACAGGTTCACCTTGTACAGGCGGAGCCGTACCAGCAGCCGCAGCCCACCTACCAGTCCCCACCATCTTCAGAGATGCAGATGGTGGTCTACCAGCCGGACCAGCCTCTGGCAGTACTCCCGCCAGCCCCCTACGATGCCGAGCCGTTGATGGATGTCAACGGGATTTGGTATGACCGCCCCCAGCCTGGGATCCGACGAGACCATCCCGGATTCAAGTGGGGGAGTGGTGGTGCCCAGCCCCAACAGCAGTTGTCAGGACAGGGAGGGCAGTACTCCCAGCAGAGAGATCACCAGCAGCCGCAGCAGCAGCCCCCAGCATACCAGCAGCACCAGCCATCATCCTTCGGTCCTCGTCCCTATCAGCAGCAGGGACAGTCGTGGAGACGTGAGCAGCAGGCTCACCCAGTTCAGCAGCAGCACCCTTCCTCATACCCCTCTTACCACCAGCAGCAGTTCCAGCAGCCTCACCCACAGAGAGGCTACCCGTCGGGCTCCCACGAGAGCCCCGCTTTGGATGACATTGCCCACCTCCTCACGGACCAGCAGGCCACGTTCAAACGGGAGATGGACGAGTTCCGCCAGGAGATGCGGGACTTGGTGAGAGGGAAGGCCGCCATCCCAGCCCAGATTGAGCCGAATCCGAACAACCTCAAGAGGAAATCTGAGCAGGTAGTACACACTGAGTTTACCACTCCTAGTGACCCATTTGTTGATACATCTTCGGATCTATTTGATGCTGATTTTGTCACACTTAGGAGCGGTAGGACCCCAGCAGGCGGTGGCACCTCATCTGAGCTACCTCACGAGGACACTTCAGAGGCGCCACATGAGGAGGAGGAGAGCGGTACTGAGGCCGCTCCAGACGATGACGGTGGCACTGAGGCCACCAAGGATGCTGATCCCACCGGCGGTACTGAGGCCGCCGCTTCACCAGATCGAGGAGGTGGTACTGACACCACCAGTTCAGCCGAGCCAGCCTGCGGTACTGATGCCGCGAGACGTCTACCAGCAGCAGCAGCAGAGCCAGCCCATGGTGGTACTGAGGCCACCGGTGTTTGTATAGAGAGAGATGTTGTTTTTCCTCGCCGTGATGTATCTCAGAACTTTGGTGTGAATAAAGGGAAAGGTTTAGTTTCTTCTGGTCCCACTGTGGTACATGATGTATGTGTGGATCCGGTCATCGAACCGTCTAGGCCTTTTCCTAGTCCTTCATCTGAGAAGGACCCAGTGATCCCCTTCCCTAGAGCCCTTCAGATGGGAAAGGGGAAGAAAAAAGATCCAAAAAAGACAGTGCAGGAGGAATTCAGCCAAAGTATGATCGACAGATTCCACATCCAGCTGACCCTCCAGGAGGCTTTGCAGCACATCCCCCTTCTCCAGCGATCTTTGAGAGAGAGGACTACAGTCAGGAGGAGGAGGAGGAACCACACTTCAGAGATACATGTGCTGACGAAAGCCACGTGTTTTGCGATCCAGAACCGACTGCCAGCCAAGAGGCCAGATTCAGGGGCCCCGTATGTCAGATGCCAGATTAGTGAGCAGAGGTTCGACCGTACTCTTCTGGATAGCGGATCGTCGATCAACCTTCTTCCGGCAGCCCTTCTCGACCGCTTCGAGTTGGGCACTCTTCGACAGAGCAGGACAGTCCTTCAGTTCGCTGATCGATCTGTCAAGAGGCCGAAGGGGTTATTACGAGAAGTTATCGTCACGATTCAGGGCCTGAAATTCCCCGTGGACTTCGTAGTGTTGGACATGGAGATCCCTGAGTCAGTGACCGATACTCCCATCATCCTTGGTCGACCGTTCTTGGCCACAGCCAAGGCGGTGACTGATCATTATAGCAGGAAGGTGTACTTTCACGTCGAGGGTGAGAGTATACAAATAGAGACGGTCGAGGACTACAGATCTAGAGAGAGAGCCCGCTCAGATGCGAGTACAGATTCAGAGCAGCTGACAGACACAGAGCCAGACATCCACCAGGACTGTGATTTTGTGATCACAGACGATGAGGCAGCTTGGGCAGATCTTGAGACACAGACCATCCTCTCACTTTCAGATACAGCTGATGCCGAGATGATAGCAGAGGAGAGTCTGGAGAGCACAGCCCTGGTTCAGGATACCATAGAGGCAGCAGAGCCGGTCCTTGATCGCGACGCGACTTGCAGTGACGGTGGTGCTGAGGCCACCTTGTTTTCCGGTGGTACTGATGCCACCGCGGTTGATACAGATCCCTCGGATTCAGAGTCTGATTGTGTAAAGCTTTGAACTTGGCATATCTCAGATCCTATATAATAAGATCCGGCTCGTAAAGAGGAAACCAGCAGAAATTGTTTCGTGTGAATCGGACTTCGTTTCGATTTGTTATGAATTTCGGAAGAAAGAGAAGTAAGGAAGGCTAAGATGACATTAATCCATAATGACTGTCATTAAGACTAATTAAACATGATTAAAGAAATTAATGACGATTGAAAGCCTCTAATGATCATCAGTAAACACTAATCAATAGTTAACAAAAGATATGCGTAAGCCGTGAAAGTTAAATCGCGATTTGTGAAAGTTAATCACGATTAGTGTTAATTAAGCGTCATTAGCGAATCTAGAATCCTCTAGAATGTTCTAACTTAAGCTCCAAGTTTGGGATAAGTTTTGGCTAAAACCATGGGCCAAAACCATGGGCCGCTAAACCATGGTTAAGGTCTAAACCATGGTTTTCTAACCATGGTTAGTGGTTTTCTGGGGCCTATAAATAGACCCCCCTACCCATTCATTCTCTACAACTTACACTACCACCACCACCCCAAGGGCTAGGGTCGAGAGGTTGGGAGGAGGAGTGGGAGGCAAGGGAGGAGCGCTAGCGAAGCGCTGCCGGGAGAACGAGGAGAAGAAAGGTATGATCCTCTCTTAGTTGCTTCGTAAGCTAGGCTTTCAATTCATACTCTTGTTCTTCCAAGTTTTGTTTTTGATTCATATTTCTTTCCGATTTGTTTTCCTGTTGTGGTTCGAGGAGAAATCTGTGTAACACCCTACTTAGGTGCGGGCGGCTATGCACGTCAGTGACCCTGTGATTCGTCACACGTTCACTCATCTAAGACGTGTGGTGTCTACCGATTCTCCATCGTTTATATTTCTATTCTTCGTATTATGCTTTTATAGTTATTTTGATGGAGAAATCTGTGTAATACCCTACTTAGGTGCGGGCGGCTGTGCACGTCAGTGACCCTGTGATTCGTCACACGTTCACTCACCTAAGATGTGTGGTGTCTACCGTTTCTTCATCTCTTGTTGTTGAGTATATTCTTTCAGTTTCATTGTTATTTTCCTCTCGATTGATTTTATAGAGGAAACTCTTTTCGTTTTTATTTTGAAATATGTCCCGATATAAGGGGAAACTCTGCCGAAATTTTCCGAGAAATATGTCCCAATATAAGGGGAAACTCGGCTGAAATTTTCCGAGAAAATATATCCCGATATAAGGGGAAACTCTGCCGAAATTTTCCGAGAAATATATCCCTATATAAGGGGAAACTCTGCCGAAATTCTAAGAGAAAATATGTTCTTGACGTTCTTCGTGTCTTCGCGTTCTTCGTTCGTTCTTCGCGTTCTTAACATGTTCTTAGCGTTTTGATACGAAAAATGAAATTCGATCTTTTCAGGAGCCTTAAATTAGCCTTTCTAAAAACGAAACTCGATAAAGCCTTGCATACACGAGAGAGAGCTCGATTAGGTAACGAAATCCTTCCTTTTGCTGTTGGGTTTTCATACGAAATTATTGAAATTCTTGATTTAGTGTTCTTTGCTACGAAGAACCCTAATTTTGGCTATTTTTGAAAAAGTCTGAAGAATTGCTTTGTGATTCCCACTAAAATAAGATTTACACATCAAATTGATGCGTTGGCTCTGAAAGTTAGGGTTTGGGAGTTAAAATAGGCATAAATAGGAGTATACATATGGTTATGAATAATATATGTGATTCGATATTAAGTATTGCGGTTTATGCAAATCAAAGACTTAACAAAAGAATTACATCATGTGAATTGGTGTGATTTGAGTTGGATCCTGAAAAGGATCTTGTGTCACGATAAGGACTACTGGGAGTAGTACTACAGGTCGGGCATGCAACCTGTAGGTTGTCGGAAGGAACCCGTATTGGCATTTCCCTACCTAGGTGGTACACGGCTGCCCTGTTATGATAAGTGCGCACAAATTGAATGTTTTGCAACGCGTGGTACCGGGAGTGGTACCGGGAGCCAATATATTCGGGTTGGAACGACGGAAGATGTGGTCGTGCCATGTGGAGGCACGGGTGGTTCAATAGCGGCTGGGTCACGATAACATGTATTTAAAGCCTCTAGGTTATATGATTAAATGTTAGCCTGAGGTTTTAAGCAACCGAGTCCTCGAGGACGGTGTGCTCTTTTGTTTTTCCAGGCCGAGGGTTGAGACCCTGTTTAATAAAAGAAAAGGAAATTGTCAGGGTAGTATTGGAGGATTGGTTGAGGCGACGTGCGGCAGCATAAGCTTACCAAGATCAACACAATCTCCAATCCCGAAGCGTCCACAGCTTCGGAGTCCAAGAATGGTGGGTTCCCCTGGACTAATCCCTGATGTGGAATAGAAAGGAATAGGACTTAAGTTAATGAAAAGGAATGAAATTTTTGTGATATCAAGTTTTGAAAAAGTACACAATTTATTTACTTTTCTCTTCTTCGTTACTTAGCATTCGCTAATTTTTATCCTATGATTTATGGAAAACCCAACAGGTATCAGTGAGCAATCGCAAGGACTTTAAAATTCATCCGGCTTACATACTAGACATCCAGCCAGCCACAGTAGCTTTACTCTTTAAGGTAGTTAGTAACCTTTTGTATATTTCCTTTTAAGTTGATGTACATGTAAATGGTTATAGTGGGACAGTGTATCATCTCAACTTTGTTTTGTGAAAGGAAAAGTCTTGAAATACTTTCTTCTGAGTATTTTTATTTGCAGTCTATTTATGAATGTTAGTTGTGATTGCTGAATAAAATTATTGCTGAGTAACCAGATCCGGATATGGGAGGATCCGATGGCCTGGGAAACGGGGTCGTGTCAGATTGGTATCAGAGCTCGGTTACTCCAGTAATTTATTTAGTAATTAATAACTATGAGCGGTATTCAGAAACTAAGGTTGTATTAAGATCCTTTGATCTTAATAAATGACTGCAGTACCATTCACAGTCATTGTCCCTTATGTACATCATGCTAAGACATATAGGATCTGTCCTTTTATCTTGATTCATCCCAAGATCATGACAGACCAAGACGTGTTTAGGAAATTAGCGACTATGTAGTGATGACCCATGAGATGGGTCAAAGGTAATAGGCATTAGAGCAAAGATTCTGCCACTATGAGAGATCAAAGTCCTCCAGACCCGCAGATAATAGAGTTGAGGGTTCTATTCATCCTCATAAGAAAGAGTCTATATACCGTTAGTCACAGAATTTGTTTGCTCCTAATCCATTGAGGAGATAAAGGAGCTGCTTCGTAGGGAAAAAAAAGAGAGAGAAGGAGAAGGAGAAGAATATATTATTCCTATTGTGAGGTGATGAATACCCATTCATCACTCTTTATTCTTATATTTTAGCTACAAAAACCTATGCAAATGCATGTAGATATGTGTAAATAGGCAAAGTTAGCAAAAAGCATGCATATTTGTAAAATTAAATAATTAGCATGTTTTTGTGCAAAAATAGAAGAATAAAGAAGAAAAAGAAAAAGAGGGAAATATTTAGAATAAATATTGAGCAACCTAACCCAAGGGAGGGCTCAGCAGGGGCCTGACCGCATAAAAGCCACAAGTAGAGGGAGATAGGGGCTCATGTGTAAATATTTTTGTAAATAAATAAACATTATTTTCCTCAAATATATTTGCATTGTCATTATTTGTGTATATTTAAAAGCTATTAAAAACAAAACAAAAATCTCAAAATCAAAAATGCAAAAATAGCCTTCACCTTGTACATAAGACCACCTCTTTCTTTACTTCACCTTGTAAATAACCTAATTTATTTCCAAAACTTTTTGTAAATATTCTTTTATGTTTTGTAAATAAAATAAATAAAAAGATTAAAACAAAAATCAAATAAAAATAACAAAATTAAAAATACAAAAATACCTTGTATATATACCATGTACATAAATGTATATAACTAATTAATTAACCCATGTACATAAATAATAAAAATGAAATAAAAATGACCTTTTATTCCTCATTTTATCCTATAAATAAATAAAATATAAAATGGGGAATAAAAATGTACAAAAATAATAATTAAAAATCAAAAATCAAAAATCAATATAGTGTATATATACCTATGTATAGCTAATATGTAAATACCTTATTTTCATTTCCAAAAATTAATTAAAAATCACAAAAAAATAGAAAAAAATTAAAACAAACATTTTTCATGTTTTAAGTTTTTGAAAATTCGGCCATTTAAGGCCTCAAAAAAATCGAATAAAGTTTTAATAATTGGCGGGCTCTGATTGGTCCACGGGGGATTGTTGACCCCCGGTCAACACCTCCCCCAGGACCACCAGAGCCCGGGTCTGTTCATTCGACCCGCCTTCTCGGATTTTTCTTTTATCGACCCGATTCCCATTCACCCCAAATCCGGGTCCGTAATGACCTCAGCACATCCGAGAAGCTCGCCGGAGCTTTATCCTCGAGATCCGCGCTCCAACTCGCCCTACCCGTCACCTCCTTTCCGGACCTGCACGCATATATATTCCGAGCTCCGCCGCACTCTCGCGCCATCTTTGGCTAGCCATTCTCTTTCCTGTGAGCTCCACTGTGTCCACCGAGGTGACAGCTCGCGCCGGCCTGTGTCGCAGCGAGGAGGAGGTGCGTCTACCATCGATCCGGCCGCTTGTAGCCGCCGCGCTCCGACGACCATCTGGAGCTTGAGCCTCGGGAAGTGACGGCCCTTGAGGCGAGGACCAGGAGACAGCTGAGCTCCACCACAGTCTACATCGCCACCCAGGTAACCTCCGTTCTTTCTTGATTAGGCTAATTTCGAGGTACCCCCAAATCGACCCATCCCCGTGTTTCGTTGATTCCGATCGTCTCGCTTCATCTTTCGACCATCGGAACACCCTGTCACCTCCGCCATCTCCCCGCGCACGTTCTTCACCCACTCGTTCAACCCAGCTCGCCCCGGAGCTGGGAGTCGAGCTCCACCGTCTCCGCCTCGCCGGAGCTCGTTCGCCCCACCGCACAGACCACCTTCACCCCGCTTCCTTGGGTCGAGGCATTTTGCCCTCGACCCGCGAAGCGTTCTGGTTGCGTTGCAGGTTAAAAGGGAGGCATCTGAGCCCCTCTTACAGTTCAGACCGGAGCTTCGCGCCGCCAGCCTCGCCGGAGCCCCTCCAGGGCTCGGCTGGGCCATCGGCTACCACCATCAGCTGCGGTGCTGCACCAGGAACGTGTTCCGATCTTTAGCAGCAGCTGAGGAGGACCGGAGTTCACGCAGGAGGCCGGCGAAGTTCGCCGGCGTCGAGTTCTTCCTCCATCATCCAGAGCCGTCCGATGGCGCCTCAGCTCCAGTTCTGATCGTGAGCGTCCATCTTTCGAGGAGCAGTAGCCGTCGATCCATCTGAGGAGCGCATCCGGACCGTTGATAGCAGAGGAGAGAAGCACCAGAGTCTCGGACGTTCGATCATCCACGTGGCTTCGTCTCCACCGTCGATCGAGCCCAAGAGGAGAAGAGAAGGAAAGCGCCATCCATTCCCAGCCGTCCGATCACCACGTGGCGCACATCTGGTCGTCGGCGAATAAAGGGGTAAATATCTTAGGGCCCCCTCGTAGTTTGTTATTTCCTTTTTAGTCCTGTAAATAGTTTTAAAACTTTATTTACGTAGGGTAAATTGCAGTATGGACCTTGTGGTTGTTATGATTTGCATGTATGCCCCTGTTTGTATGTGACCACGTGCGTCGTCACGTGTGTATCTGGGCTTTTTACATATTTAGTCCTGTAGATCTGGGATGTTAAGAAATGAATGAATAGTTTCTGTTAATTGCAATTATACCCCTGTGAGCCTTGTTTATGCGCATGTGCGGATTTTAGTGGTGTATTTGCAACCATACCCCTGGACTTTCTGGTACCAGTTACCAAAAGGTCCAAGGAGTAGGTTTTTGTTACAGAAAGGCCCCTGTGTGCCCCAGCCACGCGCCACGCGCGTGACTTGCTGGGCATTTTGCACCAGAGCCCCCAGGTTCTCGGGTATTTGCACATTGGTCCTTGTGCACAGTACCCTCTTCTTTATTTTTGAATAAATATCAAACCACCTCCAAATCTAATGAAATTTCGACACATGGCTCCTGCCATGGTGTAGTAATTTCTGTGATTTTTGAGGACATTTTTATTTGCATTTAGTATTTTTAAAAATTCAAAACAGCCTTTTTAGTTACTGTTTAAGTTTAAAAATACCAAAAAAATATAAAATCACCTCTAAAAATTCTAAAAAATTTAGATAGTGTTGTTTGCTTGCTGTTTGATTTTCCAGCCAAGTTTGGCTATTTTTCATCACTTAAAAACCTTAAAAATTGAAAACCCCCTAAAAACCCATAAAAATTATAAAAATTCATTCAAAAATCCAAAAATAATAATTAGGGTACCTAAATTTTCCTTATTTCTTCTAGATTACAGGAAAATTACCTCCAGGGCTTTTCAAGATCCTTAAGTATTTTATTTTTGGGTCTTAAGCCTTGCTGGACAGTACCTAGGTGTTTTAGCATTGTTTGATTTTTAGAAAATAATTTACCCATTAGAAAAATTCCAAAAATTCACCAAAAACAGTAAAAAACTTAAAAAACATAAAACAATTTTTCCTTAATTTTTGCTTGATTTTTGGTGTGATAAATAATTTGTTGAAGTTGGCTTGAGTTTGTTTTCTTTTTTTTCTTTATCTTTTGAAAATCCAAAAAAAATATAAAAATCCATAAAAACCACTAAAAATCACTTTTTCTTTTATTTTATTCTATTTTCACTACTTCGTAGGCTTCTAGCCAATCCGTGCTCCTTGTGTTCGACCCTGGGAGCTATACCAGGTTAATATCATAGCGAGACCGCTCGTGTTTTGTTTTGATTGATTTGATCTCTTTGAGTGGTTGATTTTTCTTGATATACTTAGTTCGTTTGACTGAGGTCGCAACGACCTTATTTCATTACCTTTACCCTTAGTCATTCGGACGGGTTATCAGAATGGCGCCGTTGCCGGGGAGCACGGCTTAGTAGTTGATTTTGATTTTTATTTTCGTTTTTGTTTTCGCGGATTTTCGCGGCTCTTCGGAGCTCGCGGCTTTTCACGGCTTTTTGTATTTACTTTTATTTTGTTTTATTTTGATTTTCTTTTCTTTTTGTCTTTGTTTTATTTTTGTGTGGTTATTTTATTTCCATTTTTGCACATATACCCTTGTTTTTATTTTTTCATTTATATTTAATTATTTTATTGGTCTGACCACCCTTCTTTCTTTTCTTGCGAGAGCCCGAGGACCCCGAGGAGGCACAGGCACGTGCCGCAGCAGCAGCAGCAGCAGCCGCAGCCGCCGCCGCAGCGGCAGCAGCCGCAGGAGGAGCAGGACCACCGAGACCGATGAGGGATTTACATAATCCCGGCTCTACACTGATGCACCACTGGGTGGTGGTTCCGGCTATCGTGGGGGACTTCAAGTTCCCCCCGAACACCTTGCAGATGCTCCCACGGTTTCACGGACTGGCTACAGAGGAGCCCCATCTCCACCTACAGGAGTTCTTGATGATTTGCAGTACTGTCCACGACAGGCACGTGGACCAGGATACCATACGGATGATGGCTTTCCCCTTCTCCCTAGCAGACAGAGCAGCCACCTGGCTGAAACACTTGGGGAGATTCGTCTACACCTGGGAGCAGCTCCGCACCGAGTACTTGAACAAGTACTATCCACTCGGGCGGACCAACGCGGCGAGGGCCCTGATCAGCAACTTCTCCATGTTTCCCAACGAGCAGTTCCACGAGGCTTGGGAGAGGTTCAGGGAGCTCTTAGACAGATGCCCACACCATGATATCTCGAAGCCGAACCTAGTTCAGAGCTTCTTCAGTGGGTTGTCACCAGAGCTACAGGGCCTGGTGAACGCTTCTTGTGGCGGGTCCTACTTCGCCAAGGACCATGACCAGGTCTGGGCGATTTTTGAGGAGATGGCGGAGAACTACATGGTTATGTCTCAGACCCGCCTCTACACACAGAAGACCCAGCCACTTCAGACAGGACCCGTGCAGTACCAGAGGATCGCACGGGTAGATGCAGGTCCAGCCAGTTCGTCCGCAGCCACAGCAGCAGCACAGCTAGAGTCGTCAGCTGCGGACATGGGCATCATCAGCGAGAAGCTGGACCGCATGGAGCTGATAGAGAAGAAGTAGTGCCAGAGCATAGCACAGATGGATCAGATGGCACAGGTCTTGAGCGACTTGAAGACACAGATCATGTGTCTCCAGGAGACACAGACGGCTTCTCAGCCCCGTCTTCAGTCGCGAGGCGACTCCGGCAGCAACAGCAGCTCGTCCCAGCGCTCCAGCGTCCCAGCGCAGCCTAGACAGGTTCACCTTGTACAGGCGGAGCCGTACCAGCAGCCGCAGCCTACCTACCAGTCCCCACCATCTCCAGAGATGCAGATGGTGGTCTACCAGCCGGACCAGCCGTTGGCAGTGCTACCCCCAGCCCCCTTGGATGCAGAGCCGTTGATGGATGTCAACGGGATCTGGTACGACCGACCCCAGCCTGGGATCCGACGAGATCATCCCGGATTCAGGTGGGGGAGTGGTGGTGCCCAGCCCCAGCAGCAGCCGTCAGCACAGGGAGGGCAGTACTCCCAGCCGAGAAACCATCACCAGCCACAGCAGCAGCCCCCAGTCTACCAGCAGCAGTCTTCCTATGGTCCTCGTCCCTATCAGCAGCAGGGACAGTATGGAAGGCGTGAGCAGCAGGCTCACCCGGGATACCAGCACCAGCAGCACCCTCCGTCCTACTCCTCTCACCCACAGCAGTACCAGCAGCCTCATCCACAGAGAGGCTACCCGTCGGGCTCCCACGAGAGCCCTGCCTTGGATGACATCGCCCGCCTCCTCACGGATCAGCAGGCGACCTTCAGACGGGAGATGGATGAGTTCCGCCATGAGATGCGGGACTTGGTGAGAGGGAAGGCCGCCATACCTGCACAGATAGAGCCCAATCCAAACAACCTGAAGCGGAAGTCTGAGCAGGTAGTACATACTGAGTTAGCCACTCCTAGCGATCCATTTGATGATACTTCTTCAGATCTGTTTGATGTTGATTTTGCTACGCTTAGGAGCGGTAGGACCCCAGCCGGCGGCGGCGCCTCAGCTGAGCACCATCCAGAGGCACCCCAGGAGGAGGAGGAGAGCGGTACTGAGGCCGCTCCAGTCGACGACGGTGGTACTGAGGCCACCAAGGATGCTGATCCCACCGGCGGTACTGAGGCCGCCACTTCACCAGATCGAGGAGGTGGTACTGATGCCACCACAGCAGCAGCCGAGCCAGTGAGCGGTACTGATGCCGCTCGACGTCTACCTTCGCCAGCAGCAGCAGAGCAGCCCATCCGCGGTGGTACTGAGGCCACCAGTGTTTGTAGGGAGAGATCTGATTTTGTTTTTCCTCATGGTCATGTATCTCAGGACTCTATGATGAATAAAGGAAAAGGTTTACATTCTTTTGGTCCCACTGTGGTGAATGATGTATGTGTGGATCCGGTCATTGAACCGCGTAGATCTTTTCCTAGTCCTTCATCTGAGAAGGACCCAGTGATCCCCTTCCCTAGAGCCCTTCAGATGGGGAAGGGGAAGAAAAATGATTCAAAAAAGAGAGAGTTTGAGGAGTTCAGCCAGAGCATGATTGATCGCTTCCATATCCAGCTGACCCTCCAGGAGGCTTTGCAGCACATCCCCCTCCTCCAGAGATCTTTGAGAGAGAGGACTACAGTTAGGAGGAGGAGGAACCATACTTCAGAGATCCATGTGCTGACCAAAGCCACGTGCTTTGCGATTCAGAACCGACTGCCAGCCAAGAGGCCAGATGCAGGGGCCCCGTATGTCAGATGCCAGATCAGAGAGCAGTGGTTCGACCGTACTCTTTTAGATAGCGGATCTTCGATCAACCTACTTCCGGCAGCCCTTCTCGACCGCTTCGAGTTGGGCACTCTTCGACAGAGCAGGACAGTCCTTCAGTTCACTGATCGATCTGTCAAGAGGCCGAAGGGGTTGCTACGAGACGTTATCGTCACGATTCAGGGTCTGCAATTCCCCGTGGACTTCATAGTGTTGGACATGGAGATCCCTGAATCAGTGGCCGATACCCCCATCATCCTTGGTCGTCCGTTCTTGGCCACAGCCAAGGCGGTGACTGATCATGATAGCGGGAAGGTGTACTTTCGCGTCCAGGGCGAGAGTATACAAATCGAGACGGTCGAGGACTACAGAGCCAGACCCAGATCCCGCTCAGATGCCAGTACCGATTCTGAGCAGCTGACAGACGCAGAGGCAGACATCCACCAGGACTGTGATTTTGTGATCACAGATGATGAGGCAGCCTGGGCAGACCTAGAGTCACAGACTACCCTCTCATTTTCAGACACAGCTGATGCAGAGATGATAGCAGAGGAGAGTCTGGAGAGCACAGACCTGGTTCCGGATACAGTTGCGGCAGCAGAGCCGGTTCTCGATCGCAACACAATGTTTTGTGATGGTGGTGCTGAGGCCACCTTGTTTGCCGGTGGTACTGATGCCACCGCGTCTGATACAGATCCCTCGGACTCAGAGTCTGATTGGGCTGATTGTTATGATCAGATGCCAGACCTGAGTTCACCTGAGCCTAAAGAGGAGGAGGTAGAGGCAGGGCAGAGCAGAGACAGTGCAGTTGAGCCGCCTTCTCCCGACCCAGTTTGCGAGAGTACACTTTCACTTTCCCAGGTAGATTTGGCCGATCTTGCAGCATTCACTCAGTTTCTTCCACAGCCAGATTTGCCAGCACCCAGTATTCCAGAGCTGAAGCCGCTCCCCTACTTCGCTGAAGTATCGGTTCCTTGCGGGCGATCCTGAGATGTACCCAGTCATCATCTCCGCTGAGTTGACTGGAGAGCAGGAATCCCGTCTGATGGGGGTTCTTGAAAAGAACCGCAAGGCGATCGGATGGAGCGTAGCAGATCTCCATGGGATTGATCCATCAGTTTGCTCCCACCACATCTATCTCGAGGATGGGGCGAAGCCGTCGCGTGAGTTCCAGCGGCGTCTGAACCCCAACCTGAGAGAGGTTGTCATGAAGGAAATATCGAAGTGGTGGGGTGCAGGTTTTATTTATCCCATTTCCGACTCCAAGTGGGTCAGCCCCTTGCATGTGGTGCCCAAGAAGACGGGCATCACGACTGTGATCAGTGAGTCGGGAGAGGAGATTGCTACACGGGTACCCACCTCTTGGAGGGTTTGTGTTGACTACAGGAGACTCAACCAAGCCACCAAGAAGGACCATTTCCCCCTGCCTTTTATTGACCAGATCATTGAGAGACTGGCAGGGAAGAGCCATTACTGCTTCCTGGATGGGTACTCGGGCTACAACCAAGTGGCCATCGCTCCTGAGGACCAGGAGAAGACCACCTTTACCTGTCCCTTCGGCACATACGCTTTTCGACGCATGCCATTTGGGCTATGCAATGCCCCTGCGACTTTTCAGAGGTGCATGCTGTCGATCTTCTCGGACATGGTAGGGGAGTGCCTTGAGGTCTTCATGGATGATTTCTCGATCTACGGCGACGGATTTGATTCTTGTCTTGACTGCCTAGATCGAGTACTCCAGCGATGTATTGAGTATCATTTGGTGCTATCTTGGGAGAAGAGTCACTTTATGGTGACTCAAGGGACGGTGCTTGGCCACATCATCTCCAACAGGGGCATGGAGGTTGATCCGGCCAAGGTCGATGTCATTAGGAAACTCACACCGCCGTCCAATCTGAGGCAGTTACGGTCATTTCTGGGGCACGTTGGATTTTACAGGAGGTTCATTCATGATTTTAGCAGGATTGCCCGACCATTGACCGACCTCTTGACGAAAGACACCGAGTTCCTTGTCGATGACAAGTGTCTTTCGTCGTTTGCTACTCTCCAAAGATGTGTGATTGAGGCTCCTATCCTCCAGCCACCTGATTGGTCTCTCCCATTCGAGATCATGACGGATGCCTCCGATTTCGCCGTAGGGGCAGTGCTGGGACAGAGGAGGGATGGAGTACCATTTGCGATACACTATGCTAGCCGCACATTGGATTCCGCTCAGCGGAATTATACTGTTACAGAGAAGGAGATGCTAGCAGTAGTGTTTGCCCTAGATAAATTCAGATCATATATCATTGGATCCCGAGTGACCTTGTACACAGATCACACCGCCATCAGGTACCTCATGGCAAAGAAGGATGCCAAGGCCAGACTGACCAGATGGATCCTTCTACTCCAGGAGTTCGACATTGAGATTAAGGATAAGCCTGGAGTCAAGAATGTGGTGGCGGACCATTTATCCCGACTAGAGCAGCCTGAGGAGTCAGAGCAGATTGATCCGATCAGAGATACCTTCCCAGATGAGGCGATCCTTGCTATCGCCTCACTCCCATGGTACGCTGATATTGTGAACTTTCTCGTTGCTGGGAAAGTCCCACAAGATTGGCCCAGGCAGAGGCTTGAGACCTTCCTTGCGAAGGCCAAGTCCTACCATTGGGAGGATCCCATCCTTTACCACGAAGGAGGGGATAGCATCTGGCGTCGGTGTATTCCTCAGGAGGAACACCATAGCGTCCTCACTTACTGCCACAAGCTTGAGGCAGGAGGACATCATTCTGGGAGGAGAACGGCGCAGAAAGTGCTCCAATCCGGTTTGTGGTGGCCTACCCTCTTCAAGGACTCAGATGAGTTCGTGAAGAGGTGTACTGACTGTCAGAGGATGGGCACTTGTGGACAGCGTGATATGATGCCGATGCAGCCCATTCACTTCTGTGAGGTTTTTGACGCATGGGGCATCGATTTCATGGGTCCATTCCCTAAGAGTCAGGGATTTGAGTACATTCTGTTGGCCGTGGATTATGTGAGTCGTTGGGTGGAGGCTATCCCCGCCCGAGCCGCTGATGCGAGGACAGTTTGCAGATTTTTGAGGAAGCACATCATCACGCGGTTCGGGGTTCCCCGAGTTCTTATTTCTGATGGGGGATCTCACTTCATCAACGACCAGATGAAGGCACTTGCTACCGAGTTCGGCATAGACCATCGTGTTGCTACACCATACCATCCACAGACGAATGGTCTAGCCGAAGTGTCGAATAGGGAGATCAAGACTATTCTGCAGAAAGTCGTCCGCCCTGACCGAAAGGATTGGTCACAGCTATTGGACTCGGTCTTGTGGGCATATAGGACGTCTTTCAAGACACCTTTGGGCACATCTCCCTTTCGCCTCGTGTATGGCAAGCCCTGTCACCTACCAGTTGAGCTGAGGCACAAGTCACTCTGGGCAGTTACATACATATTGATGGATCCAGATGGTATAGGAGACCAGAGGAGGGCAGAGCTAGCTGCCCTGGAAGAGCTTAGAGACGCAGCTTTCACGAGCAGCCTACATTACAAGGAGAGAGTCAAGGAGTGGCATGATTCTCATATCAGCCACAAACATTTTGAGATTGGACAGAGAGTATGGCTGTTTGATGCGAGGCTTAGATTATTTCCAGGGAAGCTCCAAAGCAAATGGAAAGGACCTTATCTGGTTCGGAAGGTACACGACAACGGTAGCATCGATATATCCGAGTTGTCTTCTGAGAGTACCTTCCGAGTGAACGGCCAGCGGCTCAAGCCATTTCTAGATCATGAGCCGCGGGTCGTTGATCTTGCCCCTATTCATTTTGCGTGAGATGTGGTCTTTGACTCACATCTATTGCATCTCACGCCTGAGCTTTACTGATCCTCCGCTGTACATAGATCCAGATGTCCATATCAGCACATTCTCTAGTCCCACATCCCTTTCTCCATCTTATGATTATGCTATACTTAGGGTGCACTTTACCCTAAGTATAGGGGGGATGTGAGACATTTCGGGTATTTCTTTTGTTTTTGTTTACCCCTGTTTTGCTGCCTATACTTAGGGGTATTTTACCCTAAGTATAGGGGGGGTAGACCCTGTACATTCTCCACTCGGTTTTCCCTTCGTGTACAGCCTGCTATACTTAGGATTACTTGATCCTAAGTATAGGGGGAAGACCAGAGTACCTCTTGACTTTCATTCTCTTTTGTATAGCCTTCCTTTTCACTTCCCTATACATAGCACGAGTTATGTCTTCTTCATCGCTCTTGACTCTGAGGACATCGTTCGAGCTAAGTATAGGGGGGTGTGTATATATTTCATATATACTTTAGCCATAACTCGTACTTTGTGTGAGTGTGTTAATAAATAAAAATGGCTAAAAACCACAAAAAATAAAAATTTTTTTCATATACATAATCTTCTTTTATTTTGCACATACATAGCTAGTGTACAAATTATTTTCGTAAAAATGTTTTCAAAAATCTTGTGTGTAAAGCTTGTGTAAATATTTTCTGTATCAAAATTATGTATATAGTACAAAATTTTTCCAAAATGTTTTGAAAAATCAAAAGTTTGCAAAAATCTTGTGCAAATGTGTGTAAATACCTTTTTGCAAAACTTGCACTTCATGCATCATCATTCATGATTTCAAAACAATTTTCAAAAATTTTGCATGATTGTAAAATTTTGTGTAAATATGCATCTTTTTGTACATATGTATATAGTTTTCCTTGGATAATAGTTGACATTTAAACTAGCCTGGAATCAAATTGAGAAATGGAGCTTGATTAAGATCTTAATCCACCTAATTTCTAAGAGGAACCTTATAGGGCTTAGGTTTAAGGCTTTTTCAGGTCCATGGTGACTTAATTCTTTGAGTCCACTAAGCTATGATCACATGTCATCTCAATGAGCCTAAGTAGAGCACTTAACAACAACACATGACTCATATAGATTATGGCTTTACTTGGACAACCGCACTATGCACCGAGCTCTCTACGGATGAGGTGGTGAGGAGGCAGTCTTCCTTGACTTGGGGTAGAATATGAGGGTAGTACTTCTAGGCGGAACCTCTCTTCTTCATTTAGTGAAGGAAGTGCGTCTCAACTTGGTCTGGTTGCCATGAAGTCTAACGACGGGAGTTGTGGGTTGCAATAAAGCTTCAAAAGAGGGATAGTCTACTGGCTCAAGAGGAAAAACTCCTTGTATATATGCTGCACATGTATATGTTGTATAGATGCACTCGAAAAAAAAAATGGGAAAAAGAAAAGAACTCCAAAAAAGTGGTGGGTCTGAGAGAAAATGATAATCCCACCGGAGTATGTAGATAAGTGCAATAAGCAAAGCTTGGTTTCATGATCCACCTGTTGTAGCTTGCAGCAGGGAGACTTGGCTACACTGGTCAAGCTCCCAAGGGTACTTGGCTACACTGGCCTTGACCCATTCTCTTCTTCCCCCTCTTCTTGAGCCGGTTGTACTTGAACTTAGAAGGGAATACCCCGCTCCTCGAGGAAAGAGTGGCCAGATTGAGGTCATAGAGTTACCTTGTTAGGGAGGGTTGTCAAGTTGCCATTTCTGAGGTGGAGAGCTTAGACCTCACTTTCACAGGACAGGAAAAGATTCATGATCTTCAGGGTTTGTGGTTGATGACTTGTTCTGATCTGGAGCATTGAGGAGTCTTGGTTATAGAGTAGTGGAACTTAGAGGCTGTTAGGTTTTAAGCTTAAGTCTAAATAAGGTTCCGACACATCATTAATCCAAAGATCTGATTAAGCTCCATACCTCAATTTAATGAAGGCAAGTTTAATAATCAACCTTGATCCATGTACATTCTTCTTTTTCTTTTTCTTTTTCTTTCTTTTGCACTTCTTTTTCAAATAAGTGTTTGCTAAGGGACTAGCAAAGTATAGTATAGGGGGGTGATGAATACCCATTCATCACTCTTTATTCTTATATTTTAGCTACAAAAACCTATGCAAATGCATGTAGATATGTGTAAATAGGCAAAGTTAGCAAAAAGCATGCATATTTGTAAAATTAAATAATTAGCATGTTTTTGTGCAAAAATAGAAGAATAAAGAAGAAAAAGAAAAAGAGGGAAATATTTAGAATAAATATTGAGCAACCTAACCCAAGGGAGGGCTCAGCAGGGGCCTGACCGCATAAAAGCCACAAGTAGAGGGAGATAGGGGCTCATGTGTAAATATTTTTGTAAATAAATAAACAATATTTTCCTCAACCAAAAATATATTTGCATATATTTGTGTATATTTAAAAGCTATTAAAAACAAAACAAAAATCTCAAAATCAAAAATGCAAAAATAGCCTTCACCTTGTACATAAGACCACCTTCTTTCTTTACTTCACCTTGTAAATAACCTAATTTATTTCCAAAACTTTTTGTAAATATTCCTTTTTATGTTTTGTAAATAAAATAAATAAAAAGAATTAAAACAAAAATCAAATAAAAATAACAAAATTAAAAATACAAAAATACCTTGTATATATACCATGTACATAAATGTATATAACTAATTAATTAACCCATGTACATAAATAATAAAAATGAAATAAAAATGACCTTTTATTCCTCATTTTATCCTATATATAAATAAAATATAAAATGGGAATAAAAATGTACAAAAATAATTAATTAAAAATCAAAAATCAAAAATCAATATAGTGTATATATACCTATGTATAGCTAATATGTAAATACCTTATTTTCATTTCCAAAAATTAATTAAAAATCACAAAAAAATAGAAAAAATTAAAACAAACATTTTTCATGTTTTAAGTTTTTGAAAATTCGGCCATTTAAGGCCTCAAAAAAATCGAATAAAGTTTTAATAATTGGCGGGCTCTGATTGGTCCACGGGGGATTGTTGACCCCCGGTCAACACCTCCCCCAGGACCACCAGAGCCCGGGTCTGTTCATTCGACCCGCCTTCTCGGATTTTTCTTTTGTCGACCCGATTCCCATTCACCCCAAATCCGGGTCCGTAATGACCTCAGCACATCCGAGAAGCTCGCCGGAGCTTTATCCTCGAGATCCGCGCTCCAACTCGCCCTACCCGTCACCTCCTTTCCGGACCTGCACGCATATATATTCCGAGCTCCGCCGCACTCTCGCGCCATCTTTGGCTAGCCATTCTCTTTCCTGTGAGCTCCACTGTGTCCACCGAGGTGACAGCTCGCGCCGGCCTGTGTCGCAGCGAGGAGGAGGTGCGTCTACCATCGATCCGGCCGCTTGTAGCCGCCGCGCTCCGACGACCATCTGGAGCTTGAGCCTCGGGAAGTGACGGCCCTTGAGGCGAGGACCAGGAGACAGCTGAGCTCCACCACAGTCTACATCGCCACCCAGGTAACCTCCGTTCTTTCTTGATTAGGCTAATTTCGAGGTACCCCCAAATCGACCCATCCCCGTGTTTCGTTGATTCCGATCGTCTCGCTTCATCTTTCGACCATCGGAACACCCTGTCACCTCCGCCATCTCCCCGCGCACGTTCTTCACCCACTCGTTCAACCCAGCTCGCCCCGGAGCTGGGAGTCGAGCTCCACCGTCTCCGCCTCGCCGGAGCTCGTTCGCCCCACCGCACAGACCACCTTCACCCCGCTTCCTTGGGTCGAGGCATTTTGCCCTCGACCCGCGAAGCGTTCTGGTTGCGTTGCAGGTTAAAAGGGAGGCATCTGAGCCCCCCTTACAGTTCAGACCGGAGCTTCGCGCCGCCAGCCTCGCCGGAGTCCCTCCAGGGCTCGGCTGGGCCATCGGCTACCACCATCAGCTGCGGTGCTGCACCAGGAACGTGTTCCGATCTTTAGCAGCAGCTGAGGAGGACCGGAGTTCACGCAGGAGGCCGGCGAAGTTCGCCGGCGTCGAGTTCTTCCTCCATCATCCAGAGCCGTCCGATGGCGCCTCAGCTCCAGTTCTGATCGTGAGCGTCCATCTTTCGAGGAGCAGTAGCCGTCGATCCATCTGAGGAGCGCATCCGGACCGTTGATAGCAGAGGAGAGAAGCACCAGAGTCTCGGACGTTAGATCATCCACGTGGCTTCGTCTCCACCGTCGATCGAGCCCAAGAGGAGAAGAGAAGGAAAGCGCCATCCATTCCCAGCCGTCCGATCACCACGTGGCGCACATCTGGCCGTCGGCGAATAAAGGGGTAAATATCTTAGGGCCCCCTCGTAGTTTGTTATTTCCTTTTTAGTCCTGTAAATAGTTTTAAAACTTTATTTACGTAGGGTAAATTGCAGTATGGACCTTGTGGTTGTTATGATTTGCATGTATGCCCCTGTTTGTATGTGACCACGTGCGTCGTCACGTGTGTATCTGGGCTTTTTACATATTTAGTCCTGTAGATCTGGGATGTTAAGAAATGAATGAATAGTTTCTGTTAATTGCAATTATACCCCTGTGAGCCTTGTTTATGCGCATGTGCGGATTTTAGTGGTGTATTTGCAACCATACCCCTGGACTTTCTGGTACCAGTTACCAAAAGGTCCAAGGAGTAGGTTTTTGTTACAGAAAGGCCCCTGTGTGCCCCAGCCACGCGCCACGCGCATGACTTGCTGGGCATTTTGCACCAAAGCCCCCAGGTTCTCGGGTATTTGCACATTGGTCCTTGTGCACAGTACCCTCTTCTTTATTTTTGAATAAATATCAAACCACCTCCAAATCTAATGAAATTTCGACACATGGCTCCTGCCATGGTGTAGTAATTTCTGTGATTTTTGAGGACATTTTTATTTGCATTTAGTATTTTTAAAAATTCAAAAACAGCCTTTTTAGTTACTGTTTAAGTTTAAAAATACCAAAAAAATATAAAATCACCTCTAAAAATTCTAAAAAATTTAGATAGTGTTGTTTGCTTGCTGTTTGATTTTCCAGCCAAGTTTGGCTATTTTTCATCACTTAAAAACCTTAAAAATTGAAAAACCCCTAAAAACCCATAAAAATTATAAAAATTCATTCAAAAATCCAAAAATAATAATTAGGGTACCTAAATTTTCCTTATTTCTTCTAGATTACAGGAAAATTACCTCCAGGGCTTTTCAAGATCCTTAAGTATTTTATTTTTGGGTCTTAAGACTTGCTGGACAGTACCTAGGTGTTTTAGCATTGTTTGATTTTTAGAAAATAATTTACCCATTAGAAAAATTCCAAAAATTCACCAAAAACAGTAAAAAACTTAAAAAACATAAAAACAATTTTTCCTTAATTTTTGCTTGATTTTTGGTGTGATAAATAATTTGTTGAAGTTGGCTTGAGTTTGTTTTCTTTTTTTTCTTTATCTTTTGAAAATCCAAAAAAATATAAAAATCCATAAAAACCACTAAAAATCACTTTTTCTTTTATTTTATTCTATTTTCACTACTTCGTAGGCTTCTAGCCAATCCGTGCTCCTTGTGTTCGACCCTGGGAGCTATACCAGGTTAATATCATAGCGAGACCGCTCGTGTTTTGTTTTGATTGATTTGATCTCTTTGAGTGGTTGATTTTTCTTGATATACTTAGTTCGTTTGACTGAGGTCGCAACGACCTTATTTCATTACCTTTACCCTTAGTCATTCGGACGGGTTATCATGAGGTAAGATTCCGATACAAGCACAAAACCATTATCTCAGTAAGCAACTAGGAGGTCAATTATAATTCAAGGACACCTTAGACAACTGTGTGGGACAAATTGCAGGACATCCGTCACCTGCTTATCTACTACTTATCGAATTGAATTACTTTGATCTTATACTAGGAATGGATTGGTTAGAAAGGCATCATGCATGTCTTGCCTGTTTCCAGAAGACAGTAACATTTCACCTTCCTAACTCGATAGAGTTCCAGTTCATTGGAAAGACATCCAATGATAATATCAAATATATCTCTACATTGAAGGCACAACAGTTGTTAGAGCAAGGGTGTCAAGGTTATTTAGCTTATGTATCCACTATATCAGGGTCAGAAAGAATGATAGAAGATGTGCCTATAGTGTGCGAGTTTCCGGATGTATTTCCAGAGGAACTACCTGGATTACCACCTGAGCGAGAGATTGAATTTGAAATCTCTCTCATACCTAATACTCAGCCTATCTCTATCCCTCCGTATAGGATGGCACCAACTGAGTTACGAGAGTTAAAGGTACAATTGCAAGAATTGTTAGATAAAGGATTCATTCGTCCTAGTACTTCACCATGGGGTGCACCTGTCTTATTTGTTAGGAAAAAGGATGGGTCGATGTGGTTGTGCATTGACTATAGACAACTAAACAAGAGGACAATAAAGAACAAGTATCCTCTGCCAAGAATTGATGATCTCTTTGATCAGTTACAAGGTTCAACTGTGTATTCCAAGATTGATTTAAGATCTGGATACCATCAGTTGAAAATTAAAGATACAGATATTCCCAAGACAGCTTTTCGAACTAGATACGGGCATTATGAATTCTTAGTTATGCCTTTTGGACTAACAAATGCCCCAACAGCCTTCATGGATCTCATGAATAGAGTATTCAAGGAGTTCTTAGATCACTTTGTAGTAGTCTTTATTGATGATGTGCTTATTTACTCAAAGGATAAGTATCTGCATGAACATCATCTCAGGAAGGCACTTGAAACTCTAAGGAAGAACAAATTGTATGCTAAATATAGTAAATGTGACTTCTGGCTATCTGAAGTATCTTTCTTAGGCCATGTTATTTCTGGGGAAGGTATATCAGTTGATCCTACAAAGGTTAGTGCAGTGATGAGTTGGGAACGCCCGAAGACTGTCACAGAAATACGTTCTTTTCTGGGTTTAGCTGGATATTATAGAAGATTCGTGAAGGACTTTTCACGGATAGCATTGCCAATGAATAGACTAACTCAAAAGGAGGTCCCATTCTTATGGTCTGATACATGTGAAGCTAGTTTTCAGACACTGAAAGAATGCCTAACATCTGCACCAATCCTTACTCTACCCTCCGGGAGTGAAGGGTTTATAGTGTACACTGACGCATCAAAAGAAGGACTTGGGGCGGTTCTTATGCAACATGGTAAGGTAGTTGCGTATGCATCACGACAGCTCAGGACACATGAGAAGAACTACCCAACACATGACCTTGAATTAGCTGCAGTAGTGTTCGCTTTAAAGATTTGGAGACACTACCTGTATGGTATTACTTTTGAAATCTTCACCGATCATAAAAGCTTGAAATATCTATTTGATCAAAAGGAACTCAATATGAGACAGAGACGGTGGCTAGAGTTGCTGAAAGACTATGATTGCACTATCTCCTACCACCCTGGTAAGGGGAACGTCGTAGCAGATGCCCTTAGCAGAAGAACTTATTCACCCGGGTTAGTGAGTGCTATCCACTTCTGGGGTTTACTATCAACGTTAAGTGAATGGAAACCGTTTGATAGTAGTGCTAATACTATAACTATTCCTCATCAATACAAACCAGAAATATGGGATAAAATAAAGAAGGGACAGGAGGATGATCCAGTCCTCAAAGACTTAAAACAACAACTTGAGAAGAATGAGATAGAGGGATTCCAGATACAAGATGGTTTACTGTATAATCATCACAGAGTTTGTGTACCAAACACACCTGAACTAAGGAAAGACATCTTACGAGAAGCTCATTGTTCTAGATTATCTATTCATCCAGGAATTACGAAGATGTATAAGGATCTTCATTCATACTTTTGGTGGCCGGGAATGAAGAAAGATGTTGCTGAGTTTGTGGATTCATGTTTCACTTGCCAGCAGGTAAAGGCTTCACACCAAAAGCCACCAGGATTATTGCAACCCCTCCCTATACCTGAATGGAAATGGGAAAGCATTTCCATGGATTTCGTTACTGGCTTACCTCAGATGATTGGTAGTAAAGATAGTATCTGGGTTATAATAGATCGTCTGACAAAGGTAGCACACTTCATTCCGATAAGCTTATCTTTCACTCCAGACCAGCTGGCTGAGTTATATATTACAGATGTGATTCGCCTCCATGGTATCCCGAAGGAAGTAGTTTCTGATCGAGATTCACGATTCACCTCACACTATTGGGAGAACTTCATGAAAGCCCTAGGTATACAACTATGCTTGAGTACAGCATATCATCCACAAACAGATGGGCAGTCAGAACGTACGATTCAAACACTAGAGAATATGCTACGAGCATGTGCCTTAGAATGGAAGGGATCGTGGATTAAACACTTGCCTCTTGTAGAATTCACCTACAATAATAGTTACCATACAAGTATTGGCATGGCACCATTTGAAGCACTATATGGACGAAAGTGTACTACTCCTTTGTGTTGGCAAGAGGTCGGAATAAAGAACCTTTATGATTCAGATAGACTTAAGGAGACACGGGAAGCTGTAGAACTTGCTAGAAAAAGACTATTAACTGCTCAGAGTCGCCAGAAAAGTTATAGTGATACCAGGAGAAGAGACCTTGAATTTGAGGTAGGAGACTTTGTATTTCTCAAAGTATCACCTATGAAGGGTATTCAGAGATTTGGCTTGCGTGGGAAGTTAGCACCCAGGTTCGTGGGTCCCTTTGAAATTATTCAACGGATTGGAAAAGTTACCTATAGACTTGCACTTCCTCCACATCTTTCGGCAATACATGATGTATTTCATGTATCAAATCTGAGAAAGTACATTAGGGATCCAGAGCATAAGATAAGTTATGATGATTTACATGTTGAGCCAGACTTAACATACCAAGAGATACCTGTGCAAATACTTGAAAGGGATATCAAGAAGTTGAGAAACAAAGAGGTGCCTCTAGTTAAAGTATTGTGGCGAAACCAAGAGTTTGAAGAAGCCACATGGGAACCTGAGGTAGAAATGAGAGAGAAATACCCGTAATTGTTTGAATGATAACATTATGTATTATGTATATGTTCATTTTAAATGACATGACGTTCATTCTCTTTAAGGTTGTTATGGTTTCAATCCTCTTTAAGGTTGTTATGTCTGCATTTCTAGTCTCGAGGACGAGACTTCCTTTAAGGTTGTTATAATTGTAAAGCTTTGAACTTGGCATATCTCAGATCCTATATAATAAGATCCGGCTCGTAAAGAGGAAACCGGCAGAATTTGTTTCGTGTGAATCGGACTTCGTTTCGATTTGTTATGAATTTCGGAAGAAAGAGAAGTAAGGAAGGCTAAGATGACATTAATCCATAATGACTGTCATTAAGACTAATTAAACATGATTAAAGAAATTAATGACGATTGAAAGCCGCTAATGATCATTAGTAAACACTAATCAATAGTTAACAAAAGATATGCGTAAGCCGCGAAAGTTAAATCGCGATTAGTGAAAGTTAATCACGATTAGTGTTAATTAAGCGTCATTAGCGAATCTAGAATCCTCTAGAATGTTCTAACTTAAGCTCCAAGTTTGGGATAAGTTTTGGCTAAAACCATGGGCCGCTAAACCATGGTTAAGGTCTAAACCATGGTTTTCTAACCATGGTTAGTGGTTTTCTGGGGCCTATAAATAGACCCCCCCACCCATTCATTCTCTACAACTTACACTACCACCACCACCCCAAGGGCTAGGGTCGAGAGGTTGGGAGGAGGAGTGGGAGGCAAGGGAGGAGCGCTAGCGAAGCGCTGCCGGGAGAACGAGGAGAAGAAAGGTATGATCCTCTCTTAGTTGCTTGATAACGCAAAATTCCCGAACAACTGAGGTAAAGGTATGAAATGAGGTCGTTGCGACCTCAGTCACTCGAATGCGTGTATCAAGAAAAATCAACCACTCAAAGAGATCAAATAAATCAACGTAAAACACGAGTGGTCTAGCTATGAGTTTAACCTGGTATAGCTCCCAGGGTCGAACACAAGGAGCACGGATTGGCTAGAAGCCTACGAAGTAGTGAAAATAAAATAAAATAAAAGAAAAGTGATTTTTAGTGGTTTTTATGGATTTTTATATTTTTTTGGATTTTCAAACTATTAAGAAAATAAAAGAAAGTAAATACAAGCCAACTTCAACAATTTATTTATCACACTAAAAATAATGCAAAAATTAAGGAAAAATTGTTTTTATGTTTTTTACGTTTTTGACTGTTTTTGGTGAATTTTTGGAATTTTTCTAATGGGTAAATTATTTTCTAAAAATCAAACAATGCTAAAACACCTAGGTACTGTCCAGCAAGGCTTAAGACCCAAAAATAAAATATTTAAGGATCTTAAAAAGCCCTGGAGGTAATTTTCCTGTAAACTAGGTAGAATAAGGAAAATTTAGGCACCTTAATTGTTGTTTTTGGATTTTTAATTTAATTTCTATAATTTTTATGGGTTTTTAGGGGTTTTTCAATTTTTAAGGTTTTTAAGTGATGAAAAATAACCAAAATTGGCTGGAAAATCAAACAACAAGCAAACAACAATATCTAATTTTTTTAGAATTTTTAGAGGTGATTTTATATTTTTTTGGTATTTTTAAACTTAAACAGTGACTGAAAAGGCTGTTTTTGAATTTTTAAAAATACTAAATGAAAACAAAAATGTCCTCAAAAATCACTGAAATTTCTACACCATGGCAGGAGCCACGTGTCAAAATCTCGTTAGATTTGGAGGTCGTTTGATATTTTATTCAAAAATAACAAGGGGGCACTGTGCACAAGGACCAATGTGCAAATACCCGAAAATCTGGGGGCCCTGGTGCAAATAACCCAGCAAGTCACGCGCGTGACGCGTGGCTGGGGCACACAGGGACCAAATGGTAATGAAAACCAAGTCTTAGGGTCTTTTGATAACTCGTATCAAAAACCCAGGGACACGGTTGCAAATAACCCAATAAAATCCGCACATGCACAATTAAAACACTCACAGGGGTATAATTGCAAATACCATAAAAGATTTCTTCATTTCATAACAACCCAGATATACAGGATAGAAAATGTAAAAAGCCCTAAGGTACACGTGACGATGCACGTGGTCTCATACAAACAGGGGCATACATGCAAATAACCACAAACACAAGGTCCAAACTGCAAATTACCCTACGTAAATAAAGTTCTAAAACTATTTACAGGACTAAAAAGTAAATGACAAACTACGAGGGGGCCCTAAGATATTTACCCCTTTATTCGCCGACGGCCAGATGCGCGCCACGTAGATGATCGGACGACTGGGATTAGATGGCGCTTTACTCCTTCGGCTCTTGGGCTCAATCGACGGTGGAGAGAGGGCCACGTGTAAGATCGGTCGGCTCCAGTGAATGGTATCCCTCTCTCTGCTCTGACGGTCCAGATGAGTCCTCAGATGAATCGACGGCTGCTGCTCCTCTACAGATCGACGGCTGGGATTAGAACTGGAGCGGAGGCCTCATCGGACGGCTCTGGAGGATGGTGAAAGAACTCGACGCCGGCGAACTTCGCCGGCCTCCTGCGTGCGATACACTCCTCCTCAGCTGCTGCTGGATGTCGGAATAGGTCCGCTGGCTCGTCCCGCAGCTGATGGTGGTAGCCGATAGCCCAGCCGAGCCCAGGAGGGGCGCCGGCGAGGCTGGCGGCGCGAAGCTCCTGGCCTGAACGTGAGGGGGGCTCAGATGCCCTCCTTTCAACCTGCAAAACAACCAGAACGCTTCGCGGGTCGAGGGCAAAGTGCCTCGACCCAAGAAAGCGAGGTGACGGTGAACGGTGCGGTGGGGCGAAGGAGCTCCGGCGAGCGGAAGACGATGGAGCTCGACTCCCAGCTCCGGGGCGAGCTGGGTTGAACGAGTGGGCGTAGAAGGTGCGTGGGGAAACGGCGAAGGTGTGTGGGGGTTCCGATGATCGAAATAATGCTCGAGATAGCCGGAATCAGGGGAACACGTCGGAGGATGAAATTGGGCGAAATCGAAAATTAGACTAAATGGGAAGAAACTAAGGTTACCTAAGTGGTGCGGTAGACTGTGGTGGAGCTCAGCTGGCTCCTGGTCCTCGCCTCAAGGGCCGTCAACTCCCGGGGCTCGAGCTCCGGATGGTCGTCGGAGCACGGCTGCTAAACGCGGCCGGATCGATGGTCAGTCACCTCCTCCTCGCTGCAACACAGGCCGGCGCGAGCTGTCACCTCGGTGGACACAGTGGAGCTCACAGGAAAGAGAATGGCGAGCCAAAGATGGCGCGAGATTGCGGCGGAGCTCGACCTTTATAGTGCTAGGGGTCCGGGAAGAAGGGGATCGGGCGAGCTCGGGAGCGCGCGGATCCCAAGGGGGCGGCTCCGGCGAGCATGCCGGATGCAAGAGGCACAATCCGGACCCGGGGTTTAATGGATTGGTGATCGGGTCTGGCAGGGAAAATGGGGAGAAGTCGGGTCGAAACCAGATCCGCGCCTCTGGTGGTCCTGGGGGAGGTGTTGACCGGGGGTCAACAATCCCCCGTGGACCAATCAGAGGCCGCCAATTATTGGGATTTTAATTGATTTTTTTGAGGCCTTAAATGGCCGAATTTTCAAAAACTTAAAACATGAAAAATGTTTATTTTAATTTTTTCTATTTTTTTGTGATTTTTAATTAATTTTTGGAAATAAAAATAAAGTATATACATAGTAGCTATACATAGGTATATATACACTATATGATTTTTTTAATTTTGATTTTTAATTAATTATTTTTATACCTTTTTATTCCCATTTTATATTTTATTTATTTATAGGATAAAATTAGGAATAAAAGGCTGTTTTTATTTTATTTTTATTACTTATGTACATGGGTTAATTAATTAGTTATATACATTTATGTACATGGTATATATACAAGGTATTTTTGTATTTTTAATTTTGTAATTTTTATTTGATTTTTGTTTTGTTTCTTTGTATTTATTCTATTTACAAAACATAAAAAGGAATATTTACAAAAATATTTGAAAATAAATTAGGTTATTTACAAGGTGAAGTAAAGAAGGGTGATGGACTATGTACATGGTGGAGGGTTCTTTTTGGGTTTTTAATTTTTAGATTTTTATTTTGTTTTTAATAGTTTCTAAATATATACAAAAGATATACAAGTATATTTTTGGTTGAGGAAAATATTATTTTATTTATTTACATAAATATTTACACATGAGCCCCTATCTCCCTCTACTTTTGGCTTTTATGCGGTCAGGCCCATGCTGAGCCCTCCCTTGGGTTAGGTTGCTCAATATTTATTCTAAATATTTCCCTCCTTTTCTTTTTCTTCTTTATTCTTTTATTTTTGCACAAAAACATGCTAATTATTTATTTTTACAAACATGCATGCTTTTGCTAACTTTGCCTATTTACACATATCTACATGCATTTGCATAGGTTTTTGTAGCTAAAATATAAGAATAAAGAGTGATGAATGGGTATTCATCATTGCTTCGTAAGCTAGGCTTTCAATTCATACTCTTGTTCTTCCAAGTTTTGTTTTTGATTCATATTTCTTTCCGATTCGTTTTCCTGTTGTGGTTCGAGGAGAAATCTGTGTAACACCCTACTTAGGTGCGGGCGGCTATGCACGTCAGTGACGCTGTGATTCGTCACACGTTCACTCATCTAAGACGCGTGGTGTCTACCGATTCTCCATCGTTTATGTTTCTATTCTTCGTATTATGCTTTTATAGTTATTTTGATGGAGAAATCTGTGTAATACCCTACTTAGGTGCGGGCGGCTGTGCACGTCAGTGACCCTGTGATTCGTCACACGTTCACTCACCTAAGATGTGTGGTGTCTACCGGTTCTTCATCTCTTGCTGTTGAGTATATTCTTTCAGTTTCATTGTTATTTTCCTCTCGATTGATTTTATAGAGGAAATTCTTTTCGTTTTTATTTTGAAATATGTCCCGATATAAGGGGAAACTCTGCCGAAATTTTCCGAGAAATAAGTCCCAATATAAGGGGAAACTCTGCTGAAATTTTCCGAGAAATATATCCCGATATAAGGGGAAACTCTGCCGAAATTTTCCGAGAAATATATCCCGATATAAGGGGAAACTCTGCCGAAATTCTAAGAGAAAATATGTTCTTGACGTTCTTCGTGTTCTTCGCGTTCTTCGTTCGTTCTTCGCGTTCTTAACATGTTCTTAGCGTTTTGATACGAAAAATGAAATTCGATCTTTTCAGGAGCCTTAAATTAGCCTTTCTAAAAACGAAACTCGATAAAGCCTTGCATACACGAGAGAGAGCTCGATTAGGTAACGAAATCCTTCCTTTTGCTGTTGGGTTTTCATACGAAATTATTGAAATTCTTGATTTAGTGTTCTTTGCTACGAAGAACCCTAATTTTGGCTATTTTTGAAAAAGTCTGAAGAATTGCTTTGTGATTCCCACTAAAATAAGATTTACACATCAAATTGATGCGTTGGCTCTGAAAGTTAGGGTTTGGGAGTTAAAATAGGCATAAATAGGAGTATACATATGGTTATGAATAATATATATGTGAGTCGATATTAAGTATTGTGGTTTATGCAAATCAAAGACTTAACAAAAGAATTACATCATGTGAATTGGTGTGATTTGAGTTGGATCCTGAAAAGGATCTTGTGTCACGATAAGGATGACTGGGAGTAGTACTACAGGTCGGGCATGCAACCTGTAGGTTGTCGGAAGGAACCCGTATTGGCATTTCCCTACCTAGGTGGTACACGGTTGCCCTGTTATGATAAGTGCGCACAAATTGAATGTTTTGCAACGCGTGGTACCGGGAGCCAATATATTCGGGTTGGAACGGCGGAAGATGTGGTCGTGCCATGTGGAGGCACGGGTGGTTCAATAGCGGCTGGGTCACGATAACATGTATTTAAAGCCGCTAGGTTATATGATTAAATGTTAGCCTGAGGTTTTAAGCAACCGAGTCCTTGAGGACGGTGTGCTCTTTTGTTTTTCCAGGCTGAGGGTTGAGACCCTGTTTAATAAAAGAAAAGGAAATTGTCAGGGTAGTATTGGAGGATTGGTTGAGGCGACGTGCGGCAGCATAAGCTTACCAAGATCAACACAATCTCCAATCCCGAAGCGTCCACAGCTTCGGAGTCCAAGAATGGTGGGGTTCCCCTGGACTAATCCCTGATGTGGAATAGAAAGGAATAGGACTTAAGTTAATGAAAAGGAATGAAATTTTTGTGATATCAAGTTTTGAAAAAGTACACAATTTATTTACTTTTCTCTTCTTCGTTACTTAGCATTCGCTAATTTTTATCCTATGATTTATGGAAAACCCAACAGGTATCAGTGTGTAATCGCAAGGACTTTAAAATTCATCCGGCTTACATACTAGACATCCAGCCAGCCACAGTAGCTTTACTCTTTAAGGTAGTTAGTAACCTTTTGTATATTTCCTTTTAAGTTGATGTACATGTAAATGGTTATAGTGGGACAGTGTATCATCTCAACTTTGTTTTGTGAATGGAAAAGTCTTGAAATACTTTCTTCTGAGTATTTTTATTTGCAGTCTATTTCTGAATGTTAGTTGTGATTGCTGAATAAATTATTGCTGAGTAACCAGATCCGGATATGGGAGGATCCGATGGCCCGGGAAACGGGGTCGTGTTAGATTGGGCCGATTGCTATGATCAGATGCCAGACCTGAGTTCACCTGAGCCTATAGATGAGGAGGAGGTAGATGCAGAGCCGAGCAGAGACAGTGCAGTTGAGCAGCCTTCTCCCGATCCAGTTTGCGAGAGTACGCTTTCACTTTCCCAGGCAGATTTGGCAGACTTAGCAGCTTTCACTCAGTTTCTTCCGCAACCAGATTTGCCAGCACCCAGCATTCCAGAGCTGAAGCCGCTCCCTACTTCGCTGAAGTATCGATTCCTTTCAGGCGAGCCTGAGATGTACCCAGTCATCATCTCCGCCGAGTTGACTGGAGAGCAGGAATCTCGTTTGATGGGGGTTCTTGAAAAGAACCGCAAGGCGATCGGATGGAGCGTAGCAGATCTCCATGGGATTAGTCCATCAGTGTGCTCCCACCATATCTATCTCGAGGAGGGGGCGAAGCCGTCGCGTGAGTTCCAGCAGCGACTGAACCCCAACCTGAGAGAGGTTGTGATGAAGGAAATATCTAAATGGTGGGGTGCAGGTTTTATTTATCCCATTTCTGACTCCAAGTGGGTTAGCCCCTTGCATGTGGTGCCCAAGAAGACGGGCATCACGACTGTGATCAGTGAGTCGGGAGAGGAGATCGCTACACGAGTACCCACATCTTGGAGGGTTTGTGTTGACTACAGGAGACTCAACCAAGCCACCAAGAAGGACCATTTCCCCCTGCCTTTTATTGACCAGATCATTGAGAGACTGGCAGGGAAGAGTCATTATTGCTTCCTGGATGGGTACTCGGGCTACAACCAAGTGGCCATCGCTCCTGTGGATCAGGAGAAGACCACCTTTACCTGTCCCTTCAGCACATATGCTTTTCGACGCATGCCATTTGGGCTATGCAACACCCCTGCGACTTTTCAGAGGTGCATGCTGTCGATCTTCTCGTACATGGTAGGGGAGTGTTTGGAGGTCTTCATGGACGATTTCTCGTTCTACGGCGACGGATTCGACTCCTGTCTTGACTGCCTAGACCGAGTACTCCAGCGATGTATTGAGTATCATTTGGTTCTATCTTGGGAGAAGAGTCACTTCATGGTGACTCAAGGGACGGTGCTTGGCCATATCATCTCCAACAGGGGCATGGAGGTTGATCCGGCCAAGGTTGATGTCATTAGGAAACTTGCACCGCCGTCCAATCTGAGGCAGCTACGGTCATTCCTGGGGCACGTTGGATTTATAGGAGATTTATTCAGGATTTCAGCAGGATTTCCCGACCGTTGACTGACCTTTTGACGAAAGACACCGAGTTCCTTGTCGATGACAAGTGTATTTCGTCGTTTGCGACTCTCCAGCAGTGTGTCATTGAGGCTCCTGTCCTCCAGCCGCCTGATTGGTCTCTCCCATTCGAGATCATGACGGACGCCTCCGATTTTGCCGTAGGGGCAGTGCTGGGATAGAGGAGGGATGGAGTTCCATTTGCCATACACTATGCTAGCCGCATATTGGATTCCGCCCAGCGGAATTACACGGTCACAGAGAAGGAGATGCTACCCGTAGTGTTTGCCCTGGATAAGTTCAGATCATATATCATTGGATCTAGAGTGACTTTGTTTACAGATCACACCGCCATCAGGTACCTCATGGAAAAGAAGGATGCCAAGGCCAGACTGACTAGATGGATCCTTCTACTCCAGGAGTTCGACATTGAGATTAAGGATAAGCCTGGAGTCTAGAATGTGGTGGCGGATCATCTCTCCCGATTAGAGCAGCCTGAGGAGTCTGAGCAGATCGATCCTATTAGAGATACCTTCCCAGATGAGGCGATCCTTGCTATCGCCTCGCTCCCATGGTACGCCGATATTGTGAACTTTCTCGTTGCTGGGAAAGTTCCACAAGATTGGCCCAGGCAGAGGCTTGAGACCTTCCTCGCGAAGGCCAAGTCTTACCATTGGGAGGATCCCATCCTTTACCACGAGGGAGGGGACAGCGTCTGGCGTCGGTGTATTCCTCAGGAGGAACACCATAGCGTCCTCACTTACTGCCACAAGCTTGAGGCAGGGGGACATCATTCTGGGAGGAGAACGGCACAGAAAGTGCTCCAATCTGGCTTGTGGTGGCCTACCCTCTTCAAGGACTCAGATGAGTTCGTGAAGAGGTGTACTGACTGTCAGAGGATGGGCACTTGTGGACAGCGTGATATGATGCCGATGCAGCCCATTCACTTCTGTGAGGTTTTTGACGCATGGGGCATCGATTTCATGGGTCCATTCCCTAAGAGTCAGGGATTTGAGTACATTCTGTTGGCCGTTGATTATGTGAGTCGTTGGGTGGAGGCTATCCCCGCCCGAGCCGCTGATGCGAGGACAGTTTGCAGATTTTTGAGGAAGCACATTATCACGCGGTTCGGGGTCCACGAGTTTTGATATCTGATGGGGGATCTCACTTCATCAACGACCAGGTAAAGGCACTTGCTAGCGAGTTCGGAATAGATCATCATGTTGCTACACCTTACCATCCACAGACGAACGGTCTAGCCGAAGTGTCGAACAGGGAGATCAAGACTATTCTGCAGAAAGTCGTCCGCCCTGACCGAAAGGATTGGTCACAGCTTTTAGACTCGGTCTTGTGGGCATATAGGATGTCTTTCAAGACACCTTTGGGCACATCTCCCTTTCGCCTCGTGTATGGCAAGCCATGCCATTTACCTGTTGAGCTGAGGCACAAGTCACTTTGGGCAGTCACAGATATTATCATGGATCCAGATGGTATGGGAGACCAGAGGAGGGCAGAGCTAGCTGCCCTGGAGGAGCTTAGAGATGCAGCTTTCTCAAGCAGCCTACATTATAAGGAGAAAGTCAAGGAGTGGCATGATTCTCATATCAGCCACAAGCATTTTGAGATTGGACAGAGAGTATGGCTGTTTGATGCGAGGCTTAGATTATTTCCAGGGAAGCTACAGAGCAAATGGAAAGGACCTTATCTGGTTAGAAAGGTACACGACAATGGTAGCATAGATATATCCGAGTTGTCTTCTGAGAGTACCTTTCGAGTGAACGGCCAACGGCTCAAGCCATTTCTAGATCATGAGCCACGGGTCGTTGATCTTGCACCTATTCATTTTGCGTGATATGTGGTCTTTGACTCACATCTAATGCATCTCACGCCTGAGTTTCACTGATCTTCCGCTGTATATAGTTCCAGATGTCCATATCATCACATTCTTTAGTCCCACATCCCTTTCTCCATCTTGTGATTATGCTATACTTAGGGTGCACTTTACCCTAAGTATAGGGGGGATGTGAGACATTTCGGGTATTTCTTTTGTTTCTGTCTACCCCTGTTTTGCTGCCTATATTTAGGGATATTTCACCCTAAGTATAGGGGGGGTAGACCCTGTACATTCTCCACTAGGTTTTCCCTTAGTACACAACCTGCTATACTTAGGATTACTTGATCCTAAGTATAGGGGGGAGACCTGAGTCCCTCTTGACTTTTCATTTCCTTTTTGTATAACCTTCCTTTTCACTTCCCTATACATAGCACGAGTTATGTCTTCTTCATCGCTCTTGACTCTGAGGACATCGTTCGAGCTAAGTATAGGGGGGTGTGTATATATTTCATATATACTTTAGCCATAACTCGTACTTTGTGTGAGTGTATTAATAAATAAAAATGGCTAAAAACCACAAAAATTAAAAATTTTTCATGTACATAATTTTCTTTTATTTGCACATACATAGCTAGTGTACAAATTATTTTTGTAAAAATGATTTCAAAAATCTTTTGTGTAAAGATTGTGTAAATATTTTCATATCAAAATTATGTATATAGTACAAAATTTTTCCAAAATGTTTTGAAAATCAAAAGTTTGCAAAAATCTTGTGTAAATGTGTGTAAATATCTTTTTGCAAAACTTGCACTTCATGCATCATCATCATTCATGATTTCAAAACATTTTTCAAAAAAATTTGCATGATTGTAAACTTTGTGTAAATAAGCATCTTTTTGTACATATGTATATAGTTTTTCTGGATGATGGTTGACATTTAAACTAGCCTAGAATTAAATTGAGAAATGGAGCTTGATTAAGATCTAAATCCACCTAATTTCTAAGAGGAACCTTACAGGGCTTAGGATTAAGGCTTTTCAGGTCCATGGTGACTTAATTCTTTGAGTCCACTAGGCTATGATCACATGTCATCTCAATTAGCCTAAGTAGAACACTTAACAACAACACATGACTCATATAGATTATGGCTTTACTTGGACACCCGCACGATGCACTGAGCTCTCTACGGATGAGGTGGTGAGGAGGCAGTCTTCCTTGGCTTGGGGTAGCATATGAGGGTAGTACTTCTAGGCGGAACCTCTCTTCTTCTTATAGTGAAGGAAGTGCGTCTCAACTTGGTCTGGTTGCCATGAGGTCTAACGACAGGAGTTGTGGGTTGCAATAAAGCTTCAAAAGAGGGATAGTCTACTGGCTCAAGAGGAAAAACTCCTTGTATATATGCTGCACATGTATATGTTGTATAGATGCACTTGAAAGAAAAAAAATGTGCAAAAAGAAAAGAACTCCAAAAAAAAGTGGTGGGTCTGAGAGAAAATGGTAATCCCACCGGAGTATGTATATAAGTGCAATAAGCAAAGCTTGGTTTCATGATCCACCTGTTGTAGCTTGCAGCGGGGAGACTTGGCTACACTGGTCAAGCCCCCAAGGGTACTTGGCTACACTGGCCTTGACCCATTCTCTTCTTCCCCCTCTTCTTGAGCCGGTTGTACTTGAACTTAGAAGGGAATACCCCGCTCCTCAAGGAAAGAGTGGCCAGATTGAGGTCATAGAGTTACCTTGTTGGGGAGGGTTGTCAAGTTGCCATTTCTGAGGTGGAGAGCTTAGACCTCACTTTCACAGGACAAGAAAAGATTCATGGTCTTCAGGGTTTGTGATTGATGACTTGTTCTGATCTGGAGCATTGAGGAGTCTTGGTTATAGATTAGTGGAACTTAGAGGCTGTTGAGTTTTAAGCTTAAGTCTAAATAAGGTTCCGACACATTAATAATCCAAAGATCTGATCGAGCTCCATACCTCAATTTAATGAAGGCAAGTTTAATAAATCAACCTTGATCCATGTACATCCTCTTTTTCTTTTTCTTTCTTTCTTTTTCACTTCTTTTTCAAATAAGTGTTTGCTAAGGGACTAGCAAAGTTAAGTATAGGGGGGTGATGAATACCCATTCATCACTCTTTATTCTTATATTTTAGCTACAAAAACCTTTGCAAATGCATGTAGATATGTGTAAATAGGAATAATTAGCAAAAGCATGCATTGTGTAAAAACCTATAATTAGCTTGTTTTTATGCAAAAATAAAAGAATAAAGATTAAAAAGAAAAAGAGGGAAATATTTAGAATAAATATTGAGCAACCTAACCCAAGGGAGGGCTCAGCATGGGCCTGACCGCATAAAAGCCAAAGTAGAGGGAGATAGGGGCTCTTGTGTAAATATCTATGTAAATAAATAAAATTATATTTTCCTCACCCAAAAATATGCTTGTAAATACTTGTATATATTTATAAAAGATAAAAACAAAATAAAAAAAGTTAAAAATCAAAAAAAGATCAAAAATACCCTTTCATCATGTACATAGACCATGCTTCTACATTTATTTAACCTTGTAAATAAATAAAGTTATTTTCAAAACTTTTTGTAAATATTCTATGTTATATATTGTAAATAAATAAAATAAAAAGAATCAAAACAAAAATCAAATAAAAATAGAAAAATAAAAAATATAAAAATACATTGTACATATACCATGTATATATATGTACATAACTATTTATTTTACCTATGTAAATAAATAATAAAAATCAAATAAAAACATCCTTTTATTCCTTATTTTATACTATAAATAAATAAAATATAAAATAGGAATAAAATTGTACAAAAATAATAATTAAAAATCAAAAATCAAAAGCCTACATATTGTATATATACCTATATATAGCTATATAATGTAAATACCTTATTTTTACTTCCAAAAATTAATTAAAAATCACCAAAAAATAGAAAAAAATAAAACAAAAATATTTCATGTTTTAAGTTTTTGTAAATTCGGCCTTTTTCTAACTCAAAATAATTAAATAAAATTTCATAGCTTGGCGGCCTCTGATTGGTCCACGGGGGATTGTTGACCCCCGGTCAACTCTCCCCCCAGGACCACCAGAGCCGGGTCCTCCTCGCCCGACCCGTTTTCTCCAAATTTTCCACGGATGACCCGATCACCAATCCACCAAACCCCGGGTCCGGATCACTCCACTCGCATCCGTCATCCTCGCCGGAGCCGCTCCCTCGGGATCCGCGCGCTCCTGAGCTCGCCCGATCGCCATCTTTTCGGACCCAGCACCATATATATAGTCGTCTCCGGTGACCTAATTCTTCCATCTTTGGTCATTCCCCTTCTTCCCTGTGAGCTCCAGCGTGATCGTACGAGTGACAGCGAGCGTCTCCACCTGTTGCAGCGAGGCGAGGAGGAGGTTTCCACTGATCCGGCGAGTATCACCGCCGTGCTCCGTCCTGAGTTGGAGCTCGAGCCTCGGACGTCGGCGTTCCTTGAGGAGAAGACCCAGAGCTGCGCAAGCTCGACCACAACCCATTCCTTCACCCAGGTAGACCTGTAGTTCTTTCTTTTTCTCTAATTTTCGATTAGCCCCAAATCTCGCCGTCGCCAACCATCATCGATTCCGGCCATCTCCCCCTTCTGTTCGATCATCAGAATCCCCCATCACGTTCGCCCTTCCCCCACGCACCTTCTCCGCCCCTCCGTTCAACCCAGCTCGCACAGGAGCTGGGGTTCGAACCCCTTCGCCGTTGCATCGCCGGGGTTCGCCCGCACCACCGCACCGTCCACTTGCACCACCGCTAACAGGGTCGAGGCAGTTTGCCCTCGACCCAGGAGCTCTTTGGTTGCGTTTTGCAGGTCAATCGAGGGCTGTCTGAGGCCCTCCTACTTGAGAACCGGAGCTTCTCCTCTGCCGGAGTCGACAGAGCTCTCCGGAGCTCCGTTGATTCATCGGAGACGTCCCACAGACGCGGGAGGCCAAGGCGAAGCTTCCTCGATCATCAGAAGCCCCCACGGAGGCTCGGAGCGCGCGTACTGGGCCGGCGAAGTTCTTCGGTCTCTTGTTCTTCGAGGACCTCCAGCAGCCGTTGGATTGCCCTCCTGCTCCAGTTTTGATCGCCACCGTCTGCTTCAGGAGCCACCAGCAGCGTTAGATCCATCTGAGGAGCGATCTGGACCATCGATGCCCGAGGTTTAGCCACAGTACCTCTCCACCGTTCGATCTCCCACGTGGCGACGCCTGGACCGATCGATCAACCCGAGGGATATCAGCGTCGGGCGCCACCCATTTCCAGCCGTTCATCAGTATACGTGGCGCCCATCCGACGGCCAACTTAATAAAGGGTAATTTATCCCTTAGGCCCTTAGCTTTAGTCTTGTTTTGTTTCAGTCCTGTAAATATTTGTCGTATTTTATTTACGTTGGTACATTTGCACTTTGGACCTCGAGCTTAGTTTATTTGCATTTATACCCCTGCCTGTGTGAGCCACGTGCTTCGCCACGTGTTTTGTTGGTGTATTTGCAATCTATACCCTTGTAGTTCTGGATTGTTCTGAAATGAAAGAAACTTTTTAGTTAATTGCATTTATACCCCTGTGCGTGGTTATTTTACACATGTGCGTTATTTTTTGGGTTATTTGCAGCTGAGGCCCTCGGACTTTTGGTACGTGTTACCAATTGGTCCTTGGGACTTATTTTTATTACATATAGGTCCCTGAGTGCCCCAGGCACGCGCTTGGCGCGTGTTTTGCTGGGTATTTTGCACCGGGACCCCCAGAACTTCGGGTATTTGCATTCTAGTCCCTGTGCACAGTGCCCCCTTGTTGTTTTTGAATAAAATATCAAATCACCTCCAAATTCGACGAAAATTTGACACATGGCTCCTGCCATGGTGTAGGATTTTTGTGAATTTTTGAGGACATTTTTGATTTTATTTGCTATTTTTAAAAATTCAAAAACCATCAATTTTATTACTGTCTAGATTGAAAAATCACAAAAAAATATAAAAACCCCTCTAAAAATTCTATAAAATTAGCTACTGTTTAATTTAGTTTGTTTTATTTTCTAGCCAATTTTGGCTATTTTTCACTGCTTAAAAACCTTAAAAACTTAACAACACTAAAAAGACCATAAAAATTCTATTAAATAATTTAAAAACCCAAAAATAATAACATTGGTGTCTGAATTTTCCTTATTTTATTTACTACATAGAAATTACCTCTAGCCATTTTAAGGCCCTTAGATATTTTATCTAGGGACTTTTGGCCTGGCTGGACAGTGCCATTGCTGTTTGTTACTGTTTGATTTTTAGAAAAAAAAATATACATCAGAAAAATCTCAAATATTCACCAAAAACATAAAAAATATAAAACACATAAAAATATTTTTGTTTTCATTTTTGGTTGATTTTTAATGCATTAAATAAATTGTTGAAGTGTGCTTGTTTTTGTTCCTTCTTATTTTCTTTATATACTAAAAATCCAAAAAATATATAAAAATAATTGAAAACCACTAAAAAATATTTTGTCTTTTATTTTATTCATTTTTACTACTTCGTAGGCCTTAGGCCAATCCGTGCTCCTTGAGTTCGACCCTGGGAGCTATACCAGGTTAAACACATAGCAGGACCGCTTCCTTGCTTTGATTGATTGTATTTACATCGAGTGGTTCATTTTTCTTGATATACATGGTCTGATTGCTCGGGTCACAACGACCCTATTTCTGTACCTTATACCCTAGCCTTCGGACCTGTCATCAGCTCCCAAGAAGCATACTCTTTTTCGCCATATATATAGGGAGCTGGGAGCCTAAGACCTGGGTGTAGGTAACTACCTACACCTGGCCTTTTTTATACATGATTTTTGAGTTTTTTTGAATGAAATCTTAGAGGTATTTTCTTAATATATTGATAGGATGTGTTTCAAGTTTCATACAAAACAAACATTCCTAACACATTCATCTAGAAGGGGTCAATTTCAGTAATTCTGAGACCGTTAAAATTTGATAGTCTTGATGAAGATGATAGGAGTCTCGAATTAAGTTGAATCTTGAATGACACCATGGTGGTACATAGTGATCTAATTCCCCCAAGATTTCATTTCAAAAAAATCAAAAATCTATGAAAAAATGAGCCAGGTGTAGGTAGTTACCTACATCCCTGGGTGTAGGCTCCCTTTTCTCATATATATATATATATATATATATATATAATGAGACTGCCCCTTTGGGGCAGCCAACATAGCTTCCCCGCCCCCTATTTTTTATGTTTTTTTATTTTTTTAAAAAATATCACCATATATATTCATCTATATATCCCTCCTACATGTCATTTCAATTTCGTCAGAAATAAAGACTCATATGCCCTCCATCTAGAACAAGTAAGTTTAACGAATCTTAGAATTGTTGTAATCGACCTATTCTAGATGGAGGGTATATGAGTCTCTGTTTCTGACGAAATTGGAATGGCAAGTAGGAGGGATATATAGATGAATATACCTAGTAATATTTAAAAAAACACAGAAAATAATGTTGGGGCAGTCATGTTTGCTTATCCAATGGGGCAGCCCCATTAAACTGACACACACACACACACACACACACACACACACAGAGAGAGAGAGAGCAGGGGAGGGGGGGAGGGAGCCTACTTCATATCCATTTTTAGCCAATTTTTTTTGACAAATACCATCGTGGATTTTCATAACTATATCCATTTTAATATATCACTAAAATTTCGTCAAAAATAGAGACTCCTATTCCCTCCATTCAGATCATGTAATTCTAACGGTCTTAGATTTGCTGTAATCGACCTGTTCTGGATGAAGGGCATATGAGTCTCTGTTTTGACAAAATTTGAATGACATATTAGAGGAATATAGTTATGAAAATCAAGATGGTATTTGTCAAAAAAAATAAAAAAATTTCCAAAAATTGATGTGAAGTAGGTAAGGTTACCTACTTCATGAAGTAGGCTCCATTTGCTCATATATATATATATATATATATATATATATAGAGAGAGAGAGAGAGAGAGAGAGAGAGAGAGCACCTACGTCGTTTTCGGTATTTTTTTATTTTTTTTGAAAAATATCATCATGTATATTTATCCCTATATTCCTCCTATATGGCATTCGAATTTCGTAAGAAACAGAGACTCTTACGACCTCCATCCAGACAATCATTTTTTAATGGTAACATGATTTGTTAAATCGACACTATCTCGATGGAGGCCGTAGGAGTCTTTGTTTCTGATGAAATTCGAATGGTATATATGAAGGATATAGGGATGGATATACATGGTGATATTTTAAAAAAAATTAAAAAAGCAAAAAATTAGGGGCGGGGTAGCCCCATTAAATCAACACACACATACACACACATACGTACGTACGTACATACCTACCTACCTACATACATACATACATACATACATACATACATACATACATACATACATACATACATACATACATACATACATACATACATACATACATACATACATACATACATATATGGGAATGGGGAGCTTGCACCATGGTGTATATTAGTTATATGCACCAGCTTTCACAACCCTTGGATCCACATCCATCCAAGGGCTCCTACTCGTTTACATTCCCAAAAGAAATCCCACTTCCCAAGACAAGATGTGCAGCATAAAAGACAACTACCCTTTTCCTTTGCCTTCCTCATTAGCACTACCACACAATCGACGCTTCCCATTACGCCTCCCACCTTACTCTCTGTTGTGAGCATCCTCCTGCCCGTCACCTCCGCCCACCTCTGCTGCCGCGAAGAGCTCCAGAGACCTTCGCCCACCTGCGTTGTACGAGGAGACTACACAGCATGGACCTTCTGCCTCTCGCACCACCAACTCGTGTCACTGATGACACGAAAAACCCGAGCGACTAAGGCAATCAGGTATATCTGAGATGGTCGTTGCGACCTCGATCACTCGGATGTGTCGATCAAGAAAAATGAACCACTCGAAATAGATAAAATCAATCAAAATACGAAACAACGGTCCTGCTATGTGATTAACCTGGTATAGCACCCAGGGTCGAACTCAAGGAGCACGGGTTGGCCGAGAGGCCTACGAAGTAGTAAAAATAAATAAAATAAAAGAATAAAATATTTTTAGTGGTTTTTGATTTTTTTATATATTTTTTTAATGAATTAAGAAAATAAGAAAACAAAGGAAAAGCACACTTCAACACATTATTTAATGCATTAAAAATCAACCAAAAATTACAACAAAAATATTTTTATGTATTTTATATTTTTTAGTGTTTTTGGTGAAT
This sequence comes from Ottelia alismoides, assembly GCA_037367405.1. Taxonomy (NCBI): domain Eukaryota; kingdom Viridiplantae; phylum Streptophyta; class Magnoliopsida; order Alismatales; family Hydrocharitaceae; genus Ottelia; species Ottelia alismoides. Next base: position 513,096 of record JAZKJV010005232.1, read on the forward strand.
TGTTGAGAATTTTCTGATGTTTAATTTATTTTCTAAAAATCAAACAGTAACTAAAAACAATGGTACTGTCCAGCCGAGCCAAAAAGCCCTAGATAAAATATCTAAGGGCCTTAAAATGGCCTGGAGGTAATTTTCCTATAAAGTAGATAAAACAAGGAAAATTTAGGTACCAATTTTATTGTTTTTGGATTTTTAATTAATTTATTAGAATTTTTATGGGTTTTTGAGTGTTTTTAAGTTTTTAGTGTTTTCCAATGGTGAAAAATAGCCAAAATTACCTAGAAAATCAAACTAAGCAAACTAAACAATAGATAATTTTTATAGAATTTCTAAGTGAGTTTTTATATTTTTTTTGTGATTTTTCAAACTAGACAGTGACAAAAATGAAGGTTTTTGATTTTTTAAAAATAGCAAACGAAATCAAAAATGTCCTCAAAAATCCACAAAAATCCTACATCATGGCAGGAGACATATGTCAAATTTTCGTTGGATTTGGAGGTGTTTTGATATTTTATTCAAAAATAAAGATAGGGTAATGTGCACAGGGACTGAAATGCAAATACCCAAAGTTCTGGGGGTCCTGGTGCAAAATACCCAGCAAAACACGCGCCACGCGCGTGCCTGGGGCACTCAGGGACCTAAATGTAAGAAAAATAAGTCCCAAGGACTTATTGGTAACAGGTACCAAAAGTCCAGGGGCCTTATTTGCAAATAACCCAAGAAATATCGCACATGTGTAAATAATTCGGGCACAGGGGTATAAATGCAAATATCTAAAAACTTTCATTCATTTAATAACATCCAGAACTACAGGGTGGTCTACTGCAAATAACCCAAATAAATCACGTGTCGATGCACGTGTCCACAATAGGCAGGGGTTAGGCAGGGGTATAAATGCAAATATCTAAAGCTCAGGGTCCACTATGCAAATAAACCTAAAACTAAACAACATACTTTAATATTTACAGGACTAAAACGAAATAAAATAAAGACAGGGGCCTAAGGGTAAATTATCCTTTATTAGCGGGGGTGCTAGATGCGCGCCACGTGGAGATCTGACGGCTGCGGCTGGTGGGCGCTCCAGATGACGTCTCCTCAGATCGAACGCTCAAGGCTGCTCCGGAGATGGACGGTGCTGATGAAATCTGGAGCGGAAGGGGACGATCAATGGCGACTGGAGGTCTGGATGAACAGGCGGCCGGCGAACTTCACCGGCCTCGTGGAAGCGCCTCCGGCCTCCTCTGCCGCGCCTGAGTATCGGAGAAGCTCCGGCGTGGCTGCGGCAGCTGCTGATGCCCTCCGATGGCCCAGCCGAGCTCAGGAGAGCTCCGACGGGGGTGGCGGAGGTGAGGCTCCTGGTCTGAACGGCAAAAGGCCTCAGATGGCCTGTATTGGACCTGCAAAGCAACCCAGAAGACTCACGGGTCGAGGGCAAAGTGCCTCGACCTGGTTAGGCAAGGTGGGGGTGGCTGGTGCGTCGGGACGACGAGCTCCGGCAAAGGTGGTGGACGGAGGAGCTCGGTTCCCAGCTCCTGTGCGAGCTGGGTTGAGTGAGTGGGTGTAGAAGGTGCGTCGGACGAAGGCGAACGTGAGGGTCGATTCCGATGATCGAGGTGAACGACAGGGTGGTCGGAATCAAAGAACGACGGCGGCGGTGCGATTTGGGGATAAATGAAAATCAAAGGAAATGGCGGAGCTAAGTGGCTACCTGGGTGGTCGGAGAGACTGGGGAGGAGCTGGGGATGCTCCTGGTCGTCGCCTCGAGGGTCGTCTCGGCCCGAGGCTCGGAGCTCACGCTGGTGGCGGATCTGCGGCGGCTACATCGCCGGATCGATGGAATCCTCCTCCTTTCCTCGCTGCAACAGGCTCAGGCGCGAGCTGTCACCTCACACACTCTCTGGAGCTCACAGGAGAAGAAGGCGAATGGCCAAAGATGGAGAGAGAAGGGGGCGGAGCTCGCTTATGTATGCTGGATGGGTCCGAGAAGGATGGCCGGGTAGGGTCGTGGTAGCGCGCGGATCCCAAGGTGGATGCCCGGCGAAAGTGTCGGATGTAGGAGGATCAAAACGGAGCTGGGGTTTGATGAAATGGTGATCGGGTGGAGCGGGCGAATTTCGAGAAGTCGGGTCCGGAGCTCAGACCCGCGGAAGTGGTCCTGGGGGCGGTAGTTGACCGGGCGGTCAACATCCCCAGGACCCAATGAGAATGGGCCACGTGGCTGAATATTGAAGTGACAAATGAGGGTAGCTAGGGCCCGATTCAGCCAAAACTCAAAACATGAAATATTTTTCTTTTATTTTTTTCTATTTTTTTGGTGATTTTTAATAAATTTTTCGAAATAAAAATAAGCTATATACATAGTATGTACTATATATAGGTATATATACAATATATAGGGTTTTTGATTTTTGATTTTTAAATGTTATTTTTGTGCAATTTTGTTCCTATTTATATTTTTTTATTTTCAATATAAATATGGGATAAAAAGGTATTTTTATTTGCTTTTTATTATTTATTTACATAGGTAAAATAAATATATATGTACATATATATACATGGTATATGTACAATGTATTTTTGTATTTTTAATTTTTCTATTTTTATTTTGTATTTGTTTTAATTGATTTTATTTTATTTATTTACAATATCTAACATAGACTATTTACAAAAATTATAAAAATTAATTTTATATATTTACAAGGCTAAATAAATACATAGTTGTGGTTTATGTACATGGTGAAGGTGATGTTTTTGTTTCCTTTTGATTTTTAACTTTTTATTTTGTTTTTATATTTATAAATATATACAAGTATTTACAAGTATATTTTTGGTGAGGAAAATACCTTTATTTTATTTACATAATATTTACACTCATGAGCCCCTATCTCCCTCTACTTTGGCTTTTATGCGGTCAGGCCCATGCTGAGCCCTCCCTGGGTTTAGGTTGCTCAATATTTATTCTAAATATTTCCCTCTTTTTCTTTTTAATCTTTATTCTTTTTATTTTGCACAAAAACATGCTAATTATAGGTTTTTACACAATGCATGCTTTTGGTAATTATTCCTATTTACACATATCTACATGCATTTGCAAAGGTTTTTGTAGCTAAAATATAAGAATAAAGAGTGATGAATGGGTATTCATCAGTCACCACCACGGCGATAAGCCCACCTCGGACCTCCCCTCCCATGGCAGCTACCCACCTACGGCGAGAAGCCCACCGTCGGACCTCCCTCGCATGACAGCTACCCACCTACAATTAGGACTTAGAGGTCCGTCACCTCGTATCCTCTTCTCACGCACCTCAAGTCCCAGTTTCTCCCCATAAGGAACACCCCTATCCCTCTCCTCCATGCTTTACTCTGAGAAATGCCTACCTTCCTCCTCTCCTTCGCAACCGACCTCCACCTCTGTGGCACGTCCTTCCTCTTCCCTCCGCATGCCTACAACTGCTTGTGCCATGCGTGCATTCAAGTCAAAGTCAGAGGTCTGGTATATTATTGAGTAGATTTTCATACATACAATACACACACCCAATACATAACTATTACGTATCAACTTGTTTGACAAGAAGCAACATCAACTCTATGTAGCTGAATGAATTGACTTCTGTGGTCTCTCCATGAAATAGATATTAGCTTTCAGCAACTCCTTCTGCACTAATCGGAACTCATGCATTCTGCTGACAAAGGACACATGCTCATACATTGCGAAATATCCTGATGTCCACTAAGGTCCTACTGAAGGACATGTTGCACTTGATAACGGATGATGGTCTACCTGTTGAAGCAAGGGTAACATTCAGATAAGTCTAAGTCTTCATGAAAATGGCAGAATTGCACAATATTGCCTTGATCCATGTTTGACATAATACTTACAGAAGTTGATCAATTTTTGCAAGACAACGAAGAGTTAATACTGGGCACCTTTGTTGATTTGTACAGATGTGGTCAAGATCATGCTAATACACTATGGCCGACTGGAATTTTAGGCCTCAGTCAGAAGAGTGTACGGATTCAAGAGTACTCGTGCAAAAAAAGAAAAGGTGGAGACGGACCCCTAAGTCCTAACCATAGGTGGGTAGCTGCCATGGGAGGGGATGTCCAACGGTGGGCTTCTTGCCGTAGGTGGGTGACACTGATAGAAAAACAAAGGATATTTGGGAAATGGAGAGCAGGGAGAAGCACTAAGAGAAGAGAAGAAAGAAGAGAAGAACTCTTGTATTGCATCTTGGTGAATGTGTGCTTTAGAAGCTTGAGAGCACATGCTTATATAGCTACATCCCATGGATAAAAATAGAATGCAAAATAAAAATAAAAAAATAGAAACTCCTCCATGCAAGGAGGACCATCACCCTAATCTCAAGTTGCTAGTAATAGGTCTAGCACTAACCAACTAAGACTAGGACTATAACCAATATATGGCCTTATTAAAAAAACTTAAAGTAATTGGAATGCCAAGAATAGCATTCACATTCTCCCCCTTAGTCTTGGCATACCCTGAGATCACGGACTCCAAGTACATGACGCATAGTCGCCAATCTTGCTATTGGTAATGCCTTTGTCAGTGCATCGGCCCGTTGGTCTTTGGTGCGAACCAACTCGACGCTGATCAACCTTCTTTCGACACAATCACGAATGAAATGATATTTTGTGTCGATGTGCTTACTTCGTCCATGAAAGACAGGATTCTTCATAAGAGCTATTGCAGACTTGTTGTCAACCGAACAGCTTCACCATCCTTGATTCTGTTCCGACCAGTTCAGCCAATAATGCTCTAAGCCAGAGTGCTTGGCATGCTGCTGCAGTTGCCGCCATGAACTCAGCCTCACAGGACGAAAGAGCTACTGTCTTTTGTTTCTCTGAGTTCAATGAAACAAGACAGTTGCTGATGTAGAATGCCATGCCACATGTGCTCTTCCGATCATCCATATCACCAGCCAGATCACTATCTGTATAGACAGTGATTACTTCTTCCTCACCTCCTTTCTTGTAGACAAGTCCAAAATCAATCGTGCCTTTGAGATACCTGAGAATTTGCTTCACACTGTGAAGCATCATTGTAGGCTTCTCCATGAATCGACTCGCCACTCTAACAGCATAGGAGAGATCCGGCCTAGTGTGAAGAAGATAGCGCAAACACCCGATGACACGTCGGTAGTAGGTGGCATCACAGTTGTCCGTCTGGATCCTTGTGCAGATAGGATCTTGGCTCCATGGGAATCTTACAAGGGTTACAATCAGACATGTTAAATTCATTTAGTACCTTCTTAGCATAGGCCGTCTGCTTGAGTGAGATGCCACCGTCTCCTTGTTCCACCTCAAGTCCGAGGTAGTATGTGAGTAAGCCGAGATCGCTCATCTTAAACTCTCCCATCATCTGCTTCTTGAAGTTTGCAATTAACTCTGGATCTTCTCATGTGACGATCAAGTCATCGACATAAACGCCGACGATGATGCCCATCGCGGCCTCGCCCCTTCTATACACAGCTTTCTCCTGTGTACATCCTGTGAAGCCGAGCTGCTTCAAGCTTCTATCAAGGCGCATGTGCCATGCGCGTGGTGCCTGTCGAAGCCATAGAGCGTTTTGCTCAGCTTGAGCACCATATGCTCTTTTCCTTTTACTGTGAACCCCTCAGGCTGGGTCACATAAACTTCTTCTTCGAGTTCACCATTCAAGAATGCTGACTTGACGTCAAGGTGATGAACTTGCCATCCTCGATTGGCCGCAACATCTAAAATGACACGTATTGTGTCAAGGCGAGCAACCGGAGCAAAAGAACTTCTTCAAAGTCAATGCCTTGTTGTTGAACATATCCTTTTGCAACAAGGCGGGCCTTATATTTGATAACTTCGCAATCTGAGTTCTTTTTCAGTTTGTACACCCATTTAAGCCCTATAGCTTTATGTCCCGCCGGTAACGTGGTGGAGTGACCACATCGCATTTTTTCGATGGCTTCAATCTCTTGGGCCATGGCATCATCCCATGCTGGATGACCAACAGCCTCCTTGAAGCATGAAGGTTCCTCCGTCTCTGTGAGCATCGCCTCCTCTTCTGTTAGATCCATGTGCGGAGCATCACGCATGATGTCAGCCATGGACTTATAACGGACATGTGCACCGTCACTGTCGACTTGTCCTCCTGACCAAAGTGTAGGTGAGTGCCTACCTTGATCAACATCTTCTATCGTGGTTGGCATGACCTCTGGAGCATTCCTGATGCTAGTGGGCTTGATGACGAGCTTGATGCAACACCTATTGGAGAGGTCGGTGTAGATGGTTCGAGCATCGGTGTTGGCTCATCTGCCGAAGTACCCAACAATGGAGCAGAGTAGACTTCAACCGGTTCGTTGTTGACGTCCTCCTCAATCACAAAATTGGGTGATTGACCACTTTCCACATCTGCAGACCATTTCCACTCCACATTTTCTTCAAATATAACATCACGACTTACATGGATTTTTCCTCGATGGGAGTCCAGTAAGCGGTGGGCCTTGCAACCTTCTTCGACACCCAGGTACACCATCGGTCGACTGCGATCATCGAGCTTCTTGAGGTTTGGCATGGTCACCTTAGCATGTGCCATGCAGCCGAACACTCGAACATGTGCTAGATGCGGCTTCTTTCCCGTCCACGCCTCGAATGGAGTGCGATCGCCCATCGCTTTGGTTGGGAGGCGATTGAGGAGATAGACGGCATGCCGTACCTGCCTCCCCCCAAAACTTGCTTGGTACGCTCATGCTTTTGAGAAGTGAGCGTGCCATATCCATCCCCGTACGGTTACGTCGCTCCACCACACCATTCTGCTGGGGTGAATATGGTGCGGTGTGACGCTCGAATCCCCTGCCTGCTCGCACATCTTTATGAATTCACCTGATAAGAACTCTCCTCCGCGATCAGATCTGACAGCCTTAACACGATAATTACTCGTGTTCTCTGCTAGCAACTTGGTCTTCATGAATGCTGAATATGCTTGATCCTTTGTTTTGAGTATATGTAGCCACATCCACCGAGAGTAATCATCTACAATTAGCATAAAATAGTGATTACCACCTGGATTCGATGGCGTGATCGGTCCACACAAATCAATATGTAGAAGTTCGAGCGGGCTTCTGTGCTTGGTACTTGGCTGCTTTCGGGAACGTTAATCTTGTCTGCTTTGCCGTTAGACAAGTCCGGCACACTTGGTCGGGATGCGTAATCAACGGCATACCAGCCGCCAATCCTTTGCTGGCAAGCATCTTCAATGCTGGAAAGTTGATGTGGCCAAGGCGAGCATGCCACAACCATGCAGGATCATCGAGGCTTGCTAATAATGAAACTGGCCTCGCTAGTTGTAGCTCGATGCGGTAGAGACGGTTCTGTGTTCTCTTTATTTTTATGATCAAGCGGGAGGTATTTTTATCTGATACTTTGAGCGTATCTTCATCATAAGCACTTGGTGCCCAGACTCAGTGAGTTGACCAAGGCTTATTAGATTGCTACGAAGTCTAGGGATAAAAAATACCTCTTGAAGAAGCCACTGATCACCATTCTTGCTTGAGAAGAGGATTGATCCCTTCCCTTTGATTTACACCGTCGAGCCATCGCCGAATTCTAACGCTTCCAGTGATTGCTTTATCCAACTCGTGAACTTAGCTTCATCACCAGTCATATGGTTACTAGCACCGTTGTCGAGGTACCATACATCTGTTAGTCCCCTCCATATGCTCGGTAGCATGTAACTCCGGCCACACCTTCTCCTTATTCAGCATCACGACCTCCTGCCGCTCTTCCTCAACCAGCAAAGTGTCATTTGAGACTGCTAGTAAGAGGCTGGTTCAACGTCCTCGACACGTGCGAAGTGTGCTTCCTCCTTCTTCCTCGGGGCTCGACAGTTTGTCGAGTAGTGTCCCATCTCGTTGCAGTTATAGCACCGGATGTGACTCTTATCACGGCCACCACCGTTAGAGCCATTTGCTTCATCCTTGCGTGGTCCTCCACGACCACCTTTGTAGCCTCCTCTACCACGCCCACGACCTCCTCGGCCGCAGTTCCCGCCATCTGCGGGAGTCCTGTTCTTTGACAAATCTCCTCCGGTCTTCTTAGATCGTGCCTCCCACTCGGCCTGAGTGAGGAGCAGTTGCCCATCTGCGCTTCCACCTGCGCTAGTGTTCTTCCTGCATGTCCGCTCCTCAAAGGCTTTGAGTCGGCCGACGACCTCCTCAAAAACCAAGGTTTTGAGGTCGCAAAATTGCTCGATGCCAGCTATCACACTGATAAACCGTTCTGGCACCGTGTCGAACAATTTTTTTACGAGCATAAGATCTGTCATCGTCTCGCCAAGAGTTGCATACCTGACAGACATGGCGGTTAGTCGACCAGTGTATTGGTCGAGGGATTCTCCATCATTCATCCGCATGACGTCGAACTCCCGCTTCAACGATTGCAACCGTGCGTCCCGAACTCGGTCCACACCGACGAACCTCGTCTTGAGACAATCCCAAACTTCTTTTGCCGTCGTTTCTTGGCCACCAACATGAGGAGGTCCTCCAGAAGCGCTTGGAAGAGATGCATCTTCGCCTTCTTGTCGAGCCGGACGTCGACTTGAGTTCCCTCTGTCGGAGCAACAGCCCCCCAGAGGCCTTGATCCTCCATTATGGCCTGAACACGAATCACCCAGCTGGTGTAGTTCGTGTTCGTCAACTGAGGGTACTGGAGCGTACGACTCAGTTGCTGCGCCCATGACGATTCTCCGGGACGATAGCCATGGAAGTGGCTCTGATACCATATGATAGAAAAAACAAAGGATATTTGGGAGATGGAGAGCAGGGAAGAAGCACTAAGAGAAGAGAAGAAAGAAGAGAAGAACTCTTGTATTGCACTTGGTGAATGTGTGCTTTAGAAGCTTGAGAGCACATGCTTATATAGCTACATCCCATGGATAAAAATAGAATGCAAAATAAAAATAAAAAAATAGAAACTCCTCCATGCAAGGAGGACCATCCACCTAATCTCAAGTTGCTAGATAATAGGTCTAGCACTAACCAACTAAGACTAGGACTATAACCAATATATGGCCTTATTAGAAAAACTTAAAGTAATTGGAATGCCAAGAATAGCATTCACAGACACGAGTTGGTGGTGCGAGAGGCAGAAGGTCCATGCTGTGTAGTCTCCTCGTACAACGCATGTGGGCGAAGGTCTCCGGAGCTCTTTGCTTCCGTCCCCCGAGGAGACGGGCAGGGAGGATGCTCACAAGTAGAGAGTAGAGGATGGAGAAATGGGAAGCATCAATTGTGTGGTAGTGCTAATGAGGAGGCAAAGGAAAAGGGTAGTTGTCTTTTCTGCTGCACATCTTGTCTTGGGAAGTGGATTTTTTTTGGGAATGTAAACGAGTAGGAGCCCTTGGATGGATGTGGATCCAAGGGCTATGAAAGCAGGTGCATATAACTAATATACATCATGGTGCAAGCTCCCCATTCCCTATATATATATATATAGAGAAGAGGTAAATGGTGCTGCCCCCAGGGAGTAGCCAACTTGGCTACTCCCACCTCTATTTTCCCCTCATTTTTTTTTTTTTTGGAAATAAAAATTTGTATATTCATCATTATATCCCTCTCACATTCTATTAAATTTCGTCAGAAACAGAGACTCCTACGGCCTCCATCCAAACATGGCCGATTTAAAAAATCCTGCGACCGTTAAAAAATGACGTCTGGATGGAGAGCTTAGGAGTCTCTGTTTCTGACGAAAGTTTAATAGAATGTGAGAGGGATATAGTGATGAATATACACTTTTATTTTTCAAAAAAAATAAAAAACGACGAAAAATAGGGGTGGAGTAGCCAAGTTGGCTACTCCTGGGGGGCAGCCCCGTTTTACCCATATATATATATATATATATATATATATATATATATATATATATATGGGTAAAACAGGGCTGCCCCCAGGGAGTAGCCAATGTGGCTACTCCCACCCCTATTTTTCCCTCATTTTTTTATTTTTTTGGAAAATAAAAATTTACATATTCATCATTATATCTCTCTCACATTCTATTAAAATTTCGTCAGAAACAGAGACTCCTAAGCCTTCTATCCAGACGTCATTTTTTTAACGGTCGCCGGATTTTTTAAATCGATCATGTTTGGATGGAGGCCGTAGGAGTCTCCGTTTCTGACGAAATTTTAATAGAATGTGAGAGGGATATAATGAATATACAAATTTTTATTTTCAAAAAAATAAAAAATGGGAGAAAAATAGGGGTGGGAGTAGCCATGTTGGCTACTCCCTGGGGGCAGCCCATTTACCTCTCTCTCTCTCTCTATATATATATATATAAATGAGATTTAATGGGGCAGCCAACATGGATGCCCCGTCCCTATTTTGGTATTTTTTTTTTTTTTTTCAGAAAAATATCACATGTATCCCTATATCCCTCTTATATGCCATTCGAATTTCGTCAGAAAGAGAGACTCCTACGGTCTCCATCGAGATAGTGTCGATTTAAAAAATCCTGCGACCGTTAAAAATGACTGTCTGGATGGAGGCCGTAGGAGTCTCTGTTTCTGACGAAATTCGAATGGCATATGGAGGGATATAAGGATGAATATATATGACGATATTTTTAAAAAAATAAAAAAAAATGCCGAAACTGATGCGGGGCAGCCCAATTAATCTGACACACACACACACACAGGAAAAAATGGGGCCAACATGGCTACTCCCACCCCATTTTTCTTTAATTTTATTTATTTTTTGAAAAAAATATCACCTTGTATATTCATCCCTATATCCCTCCTATATGCCATTCGAATTTCGTTAGAAACAGAGACTCATACGGCCTCCATCCATACGTAATTTTTAACGGTCACAGGATTTTTAAATCGACTCTGTCTGGATGGAGGACGTAGGAGTCTCTATTCTGACGAAATTGAATGACATATAGGAGGATAAGGGAGGAATACCATGGCGCTATTTTTCAAAAAAATAAAAAAATTTGCTCAAAAATGGGGTGGGGCTGCCATATATATATGAGAAAATGGGGTTGCTCCCTGGGAGTAGCACTAGGGCTCCTTCCACCCCCATTTTCCTCCAATTTTTTTTTGTTTTTTTGGAAATAAAATTTTGTATATTCATCAGTGAATCCCTCTAACATTCTATTAAAATTTCGTCAGAAACGAAGACTCCTACGGCCTCCATCCAAATATGGCTGATTTAAAAAATCCTGCAACTTGTTAAAAAATGACATCTGGATAGAGGGCCTAGGAGTCTCTGTTTCTGACGAAATTTTAATAGAATGTTAGAGGACATAGTAATGAATATTCACATTTTTTTCCAAAAAAATAAAAAAATGAATCGAAAATAGGGTGGGAGTAGCCCCGTTGGCTCCTCTTAGGGAGCAGCCCATTTTCTCTCTCTCTCTCTATATATATAGGGGCTGGATGGAGGCCGTAGGAGTCTCTGTTTCTAAGGAAATTCGAATGACATATAGGAAGGATATACGGATGAATACACATGGTGAATTTTTTTCAAAAAAACAATTTCAAAAAAATGGGGTGGGGGCAGCCATGTTGGGCTTCTCTAGGGGGCAACCCTGTTTTCTCTATATATAGGGTAAAATGTATTGCCCCCTAGGGGAGCTAACTTAGCTCCCCCCGCTTTATTTTATCCATATTTTTAGTTTTATTTTTTGAAAATAAAAATTATGTAAATTCTATTATTATATCCCTATATTATGTCATTAAAATTTCATACGAAACAAGGACTCCTACGACCTCCATCCAGACAGGGTCGATTTAAAAATCCTGTGACCGTTAAAAAAATGACTGTTCTGGATGGAAGCCGTAGGATTCTCTGTTTCACATGAAATTTTAATGACACAATATAGGGATATAGTGATGAATGCACGGAGAAAATTTTTAAAAAAAATAAAAACATGGAGAAAATGGGGCGGAGGGTAGCTAAGTTAGCTACCCCCTGGGGGCAGCCCCATTTTACCCATATACATACATATATATATATATATATATATATATATATATATATATATATATATATATAAATATATATATATATATGGGTAAAATGGGGCTGCCCCCAGGGAGTAGCCAACGTGGCTACTCCCACCCCTATTTTTCCCTCATTTTTTTATTTTTTTGGAAAATAAAAGTTTGCATATTCATCATTATATTCCTCTCACATTCTATTAAAAATTTCGTCAGAAATAGAGACTCGTAAGCCCTCCATCCAGACGTCATTTTTTTTAACGGTTGCAGGATTTTTTAATCGACCATGTTTGGATTGAGCCCGTAGAGTCTCTGTTTCTGACGAAATTTTAATAGAATGTGAGAGGGATATAATGATGAATATAAAATTTTTATATTCCAACAAAAATAAAAAATGAGAGAAAAAAAGGGTGGGAGTAGCCACGTTGGCTACTCCCTGGGGGCAGCCCCATTTACCTCTCTCTCTCTCTCTCTCTCTCTCTCTCTATATATATATATATATATATATATATATATTATATATATATATATATATATATATATATGGGTAAAATGGGGCTGCCCCCATGGAGGGAGCTAACTTAACTCCCCCGCCCCATTCGACATGATTTTTTTCGAAATTTTCTTCCTTGGATTTTCATTAATATATCCCTATATTATGACATCAAAATTTCGCGCGAAACAGAGACTCCTACGGCCTCCATCTAGACGGGGTCATTTTTAGCAATTCTGTTACCGTTAAAAATGACAGTCTGGATGGAGGCCGTAAGGAATCTCAGTTCGGACGAAAATTTAATTACATAATATAGGGATATAGTGATAAAATTTCCACGGAAGAAATTTAAAAAATAAAAAAAAATAAAAACACGGGCAAAATGCCGCGAGGGGAGCCAAGTTAGCTCCTGCAGGGGGTAGCCCCTTTTAACCTTATATGTATATGGGGTTGATGGGGCAGCCCCCTTGAGGCAGCCAACATGGCCGCCCGCCTCATTTTTGGCAAATTTTTTCATTTTTTTGAAAATTATCACCATGTAATTAATCCATATATCCCTCATATTTGTCGTTCGAATTTCGTCAGAAATAGAGACTTCCTACGACCTCCATCGAGAGAGTCGATTTAAAAAATCCTGCGACCGTTAAAAAAATTACGTTTGGATGGAGGCTATAGGAGTCTCTATATCTAACGAAATTCGAAAGACAAATAGGAGAGATATAAGGATGAATATACATGGTGATATATTTCCAAAAAAATAAATTTTTTTTGCGAAAAATGGGGGTGGGGGTAGCAATGTTGGCTGCCCCTAGGGGGCAACCCCATTTTCCCCTATATATATATATATATAAATATATATGGGGTTGATGGGGTTGCCCTCCTGGAGGCATCCAACATGGCTATCCCGCCCTATTTTTGGGCAAATTTTTTTTTTATTTTTTATAAAAAATATCACCATGTATATTCATCCCTTTATCCCTCATATATGTCATTCGAATTTCGTCAGAAACAGAGACTCCTACGGCCTCCATCCAGACAGCATCGATCTACAAAATCCTACGACCGTTAAAAAAAGACGTCTGGATGGAGGCGTAAGAGTCTCTGTTTCTGACGAAATTCGAATGACATATAGGAGTGATATAGGGATGATATACATGGTGATATTTTTCCAAAAAATTAAAAAAATTTGCGAAAATGGGGTGGGGGCAGCCATGTTGGCTGTCCCTTGGGGGCAACCCCATTTTCCCTATATATATATATATATATATATATATATATATATATATATATATATATATATATATATGGGGTTGAGGAAGCTGCACCGACGGGTGTTGCTAACTAGCTGCACCCGGTCATTTTTTCATTGATTTTTTGTGTTTTTGAAATGAAACCTAGGGGGATTTAAATCACCATATATCACCATGATATCATACCAATTTCAACTAATTAGATATTTCTATCATCTCCATCAAGGCTATGACATTTTAACGGTTTCAAAATTATTGAAATTGACCATATTTAGATGGGCATGCTAGGAGTGTTTGTTTTGCATGAAATTTGAAACACATATTCTTGTCAATAAACTAAGTAAATGTCCATAAGTTTTTTTTCAAAAAAAATAAAAAACCAATAAGAAATATGGCCGGGTGTGCTTTAGTTAGATGCACCCGCCGGTGCATACTCCCTTTTCCCTATATATATATATATATATATATAGGGGATATATGTGGATGCTCCCTAGGTGCAGCCAACATGGCTGCCCCTGCCTTATTTTCGTAATTTTTTTGATTTTTTTGAAAAATAACACCATACTATATTCATCCCTATAATCCCTCCTATACGCTATTCGAATTTCATCAGAAACAGAGACGCCTATGACCTCCATCCAGACAGTCGTTTTTTAATGGTAACATTATTTTTATAAATCGATACCATCACGATGGAGGTCATAGGAGTCTCTGTTCTGACAAAATTTGAATGGCATATAAGAGGGATATATGGATGAATATACGTGTGATGTTTTTTCAAAAAAATAAAAAATTGACAAAAAATAAGGTAGGGGCAGCCAACCAGGGGGCAGCCCCATTTTTTCCATATATATATATATATATTGGGTAAAATGGGGCTGCCCCCAGAGGGGGCAGCTTACTTAGCTACCCTGGCCCATTTTCTCCATGTTTTTTTTGAAAACTTTTCCATGAATATCATCACTATATCCCTATATTGTGTCATTAAAATTTCTGTGTGAAACAGAGACTCCTACGGCTCCATCCAGACAGTCATTTTTTTAACGGTCATAGGATTTTTTAAAATAGACCCCCTCTGAATGAAGGTCGTAGGAGTCTCTATTTCGTATAAAATTTTAATGACAAAATATAAGGAGTAATAATGAATTTGCATATTTTTTATTCAAAAAAAAAATGGATAAAAATAGGACGGGGAGCTAAGTTAGTCCCCTAGGGGGCATATACATTTTACCCATATACATATACATATACATATACATATACATATACATATACTAATACATATACATACATATACATATACATATACATATACATATACATATACATATATACATATACATATACATATACTATACATTATATATACATATACATATACATATACATATATATATATATATAGAGAGAGAGAGAGAGAGAGAGAGAGAGAGAGGGGCTAGGGAAGCTGCACACGGGGGTGTAGCTAACTAGCTGCACCCGGCCCTTTTTTTCATTTGTTTTTTATGTTTTTGAAATGAAACCTAGGGAGATTTAAATCACCATATAGTCACCATGTTATCATACCAATTTCATCTAAATTCGACACTTCTATCATCTCCATCAAGATTATTACATTTTAACGGTCTCAGAATTATTGAAATTGACCCTATCTAGATGGGCATGTTTGGAATGTTTGTTTTGCGTGAAGTTTGAAACACATATTCCATTCAATAAACTAAGTAAATCTCCATATATTTCCTTTAAAAAAATCAAAACCTATGGAAAAATACCCGGATGTAGCAAGTTGGTTGCACCACCTGGTGTAGCTTCCCTTTTCCTATATATATAGGATGGGGATATATATATATATATATATATATATATATATATATATATATATATATGGGTAAAATGGGGTTGCCCCATAGAGAAGCTAACTTGGCTCCCCCCGCGCCATTTCGGTCCTTTTTTATTTTTTTCCTTGATATTTCTTCCGTGAATTTTTATCAATATATCCCTATATTATGTCATTAAAATTTTGCGTGAAACAGAGACTTCTACGACTTCCAATCTAGAAGGATCCTTTTTAGCAATTCTGTTACCGTTAAAAAGTGACTGTCTAGATGGTGGCCGTAGGAGTCTCTGTCTGGCACGAAATTTTAATGACATTTATAGGGATATAATGATGAATATTCATGGAAGAAATTTTCAAAAAATAAAAAAATCAGACGAAATAGCGCGGAGAGCCAAGTTAGCTCCCCCCGGAGGGCAGCCCCATTTGCCCCTATGTGTGTAGTGTGTGTGTGTGTGTTGTGTATGTGTAAGGAAAGGGATCCTACTACATGCAGTAGGTATGCTACCTACTGTATGTCTATTTTTCGCCTCGTTCTTTGGGAAAATACCACCGTGTATTTTCATCATTATATCCTCTAATATGTCATTCAATTTTGTCAGAAATAGAGACTCTTATGTCCTCCATTCCAGAATAAGAAATTTTAAGGTCTTAGATTTGCTGTAATCGATCTGTTCTGAATGGATGGCATAGGAGACTCTGTTTCTGATGAAATTAGAATGACATATTAGAGGATATAGTTATGAAATCCACGGAAACATTTTTCCCCAAAAATATAAAAATGGACATACCTTAGCTAGCTTACCGACTGCATGCAGTAGACTCCCTTTCCTCTCTCTCTATAAACACACAGATACATGTTTATCGAAATCGATAGCTTGCAAGTTATACTCATATCAACTCTGTTTATCGAAATTGATAGCTTGCAACTTCTATCTATGTGTGAAAATCTGAAAAAAGGTATACATGTTGACGGCAAATTCTTGCATTACAAGCACCATATTACCATAGTTTTTAGGCTTAATAAAACAAATGCTTGCAGGTAACCGTCCATAATCCGTATGTTGTGTAGAAGCTTCTGCGTCGTCACTATGGACGAATATGAACATGCATACATAGATGATAGATATATTATTATTTGTTCCTATTCAGATTGGTTTTGAATTGGATATGGATATCCTAACTTGGGCATGACAACTACGGATATAGATATCACAGCTGTGGATATAGACATGGATATGCAAAATTTGCATACATTTAGTACAACGACTATATAATCATTACAATAAATTAGAATCATAGTGACATTTATTTTAAATATGTCACTATCGTCTATTGTTAAGTAAAAATTGACAAGTGCTATTGATGAATAAGATTTTGAGGAGGTCTTGTGATCCACACAAAGGGGGAACACAATGGTCGAAGTGACTTCACACGAAACCCTAATTCAATCAACAATTAACCCACACTTATAATTAAGCAATTAAGAGAAAGAAGTCAAAATTTATTATACCATAGTAAAGATGTATAGTGAGAAGCAAATAGGGGTCGAACTTAAAAGGCAATGGTGTAGAGCAATGAAAGAAAGAAAATCAAAACATGTATTAACCTTTCAATCACTTAGCCAATTTAGGTTTTTTGTTTATTATTATTTTTAAATTTTAAAATTTGTAAATGTTTATGGAATTTTTATTTTTAAAAATAAAACAAAATATAATAAAAATAAAAAGGAATTAAAATAAATAAAAGAAATTAAGCTAAATATATATTTCTAGAGATGTACACAAGGCAAAAAAAGGTACAAATATGTCAAAAATTCAGAAATATCTTTTTATGTTTTTATATTTTCTACTACTTTTGTGATTTTTGGAGATCTTTTGTAAAATTTTAAGGATTTGTCATCGGAAAAAGTCAAAATAGTGCATAATAAAACCAACAAGAATATTTTGGAGTTTAAAAATAGCAAACCACCTCAGCAAAACCAAAAATATTTTTTAACTCAAAATATATCTCAAAATGTAAAATCTAGAATAGAGGAAACTATTTTTTGGATGTTTTATGAATTTTTGACAAAATTTTATAAAATTTCAATTGTTTTGAGATTTTTTGGGTTTTTCTTTTATATTTTTGAGTAACTTTGGTCTGATGACAAAACAACTCAAAATAGACAGGAAATAATTTTTGTGGAATTTTTCAAGATATTTTTTTATTTTCAATTACCAAACAAGGAATAAATGCTCATAAAATGATTTTTACTAAATATATAATAAAATTAAAATACCTCACAAAAAAATATGTGATGAAGAGATATATAGAGTATTTTAATTAATTTTCTAAGAATTTTTAGTAAATCAGAGCTATTTTTAATTATGCAAAGACAACATATAGGAAATACATACAAGAAGGGGTATAACTGCCAATATGCGAAAGTTATCTTTGATTTTCGAATCCCTCAAACCATCTCTAGGGTTATTGATGCAAATAACCCATTGAAATAACATATTCATGCCTGACAGGATGCACTAGCGATTAATATAAATTCCAAGGGCCATTCATGCAATTTTGGCACAAAATATAACACGTAATATCCAAAAATATCGACTAAATACCAATAAACAGACTCCGCAAGGGTCTTAGGACAAAAATACTACACTTTGCCAACATACCTGGCCAAGTTTTTAAATGGCAATCAGCAGAAAATAAGAGGCGTTCAAATGCAAATATTACAATAGTTTTACACTACAACCAAAGTTTAAGAACCAAAAATAAAAACAAAAATGAAACCAGGGTGGAATGTGAAGTTTACACATCATCACGTGTGGATGGACGGTTGTGGCTGATTCAGTTAACATGATAAATGGTCGAGATCACCGGGGTACCGCTTTGCGGTTTGGACGGTTCAGATCAGATTTAGCTGCGGATGAGACGGTGATGGCTCGGGGTGGATCCAACACCTCCTGCTCCTTGTGAAGAATGTGTGAAGATCGAACGACATGCAAGGGCTCTTCAATGACAACAGAAGAACTCACCGCTGGCGAGCTCGGATCGTCGATACTCTCCTCCTCCTATGTGGATTCGACCCTCAGATGGGCCCAACAGCTTCGCAAAGCGATTCCAAATGTAGGGAACTCCTCAAAATGCCCCAAGTCCTTCTAGAATGGATTGGTGAGAGGAGATAACCTGGGGCATGTTCATGCAACTCGATGAGCCTCGAGGAGGCTCCGCTCTAGGTATTTTCATGTAGGGGTCAGTTCGCAACAAAAGGCAGAGCTAGGGCTAGCTCCAGATGGTAAGAGTTAGCACAGGGTAGAGGATATGGAACTCTCCAACAAACGACAGAGAAGGGAGAGTAGGTAGCTCGTTCTGTGCAAGAACAACAAGAGTTAAGGTGCCTGGAGTTGTCATACAATGACGAGGAAAAGGATGGAGATGCTGAGCATGGCAGAGAGGTCAAAGTTGGACAGAAATGAGCAGCAAAGATGGAGCTCCGTCGATCAGAGAAGTTGAGAAAAATGGAAATATGTGATGAATACTCATTCATCACTCTTTATTCTTATATTTTAGCTACAAAAACCTTTGCAAATACATGTAGATATGTGTAAATAGAAATAATACCAAAAGCATGCATTGTGTAAAAACCTATAATTAGCATGTTTTTGTGCAAAAATAAAAGAATAAAGATTAAAAAGAAAAAGAGGGAAATATTTAGAATAAATATTGAGCAACCTAACCAAAGGAGGGCTTAGCATGGGCCTGACCGCATAAAAGCCAAAGTAGAGGGAGATAGGGGCTCATATGTGTACATATTTATTTAAATAAATAAAAATATTTTCCGCACAAAAATAGCCTAAAGTATGCTTGTAAATACTTGTACATATTTATAAGTATAAAAACAAGATAAAAAGAGAAAAATAAAAAAGAACAAAAATATCACTTTCACATTGTACATAGACTCACCTACATATTTATTTAACCTTATAAATAAATAAAATTAATTTTTATAATTTTTGTAAATATTCTACTTTATATAATGTAAATAAATATAATAAAAACAATCAAAACAAAAACCATATTAAAAAAATAGCAAAATTAAAAACACAAAAATATATTGTAAATACACCATGTATATGAATGTATATGTGTATTTATTTTACCATGTATATAAATAATTAAAATAAAATAAAAATACCTTTTTATTCCTTATTTTATAATGTAAATAAATAAAATATAAATTTGGAATAAATTTGTATAAACATAACTCATTAAAAATCAAAACTAAAAAAAATCCCATATTGTATATATACCTATGTATAGTACTATATTGTATATGGCTCATTTTTATTTTGAAAAATTAATTAAAAATCACAAAAAAATAGAGAAAAATAAAATAAATATTTTTCATGTTTTAAGTTTTATTAATTCGATCATTTTCTAGCTTAAAATAAATAAAATAAAAAATTTGTGCTTGGCGGGCTCTGATTGGTCCACGGGGGATTGTTGACCCCCGGTCAACTCTCCCCCCAGAACCACCAGAGCCGGGTTAGATCTGACCGACCCGACTTCTCCATTTCTACCTGTTCGATCCGACCGCCAACACCTCACCCCCGGGCTCCGATTGATCAGCACATATCCAGGACCCTCGCCCGGGGTGGGTTTGATGGATCCGAGGCTCGAATGACTCGCCCGATCCCTTTCTTCTCGGATCCTTCACCATATATATTGTCGTCTCCAGCGACCTAATTCTTCCATCTTTGGATCTTCCCCTCAGTGCCTGTGACCTCCTCCGGAGTCCCTGAGTGACAGCCGTGGTCTTGGGAGTTGGAGCGAGGCCCGGGAAGCCGGGAGCCACTGATCCGGTGGTCTTCTGCCACGAGCGCGCCGAGCCTCGGGGAGTCGACGGCCCCTTGCAGGCAACGACCAGAAGCTTGCTGAGCTTCAGCCCAGTCGAATGCACCCGCCAGGTAATCTTCTTAGCCCGTAGATTAGCTTAGGTTTAGATTTTTCGATTTCTGGTAGTTTAGCTCCGCCATCTCCGCCTGCCGTCTCCGACCACCCTTTCATCCATCCGACACCGCCACCACGTCAACCAGACCCCTCTCCACCTTCTTCGACCCTTCACTCCCCCTGTCTTGCCCCGGAGCAGGGTATCGGCTCTCACCCTCCGCCGCTCGCCGGAGAGCCATCACACCGCCTCATCCTTCACGTTCCGCCCGCTCTGACGGGTCGAGGCAGTTTGCCCTCGACCCAGCTTCTTTCCTGTGCTGGTATCTAGGCCATTCGACCTCATCTGGAGGTCGAGTCTTCAGAGCACAGGGGCTCCCGTTCGTCCACGTCGCCGGAGCTCTCTAGAGCTCCTCGCCTTCATCGGAGCAGTGTATCGGGTGCGGAGCTTCACGGAGAAGCTTCCTCGCACCTCAGGAGCATCAGATGAGGTCCACCGTGCACGCAGAGGGCCGGCGAAGCTCGTCAGCCGCCAGTTCTTCCAGCAACCTCGTCCACCGTCAGATCGTCCTCAGCGCCCCAGTTGACATCTGAGCCATCCATCCTAGGCGTGGTGTCACCGTCCGATCATCTCGAGGATAGATCTTGACCATCCGCTCGGAGGAAGAGGCACCATCACACCTCGTTCGTCAGATATGCCACGTGCCCTCTCCTTCTCCGTCGATATACCAAGGGCTTAGCCTCCAGAGCACCAGCACCGTCCGATCTCCACGTGGAGGGCCACCGCCCGTTCGATCAGGCCGAACGTTTTCAAGGTTAAGGCGCCTTCATTCTCGATCGTTGAATTTGCCACGCGTCACACATCCGGCCATCGACGTTAATAAAAGGGGTAAATAACTCTTAGGCCCCTTTATTTTCTGTCTTTACTATGTAGTACTGTAAATACCCAGTTTAGTTCTTTTACTTTTGTAAATTTTGCATTGAGGACCTTATCTTTTATGTGAATTGCATTTATACCCCTGCCAGTGGTGAACACGTGCATCGACACATGGTATTTTGGTACATTTGCACTTTTCGCCCCTGTGTTTTTGGCTTGTTAAGTTTTGCATTTATAGAAATAGGAATTGCAATTAGGTCCCCCCAGGCCTGAGTCACGTGTGTCGTGCGTGGCCCGGGGGATAATTTGCGTTCCTATCCTTATACTTTCCAGGCTTGTTACTCCAGGGACCCAGAACTTTATTGTAATTGCAGATAGGTCCCTGTGCACTGTTGCTTCTTTTTATTTTTGAATAAAGTAGCAAATATACTCCAAATCCCACGAAAATTGGACACATGGCTCCTGCCATAGTGTAAAAATTTTCGAGGAATTTTGAGGACATTTTTGTTCTCGTTTGATATTTTTAAAAAATAAAAAACACTTAATTTTGCTACTGTCTAACTTTAAAAACCCCAAAAAATATTAAAACTCATTCAAAAATTACAAAAAAATTGTCTACTGTCTACTTTGTTGTGTTTGATTTTTTAGCCAATTTTGGCTATTTTTCATTACTGAAAACCACTAAAAATTGAAAAAAACTCAAAATCTTATAAAAATTCTAATAATTAAACCAAAAATCCAAAAATAATAAAATAGGTGCCTAAATTTTCCTTGTTTTATTCTCTTTACAGAAAAATTACCTCCCAGGTAATTTTGGGCCTTTAGATATTTTATCTAGGGCCTTTTAGCTCGGCTGGACAGTACCTACTGTTTTAGTCACTTTTTGATTTTTAGAAAATTAAATAAACATCATAAAATTCTCAAAAATTCACCAAAAACACTAAAAATTATAAAACACATAAAAATATTTTTGTTTGAATTTTTGGTTGATTTTTAGTGCTTTTAATAAATTGTTGAAGTGTGTGTTTATTTGTTTTTCTTATTTTCCTAATTAACTAAAAATCCAAAAAAATATAAAATATTCAAAAACCACCAAAAACATTTCCTTTATTTTCTTTTATCTCTTTTGGACTACTTCGTAGGTCGAGAGGCCAACCCGTGCTCCTTGTGTTCGACCCTGGTCGCTATACCAGGTTAATCTAATAACAGGACCGCTTTCGCATTTTTGATTGATTTTATCTATATTAGTGGTCTAATTTTCTTGATTGTTCGCGCTTGATCGTTTGGGTCACAACGACCAATTTAACACCTTATACCCGAGTGCTCAGGCGTGACATCAGAATGGCGTCGTTGCCGGGGAGCACGGCTTAGTAGTCTTTATTGTTCATTTTTGTTTTCGCGGCTTTTCGCGGCTCTTTTAGAGCTCGCAGCTTTTGTTTATATTTTATTTTTGTTTTATTTTCTTTTTCTCTTGTTTTTGTTTTTGTTTTATTTTGAGTGTTGATTTTATTTTGTATTTTTGCATATATACCCTCATTTTTATTTTCATTTATTTTTCTTATCATTATTTGATTATTTTGGTCTGACCACTTGTCTCTGTCTCTTGCGAGGGCCCGAGGACCGCGGAGGCGACTTTCGAGGAGCCGACGCAACCGCAGGACTTGGAGGCGGCTCCCTTCTGTACGGAGCCGCAGGAGAGAGCGAGAGAGAGTTGAGTGGGTGAGGTTTAGATTAGGTTTTATTTGATTATTATTGTAATAATACAGGTACTCTCAGAAACTGGACTTTTGGACTCTTGGACTTAGCGGGTCTGTTTCGCCGAGCACCGGTGTGCTCGGGGGACCCTTAGGGTTTTTCGCGGCTTTGTTTTCTTTTCTTTTTACTGCCTTTTCCGGTGTTTACGTGGTTTTTCATCGAGCCCCTAGCCTTAGGATTTTCTCTTGCTTGTGCCGTAATTAGTAGGGTCCCCACACTTAATTTTTAGCCTGTTCCTATAGTGCGCTTAATTAGACCTACTAATAATCAATTAATAAAAATAATCGACTCATCTCCTTCGTAGCCTACGTGCCGCAGTCCACCCTGTAAAGCGCTTTCTCCTACCCCCGATTTGTCAGGCAGAGGAGGGGTGGGCCAAGACCGGACCCTTTGGCTTGGAGGTCGGTGACCGATTAGACGGTTCTTCGAGTAGAAATTGCTCATCTAGGACTCGGTTTTTCCCGCTGCATCATTTAGGGTAGTTTATTTCCTGTCTTTAAATTCTGCGTGGATCACTTGCATGTAGAGTGCTGGAGGCAAGGTACGCATTTCTATCTCAGCATGCATCATTGATTTCATCGCACATCGGCTTTTTCGTCTTCTCCCCCCTGTTTTGGACTAAATAACCAGGAGAACCGAAAAATTCGTTAGGCCTTTGTTTCTATTTGAAAAATATTAAAAAGAAAAACCATAAAATTGGGACTGGCTGAAACTATTGACCCTAAAAGACACTCACCTTAAAAATTTGTCTTGGGGAGAGCAACCCCCTCATTGCTTGGTTTGATTGCGCGAGAGAGTGACCCGCACCCTAGGTAGAGCCCTCCGGTGTTATTCCCGACTGATTACCGACTTTTCCGTGCGGGCCAGTCGGCTGGGGTAGCATCGGGTATCCTAACAGGTCACGTAAGCGCTCTGATATCTTGTGTGTTCACCTAATAAAAATTGACAAGATAATCTGACCGAGCTTTCACGGTCTTCAGCTCGCGTTGCGTTGCTGAACCGGGGGTTTGCATTATGATCATAGTTTTTCCAAATCTCATCCGCATTACTCGCCAGATCAAGATGATGGGTAGACGCTCTCTTAGGCAGCCTCTGGCTGCACCGCTTTCGGGCACGTCTACCCGATCATCTAGGTTGGCCCGCGAGAGGCGAGACCAGCTCTCCGAGCCCGAGTACGACTCCACCCTGTTCCCCCTTGACCCCCTTTCTTTCGGATCTGAGAGACATGAGCCCGAGGAGAGATTAGCAGATTTGACAGCACCTGAGTTGGGCTCATTTGATTTTGCAGACGTCATGGCCGACAGTTCTGAGGATCGCTCCAGTCAGCCTGAGCACTTCGTATTGGATCAGGGAGCGATCAACTCCACCCTGATCGCCTCGTTAGAGACCGTCCAGCAGCAGCTGAGGGATCAGGGAGCTTTCATGGTTTAGATGAGGAGAGAGTTGGAGCGACTCAGAGCAGAGAGAGATCAGCGCGAGCCTGAGGATGGACGTGATGCAGAGGCACGAGCCGTAGCAGCTGCAGCAGCAGCAGCAGCCGCCGCAGCCGCAGCGGCAGCCGCCGCGACAGGAGGACCACCGAGACCGATGCGGGAGTTGCATAACCCCGGATCTACACTGATGCATCATTGGGTAGTGGTGCCGGCTATCGTGGGGGACTTCAAGTTCCCCCCGAACTCCCTGCAGTTACTCCCCCGTTTTCACGGGCTAGCCACCGAGGAGCCCCATCTCCACCTCCAGGAGTTTTTGATGATCTGCAGTACTGTCCACGACCGCCATGTGGACCAGGACACGATTCGGATGATGGCCTTCCCCTTCTCACTAGCAGACAGAGCAGCCACCTGGCTGAAGCATTTGGGGAAGTTTGTTTACACCTGGGAGCAGCTCCGCACCGAGTACTTGAACAAGTACTATCCACTCGGGCGGACGAATGCAACAAGGGACCTGATCAACAACTTCTCCATGCTCCCCAACGAGCACTTCCATGAGGCATGGGAGAGGTTCCGTGAGCTCACAGACCGATGCCCGCACCACGACATATCGAAGCCGAACCTTGTGCAGAGCTTCTTCAGCGGGCTTACACCAGAGCTCCAGGGTCTGGTGAATGCTTCTTGCGGCGGGTCCTATTTCGCCAAGGACCACGACCAGGTCTGGGCCATCTACGAGGAGATGGCCGGGAATTATATGGTGATGTCCCAGACCCGGTTGTACACTCAGGGGAGACCCCAGCAGCAGCCAGGACCTGTGCAGTACCAGAGGATAGCACGGGTCGACGCCGGTCCATCCAGTTCATCCGCAGTTGCAACAGCACAGGCAGAGTCGTCCGCTGCGGATATGGGTATTATCAGCGAGAAGTTGGACCGGATGGAGCTGATCGAGAAGAAGCAGTGCCAGGGAATCACGCAGATGGAACAGATGGCACAGACTCTGAGCGACATGAAGACCCAACTCTTGTGTCTCCAGGAGGCACAGACGACTTCTCAGCCCCGTCTTCAGTCACGAGGCGATACCGGCGGCAGCAGCAGCTCGTCCCAGCGCTCCAGCTCTTTTCAGCAGCCTAGACAGGTTCACCTTGTACAGGCGAAGCCGTACCAGCAGTAGCAGCCCTCTTACCAGTCCCCACCATCTCCAGACATGCAGATGGTGGTTTACCAGCCGGATCAGTCTCTGGCAGTACTCCTGCCAGCCCAGTACGATGCCGAGCCGTTGATGGATGTCAACGGGATTTGGTATGACCGTCCCCAGCCTGGGATCCGACGAGACCATCCTGGATTCAGGTGGGGGAGTGGAGGTACCCAGCCCCAGCAGCAGTCATTCGGTCAGGGAGGGCAGTATGGCCAGCAGAGGGATCACCACCCGCAGCAGCACCCCCCAGCCTATCAGTCACACCAGCAGTAGTCCTTCGTTCCTCATCCCTATCAGCAGCAGGGACAATCTTG
Organism: Ottelia alismoides; assembly: GCA_037367405.1. Lineage (NCBI taxonomy): Eukaryota > Viridiplantae > Streptophyta > Magnoliopsida > Alismatales > Hydrocharitaceae > Ottelia > Ottelia alismoides. Next base: position 539,177 of record JAZKJV010005232.1, read on the forward strand.
GAGACGTGAGCAACAGGCTCACCCACCACAACACCAACAGCATCCTTCCTCCTACCCCTCTCAACAGCATCAGCAGCAGTTCCAGCAGTCTCATTACTAGAGAGGCTACCCGTCGGGCTCCCATGAGAGCCCCGCCTTGGATGACATAGCCCGCCTCCTCACAGACCAGCAGGCTACCTTTAGACGGGAGATGGACGAGTTCCTCCAGGAGATGCGGGACCTGGTGAGAGGGAAGGACACCATCCCTGCACAGATAGAGCTGAACCCCAATAGCCTCAAGAGGACATCTGAGCAGGTAGTTCACACTGAGCATGCCACTCCTAGTGATCCATTTGATGATATGTCTTCAGATCTGTTTGATGCTGATTTTGTTACACTTAGGAGCGGTAGAGCACCAACAGGCGGCGCCTCATCTGAGCGACGACTCGAGGATCCACACAGGGCACCAGACGAGGAGGAGGAGAGCGGCACTGATGCCGCGCACGATGATGACGGTGGTACTGAGGCCACCATGGATGTTGATTCCACCGACGGTACTGAGACCGCCGCTTCACCAGTTCGAGGAGGTCGTGCTGATGCCACCAGAGTAACCGAGCCAGCCTGCGGTACTGAGGCCGCGAGACGTCCAGCAGCAGAGCCAGCCCATGGTGGTACTGAGGCCACCGGTGTTCATATAGATAGAGATGTTGTTTTTCCTCATGCTGATGTATCACAGAACACTGTTTTGAATAAAGGAAAAGGTTTAGTTTCTTCTGGTCCCACTGTGGTGATTGATGTATGTGCGGATCCGGCCGTCGAGCCGTCTAGGCCTTTTCCTAGTCCTTCATCTGAGAAGGACCCCGTGATCCCCTTCCCTAGAGCCCTTCAGATGGGGAAGGGGAAGAAAAAAGAAAAAGACCCAAAAAAGAGAGAGCAGGAGGAGTTCAGCCAGAGCATGATCGACAGATTCCACATACAGCTGACCCTTCAGGAGGCTTTGCAGCACATCCCCCTCTTCAGCGATCTTTGAGAGACAGGACCACAGTCAGGAGGAGGAGGAACCACACTTCAGAGATTCATGTGCTGACGAAAGCCACGTGCTTCGCAATCCAGAACCGTCTGCCGGCCAAGAGGCCAGATTCAGGGGCCCCGTATGTCAGATGCCAGATTAGTGAGCAGAGGTTCGACCGGACTCTATTGGATAGCGGATCATCTATCAACCTTCTTCCGGCAGCCCTTCTCGACCGCTTCAAGTTGGGCACTCTTCGACAGAGCAGGACAGTCCTTCAGTTTGCTGATCGATCTGTCAAGAGGCCGAAGTGGTTGTTACGAGACGTTATCGTCACGATTCAGGGCCTGCAATTCCCCGTGGACTTCGTATTGTTGGACATGGAGATCCCTGATTCAGTGGCCGATACCCCCATCATCTTAGGTCGTCCGTTCTTGGCCACAGCCAAGGCGGTGACTGATCATGATAGCGGGAAGGTATACTTTCGCGTCGAGGGCGAGAGTATACAGATAGAGACGGTCGAGGACTACAGAGCCAGAGAGAGAGAGCACGCTCAGAGGCTAGCACAGATTCAGAGCAGCTGACAGACGTCGAGCCAGACATCCACCAGGACTGTGATTTTGTGATCACAAATGACGAGGCAGCATGGGCAGACCCAGCAGCACAGGCCATCCTCTCATTTTCAGACACAGCTGATGCCGAGATGATAGCAGAGGAGAGTCTGGAGAGCACAGCCCTGGTCCAGGATACTACAGAGGCAGCAGAGCCGGTTCTTGACCGCGACACGGTTTTCAGTGATGGTGGTGCTGAGGCCACCTTGTGTTACGGTGGTACTGATGCCACTGTGTTTGATGCAGATCCCTCGGATTCAGAGTCTGATTGGGTAGATTGTGATGATCAGATGCCAGACCTGAATCCACCAGAGCCTTCAGATGAGGAGGAGGTAGATGCCGAGCAGATGAGTGACAGCACAGTTGAGCAGCCTTCTTCCGATCCAGTTTGTGAGAGTTCGCTTTCTTTCTCCCAGGCAGATTTGGCAGACTTAGCAGCATTGACACATCTTCTTCCGAGGCCAGATTTGCCAGCACCCAGCTGTCCAGAGCTGAAGCCGCTCCCTACTTCGCTGAAGTATCGGTTCCTTGCGGGTGAGCCTGAGATGTACCCAGTCATCATCTCCGCCGATCTGACTGGAGAACAGGAATCCCGTTTGATGGGGGTTCTTGAAAAGAACCGCAAGGCAATCGGATGGAGCGTAGCAGATCTCCATGGGATTAGTCCATCAGTGTGCTCCCACCATATCTATCTCGAGGAGGGGGCGAAGCCATCGCGTGAGTTCTAGCGGCGACTGAACCCCAACCTGAGAGATGTCGTGATGAAGGAAATATCAAAATGGTGGAGCGTAGATTTTATTTATCCCATTTCCGACTCCAAGTGGGTTAGCCCCTTGCATGTGGTGCCCAAGAAGACGGGCATCACGACTGTGATCAGTGAGTCAGGAGAGGAGATTGCTACACGAATACCCACCTCTTGGAGGGTCTGTGTTGACTACAGGAGACTCAACCAGGCCACCAAGAAGGACCATTTCCCCTGCCTTTTATTGACCAGATCATTGAGAGACTGGCAGGGAAGAGCCATTATTGCTTCCTGGATGGGTACTCGGGCTACAACCAGGTGGCCATCGCTCCTGAGGATCAGGAGAAGACCACCTTTACCTGTCCCTTCGGTACATATGCCTTTCGACGCATGCCATTTGGGCTATGCAATGCCCCTGCGACTTTTCAGAGGTGCAAGCTGTCGATCTTTTCGGACATGGTAGGGGAGTGTTTGGAGGTCTTCATGGACGATTTCTCGGTCTACGGCGACGGATTCGACTCCTGTCTTGACTGCCTAGATCGAGTACTCCAGCGATGTATTGAGTACCATTTGGTTCTATCTTGGGAGAAGAGTCACTTCATGGTGACTCAAGGGACGGTGCTTGGCCACATCATCTCCAACAGGGGCATGGAGGTGGATCCGGCCAAGGTTGATGTCATTAGAACACTCGCACCGCCGTCCAATTTGAGGCAGCTACGGTCATTCCTGGGGCACGTTGGATTTTATAGGAGATTTATTCAGGATTTCAGCAGGATTGTCCGACCGTTGACTGACCTCTTGACGGAAGACACCGAGTTCCTTGTCGATGACAAGTGTCTTTCGTCCTTTGCGACTCTCCAGCAGTGTGTTATTGAGGCTCCTGTCCTCCAGCCGCCTGATTGGTCTCTCCCATTCGAGATCATGACGGATACCTCCGATTTTGCCGTAGGGGCAGTGCTCGGACAGAGGAGGGATGGAGTTCCATTTGCCATTCACTACGCTAGCCGCACATTGGATTCCGCCCAGCGGAATTACACGGTCACAGAGAAGGAAATGCTAGCCATAGTGTTCGCCCTAGATAAGTTTCGATCGTATATCATTGGGTCTAGAGTGACTTTGTACACAGATCACACCGCCATCAGGTACCTTATGGCAATGAAGGATGCCAAGGCCAGATGCACTAGATGGATCCTTCTACTCTAGGAGTTCGACATTGAGATCAAGGATAAGCCTGGAGTCAAGAATGTGGTGGCGGATCATCTCTCCCGTTTAGAGCAGCCTGAGGAGTCTGAGCAGATTGATCCCCTTCGAGATACCTTCCCATATGAGGCGATCCTTGCTGTCGCCTAACTCCCATGGTATGCCGATTTTGTGAACTTTCTCGTTGCTGGGATAGTCCCACAAGATTGGCCCAGGCAGAGGCTTGAGACCTTCGTTGCGAAGGCCAAGTCCTACCATTGGGGGGATCCCATCCTTTACCACGAAGGAGGGGATAGCGTCTGGCGTCGGTGTATTCCTCAGGAGGAACACCATAGCGTCCTCACTTACTGCCACAAGCTTGAGGCAGGAGGACATCATTCTGGGAGGAGAACGACACAGAAAGTGCTCCAATCCGGCTTGTGGTGGCCTACCCTCTTCAAGGACTCTGACGAGTTCGTGAAGAGGTGTACTGACTGTCAGAGGATGGGCACTTGTGGACAGTGTGATATGATGCCGATGCAGCCCATTCACTTCTGTGAGGTTTTTGACGCATGGGGCATCGATTTCATGGGTACATTCCCTAAGAGTCAGGGATTTGAGTACATTCTGTTGGCCGTGGATTATGTTAGTCGTTGGGTTGAGGCCATCCCCGCTCGAGCCGCTGATGCGAGGACAATTTGCAGATTTCTGAGGAAGCACATCATCACGCGGTTCGGGGTTCCACGAGTTTTGATTTCTGATGGGGGGTCTCATTTCATCAACGACCAGGTAAAGGCCCTTGCTAGCGAGTTCGGTATAGACCATCGTGTTGCTACACCATACCATCCACAGACGAATGGTCTAGCTGAGGTGTCGAATAGGGAGATCAAGACTATATTGCAGAAAGTCGTCCGCCCTGATCGAAAGGATTGGTCACAGCTTTTGGACTCGGTCTTGTGGGCATATCGGACGTCTTTCAAGACACCATTGGACAGATCTCCCTTTCGCCTCGTATATGGCAAGCCGTGCCATTTACCTGTTGAGCTGAGGCACAAGTCACTTTGGGAAATTACAGACATTCTTATGGATCCAGATGGTATGGGAGATCAGAGGAGGGCAGAGTTAGCAGCCCTGGAGGAGCTTAGAGATACAGCATTCTCAAACAGCCTACAGTATAAGGAGAGAGTGAAGGAGTGGCATGATTCTCACATCAACCACAAGCATTTTGAGATCGGACAACGAGTATGGTTGTTTGATGCGAGGCTACGTTTATTTCCAGGGAAGCTACAGAGCAAATGGAAGGGACCCTACTTGGCGAGAAAGGTACACGACAACGGTAGCATTGATATATCCGAGTTGTCTTCTGAGAGTACCTTTCGAGTGAACGGCCAGTGGCTCAAACCATTTCTAGATCATGAGCCGCGGGTCGCTGATCTTTCCCCGATTCATTTTGCGTGAGATGTGGTCTTAGACTCACATCTAATGCATCTCACGCCCGAATTTCACTATTCCTCCGCCTTGTATAGATCCAGATGTCCATATCACTACAGTCTTTAGTCCCACATCTCTTTCTTCATCTTGTGATTATGCTATACTTAGGGTGCACTTTACCCTAAGTATAGGGGGGATGTGCGACCTTTTCGGTATTTCTTTTGTTACTTTCTACCCCTGATTTTGCTGGCTATACTTAGGGATATCTTACCCTAAGTATAGGGGGGTAGACCCTGTACATCCTCCACTCGATCTTCCCTTAGTGTACAGCCTGCTATACTTAGGATTACTTAATCCTAAGTATAGGGGAAGACCCGAGACCTTCTTGACTTTTCTATTTCATTCTTCTTCTTTGTATATAACCTTCCTTTTCACTTCCCTATACCTAGCACGAGTTATGTCTTCTTCATCGCTCTTGACTCTAAGGACATCGTTCGAGCTAAGTATAGGGGGGGGGTGTATATATTTCATATATACTTTAGCCATAACTCGTACTTTGTGTGAGTGTGTTAATAAATAAAATGGCTAAAAATCACAAAAATTAAAAATTTTCATGTAAATAAACATTCTTTTATTTGCACATAAATAGCTAGTGTACAAATTATTTTTGTAAAAATGATTTCAAAAATCTTTTGTGTAAAGCTTGTGTAAATATTTTTGTATCAAAATTATGTATATAGTACAAAATTTTTCCAAAATGTTTTGAAAATCAAAAGTTTGCAAAAATCTTGTGTAAATGTGTGTAAATATCTTTTTGCAAAACTTGCACTTCATGCATCATTCATTCATGATTTCAAAACATTTTTCAAAAATTTTGCATGTTTGTAAAATTTGTGTAAATAAGCATCTTTTGTACATATGTATATAGTTTTTCTGGATGATAGTTGACGTTTAAACTAGCCTGGAATCAAATTGAGAAATGGAGCTTGATTAAGATCTTAATCGACCTAACTTCTAAGAGGAACCTTATAGGGCTTAGGTTTAAGGCTTTTCAGGTCCATGGTGACTTAATTCTTTGAGTCCACTAGGCTATGATCACATGTCATCTCAATGAGCCTAAGTAGAGCACTTAACAACAACACATGACTCATATAGACAATGGCTTTACTTGGACATCAGCACTATGCACCGAGCTCTCTACGGATGAGGTGGTGAGGAGGCAGTCTTCCTTGACTTGGGGTAGCATATGAGGGTAGTACTTCTAGGCGGAACCTCTCTTCTTCTTTTTGTGAAGGAAGTGCGTCTCAACTTGGTCTGGTTGCCATGAGGTCTAACAACAGGAGTTGTGGGTTGCAATAAAGCTTCAAAAGAGGGATAGTCTACTGGCTCAAGAGGAAAAACTCCTTGTATATGCTGCACGTGTATATGTTGTACATATGCACTTGAAAAAAATGTGCAAAAAGAAAATAACTCCAAAAAAATGGTGGGTCTGATAGAAAATGATAATCCCACCGGAGTATGTATATAGAGTGCAATAAGCAAAGCTTGAGTTCATGATCCACCTGTTGTAGCTTGCAGCAGGGAGACTTGGCTACACTGGTCAAGCTCCCAAGGGTACTTGGCTACACTGGCCTTGACCCATTCTCTTCTTCCTCCTCTTCTTGAGCCGATTGAACTTGAACTTAGAAGGGAATACCCCGCTCCTCGAGGAAAGAGTGGCCAGATTGAGGTCATAGAGTTACCTTGTTGGGGAGGGTTGTCAAGTTGCCATTTCTGAGGTGGAGAGCTTAGACCTCACATTCACAGGACAAGAAAAGATTCATGGTCTTCAGGGTTTGTGATTGATGACTTGTTCTGATCTGGAGTATTGAGGAGTCCTGGTTATAGAATAGTGGAACTTAGAGGCGGTTGAATTTTAAACTTAGGTCCAAATAAGGTTCCGACACATCAATAATCCAAAGATCTGATCGAGCTCCATACCCCAACTTAATAAAGGCAAGTTTAATAATCAACCTTGATCCATGTACATCCTCTTTTTCTTTTTCTTTCTTTCTTTTTCACTTCTTTTTCAAATAAGTGTTTGCTAAGGGACTAGCAAAGTTAAGTATAGGGGGGTGATGAATACTCATTCATCACTCTTTATTCTTATATTTTAGCTACAAAAACTTTTGCAAATACATGTAGATATGTGTAAATAGAAATAATTACCAAAAGCATGCATTGTGTAAAAACCTATAATTAGCATGTTTTTGTGCAAAAATAAAAGAATAAAGACTAAAAAGAAAAAGAGGGAAATATTTAGAATAAATATTGAGCAACTTAACCCAAGGGAGGGCTCAACATGGGCCTGACCGCATAAAAGCCAAAGTAGAGGGAGATAGGGGCTCATATATGTACATATTTATGTAAATAAATAAAAATATTTTCCCCACAAAAATATCCTAAAGTATGCTTGTAAATACTTGTACATATTTATAAGCATAAAAACAAGATAAAAAGAGAAAAATAAAAAAGAACAAAAATATCACTTTCACATTGTACATAGACTCACCTACATATTTATTTAACCTTATAAATAAATAAAATTAATTTTTATAAAATTTTTGTAATTATTCTACTTTATATAATGTAAATAAATATAATAAAAACAATCAAAACAAAAACCATATAAAAAAATAGCAAAATTAAAAACACAAAAATATATTGTAAATACACCATGTATATGAATGTATATGTGTATTTATTTTACCTACGTATATAAATAATTAAAATAAAATAAAAATGCCTTTTTATTCCTTATTTTATAATGTAAATAAATAAAATATAAATTGGGAATAAAATTGTATAAACATAATTCATTAAAAATCAAAACTAAAAAAAAATCCCATATTGTATATATACCTATGTATAGTACTATATTGTATATAGCTCATTTTTATTTTGAAAAATTAATTAAAAATCACAAAAAAATAGAGAAAAATAAAATAAATATTTTTCATGTTTTAACTTTTTATTAATTCAATCATTTTCTAGGTCAAAATAAATAAATAAAAAAATTTGTGCTTGGCGGGCTCTGATTGGTCCACGGGGGATTGTTGTCCTCCGGTCAACTCTCCCCCCAAGACCACCGGAGCCGGGTTAGATCTGACTGACCCGGCTTCTCCATTTTCTACCCGTTCGATTCGACCGCCAACACCTCAACCCCCGGGCTCTGATTGATGAGCACATATCCAGGACCCTCGCCCGGGGTGGGTTTGATGGATCCGAGGCTCGAGTGACTCGCCCGATCCCTTTCTTCTCGGATCCTTCACCATATATATTGTCGTCTCCGGCGACCTAATTCTTCCATCTTCGGATCTTCCCCTCGGTGCCTGTGACCTCCTCCGGAGTCCCTGAGTGACAACCGTGGTCTTGGGAGTTGCAGCGAGGCCCGGGAAGCCGGGAGCCACTGATCCGGTGGTCTTCGCCGCTGTGCGCCGCCGCGAGCGCGCCGAGCCTCGGGGAGTCGACGGCCCCTTGCAGGCAACGACGAGAAGCTTGCTGAGCTTCAGCCCAGTCGAATGCACCCGCCAGATAATCTTCGTAGCCCGTAGATTAGCTTAGGTTTAGATTTTTCGATTTATGGTAGTTTAGATCCGCCATCTCCGCCTGCCGTCTCCGACCACCCTTTCATCCATCCGACACCGCCACCACGTCAACCAGACCCCTCTCCACCTTCTTCGACCCTTCACTCCCCCTGTCTCGCCCCGGAGCAGGGTATCGGCTCTCACCCTCCGCCGCTCGCCGGAGAGCCGTCACACCGCTTCATCCTTCACCTTCCGCCCGCTCTGACGGGTCGAGGCAGTTTGCCCTCGACCCAGCTTCTTTCCTATGCAGGTATCTAGGCCATTCGACCTCATCTGGAGGTCGAGTCTTCAGAGCACAGGGGCTCCCGTTTGTCCACGTCGCCGGAGCTCTCTGGAGCTCCTCGCCTTCATCGGAGCAGCGCATCGGGTGCGGAGCTTCACGGCGAAGCTTCCTCGCACCTCAGGAGCATCAAACGATGTCCAACGTGCACGCAGAGGGTCGGCAAAGCTCGTCGGCTGCCAGTTCTTCCAGCAACCTCGTCCACCGTCAGATCGTCCTCAGCGCCCCAGTTGACATCTGAGCCATCCATCCTAGGCGTGGTGTCACCGTCCGATCATCCCGAGGATAGATCTTGACCATCCGCTCGGAGGAAGAGGCACCCGCACGCCTCGTTCGTCAGATCTGCCACGTGCCCTCTCCTTCTCCGTCGATACACCAAGGGCTTAGCCTCCAGAGCACCAGCACCGTCCGATCTCCACGTGGAGGGCCACCGCCCTTTCGATCAGGCCGAACGTTTTCAAGGTTAAGGCGCCTTCATTCTCAATCGTTGAATCTGCCACGCGTCACACATCTGGCCATCAACGTTAATAAAAGGGGTAAATAACTCTTAGGCCCCTTTAGTTTCTGTCTTTACTATGTAGTACTGTAAATACCCAGTTTAGTTCTTTTACTTTTGTAAATTTTGCATTGAGGACCTTATCTTTTATGTAAATTGCATTTATACCCCTGCCAGTGGTGAACACGTGCATCGACACGTGGTATTTTGGTACATTTGCACTTTTCGCCCCTGTGTTTTTGGCTTGTTAAGTTTTGCATTTATAGAAATAGGAATTGCAATTAGGTCCCCCCAGGCCTGAGTCACGTGTATCGTGCGTGGCCCGGGGGGGTAATTTGCGTTCCTACCCTTATACTTTCCAGGATTGTTACTCCAGGGACCCAGAACTTTATTATAATTGCAGATAGGTCCCTATGCACTATTGCTTCTTTTTATTTTTGAATAAAGTAGCAAATATACCCCAAATCCCACGAAAATTGGACACATGGCTCCTGCCATAGTGTAAAATTTTCGAGGATTTTTGAGGACATTTTTGTTTTCGTTTGATATTTTTAGAAAATCAAAACACTTAATTTTGCTACTGTCTAACTTTAAAAACCCCTAAAAAAATATTAAAACTCATTCAAAAATTACAAAAAAATTGTCTACTGTCTACTTTGTTGTGTTTGATTTTCTAGCAAATTTTGGCTATTTTTCATTACTGAAAACCACTAAAAATTGAAAAACACTCAAAATCTTATAAAAATTCTAATAATTAAACCAAAAATCCAAAAATAATAATATAGGTGCCTAAATTTTCCTTGTTTTATTCTCTTTACAGGAAAATTACCTCCCAGCTAATTTCGAGCCTTTAGATATTTTATCTAGGGCCTTTTAGCTCGGCTGGACAGTACCTACTGTTTTAGTCACTTTTTGATTTTTAGAAAATTAAATAAGCATCATAAAATTCTCAAAAATTCACCAAAAACACTAAAAATTATAAAACATATAAAAATATTTTTGTTTGAATTTTTGGTTGATTTTTAGTGCTTTTAATAAATTGTTGAAGTGTGTGTTTATTTGTTTTTCTTATTTTCCTAATTAACTAAAAATCCAAAAAAATATAAAATATTCAAAAACCACCAAAAACATTTCCTTTATTTTCTTTTATCTCTTTTGGACTACTTCGTAGGCCGAGAGGCCAACCCGTGCTCCTTGTGTTCGACCCTGGTCGCTATACCAGGTTAATCTAATAGCAGAACCGCTTTCGCATTTTTGATTGATTTTATCTATATTAGTGGTCTAATTTTCTTAATTGTTCGCGCTTGATCGCTTGGGTCACAACGACCGATTTAGCACCTTATACCCAAGTGCTCAGGCGTGACATCAATATACACGACTAATTATGACATATAAAACATACACTACGCTATTGTAATCCCCTAGGGAGTCAAAAAAAAGAAAGAAATAGAGTTTACCGGCGAGAAACGACCTGGAGCTTGAGCTCCAAAAAAGCTGTCGATAGACTTGGATTACTTCGATTCGATGCCCCCCTCATCCTCTGACGAGTGGATCTCGTACCTGCTGTCACCAGGCTCTAGGTTATTTATAGGTATATTTATCTATATTTTGGGTAATTTATTTTTATTTTGTATTTTTGATTTTATTATTTTATTATCTTTTATATGAAATTATAACTTATTTTTAAATACTCAAATATATTTTTATTTTATTTTATGATATAATATGTACACTTAAATAAATAGGTGTATTATATTTATAGGTATAAGTATAGGTATTTCATCTATGTATTTATATATATATATATATATATTATTTTAATGTTTTCTTTATGTTTTTCTTGTGTTTTAAATATATTGTATTATAAAGAATATCTAAAAATTATAAAAATATAAAATTATAAAAATAATAAAGAGTAAATAAAATGAATATTTTTTATATGTAAACTATACAATAGAGGTCCCAAACTGAACTTTCACATCTTAATTCCAAAAAATATGAAACAACTTTCATTAAATAACTTATTAAAACTTATATACAATTAAAGTAATTTTGGCACATTTTGAATTTTTATGTAGGAGATATGGGTCTGAAAGTTGAGATTTTGGTTTTTTATTTAGAGTATAAAATGTACACTCATATTATTTTTGTACGAAAATAATTTTGTATTTTTCAATATATTATTATCTACAACTTTCATGTACAAAGTTTCTTTATTTGAGGTATAAATAATAGAAAATAAAAATAGGTTCTAAAAATGAATTAATGATAAATTAAAGAATCGAGTATTTTTGGCCCATTACCTCCCCATAGTTTATTCCTTGGCCTCCTAGTCATTAAAATGCCTAGGTCTCGGGGTTTAAGGTCATAAAATACCTTCATATTTTATTCTTTTTTTATGCAATAAATTTGACATTAAAATAATATTTTATACACAATAAATTAAATAATTATTGAATATTAATTTGTACAAAACAATGCTATTTACTTGCATTAGCTAGGGTTTTTAAGGCTAAAATGTTAGAATAAAGGTGATGAAATAGAGATTCAACACACCCTATACAAGCCTTTATAGTCCCTAGCAAACATTTATGCAATAAGTGTAGAAAATAAAATAAAATAAAGAAAAAAAGGAAGAACTTGGAATATTCGTCGACTCTTAACATTGTCTTTAACAAAATCAACATTTGGAGCTCAAAGAAGGCCTCTGGATTAATGGTGTGTTCGGAACAACATGGAAGTCATGAAGTGTGACACAACAGCCCGTAGATTCCATACTCCTATCATCCATTCCAATTCACAACTAGGTCAAAACCATCTTCCCAGTCGCATACTCTTGCAACCATGAAGTGATAAAACCATGTGTGTGAAATTGTTCAGCTCTCCCCTAACAAAATTGATGAACTATCAAGGCGTATGTTCTTCTGGTAACTCGTCCTCGTGGAGACGTATATGCACTTCTAAGGTCAGGTACTCCCAGTCTTTACATCCAAACGGGGAAGACGTTTAGAAGGAGGGGAAAAGAAGTGGGAATGGTCCAGTGTATTCTTCATTCCTTTGTGAAGTCGGTCAGTTGATGAATCTCCATTTCGTCACCTATATTCTATTATTTTGGCCTTAAAAAACCTAGTAAATTCATGTAAATACCCTTAATTTGCATAAATTAATTTTCATTCTTTATTGTATAAAATATTGTTTTTAATGCCAAAATTATAGAATAAAGAAAAGAAAAGAAAAGAAAAATAACAAAATATCAAAGATATTTTATTATCGTAAACCTCAAGATCTAAGCATCTTGATGACTAGGTCGACGAGGAATAAAATAGGAGGAGATAAGGGCCAATTATACAATAAAATTTCATTTTATTTAATCATTCTTTATTCATTTTTAGACCTATTTTATTTCCCACTTTTTATACCTCAAATAAAGAAACTTTGTACACAAAATTGTAGATAATAAAAAATAGATAAATGCAAAATATATTTCATACAAAATAGTATATAGTATAAAAGTCATACTCGGAATAAGATTCCATAATCTCAACTTCCCAAACATGTATATCTCAAATAAAAACTCAAAATATATCAAAATCACCTTTAATTGCATATAACTTTTAATAAGCTATTTAATGGAGGTGGTTTCATAATTTTAAGAATTAAGGTGTGAAAGTTAGGTTTTGGACCCATATTATATAATATATCTGAATAAAATATTCATTTTATTTATTCTTTAATATTTTTATAATTTTACATTTTTGTAATTTTATAAATATAATTTATAATATCTGTACATATTAAACTAAAATAAAACTATAAAGAAAACATTAAAATAAATTATGTATATAAACTACATAGATAAAATACCAATAACTATACCTGTAGAATAAGTATACTTATTTATTTAAGTGTAAATAATATAACAGAAAATTATAATAAAAGCACATTTATGTATATAAAAATAAGTTATAATTGTAAACATAATAAAACAAAATAATAAAATAAAAATTACAAAAAAAAAACAAAAAACACAAAAGCTCAAATAAACATACTTATATGTATCAACCCTAATAAGTAACTTGTAATATATATATATCTAAAAAATAAATAAAAATAATAATAAAATACTTTATAAAATAATACACATTTTATCTTTCAAGATCTAATATTAATAAAATAATTTGATATTTTTTAAGATTTTACCAATCTTTTTAGGTAGGTTTTTCTAGGTTGGTCCACGTGGACCAACCATTTGTCTCGAAGGGTTGACCAAGGTCAACGCTCTGACCAGCACCTGCAGAATGCTAGAACCTCGTTTGAACCCATTTTTGTCAATTTTTGCTGGTTGATTCTTGATGAGTGGGAAAATTGAGGTCGACTAAGGTGGAATAATATGAAATGTCGTTGTCCTCAATCACACTGATCGCTCAACAAGAAAAATCAACCACTAATGAAAATAAGGGAATCAATATCCGCGGTTTGCTATTTTTATTTACCTAGTATAGCTACCAGGGTCGAACACAAGGAGTACGATTGAAAAACTAAGTAGTCAAATCTTTAAGAAAATAAATTTTTGATGATCTTTACTTTTTTATTTTTTTTTAATTTTTAATAAAAGGTAAACAAGCACAAAACACCTAAGGCACACACAACACTATTTTGGGATTTTTTTTCAAAGTAGCTAAAAATGCTTAGAATATGACAGTAAAAATATTTTTGTGTTTTATGGGTTTTCAAATGTTTTTGGTAATTTTTCAGAATTTTACGGATGTTTTTTTTTATTTTATAAAAATGAAACAATGTAAAAAATACAAAATAATGCACAACCAGGATAAATTTGAGCCTATTTAAACGCATCTACTAGGTTTTTTAGGGCCAAAATGATAGAATAAAGATTATGAAACGGAGATTCATCATCCCCCTATACTTGCCTTTGCTAGTCCCTAACTAACGGTTATGCAATAAGTGCAAAAAAATATAAACAAAGAAAAGAAAAAGAAGAAAATGAATTGAGTTTAATTATCAAACTTGTCTTCACAAAATCAAAGTTTGGAGCTTAAGTCGGACCTTCGGAATTTTAGTGCGGGTGGAACCGTAATGAGAATCGATTTTGAAATCACATAGCCTTCTAGTATCCCAAAACTCTGCTCAAGTCCCCTCAATAGCCAGGTTAGAATACTTCAACTCATACGCAAACCCTTTTGACTATGAATCTGACTCGTACAGTGTAAGTGATGGTGGCTCTCCCCAAGTGAAATGACAAAGAGACTGACTTCTCCAGCATGACAACCTAATGATTCCCCAATCCAATAACTCCTTCCTCAAGGAGCAAGGTATTCCCTTCTAAGTTCAAGTGACAACCAACTCAAGAGGAGGGGGTGAAGAGAAGAATGGACGGTAGCCAGTGTTGCTACCTATCCTAGGATGCAAGACCAGTGTAGTCAAGTCATCCAGTTGCATGCTCTCATGATTTGACTTTAAAGCTCAAGCTTGCTTATTGACTATACAAATATATACACCCCGGCATGCATTTTATTTTTTACAGACCTGTCCACTTTTTTGGAGTTTTTGCTTTTTTTTCTTTTTCTTTTTTTTGAAATACTATATACATCAGCATTTACATAAGGAGTTTTTCCTCTTGAGTCAGTAGACTATCCCTCTTTTGAAGCTTTATTGCCACCCACACTCTCCTATCTTCAAAATTCATCATCGTTAGACGGGTTGGGGTGCACTTCCCTCCCTAGAGGAGGACAAATGTTTCCACTTGTATGCATCTCATACTACTAAATCCAACCCCCTCACCACTCCAACTGAGTTGAGCCAAGTGAAAGGTGCAGGTGTCCAAGTTGGGTCATTATCAACAAGAGTCGTGCTTGTGCTCTGAAATACTCTACTTAGGCAGTCAAGAATCCATTAAACCAAGTCCCGTGATCCTTAAAGAATTAAGTAAACTAGACCTAAAGTACCTCAGTTCCAGTTCCTGTAAGGTTCCTATTATTAGGTAGATTTTAAGGTCCAACCAAGCTCCAATCTCCGGATTTTACTTAGACTTGTTGAACTATCCAACTCAATCTGAAAAATGCTCATGCTATGCAAATACTATGTAAAATGCCAAAAATATTTTTGCAATGCAATTTTCAAAGATTTTGAACTTTTTATGGATTTTTTTGAAAAGGATGATGCATATGCAATTTGTTTGGGGTATTCTCAAAAATGTTTTTCAAATGTTTTAAATTTTACAAATGTTTTTGTGATTTTTAGTTTTGCAAATGTTTTTGGGCTTTTTGAAAAGAAAAGATTTTTGGCTAAAAATAAGTAAAAGTATTTTCACAGGGAGGCATCTTATATTTACAAGAAGTAGATTTTAAGAATTTACAAGGGTAAGTGGTCAATTTTATACATATATATTAATAAAGAATTTTAGTATGATGCATATATTCCTCAAACTTATTTGAAAATCATTTACAAACAATTTTGAAAACTATAGTCCAAAATAATTTTTAAAAATATTTTTTACAAACATGTACACACATTAGAAAATCATTTTGCAAAGGTTCTTCAAATAGTATATATAGATTTTTCAAATATTTTTGCAACTATTTTCCAAACATTTGCAAATTGTTTTTAAAACATTTTTATTTCACACAAAGGAAATACATTTTACAAACAACATATTTTACAAAGGTTGAAAATATTGAACAAAATGTTTTCCAAATAGTTATCAAAGGATTTTTCAAAATGATTTTCAAACTATTTTTCAAACATTTTGCAAAAAATATTTTCACCTCATTTATTAACCAGTAAATACAAAAAGAATTTGAGTAATAACTTTTTATTAAGTTATTTTAATGAATTTAATATTGTAATTAGCCATAATTATTAATAAAAAATACAAAAGTACGAGTTATGACTAAGGTATATACATAGTATATACGACCCCCATATACTTAGCTTGAGCTATGTTCTCATAGATTGGAGAGAAAAAGAGAAGACATAACTCATACTGAGTATAGGAAAGCCTAAAGAATAAAGAACGAATGAGGAAATGAATGAATCAATGAGAAGTTGATCATCCCCCTATACATAGGATCAAATAATCCTAAGTATAGCAGACTGTACACGAAGCAGGGAGGGTCAAGGGTAGGAATGAACATATTGTACTCAGACTATCTCCCCCTATACTTAGGGTAAGATATCCCTAAGTATAGACAAGAAGAGGATACAATGGAGAGGATCAAAGAATAGAAGAACTCGGGATGCACACCCCTTATACTTAGGACAAAGTATTTCCTAAGTATAGAAGACTGACAAAAAGGGGCGGCACCTTTTCGGTAGAAAAAGATGATAGAAAAGGAAAAGAAGAAAAGAAGAAAAGAGATGAAGATGGAAGAATAGATCAGAGGATGTACACATCACTCCCCCTATACCTAGGGTAAAAGAAGCCCTAAATATAGGCAACAACAGGAGTAATGAAACAGAACGATGACTGAACACTCGACTCGTCCACCCCCTATACGTAGGAAAAAGTACGTCCTAAGTAAGGCAAACACGAGAATGGGGTGGATGAAAAATACGGGAGATAGACAGAGGGAAACGAATGAATATACAACAAGATGGATGTATAGAGATCAAGAAGGTTGAAAGCGAACCTTGTTGCGGTTCAGCTGAGGGATAGATCTAGTATGGTGCAGGTCGACATCGGGGTCCTCAGATGACACTAACCGATCAGGGTCAACAAGGTGAAGGTCCTCATTGGTCCTAAGGTGAGAAGGTGCAGACGGGTTAGTGGAAGAAGTACGACTAGGTCCGGCGTTGGGTGTCTCGCTGATGTTAATGTGAAATAGGAAGAACTCATCATCATCAGAAGAAGTGTAGTCAGAGTCATCTTGCGAGGTCTCATCTAGGTCAAAACCAAAAGGTCGAACTGTGTTCGTACTCAAGAATCTCAATCGGATCATCTTTTTCATCAAAAGGTCTAAATTCCTGAATGAAAGCAACAATATCAAATTCAGCCTTAGTATCCTCAATATCTAAGCGAACATGAACGGACTCATCTGTGGATGTAGTCGAACTATGTCCATCCTATTTGGTCTATAATTCTGCCCTCCTCTCTAGGGTATCAATCATGTAAATCCCACAGATGTCATCAACACATCGCCAAATACCGGAAGAAGAAACTCCAAGGTCCATGCTTTCCAAGTCTTCCTCCTTAGAGAGGAATTATTTGGCGAATCCGACATACAACAAAAGTCTCTAATTGTCTCATCAAGGTCATGGTCCTCGAGGTCAGCTAGAATCGGTGAAGTCACATCAAGTGCAGGTCTCTAGTCAGTAGTGGGTGTGGTGATCAACACTTCACTTTCATCAACATGATGGAAGCAAATCTCTACTGATCCATAATCAATAATAACCCTTGCAGAGGTGAGGAATGGTTGTCTCAGGATGATTGGAGATTGCTCCCCAGTAGAGGTCTCCATGGGCAAAACGACAAAATCAACATTGTACCTCATGCCCTGAATTGAAATGACGACGTTTTCAAGGATACCCTTCGACCTCTTGATAGATCCATCAGCAAACTGAATGATCATCCTGGTTTTCTTTAGAGGCCCTAAGTGAAGAGACTGTACTAGCTAGAAGGGTATAATGCTAATCTAAGCACCACTGACTAGGAGAGTGTGATCACATGTATGGTCAGAGATGGTGCAGCTAATTAAAGGTGTGACAGTGTTCCTCTTCCGAGGAATGGGACGATGTGTGATGGCATGGGCAGTGGCCATGGTCAATATATGATGCTCATATATGCTCCTTTGCCTTCTCTTCTTATGATGAGGAGCAGATAATTGGGACATGGCCTGATGAAGTGGCGCATCAATGATATCATGAATAGCGACCACCACTTTTGGTTCAGTCAACATTTTTTTTTGAATTTTTGGATCTCCTCTATACATGAGAGAAAGTCGAAATCAACATATATACTAGGAATGCCAAGAGCAGTCTGTACAATGACATCCTCGGGGTCAAAAGTGGGACTAGAAGTGAATGGATGTGTGGATGAATGATCTGGCAAGTGGAACCTCTCCTCATAGTCTGTCTCAACCAAAGGTCTCCCGAAATCTTTTTAGATTTTAAATTTTTCTCATTTTTTTATATTTCAGGCAATTTCAAGCTCTCATGATAATCCTCAAGTGAATCTGAATTCTCAAATAATGGAGCGACATTCTGGAACTTATTTATGCTAACTAGATCATTCATCCTCGAGTTCATATGCTCCATCATCTAATTCAAGGTCTCAAGTGTGGATATCTTTAGAGGTGACTTCAAAATCTCATGATCAGGTGTGTTGAGAGTGGGTTGTGGGGGTGGATAAAAATCACATTCCGAATCAGGATACTCAAGGAAGAGCAGGTTGTCAAAATGTGTAGGAGATGGTGGTGGGAATGGTTGGTGAAGGTCAAAGTTCGAATACTGAAATAGTGGGTTGGTCGGATTTGTATAAAAATCAGGAGCAAAGTCCTCTTGAAAAAAGAGAGACGGACAAGCTGGAGTGAAAGAGGGATCCACAAAATCCGGACAAAACACACTCCAATCGGCCATCTCGAAACAAGAGAAAATAATCGGGAGAGCACGATGGTCAAGTCAAGAGAAGTGTGAAGAAAGGCGCAAATGCGTAGAGACGATCTAAAATGCACACAAAACAATCACACGCAAACTCACTCAAAACAAATCCTCAATTCACCTACTCAACTCGGTAGAGACCGTGAAACACGGTCTTTTTATCTTGTATGTTTTAGAGATAGGTGAGAAGTCAAAATATTGTGCAAACACTTATGAGGCTTGATAGGATTTGGGCACTAATCCTTAATGTGTGCACGAGCAAGTAAAAGCGAAGATAATGAGGCGATTGCTCACCCAAGACAAGATTTTTCTTTTAGGTCTTTTTTAGGGTCAAGTAATATTAGTAGTCCCAATTTTATTGATTATCACTTTTTTGGATTTTTAATGAGAAATGCATGCGTCTAATGAGGAATCAATTTTACTTAGCACCTAGGTTGGCAAAATCAGAGGTATAGAGGCGGAAAAGTAATGCAAGCGGCAAAAACGATGATGAATGCTAAAGCGCAAATGCTCACCTTGCC
This sequence comes from Ottelia alismoides, assembly GCA_037367405.1. NCBI lineage: Eukaryota > Viridiplantae > Streptophyta > Magnoliopsida > Alismatales > Hydrocharitaceae > Ottelia > Ottelia alismoides. The sequence goes on from JAZKJV010005232.1 coordinate 558,663, forward strand.
TCCAACACTCTACATGCAGGGATGCTCAGCAGAATTGAAACCTACACTATATGCAAATGCAAGCCGAATGAAATCGCCCTAGTGTGAGAAACTGCTATTAGTGAAGCACATTTTTCAAAATTTGGTAGATTTAAATGTTTTCTATAGGAGCATGCAAAGATTATTAGGTGTTTGGACCTAATGCTAATGACAAGCAGTTCCTACAACTAAGGCTCAATCACACAAAAGAAAGAAAACAAAACCGAGAAACAAATGAAAAAAATGCAAAGAAAGCCGTGAAACACCGTAGTGAGCCCCCAAGTGAACAATCATTGGGAATTGGGCCCGAAAGTTCAAAGTTCAGAGTATCTGTATTACTATAATAAATAAGGGTCTCTCTCTCACTTAAAACTACATAAATGCAAGCAAATAAATGGAGCCCGGTCTTCCAAAATCTCTCTAAATCTCCTTTGGTGCTAGGAGAGCCGAAGTAGACTTCTCATGGGTGCACATGCGCATTGAGTGGAGCATCTCCCTCGATCCGTAATTCCTCGCACGAAGTCAATAAGAAAGCATGTTAGACAGCTCAAACATTATATCAAAAATAAAGAAAATAAATGAAGTACACAAAAATAGGCAAATAATCACAATCAACAAATAATCCCAATCTAAGCAATGTTGCTCCCCGGCAACGGCGCAATTTGATAATCGAGATTTTGCGAGGGTCTAAAGTAGTCCACACATGGGAGGACCACAGTGTTGCTGAGGCGACCGCTCACGAAACCCTGATTAATCAACAATTAACCAACAACAATGATTAAATAATGAAAGCGATGCGGAGTTAAAATTTATTATATCTCTACAACAAAAGTATGTATAGGTGTATGTATGTGTAGATTGTCGAACACAGGGAACAAGCAGGTAGATCGGGGCAATTAATGCTAAAAAATGAATGTGATGCACTTGTCTATAAATGTGCTATTTTTTCTGGGTATTTAATTTTTTATTTGATTTTTTTTATATTTATATTTTTTTGATTTTTAATTTTCTGATTTTATATTTTATTTTTATATTTTATATATTTTCTATATTTTCTTTTTCTTTTAATAATGATATACAACTGTATAGAATATATTTACAATATAGGTAACAGAGAGATATTATATATAGGTAAAAATAACCAAAAATATAGGAAATAAATATTTTTGTGCTTTTTATATTTTTCTAATGTTTTTATGATTTTTTTGAATTTTTGCTAATTTTTTTGTATTTTTAAACTCATAAATACTCAAAATAGGGAATAAATAATTACCTGAAAATAAAATGGAGAAATAAAATACAAAATAGAGTAAAAAATTCCCCAAATTAATTTTAATATAAAGATAATAATATAAAGAAAATTCAGAAAAAGAAATTATATTTTTGTGATTTCTTAGTGTTTTTTATAAAGATTTTAGTGTTTTTTCTATTTTTTAATTTTTTCTTTATATTTTGTAGTGATTTCTGGTCTGATAATAAAAAACACAAAAATAAACAAAATATTTTTTGGGGAATTTTTCAAAAAGATTTTATAATTTTTATGAATTTTATAATGCAAATAGGGATAAAATGCAAGTTTTTAATTTTTGTAAAAAATACTAAAATGCTTTAAAAATATACAATAAAAATATAACGTGAAAGAGCAATGAAACAGGAACTTAAGTCTATTTTTTGGAGATTTTTTGAGGTTTATACATGCATGAAATAAATAGAGACAACAAAGAGAAAATGCAACCCTAGTTGTGGTATTTTTAGAAATAGATAAAAGAGCTGGGGCCAAAGTGTAAATTTCCCAAAAATTTATAACCGTAGCAAAAAGTTATAGGACCAATTTCAAATGACCAAAATCCAAGCCCTTCCCTGCAAAATTGCCAAAGCCCACATGCCAAGCACGTGAGTCTAGTAGGGACGTAATTGTAATTTTCCAAAATACCATGGGATTGTTTGCATACAGAAATTATACAATTGGATACAAAAGTCTTAGGACTTAATGCAAATAACAAGACCTACAAGGGGTCCTCAACAAAATGGCCACGGATCTCACGTGCGCAAGCATGTGAGGTGACGCGACTGAGGACTTTAATGTAATAACGAGAACTACAGGGGCCTATCTATAAATTTTACACAAATATTATAAAGGCAGAAGAAAGTTTATGCATTGAATATAAAATACAAAAAGATCCTGGGTTAGAATGCAAAATACCTAGATTAAGGCGTTATCCGACGGTAGATATGTATCCACTTATGCCACATGTCATTCCGCTGTCGCACGATGCTGCTTTGTTGTGAATAGCCGGGATTAGATCCCCACGCTCGATCTGACGGTGCTGGCGAAGTGGATCGGACGAGTGCTGCTCTCTGGAAGCTCAACGACCCATCCAACGGTGAAGGAGGGGGGAGGATGAGCCAGGAAGAACTCCGCTGGAACAAAGTTTTACCGGCAAGAGCTCCCTCCTCCTTCATCTTCTGCTGCTCCTACATGGCACAATCGATCCCAGAGGTGGTCCCCTTATCGCTGGAGGCTTCAAAACGTTCTGGAGAAGGTCAGAGCGGTCGTAAGAGGGTGGCGAAGACCAAAGCTCCATGAGCCTCCAACGAACAACAAAATCGCCTCCAAGCATGCATTATGACTCCCGGACTGCAAAATAAAGTGAGAGGGTCGAGGGTAAAATGCCTCGACCCTCCAGTTGGTGTAAAAGGGTGAAAATGGTGACGGGGGCGAAAAGCGACGTTCACCGGAGCAAGCTCCAGCGATAGGTGGATTAAGGTGAATGGGTGTGTAAAAGGAAAAATAAAACGCTTCTAACTAAACCTAGGGTGAATTCTACACTAGAAATGCAAAGAAAACGGACCTCAAGCAGTGCACGACCGCAATATTAGAACCTCAATGCCGGAGGCCGGTGAAGATGGGTGAGCCGCTCCTTGGCCACGCGCGACTCTCCCAAGACGGCCGGAGGAAGCCCTGTCACAGCCTCCGGTCAGAAGCAAATGAAGGGAGGCCTAGCTAGGTCAAAAGAGGGTTCAAAGGTTGAAGGGATGAGAAGGGTCGACTTATGTACAATGATAGGACGGCTCCAAAGATCAACAAAGATAGGGCGAATCGCGGCTCCAATGCCCAAGAAAATACATAGGCGTGATTCATGGATAAGTGGGCATGAAAAGTCAAAAAGGGAGCATCATGAAAGGATGAAAGATTCAACCTCAAAAAATCCGCAAAGATCAACAAAAAACGAGGTCTGACACACAACAGGAGGCGGGTTAGAGAGTTGACCCACAGTCAACTCTCAGGCCCTCCTGGTTGGTCCACGTGGACCAACTAGGAAGAATCCTGGAAAAAGAATTGTAAAATCAATTAAAAATAGTAAGCGAATTTATTAATTTTAGGTTATAAAAATGTTATTTATTTTATATGGTTTTATATTATGATTTTTATTTATTTTTTTGAGGTTTAAAATTACAAGTTACTTATTGTGATCTATATAGGTATATTCATCTATGTATTTTAATCTTTTATTTTTTAATTTGTATATTTAATTTTATTATTTTGGTTTATTATTTTATATATTTATAACTTAATTTTATAAACTTAAATATATTTTAATTTTATATTTTTGATGTATTATATACAATTAAACAAATAGATATATTATCTATATAGTTATAGATATATGTATTTATTATACCTATGTACTTTATTTAAGTATCTTATTTTATGTTTTCTTGATGTTTTTATTCTACTTTTAATGTACACATATATTAGAAATAATATTTACAAAATTATAAAAATATAAAATTATAAAAATAATGAATAATAAATAAAATGAATATTTTAATCAGGTAAAGTATACAATAGGGGTCCAAAACCTAACTTTCAAACCGTAACTCCAAAAAAATATGAAACCACATTAAATAGCTTATTAAAAGTTATATACAATAAAAGGTGATTTTGATTTCAAGTTTTTATTTGAGAGATATGGGTCTGGGAAGTTGAGGTTTTGGAATTTTATTCAGATCATAACTTTTTATCTGTACATTATTTTTGTGTGAAATCAATTTGATATTTTTCCATATTTAATTATCTACAACTTTTATGTACAACGTTTCTTTATTTGAAGTATAAAAAGTTGAACTAAAAATAGGTCCCAAAAATGAATAGAAATGAATGAAATAAAATGGGATTTTTATTGGTTTTTAACCCTTATCTCCCCCTACTTTATTCCTTGTTGACCTAGTCATCGAGATGCCTAGGTCTCGGGGTTTCGGGTCATAAAATATTTATAATATTTTATTCTTTTTATTTTATTTTCTTTATTCTATATTATAGCATTAAAAACAATATTTTATACACATTTTGTACAATAATGCATGAATTATAAAATACCTAAATTAGGCCTATTTACATGCATTTACTAGAGTTTTAAGGCCAAAATGATAGAATAAAGATGATGAAATGGAGATTCATCACTTGTGTTCTCTTCATCTTCTTAGTTGTTTCCTTATTATAAAATTTTAAAAATAGCAAATTAAAAACCACAAAAATCTGTATTTTGTTTTCTAATCTCAACTACTTCATACATTTCTATGCTCCTTTTGTTCGACTCTGGTCGCTATACCAAGTTAAATAAATAGCGGAGACCGCTACATTGATTTTTGTGCTTGTGATTGTCTTAATTGTGGTCGTGATTTTTCTTGTTGACCAAGCCTCGCGATTCGGGTCACAACAACCCTTAGAGATTGCTTAACTGGAGTTGCCTTGCTCAGTCACCAGAATGGCATCGTTGTTGGGGAGCATGGCTTAGTAGTCATTTTTCAGCCTTCTTTATTTTATTTTATTTTATTTGTTTTTCGACCTCTATCTGTTGTAACTACTTTCTGGCATTCCTCTGCTTAGCTTTTTATGTGAGGGACCGCCCGAGGACTCTACGACTTTTGGTTGGAGTGACCGCACCCGAGGAGGAGCAGGAGTATAGGAGGAAACAGTTGTATATGATAGAGTAGCTTTTCTTTCAACAGAGTATTTGTTATTGTAATAATACAGGACCACTCAGACACTTTCTTGGATACTTGGCTTATATCAGGGTCCTTTTCGCCAAGCATCGGTGTGCTCAGGGGTCCTCACCACGGTTTTTCGTCGGTTTTGCTTTTTCTTCAACTTTTATTTTCTTTGATTCCTGAAGAATTTGTCCCTTAGATTTAGGAATTTTATTGATTGTGACATAATTGATTAAGGTCTAATCCCTAATTATTTGCCTTCACCAACAGTTCTTAGTTGAACCTTAATAAAAATAATAAATAAAAATTTAGCTTGATTGTTTGAGAGGTCACGCATCGTAGAGATCGTATACAACACTGGTAGGATCCGTTGTGGCGGACACCGATCGATTTCCGAGACCAGACTTCGACCTATCATAATTAGCTACTTGTTCTTCACGTATAGAAATTGCTCATCTAAGGTCGTTTTTGTCTAGCATCATTTAGATTAGTTTACTTTCTATCTTTAAATTTATGTGCGGATCACCTTGCATGTAGAGTGCTGACGGTAGGTACACATCCCTTACTTTGTATGCATTATGTGTTTGATCGCGCATCGGCTTTTTCGACTTCTCCCCCTTGTTTCTGGACTTAAAATAATCAGGAGATCGAAAAATTCGTTAGGCGTTTGTTTGCTTGTTGAAAAATACCATAAAAAGTGATAACCATAAAATTGGGACTGCTAAACAAACTTGACCCTAAAAGACTCATCATTTAAAAATTTGTCTTGGGAGAGTCATCCCCTCATTGTTTGGTTTGCTTGCACGAGAGAGTGACCTGCACACTAGGCTAGAGCCATATCTGAACTCTTGTTAGACTACTGGTCTTGGGGTTAGTCGTTCTCTAGTGAGGATTGCTCCGATTTCCGGTAAAGCAGGCTACGATATCCTTAGCAGAGCGAATTGATCGGGTAGCCGGTAAGCGGTCCGCAACTTGTACTAGCTGGGAAAGATAAAGCTTTGAGATCGGGTAAGTCTCTTGGGAGCATCGGGTTCCTAACAGCTCGCTTAATCTCTCTGCGAGACGGAATTATCACCTAAATAAATTTGACAAGATAAAAGACCGAACCTTCACGGTCAGCAGCTCTGCATTGCGCAGGTGAATTGGAGGTTTGACTACCGATCTTGTTTGTTTCCAGCTACCATCCGAACTTCTTTAGCCCACCCTCCCTCCCTTCATTCTCTTTATTCTTTTTCTATCTCTAGATGATGGGTTGCCCTCCTTACCCACTGGATCTCGTGACTTCTTTATCTTATTCCCATCATTTCCATCCACTCGCTTGGAAAGTCGGAACTCCGACCAATCTTCCATCTTCTCCTTTCCTTTCCACTCTTTCTTCTGGGCATGTTTTACTCAACACCCGCAAAGAGCAGGCTGAGCAGATGCGAGACTCGAGCAATTTCGTTGCTGAGATGAGAATGCATTCCATAGGAGATCACATGGAGCAGTTGAGAGTATTTGACGAATTCTACAACGGGATGATGGATGAGAATAACGATCAGGAAGCATCGTCAGTTTTTACATTGAGTACCTTCATTTTGGATTTGGAGTTCATTCAACAAATGCTGAAGTCTTCAGGGGATGTGCATGAAAACTGATGAATACTCATTCATCACTCTTTATTCTTATATTTTAGCTACAAAAACCTTCGCAAATGCATGTAGATAGGTGTAAATACAAATAATTACCAAAAGCATGCATTGTGTAAAAACCTATAATTAGCATGTTTTTGTGCAAAAATAAAAGAATAAAGATAAAAAAGAAAAAGAGGGAAATATTTAGAATAAATATTGAGCAACCTAACCCAAGGGAGGGCTCAGCATGGGCCTGACCGCATAAAAGCCAAAGTAAGGGAGATAGGGGCTCATGTGTGTAAATATTTATGTAAATAAAATAAGAATATTTTCCTCACAAAAATAGACTTAAATAGGCTTGTAAATATTTGTAAATAGTTATAAATATAAAATCAAGATAAAAATATAAAAATTAAAAATAAACCAAAAATCTCATTCATGTGCATGATCACCTTGTACATAGTTACATCATCCCTATTTAACCTTGTAAATAAATGAAATTAATTTCCAAAATTTTTGTAAATATTCTATATTATATAGTGTAAATAAATAAAATAAAAACAATTAAAACAAAAACAAAATAAAAATAGCAAAATTAAAAACACAAAAATATATTGTAAATATACCATGCATATATATGTACATATGTATTTATTTCACCTATGTATATAAATAATAAAAATAAAATAAAAATGTCTTTTTATTCTTCATTTTCTAATATAAATAAATAAACTATAAAATCAGAATAAAATTGTATAAAAATAACAATTAAAAATCAAAAAGTAAAAACCTATATATTGTATATATACCTATATGTGAACCTACTATGTACATACCCTATTTTTACTTCTAAAAATTAATTAAAAATCACTAAAAAATAGAAAAAAATAAAATAAAAATATTTCATGTTTTAACTTTTCACAAATTCGACCGTTTACCACCTGTTATTTCACTTCCAAATATTGTCCACGTGGTCGATCCCTACTGGTCCTGGGATTGTTGACCGCCCGGTCAACTACACCCCCAGGACCACCTCCCACGGATTTAGGCGCCCGACCCGATTTCCCTAATTTCTAGTGCCTAAACCCGATTGATTCCCACCTAAACCCCGGGTCCGTTTCACTCCTGCCACATCCGACACCCTCGCCGGGGTATCCGCATCAAGATCCGCGCTCCACATCGCCCTACCCGACCTCGTCTAGTCGGACCCGCACCCATATTTAGCCAGAGCTCCGCCTCCTCATTGCTCATCTTTGGCCACTCGATTCCACCCCCAGTGAGCTCCAACGTAAGCGTGAGAGTGACAGCTTGCGTCCTGTACTGTTGAAGCGAGGAGAGGGAGCGTGACCAGTGATCCGGCGAAGCTTCACCGCCTTGCTCCGCCACCAGCATGAGCTCGAGCCTCGGAGGGAGACGCTCCTCGAGGCGAAGACCCAGAGCATCCTTAGCTCATCCCTAGTCTCATCAGCCACCCAGGTATCCCCGTCGTTCGTTCTTTTTCTTTAATTTGTAGTTCCCCCCAAATCACCGCTCCACTGTGTTACGCCGATTCCGACCACTCCATAGCTCTATTCGATCATCGGGCTTCACCATCGCCCTCGCCTCCTTCCCGCGCACCTTCTCCATATCTCCATCCAACCCAGCTCGCACAGGAGCTGGGATTCGAGCTCCACCGTCCCCCCTTCGCCGAAGCTCGCCCACTTCGACCCTCCGTTCACCGTCACCCAGCCTAACCGGGTCGAGGCAGTTTGCCCTCGACCCGCGAGTCTTCTGGTCGTCTTCGCAGGTACTACCCAGCCCATCAGAGGGCTTGGGTCATTTGGGCCAGGAGCCTCGCTTCCGCCGACCTCGCCGGAGCTCACCAGAGCTCGGCTGGGCCATCGGAGGCCACCAGCAGCTGCGGAGCACCACGTCGGAGCTTCTCCGATCTTCAGGCGCAGCAGGGGAGGTCAGGAGCGCACGCACGAGGCCGGCGAACTTCGCCGGCGAACTTCGCCGGCGAACTGTTCTTCCTCGACCTTCAGCCGACGTCCGATCAACCCTCTCGCTCCAGTTTTCATCTGGACCGTCCGCTCCAGGAGTCGCATTCACCGTCAGATCTGAGGAGGATTGATCCCAGCCGTTGGTCCGCGCGCTACAACTCCTCTACGCCGTCGGATACACCACGTGGCGCGCATCCATCGGCTCCGCATTAATAAAGGGTAATTTACCCTTAGGCCCCCTCTGTTATTTCATTTAGTTTTTAGTCCTGTAATTACGTAGTGTAGATGTTTAGTTTTTGGTAATTTTGCATAGAGACCCCTGTGCTTGGTTTTATTTGCTAATATGCCCTTGTGTATGGTGTGACACGTGCATCGACACGTGTTCTTCTGGGCTTTTTACATTATCTACCATGTAGTTCTGGATGTTAATAGTTGAATGAAAGTTTTTGATTATTTGCATTTATACCCCTGTGCGTATTTTAATTGAGCATGTGCGTTATATATTGGGTTATTTGCAGATAAGCCCTTGGGCTTTTGGTACCTGTTACCAAAAAGCCCTCAGAACTGATTTTTCTTACATTTGGGTCCCTGAGTACCCCAGACACGCATGACGCACGTGTTTTACTGGGTTAATTGCACCAGACCCCCCAGAACTTTGGGTACTTGCACTTTGGTCCCTGTGCACAGTGCCCCCCCCTTTTTATTTTTGAATAAAATAGCAAATCACCTCTAAAATCAATGAAAATTGGACACATGGCTCCTGTCATGATGTAAAATTTTCTATAAATTTTGGAGACATTTTCATTACTATTTGATATTTTTAGAAAATCAAAAACATCTAATTTTGTTACTGTCTAATTTTAAAAACCCCAAAAAAATATTAAAACTCATTTAAAAATTCCAAAAAAATTGTCTACTATTTGTTTTGTCTAGCTTGATTTTCTAGCCAATTTTGGCTATTTTTCATCATCTAAAACACCTAAAAATTGAAAAACACCCAATAGTTTTTAAAAATTCTAGTAATTAAACCAAAAATCCAAAAATAATAAAATAGGTGCCTAAAGTTTCCTTGTTTCATTCTCTTTATAGGAAAATTACCTCCCAGCTAATTTGGGGCCTTTATATATTTTTTCTAAGCCTTTTAGCTCGGCTGGACAGTACCTTTCATTTCAATCACTGTTTGATTTTTAGAAAATAAAATAAACATCATAAAATTCTCAAAAATTCATCAAAAACACTAAAAATTATAGAACACATAAAAATATTTTTGTTAGAATTTTTGGTTGATTTTTAGTGCTTTTAATAATTTGTTGAAGTGTATAGTTTCCTTGCTTTTCTTATTTCCTTAATACATTAAAAATCCAAAAAAAATTTAAAATAATCAAAAACCACCAAAAACATTTTCTTCTTTTATTTTATTTCTTTCTGACTACTTCGTAGGCCGTAAGGCCAACTCGTGCTCCTTGTGTTCGACCCTGGTCGCTATACCAGGTTAAATTAATAGCAAGGCCGCTATCACATTTTTGATTGATTTTTATCTATATTAGTGGTCTATTTTTCTTGATTGATCAAGTCCAAGTGATTGAGGTCGCAACGACAGATAGATACCTTTACCTTAGTCGCTTGGAGTCGGTCACCAGAATGGCGCCGTTGCCGGGGAGCACGTCTTAGTAGTTTTATTTTTAATTTCATTTTTTTGTTTTCGCGGCTTTTGTTTGTATCTTATTTTTGTTTTATTTTGTTTTATTTTCTCTTCTTTTATTTTTGTTTTTGATTTATTTTGAGTGTTTATTTTATTTTGCATTTTTGCATATATACCCTCATTTTATCACCATTTATTTTTCTTATCATTATTTGATTATTTTGGTCTGACCACTTGTCTCTGTTTCTTGCGAGGGCCCGAGAACCGCGGAGGCAACTTTCGAGGAGCCGACGTAACCGCAGGACTTGGAGGTGGCTCCCTTCTGTACGGAGCCGCAGGAGAGAGCGAGAGAGAGAGTTGAGTGGGAGAGGTTTAGTTAGACTTTTTATTTTTACTTTTCTTATCATTGTAATAATACAGGTACTCAGAGACTGGACTCTTGGACTTGATTGCTTAGCGGGTCTGTTTCGTCGAGCACCGGTGTGCTCGGGGGACCCTTAGGATTCTTGCGGCTTTTTCTCGCGGTTTTTGTTTTCTTTTTTACTGCCTTTTCCGGTGTTTACGCAGTTTTTTATCGAGCCCCTAGACTTGGGATTTTCTGCTTGCTTGTGTCGTAATCAGTAGGGTCCCCACACTTAATAATCTGCTTGCTCCTATAGTGCGCTTAATTGGACCTACTAATAATCAATTAATAAAAATAACTGACTCATCTCCTTCGTAGCCTACGTGCCGCAACCTGCCCCGTAAAGCGCTTTCTCCTACCCCCGATTTGTCGGGCAGAGGAGGGGAGACCAAGACCGGACCCTTTGGCTTGGAGGTCAGTGACCAGTTAGACGGTTCTACGAGTAGAATTGCTGATCTAGGACTCGGTTTTCATCGCTGCATCATTTAGGTAGTTTATTTTCTGTCTTTACATTTATGCGCGGATCATATTGCATGTAGAGTGTTGGAGACAGGTACGCCTTTCTGACTTTGCATGCATCATTGATTTATCGTGCATCGGCTTTTTCGTCTTCTCCCCCCTGTTTTGGACTAAATAAACAAGAGAACCGAAAAATTCGTTAGGCCTTTGTTTTCATTTGAAAAATATTAAAAAGAAAAACCATAAAATTGGGGCTGGCTAAGACTATTGACCCTAAAAGACACTTCACCTAAAAAATTTGTCTTGGGGAGAGCAACCCCCTCATTGTTTGGTTTGATTGCGAGAGAGTGACCCGTACCCTAGGTAGAGCCCTCCGGTGTTATTCCCGACTGATTTCCGACTTTTCCGTGCGGGCCAGTCGATTGGGGTAGCATCGGGTATCCTAACAGGTCACTTAAGTGATGAATACACATTTCATCATCTTTATTCTATCATTTTGGCACCAAAAACCCTAGCAAATGCCTGTAAATACCCTTAAATAGAGCATCTTAGCATTTATGCATGTGCATCTAAATAGTGTATAAAATACTGTAATTAAGGCCAAAATTATAGAACAACTAAAGAAAAGAAAAAGAATTAAAAATTGTAAATATTTTATGACCCAAAACCCCCGAGACCTAGGCATCTTGATGAATAGGTCGACCAGAAAAAAAGTAGGGGGAGATAAGGTCAGAAATACAGAGAAAATACCTTTATATTCTATTCATTCTTTAGTCATTTTGGGACCTATTTTTGGTTCCACTTTTTAGACATCAAAGGAAGAAACTTTGTAGATAATTTTATAAAGAAAAATACAAAATTGATTTCACAGAAAAATAATGTACAAATAAAAAGTTATGGTCTGAATAAGAATCCAGAATCCCAACTTCCCAGACCCGTATCTCACAACTGACAACTCCAAATGCAGCATACTCACTTTTAATTGTATATAGAATAAAATAATCTATCCAATGGTGGTGGTTTCGCATTTGGCGGAGCTACGGTTTGAAAGTTGAGTTTTGGACCCCTATTGTACACCTGTACTGAATAAAATATTCAGTTTATTCTTTATTCATTATTTATTCATTTTTATATTTTTATAATTATGTAAATATTACTTATAATATATATGTGCATTGAAATTAAAATAAAGATGCAAATAAAATACAAAATAAAAATACTTGTATAAAGAATACATAGGTATACTGCATATACATATACCTGTACAAAACACTCTTAGATTTTATTTAATATACAAAATACTTCAATAAAATAAAATAAAAATATACTTAAGTGTATAAAAGTATTTCATAATTTTGGAAAATAAGAAATGAAATTAATAAAAATAAATACACAAAATAAAAATAAAATACTAAAATACATAGGTAATATACCTATAAAGGGGTATAAAGGTAACTTGTAAAAATATAAGCCATAAAAATAAATAAAAATCAGAATAAAATACTACATAAAATTTTAGGCATTTTTCATTTTATAACCTTTAATTAATTCGGCATTATTCTATTTTTAAATGATTTTTCAAAATAATTAGCAGGGTTTTTCCTGGTTGGTCCACGTGGACCAACCAGGTGCAAACCCTAGTTGACCCCGGTCAACTAGGTGACCTAGCCCCTGTAGCTTCTGTCAGACCCGCATTTGACCCTTCCTTCTCCATATTTTCGAGGCCAAGCCTTGCGTTATTCCATGATAGACCCTTCTGACCTTTTGCTCCTCGGACATCGGGCATGCCCGCCCTGATGCTACCTTGGTCGAAGGAGCTCTGCACCAACCGCTCTGCCTCGTTTTTCCTCCGCTGACCGTCAACTCCTTATAACCCAGCAGCCACTCCAATTCGATTTTTGAACCGCGATTTCCCAGATCTCTTCCCCCTTTGGCTGTGCTCGAGACGCCTGGAGGTGACAGCTCCGCGCTCTGAGCTTCAAGGTGGCAGAATACACCAGAGCGAGTTCCAACCTCCGGTGAAGCTTCACCGTCGAGGTAATCACCCTCTGGCCCCCAGGCCATCGAGGTCGTTCTGCATTTATTTTTATCACCTTATCGTTCATCATATCCCTAAGATCACTCCGAGCATTTTCCCTCGTCGATTCACTCATCTAATCACCTCATCCCTCACCTCGCCGGAGCACAACTCTGGTAAGCCCCCATATCGCCTGTCGCACCCCGCCGAGAGCCACCTGAGGTCGAGGCACTTTTCCCTCGACCTCCTTAACCCTTTTGTGCAGGTACTGGAGTATATTGACGCGTCTGGAGCCCTTTTGATCCTTCGCCGGAGCACCTGGAGCACCACATCTTCCGCGTCGCCGCTGAAGAGCTCCGCCGACCTCCACGCCACTCCATCGCTTCCAGACGACAGAGGAGATCTCCAGCAACCTTCCGGGCCCATTTTGAAGCTCATCCATCGCCGGAGCGAGTCGCCACCGTCGGGAGAAGGTCGCCTCGGTGGTCCTTCTTCCCTGTTCTTCCAACAAGCCTTGCTGTCGTCCGATCAAGAGGAAGCCCCAGGTCTAACGTGGACCGCCCGATCGCCAGCACCTGCCATCGTCGGATCTCATCTGAGATATGATCTCAGCGGTCCACGGGTGAACCGTCATCGCGCCCGGAGGAGATGTCACATGGATAAGTGGCGTGCCCTACGCCGCTGGATCGCGCCCGAGAGCCCAACCGTTGGATGTCCACCACGTGTCATCAGCTTTGCCACCGTCGTCGGATCGCCAAAGTGAGGGTATTTTGCAGTCAACCCCCGCTAGTTTTGTAATTTCTATTTATTCCAGAAACTTTGTTGCGTAGTTTAAATATTTTTGTAATATTTGCATAAAGACCCCTGAGCTTTCCATATTCACATCCAGGTCCCTTGCCACGTCACCTCACGTGACCAGTACATGTGAGGTGTGGGCATATTGCAGAGGGACCCTCGGTCTTTGTTGTATTTTATTTTAGTACCAAAACTTTTACTTCGCATGTTATATTTTTGGAAATATTGCCAGTAAGCCCCCAGGATTTTGGAATATTGCATTTTGGTCCCTGCTAGGTGCGTGCGAGTCACGCGCCCTTGTGGGAAAATTGTTAGGATACCCAGGCGGGTTTTGTAATTAAATTTTGATGCTATAAATTGAATATTCAGTTCAATATTTTGTGGAAAATTGCATGTGACCCCCTGGATGTTTGAGAAATTGCATAAATACCCCTGCCAGGCCTGATTAATGTTTGGATGTTTGTTCTAATTAATTAGACCTTCATTTTAAGTCCAAAAATTCCACAAAAATAGGGTTAAGCTCCTGGATACTTGTATTTTGACGCTATCACTTTAGTTTTTGATCTTATTCTATTTTCACATTTCTAAAAAAATCAAAAACGTGCTTTTTGTCTACTATCTAGCTTAGAAAATGCCAAAAAAATAGTAAAATACCTCTAAAAATTCTAAAACAATTATCTAGTGACTATTTTATCCTCTTTTAGTGTCAGTCCAAAAATCACTAAAAATCTCAAAAGAAAAACAATAAAAATTTAAAAACACTCAAAAACTTCAAAAAAATATATATAATCAAAGAAAACTCCAAAAATTACAAACTCTGGTTCTGTCTGTTCTATATTTTGTTCTTTTTATTTGAAAATTAGTGTAAAAAATTTTGGTTGCTGTTTGCTATCTTTAATTCTCATTTTATTCACAGCCAGCACTATTTTCACTGTTTTGCTTTATTTCAGTATTTAAAAATATCAAAAACACCCTGAAAATTCCCCAAAAATCACAAAAACAGTAAAGAATCCTAAAAATACCAAAAATATTTAATTTCTGAATTTTTGGTTATTTTTTGCATATTTTTATAAATATGTTATTACCCTTTTTATTACTTTGTCTTCAAATTCCAATATTGAAAAAGAAAATAAAAATTATAAATTATAAAATATAAAAATCAGAAAATTAAAAATCAAAATACAAAATTAAAAATTAAAAAAATAAAAAAATTAAAAACCTAAAAAATTCCTTTGACTGCTTGCTTAGTGTAGACATCACTCACACACATTCACTTGAGCACACTTGTTTGAATTACCCTGCTTGCTCCCTGTGTTCGAACTCTCTACATACCTGCCCTATACACCATTTGTGCAGAGTTAAAAATAAATTTTAACTCCACATTATTTCTAATTGTTGATCTTTAGTGTGGGTTAATTGTTGATTTTAGTTCAGAGTTAGTGTGGTCAACACACCGACTGAGTTCACGCTTTGTGTTGAACTTACGACCACCTGATTTTTGGCCTAATCAAATGGCCGGGGAGCAACAACGAGTAGTTTACATTTTGCGTGTGTTGATTGTCTACCATAGCTTTAGTTTCTATCTCTTCCATTGGTGATATTGATTGATTGAGCTATCTGACCATTTCTTTTCGTGTCTTCTTGCGAGGGACTGTGGAGCAAGGCGGATTGCCTAGGTGACCCGAAGCAACCTTGGGAAGCGGAGCCGGCTATTCTTTAGCCAAGCCGCCAGGAGAGAGCAAGAGGAGTGAGAGAGAGTGATTAGTTTAGCTCTTATTTTATTTTTGTGAGAGAGTGATTTATTTAATTGTAATAATACAGGTACACTTGGACTCTCAGACACTTAGACACTATCGGGCCTAATTTCCGGGTGTTTGTTCACCCGGGGGCTCACCGAAGTTTTGATCGCGTTTTATCGCTGTTATTTTCCGGTTTTGTTTTCCTTTTCCCTTTCTTGTGTGGATTGAGCCCTTACATTATAGGTCCTGCTTGATTCGATTAGAATAGGTCCAAACACACTAATTACCTTTGCATGTTCCTATAGATCGTTGTTGGACTTAGACTAATTAAATTGTTAGCTAGTAGATTTCGATCCACGCGCCGCGAGCTCATTCCCGAACAAGCGCTTTCTCCTAACTCAAATGTGTTGAGCAGAGGAGGGGTGAGCCTAGACCGGACACTCGGATTGGGAGTTAGTAGCTAGCTTGTGGTTCTTCACGCTAGCATTTGCCTGTTCTAGGACGATTTCCGCTTTGCATATCGCCATGTTGTGTAGGTTTATAAATTCTGCTTTGCATCCCGCATGGAGAGAGCTGGGATTCGCTGTAAGTCTTTTTACTTTGCATGCATCATTTAGGCACAAAGGTGAGATTTCCACCTTGGTGTCGACTTGCACGGCTTTTCCGCCTCTTTTCTCCCTCTGTTTTTGGAACAAAGTAGGATCAAGAAAACACAAAAACTGTTAGGCGCTTGTTTGAATCTACTCAAAAGAAGCGATAACAATAAAAAAATTAAAAAGGGACTACTAAGAAAACTTGACCAAAATAAAATCGGTAATTGGATTCATTGCTTGGGGAGAGTAACACCCTCACTTGTATTCAGGTTGCATGGGAAGGTCTCCTTCCAAGTGAGGTGAGCGCTTCGTAAGGATTAGAGCCAAAAACCCAACTTGTGGATGCCTTGTGTATCGCCTGGATTTCCGAAGTATTGGCGCTACTATCGTACGTAGTCGAGTAGGGCTTGGTCACCATTGGTGAATCACTATTGTGTGAGCACCGACCTTGTCTGAAGTACCGAGCTTAGGCCACGCCTTCACGGGTGTGTCTGTCTCACCTGCTGCGTCCGAGTAGGACCTTGTACGCTCACGGGTGATTCCGTTGCGAGCGAGGTCCGAAGTATCGGTTTCGCCTATCGGCTTCCTCCCTCTATTTCTTTGGCTGAGTAGGGATCTAGGAAGGGTTACAAGGACCTTAAAAAGCGCAAGTTACCGGTTACACAGGAGGAGGACAAGTACGGGGACACTTTTCCGGCAGTACTCTCGCTCCTATAGGCGTAGCGTTCTAAGGACTCGTGAAAAGATAACTTCCTGAATCAAGCTAAAAATTGACAAGATAACAGCCGAACCTTCACGGCTTCACGTGTTGAGTTGGTGAACTCACCCTTGCTTTGTGTTTGATTGCTAGATTTGTTTAGGTCAAGATCAAAAACACCGCACAATTGTGCGCAATTTTGTTGCATCTCATATCATCCTCTTCTTCTTTTGCATTTTCCTTACTCTTCCCAAATAATCAAGATGATGGGACGGAGATCTCTTAGGCCGACCTTGTCGGCACCTCTATCCAGCACTCCTCCTCATTCATCTAGGAATACCTCGGAGAGTCCGCTCTCCGAGCCTGAGTTCACATCCACCATGTTCCCCCTCGACCACCCTTCCCATTCTCCTTCTCTCAGTCCAATTGTTTCAGAATTCAGTGCATCACAGAGTTCGGCTCATTTGACAGCACCTGAGATGGCCTCTTTTACTTTTTCAGAAAATCCAGCAATGGCAGATAGAGGCGAGCACCCAGATGACCACGATCACCCTCCATTCATAATTGATCAGGTGGCCATCAACAATTCCTTGTTAGCATCCCTAGAGACCATGTAGAGACAGATCCGTGACCAGGGAACATTCATGGGTGATCTGATGAGAGAGATAACGCAGATGAGAGAAAACCGACCTGGGGGCGGTGGCGGAGGAGGAGGAGGAGGACCTGATGCAGGAGGAGGCGATCCAGACGCTGAGCGACCGCCACAGACTATCATGAGGGAGTTGCATAACCCAGCTGCATCCCTCACTCACCGATGGATCAGACTCCCACCAATCCACGGAGATTTCGAGCTTCGGCCCCACGCAATCCAGCTTCTACCCAAGTTCCATGGGTTGTCGACCGAAGAGCCGCACCTCCACCTCCAGGAGTTTGAAATGATTTGCAGCACTATCCATGATCGGTTGATGACCGAGGACACCATCAAGATGATTGCCTTCCCATTCTCTTTAGTTGACATAGCCGCATATGGCTCAAGCACCTAGGGCAGTTCATCGACACATGGGCAGATCTCCGGACCGCGTACCTAAAGAAGTACTACCCTCTCGGCCGAACCAACGCAGCTCGAGCCATGATTCGCAACTTCGTCATGATCCCAAATGAACAATTCCATGAAGCCTGGGATCGATTCAGAGAGCTCATCGACCGGTGTCCACACCACGACATCTCCAAGCCCAATCTCATGCAAAGTTTCTTCTGTGGGCTGACACCGGAGCTGCAAGGGCTAGTGAACGCCTCTTGCGGTGGATCTTATTTCTCCAAGGGAGAAGACGACGTCTGGGCCATCTACGAAGGCATGGCAGAAAACTCTACTGTGATGGCCCAAGCTCGAGTCTACACTCAACAGAAGCCCCCGCAAGGAGCGGGATCATTTCATAGGATCGCCCGCATCAATGCCGGTCCCAACACGGTGTCAGTTGCCGCAGCCCAAGCTGAATCAACCGCAGCAGACATGGGCATCATTAGTGAGAAGCTGGACCGCCTCGAGATCCTCGAGAAGAAGCAAATGCAGGGCATGGTCCAGATGGACCAGATTACCAAGTCCATGAGTGATCTGAAGATGCAGATCTTGTGCGTCCAGGAGGCACAAACTCAGTCGCAGCAGCCTCCCAGATCATGTGCTGACCTGAGTAGCAGCAATTCCAACCAGGCATCTACCTCGTACCGTCAGGTGAATCACATTCAGGCAGAGCCGGTTCCCTTGCTGCAGTACTATCCATCTCAACCGCCATCTTCGGACACGCAGATGGTGGTCTATCAGCCGGAGCAGCCCCTGGCCGTTCTTCCTCCACCCTCCTTCGAGCAGGACCCATTGATGGAAGTCAATGGGATTTGGTACGACCGGTACCCTCAGCCCGGGATTCGTCGTGATCACCCCGGATTCCGTTGGGGCAACGGTGGCTCCTCCTCCCAGCAGCAGAATACTGCCCAAGGACATCAGAACAGCCAGCCGCAGCAACAACACCAGCAGCCCCAGTTTGCCCAGCCACATCAGTATCAGAGTGGTCCTCGTCCCGCCTATCAGGGACAGTCATGGAGGCAGCGCCAGCCGCCTCAGCAGTCTTATCCCCAGCCTCCCCCCCTGTATCAGCAACCACACCAGCAGCAACAACCCCATTTCCAGCAGGGACAGACATCCGGTTCTCAGGGTCCTGCCTTTGAGAATCCAGCCCTCGATGATCTTGCCTGCTTGCTGTCTGAACAGCGAGCATCTTTCAGGAAAGAAATGGATGAATTCCGGCAGGAGATGCGGGATATCATCAAAGGCAAGGCCGCCATACCCGCTCAGATCGAACCTAACCCTAATAATCTAAAAAGAAAATCTGAGCAGGTAGAGTTTACAGAGGATACCTCTCCTAGTGATTATATGAGTGACATGTCTTGTTCCTATTATGATGATGATTTTGTTACTACTAGGAGCGGTAGGATGCCAGCCGGCGGTGCCTCTTCTGAGCGATAACCAGATGCAGGATCAGGAGCGCCAGAGGAGCAGAGGAGCGGTGCTGATGTCGCTCATGAGGATGTTGAAGACGGTGGTGCTGATGCCACCAATGATGGAGATCAGGATGACGGGGCTGATGCCGTCGAGAGACCAGATGCAGACGGTGGTGTTGATGCCACCATTTTGGATGCTGAACCAGAGTGCGGTGCTTATGCCGCAGAGACAGGTGCCGGGTGGTGGTACTGAGGCCACCACTTCTACTTCTGTTTAGCCACCAACTGTGATGTTGCCACATTTTGTACCTATGGATTGTGGGAACAAGAACAAAAACAAAAATAAAAATTTGAATAAAGGAAAGGTTTCTGTTCAAATTGCGGATCCATACGTGGTGAATGATGATTATTGTATCGGTTCTCCTTCTTCACAGGCACATGGACCGAATCCTAGTCCTCCATCTGTGGAGGCCCCTACCATCCCCTTTCCCGAGGCACTCCGCCGGGCGAAGGGGAATAAAAAAGAAAATCCAAAAAAGGACCAGCAGGTAGAGTTCAGCAATCAAATGATAGACAGATTCCATATTCAGCTGACTCTACAAGAGGCACTTGAGCACATCCCCCTCTTCAAGAAGAACCTGAAAGAGAAAACCACCATCCGCAGGAAGAGGAGGAATCACAGAGAATCAGATACATGTGCTCCCTCATTCCACTTGCTGCACCATACAGAACAAGTTGCCAGCCAAGCGACCAGACGCAGGAGCTCCCTATGTCAGATGCGAGATTCAGGAGCAACAGTTTGATCGTACTCTATTAGACAGCGGCTCTTCAATTATCCTTCTTCCGGCAGCCTTACTCGACCGATTCGAGTTTGGTCCTCTTCTTAGGAGTAGGACAGTCCTTCAGTTTGCTGACAGATCGACTAAGAGGGTGAAGGGGTTATGAAAGACGTGGTCGTTACCATTCAGGGCCTGAAATTCCCCGTGGACTTCGTTGTGTTGGACATGGAGATCCCTGAGTCGGTAACTGATGCCCCCATCATTCTTGGACGTCCATTCTTGGCCACAGCCAAGGCGGTGACCGACCATGATAGCGGGAAGGTAAGCTTTCGCGTAGAGGCGAAACCATACAAATAGAGACGATCGAAGAGACCAGAGCTAGAGAGTTAGAGTGCTCCGAGCAGTCCAGTGAAGCAGCGCAGATGACAGAGGAAGAGCTAGACATCCACCAGGTTTGTGATTTTGTGATGACTGATGATGAATCCAATTGGATAGACCCTGTAGCACCGACTCTCGCCTTGCCTACAGATTCACCATATCTCACGCTCATGGCAGTTGAGAGCCGGGAAAGCACATCCCTGGAGGAGGATACATATGAAGCTGGCAGTGTTGTGATGAGTGGTGCAGATGATTTTCATTCATGCTCATCTTCTTCTAATCCCTCGGATTCAGACATTGACTGGGATGATTTTGATGATTACTTGCCTTGTTTAATTCCTTCAGAGCTGACAGCCATGACAGAGTGCGAGCCAGTGCAGTTTATTGATGATACAGTCGGCCGCCCTTCGTCAGAAATCCATGCAGAGCGTGAGTTCTCCCATGCAGACCTGGTAGCATTTACACAGATATATCAGAAGCCAGATCTGCCACCTCCCAGTTGTCCAGAACGGAAACCTCTGCCGCAGTCGTTGAAGTACAGATTCCTTGCGGGTGAGCCAGAAATGCACCCAGTCATTATCTCAGCAGGTTTGACTGGAGAGCAAGAATCCCGTCTGATGGAGGTTCTTGAAAGAAACTGCAAGGCGATAGGATGGAATATAGCCGATCTCCACGGGCTGAGCCCAAATCTTTGCTCTCACCACATTTATCTTGAGGATAACGCTAAGTCGTCGCGTGAGTTCCAATGACGGCTGAACCCGAATCTTCGAGACGTAGTCATGAAAGAAATTTCAAAGTGGTGGAGCGCCGATTTCATCTATCCCATCTCCGACTCTAAATGGGTTAGTCCACTCCATGTGGTACCCAAGAAGACGGGTATCACTACAGTTGTCAACGAGTCTGGAGAGGAGATCGCTACCAGAGTACCAACTTCTTGGAGGGTCTGTGTGGACTACAGACGATTAAATGAGGCCACCAAGAAGGATCACTTCTCGCTACCATTCATTGATCAAATTATCGAGCGGTTAGCCGGGAAGAGTCATTACTGCTTTCTTGACGGGTACTCTGGATACAATCAAGTGGCCATTGCTCCTGAAGACCAGGAGAAAACGACATTCACCTGTCCGTTTGGGACCTATGCTTTCAGACGGATGCCCTTTGGTCTATGTAACGCTCCGGCGACATTCCAAAGGTGCATGTTGTCCATATTCTCGGACATGGTGGGTAACTATTTAGAGGTCTTCATGAATGACTTCTCGGTCTATGGCGACGGGTTTGATGCTTGTCTTGACTGCCTAGACCGTGTGCTTCAGCGTTGCATTCAGGTTAACCTTGTTTTATCCTGGGAGAAGAGCCACTTTGTGGTGACTCAAGGGGCGGTCCTTGGTCATATCGTCTCCAACAGGGGCATGGAGGTCGATCCGGCTAAGGTGGACATCATCAGAAAACTCAATCCACCGTCCAATTTGCGTCAGTTACGGTCTTTTCTGGGGCATGTCGGTTTCTACCGACGGTTCATTCAGGACTTCAGTCGAATTGCCCGACCGCTTACTGACTTGCTGACCAAAGACACTGAGTTTATTGTTAATGATAAGTGTCTTGAATCTTTTGAGACTCTCAAGAATATGGTTGTTTCAGCTCCTGTCCTTCAGCCACTGGATGGTCTCTCCCATTCGAGATCATGACGGATGCTTCAGATTTTGCCGTTGGGGCTGTGCTTGGACAGAGGAGGGATGGATTACCGTTTGCCATTCACTACGCCAGCCAGACTTTGGATGCCGCGCAGCGGAATTACACTGTGACTGAGAAAGAGATGCTGGCCGTAGTCTTTGCTCTTGATAAGTATCGATCGTATATTCTCGGATCTAGAGTGACAATCTACACTGATCACACCACCATTCGGTACTTAATGGCTAAGAAGGATACCAAAGCACGTCTCACCAGATGGATCCTTCTACTCCAGGAATTTGATATCGAGATCAAGGATAAGTCTGGAGTCAAGAATGTGGTGGCGGATCATCTCTCCAGATTGGAGAATCTTGAGGAATCTGAGCCCAGCGCACCTATCACTGAGACGTTTCCAGATGAGGCGATCTTGGCTGTCACCTCACTCCTGTGGTATGCTGACTTTGTAAACTATCTTGTTGCCAAGACAGTCCCTCAGGGTTGGCCCAGGCAGAAACTTGAGACCTTCCTAGCTAAGGCCAAGTTTTACCATTGGGAGGATCCCGTCCTTTATCATGAAGAAGGGAATAGTATCTGGAGGAGGTGCATCCCTCAAGAAGAGCAACATAGCGTCCTCACATACTGCCACAAGCTTGAGGCAGGAGGACACCATTCTGGAAAAAGGACAGCACAGAAGGTGCTTCAATCCGGCCTATGGTGGCCTACTCTCTTCAAGGATTCTGATGAGTTCGTGAAGAGATGTACTGACTGTCAGAAAATGGGAACCTGCGGACAGAGAGACATGATGCCCATGCAACTCATTCACTTATGTGAGGTTTTTGATGCATGGGGGATTGATTTCATGGGCCCATTTCCTAAGAGTCAGGGATTCGAGCACATTTTGCTCGTTGTGGATTATGTCAGCCGATGGGTTGAGGCCATCCCCGCCCGAGCTGCAGATGCTAAAACCGTATGCAAATTCTTGAGGAAAAATATCATTTCACGGTTCGGGGTACCTAGAGTCTTGATTTCAGACGGGGGGTCTCACTTCATCAATGACAAAGTCAGGGCCCTTGCAGACAAGTTCGGCATTGACCATTGGGTTGCCACTCCATATCACCCTCAGACTAATGGTCTTGCCGAAGTATCGAACCGGGAGATTAAGACAATCTTGCAGAAAGTTGTCCGCCCAGACCGAAAGGATTGGTTACAGCTGTTGGACTCGGTCTTATGGGCGTATCGGACTTCTTTCAAGAACCCATTGGGGACATCTCCCTTTCGTCTCGTCTATGGCAAGCCGTGCCATTTGCCAGTGGAGATCAAGCACAAATCTTTTTGGGCAGTCACTGAGTTGCTTTTAGATCCCGAGAGTATAGGAGACCAGAGAAGAGCCGAATTGGCAGCCCTGGAAGAATTAAGAGACACAGCCTTTTCCAACAGCCTACAGTACAAGGAAAAACTGAAGACATGGCATGATTCGCATATCGGCCATAAACAGTTTGAGCCAGATCAGAGAGTATGGTTGTTTGATTCCAGGCTGAAATTATTCCCAGGGAAGTTACAGAGCAAGTGGAAAGGTCCCTATGTGGTCAGGAAGGTACATGACAATGGCAGCATCAACATATCCGAACCGTCATCTTCCACTACCTTCCGCGTCAATGGTCAACGCCTGAAATTATATTTAGATCATGATCCGCCGACCATTGACGTTGCCCCCATTCTTCTGGTATGAGATGTGTCCTTTGACTCACATCATTTGCATCTCATACATGGTGATCAATTCTATCCTCCGCTGAAAAGATCCATTTGTTCATATCACTCTTTCGTCTGTTGATTTATTTTCTTCTTTTCTTCTTTTATTCTTTTCCTTTTCTATCTTCTGTATCTATCAAAAAGGTGCCGCCCTTGTAGACAGTTTTCCAGACTTAGGACGTACCTTTCCTAAGTATAGGGGGTTGGCACCCCGAGTTGTTCTATTCATTTCAATCCTCTCCATTGTCTCTTCTTCTTGTCTATACTTAGGGATACCTTACCCTAAGTATAGGGGGAGACAATCTGAGTGCGATCTGTTCATTCCCACCCTTGACCCTCCCTGCTTTGTGTACAGTCTGCTATACTTAGGATTATTTGATCCAAAGTATAGGGGGGACGGTCAACTTCTCATTGGTCCATTCATTCATTCCTTTCTTTATTCGTTAGACTTGCCTATACTTAGTACGAGTTATGTCTTCTCTTTTCTCTCCGATCTATGAGGACATAGCTCAAGCTAAGTATAGGGGGGGTCGTATATACTGCGTATATACTTTAGCCATAACTTGTACTTTCGTATTTTCTTTATAAAGATGGCCAATTATTCTTTAAAATTCATTAAGAATCCTTAATAAAAAGATGTGGTTATTCCTCAAATTCTTTTTGTAATTACCGATTAATAAATCAGGTGAAAATGTTTTTTTGCAAAATGTTTGAAAAATGGTTTGAAAATCTTTGTGAACATCTATTGAAAACTATTTTGAAAATATTTTGTTACGTGTTTTCAACCTGTGTAAAAATGTGTGGTTTGTAAAAAGTTCTTTTCTTTGTGTGAAATAAATTGTTTGAAAAATGATTTGCAAATGGTTTGAAAAATGGTTGCAAAAATATTTGAAAAACCTATATATACTGTTTGAAAAACCTTTGCAAAATGATTTCTAAATGTGTGTACATGTTTGCAAAAATGTTTGTAAAAATTATTTTGGACTATAGTTTTCAAAAATTGTTTAAAAATCTACGTCAAATAAGTTTGAGGAATACATACATCACACCAGAATCCACTATATATATATATATGTATAAAATCGATCACTTACCCTTCTAAATTCTTAAAACCTACTTCTTGTATATATAAGAAGCACTCCCGTGTACATATTTTCACCTAGTTTTCAGCCAAAATCTTTTTGTTTTCAAAAATCCCAAAAACATTTGCAAAATTAAAATCCAAAAACAGGTGAAAAATCTTTGAAAAACACAAAAAATGCATCTGCATATGCATCATCATCATCTTTTCAAAAATCCATAAAAAGTTCAAAATCATTGAAAATTGCATCACAAAAATATTGTCTGCATAGCATAAGCATTTTTCGGATTGAGTTTAATAGTCGAAGAGTCTAAGTAAAATGCGAAGGTTGGAGCTTGATTGGACCTTATAATCTACCTAATAACAGGAACCTTATAGGAACTGGGTTTGAGGTACTTCAGGTCTAGTTGACTTAACTCTTTGAGGATCACGGGACTTGGTTCAATGGATTCTTGACTGCCTAAGTAGAGTATTTCGGAGCACACGCACGACTCTTGTTGATAATGACCTAACTTGGACACCTGCACCTTTCACATGGCTCAACTCAGTTGGAGTGGTGAGGGGATTGGATTTGCCGGTATGAGACGCACATAAATGGAAACACTTGTCCTCCTCTAGGGAGGGAAGTGCACCCCAACCCGTCCAGTGATTAGGAAGTCTAAAGACAGGATGCGGTGGGTTGCGATAAAGCTTCAAAAGAGGGATAGTCTACTGGCTCAAGAGGAAATACTCCTTTTGTAAATGCTGCTGTATATAGTATTTAAAAAAAAAAGAAATGATGAGGCATGTACAAAAATAAAAAGCCTGCAAAGTATGTACAAAGTCAATAAGCAAGCTTGAGTTCCAAAGTCAAATATGTGAGCCTGCAGCAGGATGACTTGACTACACTGGTCTTGCATCCCGGGATAGGTAGCTACACTGGCTACCGTCCATTCTTCTCTTCACCCCCTCCTCTTGAGCTAGTTGCCACTTGAACTTAGAAGGGAATACCCTGCTCCTCGAGGATGGAGTTGTTGGATTGGGGAATCACTGGGTTGTCGTACTGGAGAAGTAAGTTTCTTTATCATTCTAGTTGGGGAGAGCCACCATCACTTACACTGTACGAGTCAGTTTCATAGTCGTAAGAGTTTGCGTATGAATTGAAGTATTTCTGACCTGGCTATTGAGGAGACTTGGACAGAGTTTTGGGATTCTCAAGGACTGTTGGATTTCAAACACGGTTCTCACTAAGGTTCCGCCCGCACTAAATTTCCAAAGGTCCGACTTAAGCTCCAAACTTTGATTTTGTGAAGACAAGTTCGATGATCAGATAAAATCCAAGTTCTTCTTTTTCTTTTCTTTCTTTTTCTTTTTGCACTTATTGCATAAGTGTTTGCCAGGGACTAGCAAAGGTAAAGTATAGGGGGATGATGAATCCACATTTCATCATCTTTATTCTATCATTTTGGCACCAAAAACCCTAGCAAATGCCTGTAAATACCCTTAAATAGAGCATCTTAGCATTCATGCATGTGCATCTAAATAGTGTATAAAATACTGTAATTAAGGCCAAAATTATAGAATAACTAAAGAAAAGAAAAAGAATAAAATATTGTAAATATTTTATGACCCAAAACCCCCGAGACCTAGGCATCTTGATGAATAGGTCGACCAGGAATAAAGTAGGGGGAGATAAGGTCAGAAATACAGAGAAAATACCTTTATATTCTATTCATTCTTTAGTCATTTTGGGACCTATTTTTGGTTCCACTTTTTAGACATCAAAGGAAGAAACTTTGTAGATAATTTTATAAAGAAAAATACAAAATTGATTTCACAGAAAAATAATGTACAAATAAAAAGTTATGGTCTGAATAAGAATCCAGAATCCCAACTTCCCAGACCCGTATCTCACAACTGACAACTCCAAATGCAGCATACTCACCTTTAATTGTATATAGAATAAAATAATCTATCCAATGGTGGTGGTTTCGCATTTGGCGGAGGTACGGTTTGAAAGTTGAGTTTTGGACCCCTATTGTACACCTGTACTGAATAAAATATTCAGTTTATTCTTTATTCATTATTTATTCATTTTTATATTTTTATAATTATGTAAATATTACTTATAATATATATGTGCATTGAAATTAAAATAAAGATGCAAAGAAAATACAAAATAAAAATACTTGAATAAAGAATACATAGGTATACTGCCTATACATATACCTGTACAAAACACTCTTAGATTTTATTTAATATACAAAATACTTCAATAAAATAAAATAAAAATATACTTAAGTGTATAAAAGTATTTCATAATTTTGGAAAATAAGAAATGAAATTAATAAAAATAAATACACAAAATAAAAATAAAATACTAAAATACATAGGTAATATACCTATAAAGGGGTATAAAGGTAACTTGTAAAAATATAAGTCATAAAAATAAATAAAAATCAGAATAAAATACTACATAAAATTTTAGGCATTTTTCATTTTATAACCTTTAATGAATTCGCCATTATTCTATTTTTAAATGATTTTTCAAAATAATTAGCTGGGTTTTTCCTGGTTGGTCCACGTGGACCAACCAGGTGCAAACCCTAGTTGACCCCGGTCAACTAGGTGACCTAGCCCCTGTAGCTTCTGTCAGACCCGCATTTGAACCTTCCTTCTCCATTTTTCGAGGCCAAGCCTTGCGTTATTCCATGATAGACCCTTCTGACCTTTTGCTCCTCGGACATCAGGCATGCCCGCCCTGATGCTACCTTGGTCGAAGGAGCTCTGCACCAACCGCTCTGCCTTGTTTTTCCTCCGCTGACCGTCAACTCCTTATAACCCAGTGATGAATACCCATTCATCACTCTTTATTCTTACATTTTAGCTACAAAAACCTATGCAAATGCATGTAGATATGTGTAATTAGTAATAATTATCAAAAGCATGCATTATGTAAAAACCTATAATTAGCATGTTTTTGTGCAAAAATAAAAGAATAAAGATTAAAAAGAAAAAGAGGGAAATATTTAGAATAAATATTGAGCAACCTAACCCAAGGGAGGGCTCGGCATGGGCCTGACCGCATAAAAACCAAAGTAGAGGGAGATAGGGGCTCATGTGTAAATATTGGGTGTAAATAAATAAAATCATATTTTCCTCACCCAAAAATATGCCTTGTACATATTTGTACTTATGTATTAATATATAAAACAAAACAAAAAGTTAAAAAGCCAAAAAGATCAAAAATGCCCTTTCACCATGTACATAGACCATACTCCTATATTTATTCAACCTTATAAATAAACAAAATTACTTTCTAAACTTTTTACAAATATTTTTTTGTAAATAAATAAAATAAAAAGAATCAAAACAAAAATCAAATAAAAATAACAAAATCAAAAATACAAAAATACATTGTATATATATATCATGTATATAGATGTATATATCTATTTATTTTACCTATGTATATAAATAATAAAAACAAAAAAAAATACCCTTTTATTCCTTATTTTATTCTATAAATAAATAAAATATAAAATAGGAATAAAAGTATACAAAAATAATAATTAAAAATCAAAAATCAAAAGCCTACATATTGTACATATACCTATATATAGCTATATAGTGTAAATACCTTATTTTTATTTCCAAAAATTAATTAAAAATCACCAAAAAATAGAAAAAAATAAAATAAAAATATTTCATGTTTTGGGTTTTTGCTGATTCGGCCCCTAGCTAGGTGTATTTGTCACTTCTTGATTCAACCACGTGGCCTTCAGCCATTGGCCCTGAGGGACGTTGACCGCCCGGTCAACTGACCCCCCCCAGGACCACTCTTCATGGATTCGAGCACCGACCCGTCTTCTCCTAATTTCGCCCGCTCGACCCGATTCCCAAACACCCAAACCCCGGCTCCGTTTGACACCTCCCACATCCGACACCCTCACCGGGCATCGATCTCGGGATCCGCGTGCCTCCACGCCCTACCCGCGCTCGTCGTTCTCGGACTCTCCAGCATATAAAGCTTCAGCTCCGCCTCCTCATTTCGCATCTTTGGCTAATCCGCTCCACCCCCAGTGACCTCCAGTGCTCGAGCGTGAGTGACAGCTCGCTCCAGGTGCTGTCGCAGCGAGGAGAGGGGCCGGATACCACTGATCCGGCGAGTTGGCACCGCCGTGCTCCGCCCAGAGCAGGAGCTCGAGCCTCAGACCGAGACAACCCTTGAGGCCACGACCGGGAGCTTCCCCAGCTCCAGCACAGTCTCCTCGACCACCCAGGTAGTCCCTTAGCTCGTCTATTTAGTCCAATTTCCATTTTGCCCCAAATCGCACCGCCGCCGTGTTTCGCCGATTCCGACCGCCTCACACCTCCATTCGATCATCGGAATCCATCTTCATCTCCGCCTTCCTTCCGCGCACCTTCTCCATACCCCCATCCAACCCAGCTCGCACAGGAGCTGGGGATTCGAACTCCTCCGTCCACCGCTTCGCCGGAGTTCGACCATATCGCCCCACCGATCACCTCCACGACGCCTAACGGGGTCGAGGCACTTTGCCCTCGACCCGCGAGTTTCCTGGTCTACTTTGCAGGTCATTGCGAGCCCATCTGAGGGCTCGAGTCATCTGGGCCAGGAGCTTCACCTCCGCCGACCTCGCCGGAGCCCTTCAGGGTTCGGCTGGGTCATCGGAGCCTACCAGCAGCTGCGGAGCATCATCGCGGACCTTCTCCGATCTTCAGAGGCAGCAGGGGAGGAGACCAGCGCTCGCACGAGGCCGGTGAAGCTCGCCGGCCGACTGTTCTTCCAGCATCTTCCCTGACCGTTCGATCGTCCTCGACCTCCAGTTCGTATCCAGACCGTTCACTTGAGGAGAGCCAGACACCGTCAGATCTTGGAGAGGCGATCGGGACCGTCCGTTGCACGAGGGGTAGCCACCGAGCACCGCACCCGTTCGATCTCCCACGTGGCGTACCCTCAGCCGTCCGATCGCTGCGAGGACCTCAGCGTTGGCGTGCCACCCGTTTCCAGCCGTCCATCCACCCACGTGGCGCGCATCCATCGGGCGACTTAATAAAGGGGTAAATTGTCTTAGGCCCCCTTTTCTTTTATGCTTTTAGCTTTAGTCCTGTAAATATTTAATTCCGTAGTTTAGTTTGAGGTTAATTTGCACAATGGACCATGAGCTTTAGTTTATTTGCACTTATACCCCTGTCTGTGTGAGCCACGTGCTTCGTCACGTGTGATTTTGGGTTATTTGCAATATATATCCCTGTAGTTCTGGATGTTTATAAATGAATGAAACTTTTTGAGTAATTGCATTTATGCCCCTGTGAATGGTTTAATTTCGCATGTGCGTTTATTTTAGGGTAAATTGCAACTAAGACCCTCGGACTTTTGGTACGTGTTACCAATTAGTCCCAGGACCTTATTTTCATTACATAGAGGTCCCTGAGTGCCCCAGGCACGCGCCGCGCGCGTGATTTGCGGGGTTAATTGCACCTGGACCCCCAGAACTTAGGGTATTTGCACTTCAGTCCTTGTGCACAGTGCCCTCTTGTGATTTTTGAATAAAATATCAAATCATCTCCAAATTCGATGAAAATTTGACACATGGCTCCTACCATGGTGTAGGATTTTTGGGAATTTTTGAGGACATTTTTGATTTTGTTTGTTATTTTTAAAAATTCAAAAACCATCATTTTAGCCACTGTCTAGTTTTAAAAACCCCAAAAAAATATAAAAACTTCCCCAAAAATTCTATAAAAATTAGGTAGTGTCTAGTTTAGTGTGCTTTATTTTCTAGCCAAGTTTGGCTATTTTTCATTGCGTAAAAACCCTAAAAACTTAAAAACCCCTAAAAACTCATAAAAATTCCATTAATTAATCTGAAAATTTAAAAACAATAATTTTGGTGCTCAAATTTTCCTTGTTTTACCAAGTTTACAGGAAAAATACCTCCAGGCCCTATTGAGGTCCTTAGATATTTTATCTAGGGCTTTTGGGCCTGGCTGGACAGTACCTTGCATTTTTGCTACTGTTTGATTTTTAGAAAAAAATTATACATCATAAAAATTCCAAAAATTCACCAAAAACACTAAAAACATAAAAATATTTTTATTTGAATTTTAGCTTGATTTTTGACACATTAAATAATTAGCTAAAGTGTGCTTGTTTTTGTGTTTCTTTTGTTTTCTTCACATATTAAAAATCCAAAAAAATATAAAAATCATTAAAAATCACTAAAAATATTTTTTCTTTTATTTTATTTCATTTTTACTACTTCGTAGGCCTTTGGCCAACCCGTGCTCCTTGAGTTCGACCCTGGGTGCTATACCAGGTTAAACATTTAGCAGGACCGCTTGCCTTGTTTTGATCGATTTTATTTGCTTTAAGTGGTTCGATTTTTCTTGATTGACACATCCTAGTGATTGAGGTCGCAACGACCGTCTCAGTTACCTGATTGCCTTAGTCGCTCGGGATTTTGTGGCCATCAGAATGGCGCCGTTGCCGGGGAGCACGGCTTAGTAGTTTTTCTTATTTTCTTTTCGTTTTTATTTTCGCGGCTTTTCGCGGCTCTTCGGAGCTCGCGGCTTTTCGTGGCTTTTTGTCTATTTGTTTGATTTTATTTTCATTTTCTTTTATTTTTATTTTTGTTTTATTTTGTGTGCTTGATTTATTTTATTTCATATTTTTGCATATATACCCTCACATTTATTTTCATTTCTTTTTCCTTATTATTTGATTATTTTTGCTGGTCTGACCACTCATCTCTTTTTCTTGCGAGGGCTCAAGGACCGCGGAGGTGACTTTCGAGGAGCCGGTGCAACCGAGGAACTTGGAGGCGGCTTCCTTCTCTACGAAGCCGCAGGAGAGAGCGAGAGGGAGAGAGTTGAGTGGGTGAGGTTAGATTAGGTTTTTATTTCATTTATATTATTATTGTAATAATACAGGGACCTGGACTACTTGGACATTCTTGTGACTTGACCGTAGCGGGTCTGTTTCGCCGAGCACCGGTGTGCTTGGGGGACCCTTAGGACCTTCGCGGTTTTTCGCGGCTTTTTCGCGATTTTCTTTTTCTTTTATTTCTGCTTTTTCCGGTTTTTCGCGGTTTTTGCTCGAGCCCCTAGACTTAGGATTTTCTGGTGAATGTGCCGTAATTAGTAGGATCCACACACCTAATTGCATATATGTTCCCATAGATCGATTAATTGGACCTACTTAAAAATCATTAATAAAAATAACCGATTCACTTGCCTTCGTAGCCTACGTGCCGTAGCCCGTCCTGTAAAGCGCTTCTCCTACCCCCGATTTGTCGGACAGAGGAGGGACGGGCCAAGACCGGACTCTTTGGCTTGTAGGTCGGTGACCGGTTAGACGGTTCTTCGTTAGAAGTTGCTCGTCTAGGACTCGGCTTTCCCGCTGCATCATATAGGTAGTTTTAATTCTGTCTTTACTTTTATGCGCGGATCATATTGCATGTAGAGAGCTGGAGGCAGGTACGCATTTCTGACTTTGCACGCATCATTGATTTATCACGCATCGGCTTTTTCGTCTTCTCCCCCCTGTTTTGGACTTAATAATCAGGAGAACCGAAAATTCGTTAGGCCTTTTGTTTGCTTTGAAAAATATTAAAAAAGTGAAACCATAAAATTGGGACTGCTAAAATTATTGATCTTAAAATCCGCTCACCCTAAAAATTTTGTCTTGGGGAGAGCAACCCCCTCATTGTTTGGTTTGGATGCGCGAGAGAGTGACTCGCACACTAGGTAGAGCCTCCCGGTGCTAGTCCCGACTGATTACCGACTCTTCCCAACAGGTCACGTAAGCGCTCTGATATTTTGTGTGTTCACCAAAATAAAATTGACAAGATAATTTAACCGAACTTTCACGGTCTTCAGCTCGCGTTGCGTTGGTGAACCGGGGGTTTGTTTTCAGATCATAATTTTTCCAGATCTCATCCGCCCTACTCGCCAGATCAAGATGATGGGTAGACGGTCTCTTAGGCAGCCTCTGGTTGCACCGCTTTCGGGCACGTCTACCTCCTCATCTAGGTTGGCTCGCGAGAGCTCAGACCCGCTCTCCGAGCCCGAGTATGACTCCACCCTATTCCCCCTCGACCCCCTTTCTGACCTTCCTGAGAGACACGAGCCCGAGGAGAGATTGATACATTTGACAGCACCTGAGTTGGGCTCGTTTGATTTTGCAGACGTCGACATGGCCGGAGCCGGCAGTTCAGAGATCACTCCCGTCAGCCAGAGCACTTTGTATTAGACCAGGGAGCGATCAACTCCACCCTGATCGCATCACTCGAGACAGTCCAGCAGCAGCTCCGCGATCAGGGAGCATTTATGATTGAGATGAGGCGAGAGTTGGAGAGGCTCAGAGCAGAGCGAGACCGTCAGAGCGAGCCCGATGAGCCCGATGATGCAGATGCACGTACCGCAGCAGCCGCCGCAGCAGCCGCGGCCGCCGCAGCGGCAGCCGCCGCAGCAGGAGGACCACCGAGACAGATGCGGGAGTTGCACAACCCCGGATCTACACTGATGCACCATTGGGTGGTGGTACCTGCTATCGTGGGGGACTTCAAGTTCCCCCCGAACACCCTGCAGATGCTTCCTCGTTTCCATGGACTTGCCACAGAGGAGCCCCACCTCCACCTCCAGGAGTTCTTGATGATCTGCAGCACTGTCCACGACCGTCATGTGGACCAGGATACGATCAGGATGATCGCCTTCCCCTTTTCACTGGCAGATAGAGCAGCCACCTGGCTGAAACATTTGGGGAAGTTTGTCTACACCAGGGAGCAGCTCCGCACCGAGTACTTGAACAAGTACTATCCACTCGGGCGGACGAATGCAGCAAGGGCCCTGATCAACACCTTCTCCATGCTCCCCAACGAGCAGTTTCACGAGGCATGTGAGAGGTTTAGAGAGCTCACGGATAGATGCCCACACCACGACATCACGAAGCCGAACCTTGTGCAGAGCTTCTTCAGCGGGTTGACACCAGAGCTTCAGGGCCTGGTGAATGCTTCTTGCGGCGGGTCCTATTTCGCCAAGGACCACGACCAGGTCTGGGCCATCTTTGAGGAGATGGCTGAAAACTACATGGTGATGTCCCAGACCAGGTTGTATTCTTAGAGACCCCAGCCACAGCAGCCAGGACCCGTGTAGTACCAGCGGATAGCACGGGTCGATGCGGGTCCATCCAGTTTGTCCGCAGTAGCAGCAGCACAGTTAGAGTCGTCAGCTGCGGACATGGGCATTATCAGCGAGAAGCTGGATCGCATGGAGCTGATCGAGAAGAAGCAGTGCCAGAGTATCACGCAGATGGAGCAGATGGCACAGGTTCTGAGCGACATGAAGACACAGCTCATGTGTCTCCAGGAGGCACAGACGGCTTCTCAGCCCCGTCTTCAGTCGCGAGGCGACGCCGGCAGCAGCAGCAGCTCGTCCCAACGCTCCAGCACCCCCGTGCAGCCTAGACAGGTTCACCTTGTACAGGCGGAGCCGTACCAGCAGCCGCAACCCACCTACCAGTTCCCACCATCTCCAGAGATGCAGATGGTGGTCTACCAGCCGGACCAGCCTCTGGCCGTACTCCCGCCATCCCCCTACGATGCCGAGCCGTTGATGGATGTCAACGGGATTTGGTACGACCGCCCCCAGCCTGGGATCCGACGAGACCATCCCGGATTCAGGTGGGGGAGTGGTGGTGCCCAGCCCCAGCAGCAGCCGTCAGGACAGGGAGGGCAGTACTCCCAGCAGAGAGACCAGCACCAGCCGCAGCAGCAGCCCCCAGCATATCAGCAGCACCAGCCATCATCCTTCGGTCCTCGTCCCTATCAGCAGCAGGGACAGTCATGGAGACGTGAGCAGCAGGCTCACCCGGGATATCAGCAGCAGCACCCTCCTTCTTACTCCTCTTACCCACCACAGCAGTTCCAGCAGCCTCACCCACAGAGAGGCCACCCGTCGGGCTCCCACGAGAGCCCCGCTTTGGATGACATCGCCCGCCTCCTCACGGACCAGCAGGCCACATTCCGACGGGAGATGGACGAGTTCCGCCAGGAGATGCGGGACCTGGTGAGAGGGAAGGCCGCCATTCCAGCCCAGATTGAGCCGAACCCGAACAACCTCAAAAGGAAATCTGAGCAGGTAGTACATACTGAGTTTGCCACTCCTAGTGACCCCTTTGATGACACATCTTCGGATCTATTTGATACTGATTTTGTCACACTTTGGAGCGGTAGGACCCCAGCAGGCGGCGGCGCCTCATCTGAGCTTCACCACGAGGACACTTCAGAGGCGCCACATGAGGAGGAGGAGAGCGGTACTGAGGCCGCTCCAGACGATGACGGTGGCACTGAAGCCACCAAGGATGCTGATCCCACCAGTGGTACTGAGGCCGCCGCTTCACCAGATCTAGGAGGTGGTACTGATGCCACCCGTTCAGCCGAGCCAGCCCGCGGTACTGATGCCGCACGACGTCTACAACCAGCAGCAGCAGAGCCAACCCGTGGTGGTACTGAGGCCACCGTTGTTTGTACAGATAGAGATGTTGTCTTTCCTCGCATTCCTGTATCTCAGAACTCTATTGTGAATAAAGGAAAAGGTTTACTTTCTTCTGGTCCCACTGTGGTGCATGATGTATGTGTGGATCCGGTCCTTGAACCGTCTAGACCTTTTCCTAGTCCTTCATCTGAGAAGGACCCAGTGATCCTCTTCCCTAGAGCCCTTCAGATGGGGAAGGGGAAGAAAAAAGATCCAAAAAAGACAGTGCAGGAGGAATTCAGCCAAAATATGATAGATAGATTCCACATCCAGCTGACCCTCCAGGAGGCTTTGCAGCACATCCCCCTCCTCCAGCGATCTTTGAGAGAGAGGACCACAGTCAGGAGGAGGAGGAACCATACTTCCGAGATCCATGTGCTGACCAAAGCCACGTGTTTTGCGATCCAGAACCGCCTGCCAGCCAAGAGGCCAGATTCAGGGGCCCCGTATGTCAGATGCCAGATCAGTGAGCAGAGGTTCGACCGTACTCTTCTAGATAGCGGATCGTTGATCAACCTCCTTCCGGCAGCCCTTCTCGACCGCTTCGAGTTGGGCACTCTTCGATAGAGCAGGACAGTCCTTCAGTTCGTTGATCGATCTGTCAAGAGGCCGAAGGGGTTATTACGAGACGTTATCGTCACGATTCAGGGCCTGAAATTCCCCGTGGACTTCGTAGTGTTGGACATGGAGATCCCTGAGTCAGTGGCCGATACCCCCATCATCCTCGGTCGTCCGTTCTTGGCCACAGCCAAGGCGGTGACTGATCATGATAGCGGGAAGGTGTACTTTCGCGTCAAGGGCGAGAGTATACAAATAGAGACGGTCGAGGACTACAGAGCTAGATTCAGAGCCCGCTCAGATGCTAGTACAGATTCAGAGCAGCTGACAGACGCAGAGCCAGACATCCACCAGGACTGTGATTTTGTGATCACAGATGATGAGGCAGCTTGGGCAGATCTTGAGACACAGACCATCCTCTCACTTTCAGATACAGATGATGCAGAGATGACAGCAGAGGAGAGTCTGGAGAGCACAGACCTGATTCAGGATACCATACAGGCAGCAGAGCCGGTCCTTGATCGCAGCACGATGTTTAGTGATGGTGGTGCTGAGGCCACCTTGTTTTCCGGTGGTATTGATGCCACCGTGGTTGATGCAGATCCCTCGGATTCAGAGTCTGATTGGGCCGATTGCTATGATCAGATGCCAGACCTGAGTCCATCTGAGCCTATAGATGAGGAGGAGGTAGATGCAGAGCCGAGCAGAGATAGTGCAGTTGAGCAGCCTTCTCCCGATCCAGTTTGCGAGAGTACGCTTTCACTTTCCCAGGCAGATTTGGAAGACTTAGCAGCTTTCACTCAGTTTCTTCCGCAGCCAGATTTGCCAGCACCCAGCATTCCAGAGATGAAGCCGCTCCCTACTTCGCTGAAGTATCGATTCCTTGCGGGCGAGCCTGAAATGTACCCAGTCATCATCTCCGCCGAGTTGACTGGAGAGCAGGAATCCCGTTTGATGGGGGTTCTTGAAAAGAACCGCAAGGCGATCGGATGGAGCGTAGCAGATCTCCATGGGATTAGTCCATCAGTGTGCTCCCACCATATCTATCTCGAGGATGGGGCAAAGCCGTCGCGTGAGTTCCAGCGGCGTCTTAACCCCAACCTGAGAGAGGTTGTGATGAAGGAAATATCAAAATGGTGGGGTGCAGGTTTTATTTATCCCATTTCCGACTCCAAGTGGGTTAGCCCCTTGCATGTGGTGCCCAAGAAGACGGGCATCATGATGAATACCCATTCATCACTCTTTATTCTTCTATTTTAGCTACAAAAACCCTTTGCAAATACATGTAGATATGTGTAAATACAAATAAATACCAAAAGCATGCATTGTGTAAAAACCTATAATTAGCATGTTTTTATGCACAAAATAAAAGAATAAAGAGCAAAAAGAAAAAGAGGGAAATATTTAGCATAAATATTGAGCAACCTAACCCAAGGGAGGGCTCAGCATGGGCCTGACCGCATAAAAGCCAAAGTAGAGGGAGATAGGAGCTCACATGTGTGTATATTTGTAAATATATAAATCTTTATATTTTCCTCACCCAAAAACATGTTTGTATATATTGTGTATATTTTATTAAAAACAAAATAAAAAGATAAAAAAATCAAAAATTCAAAAATACCTTGCACCATGTGTATAAACCACACCCTTGTAATTATTTAACCCTATAA
Source organism: Ottelia alismoides (assembly GCA_037367405.1). Taxonomy (NCBI): domain Eukaryota; kingdom Viridiplantae; phylum Streptophyta; class Magnoliopsida; order Alismatales; family Hydrocharitaceae; genus Ottelia; species Ottelia alismoides. Next base: position 596,525 of record JAZKJV010005232.1, read on the forward strand.
ATAAATTCATTTATTTTCTAAACTTTTTGTAATTATTCTATATTATATTTTGTAAATAAAATAAATAAAAAGAAACAAAACAAAATTCAAATAAAAATCACAAAATGAAAAATACAAAAATACATTGTATAAATACCACTGTGTATAAATGTATTCATTTATTTATTTCACTCTTGTTTATAAATAATTAAAATAAAATAAAAATATTCTTTTATTCCTCATTTCATGTTGTAAATAAATAAAATACAAAATGGGCATAAAAACACATAAAAATAACAAATAAAAAAATCAAAAATAAAAACTCCATATAGTGTACATATACCTATATATAGAGCTAACCTATTTTTATTTCCAAAAATTAAATAAAAATCACCAAAAAAATAGAAAAAAATAAAAGAAAAATATTTCATGTTTTAAGTTTTCCCTAATTCGACCTATTTTTGCCCTAAAATAAAGAGTCAAAATTCGGGCACACGTGGCCGCCTCTGATTGGGCCACGGGGGAATGTTGACCCCGGTCAACTCCCCCGCGCCTCCTTCCTTTTCTGGCCGTCGCGCGCCGCGCCTCTTTCCCCGATTTTTCCCACGCGCTCCAGCCTGTCATCCACTCAACCCCCGCGCCCGGACTCTTCGCCGATCATCCCTCTCCCTCGCCGGATCTTCCGCCATCGAATCAAAGCTTTCCATCGCTGTCCTCACGCAACCCTAATCGCCCGGTCACTCTTATATATTCACACCTCCGCCGCCTTCGCGCCGCATCTTTGGCCCATCTCTTCCTTCCCCGTGACCTCCATCGGCATCGCCTGAGTGACAGCGAGCGTCAGCCCTTGTTGCAGTGAGGTGAGGAGGCGACACCATCGATCCGGCGTAACCTCGCCGTTCTTGCTCCGCCGCCGCGTCGAGCACCGAGCTTCAGGCGTTGACGACCTTCGAAGCTACGACCGGAGATAGCCACGCTCCAGCCCAGTCTACTTCAGCCACCAGGTAGCTTTAATTCCCTCTAGTTTAGCTTAATTTTAGATTACGCCCAATTCCGACCTCCGACGCATACCTCCGATTCCGGCCACTCCGATCACCCATCGTCCAATCCGACCCGATCAGCACCTTCGCAACCTCCTCCCGCACCTTCTTCACCTATTCGCACAACCCAGATCGCACAGGATCTGGGAGTCGAGCTCCACCGCCGTCGCTTCGCCGGAGCTCCTCCGCCACGCCGCACCTTCCACCTTCACGCCGCTTAACCGGGTCGAGGCACTTTGCCCTCGACCCGCGAAGCTTCTGAACTTGTTTGCAGGACAAGAGGAGGCCGTCTGAGGCCCCCCCGACATCTTCCCAGGAGCTTCTTCTTCCCCGACCTCGCCGGAGCCTTCCAGGGCTCGGCCGAGGCCTTGGCCACCACCAGCAGTTGCGCAACTCCACGCCGGAGCTTCTCCGACCTTCAGGCGCAGCTGAGGAGGACCGGAGTGCACGCAGGAGGCCGGCGAAGTTCGCCGGTCATCAGTTCTTCCTCCACCTTCCAGAGCCGTCCGATGAAGCCCTCGCTCCAGATCTAATCCTGAGCGTTCGTCTGAGGAGGAGCAGCAGCCGTCGATCAATCTGAGGTGACATCTGGACCGTTGCAGCCGAGGAGAGAGGCACTCGAGCCCCGCACCGCTCGATCAGCCACGTGCCTCTCTCTGGACCGTTGATTGAGCCGAAGAGGAGAAGAGAGAAGAGGCGCCGCCATCCAGACCGTCAGATCACACACGTGGCGCGCATCCAACCGTTGGCTAATAAAGGGGTAATTATCATAGGCCCCCCTCGTAGTTTGTTATTTCCTGTTTAGTCCTGTAATTATTTTTAAAAACTTTTTAACGTTGGGTCATTTGCATTCTGGACCTCGCACTTTATTTTAATTGCATTTATACCCCCGCCAGTAGTGAACCACGTGCGTCGTCACGTGTCTTTTTGGGCTATTTGCAATATATGCCTTGTAGTTCTGGATGTTTTGAATTGAATGAAATGTTTTGATTATTTGCACTTATACCCCTGTGAACACTTTATATGCGCATGTGCGTTTTTATTTTGGGTAAATTGCATATAAGTCCCTGGACTTTTGGTACTTGTTACCAATAAGCCCTCGGAACTTATTTTTCTTACATTTAGGTCCCTGTGTGCCCCAGACACGTGCTTGGCACGTGACTTCTTGGGTAAATTGCACCAGGACCCCAGAACTTTTGGGTATTTGCACTTAGGTCCCTGTGCACAGTGCCCCCTTGTTCTTTTTGAATAAAATATCAAACGAACTCCAAATCCAATGAAATTTTGACACATGGCTCCTGCCATGGTGTAGGAATTTCTATGATTTTTGGGGACATTTCTGATTTCATTTATTATTTTTAAAAATTCAAAAACCACTATTTTTGCTACTGTTTGACTTTAAAAATACCAAAAAAATATAAAAACTCCACTAAAAATTCCAAAAAAATTAGGCATTGTTGTTTACTGGTTGCTTGATTTTCTAGCCAATTTTGGCTATTTTTCATCGCATAAAAACACTAAAAATTGAAAAACACCTAAAAACTCATAAAAATTGTAGTAAATAAATTAAAAATCCAAAAACAATAATTAGGGTGCCCAAATTTTCCTTATTCTTCATAGAATATAGGAAAATTACCTTTAGGGCTTTTTGAGATCCAAAATTATTTTATTTTGTGGTCTTAAGCCTTGCTGGACAGTACCCTACATTTCTTGCATTGTTTGATTTTTAATAATTATTTTGTCCATTAGAAAAATTCCAAAAATTCACCAAAAACAGTAAAAAACATAAAAAACATAAAAATCATTTTTCCATAATTTTTGCATCATTTGTGTGTCTTGTATAAATTGTTGAAGTTGCATTGCATTCACTTTTTCTTATTTTCTCTTCATAAAAAAATCTAAAAAAAAATTCAAAAACAAATAAAAACTAAAAAAAAACCCTTTTTGGATACTTGACTACATCGTAGGCCGCAAGGCCAATCTGTGCTCCTTGAGTTCGACCCTGGGAGCTATACCAGGTTAAACCTATAGCAGGACCACTTCTCTGTATTTCATTGATTTTATCTTCATTTTGTGGTTCATTTTCTTGATTGACACATTTCGATTGACTGAGGTCGCAACGACCAATATATTCTGTACCTTCTACCTTAGTCTCTCCTTGATTTTCGTGCGATCAGAATGGCACCGTTGCCGGGGATCACGGCTTTGTAGTCAGTTATTCATTCTGCTATTTTTGTCTCTCTCTACATTATAACTGTTTTCTGACACTTTCTCTTTCTCATTTTTTGTGCGAGGTACTACGTGGAGATTTGGAGTACATTTTTTTGAGGACCCGCACGGGAAGAAGAGCAGGAAGAGAGAGAGAGGAGAGGAAATTTTTATTTCAGAGAGAGAGAGAGAACATTTCTTGTTGTAATAATTTAGGACTCTTGAACTTTGGACATTTCTTGGACATTT